>OZ008352.1:1175955-1920260 GCA_963931975.1 Cataclysta lemnata
GAAAATATGGCGGAATGCTAAGTTTTGTACTTTTATTTTTATAAAATAAATATCAATCACAAGTATAATCTGATGACAAGTTCGTATTAACGAATCTCCTTATCCTAAATTATTATTATAAATCATTATATCTGTGATTCTTTGTTAGTGTCATCATCCGTATTACCTATATTGACTTACCTGTTCACATCTAGTACATACATACATACATAAATCACGCCTATATCCCTAAGGGGTAGGCAGAGGTGAATTAACACCCACTTATCGCCAATTTAGCTAGGTCCCATGTAATAGGTGGCGAGCCTATTGCCACCTATCGGGCACATCAATCGCAGTATATTGCTAGATCGTACAAGAGGAATGCTGCTGCCCATTACTCATTGATGCCTTTACCCTTAGTCGCCTTGTACGACACCCACGGGAGAGATGG
Source organism: Cataclysta lemnata (assembly GCA_963931975.1). Classification (NCBI taxonomy): domain Eukaryota; kingdom Metazoa; phylum Arthropoda; class Insecta; order Lepidoptera; family Crambidae; genus Cataclysta; species Cataclysta lemnata. Next base: position 1,176,386 of record OZ008352.1, read on the forward strand.
GGGTGGTGACAAATGTATTCTACTCTGCCGTCACCACACGGCATAGTAGTATCACATCTAGTAGCTATGCATAATTTGTTTATAAATTATATTATTATTTGAAAAAAAAATTGTCTCATCGAGTTATCAGATCGGTGAACGTCGATGTTCTACGGCTCTTAAACTATAAGTCAGGTTGTGCGTAAACCGCGAAAGGGCATACGACATTATACCAGCGGGAACTGATCCAGTGTTCTCGGAAAATCAATGAGAACAGTGTTATTATTCGTGCCGATTAACGTTAATATTGCGATCGGTAATATTTTTGGAAAAAATAAAAATTATGGATGGGCAAGGCAGTCAGGAACTTTTGGGAAACTCACGTTGTACGACAGTTTCATGATAAACTTTCATTTTTCAAATTTGTATGTAATAGGATCAAAATTATTTGTAATTTTCTTTAACCCTCGTCAATCCACAGCTTCGTAACGTCCCCAGAGTTGGGCTACAGGACTATTCTATGGATGGAGTAGTAAATATAGAAACTGCAGAAGAGGAGAATAAGCCATAACCTACCACCAAATTATAAGTACCTATACGTCGACAATTAATTTCCCATTAAAAGAAAATTCACAGATATGTTAGACATGGTAATTATATTAGTTAAAACTGCAATTAAAAATGCCACTTACAACTAAAATTAAATAATTATTACTACTTAGTTTTACAGTTCAATACAATCACGGCTATTGTGAACGACTTTCGAAACAAAACTCATTGAATAAATATGTTGGCGTCAAATAGCATACATTATAAATCACAAGTAAAAAAAAACACTACAAGGCATGTTTACATCGACAAATATTACATCAAGCGAAAACAAAACCATTGTAGACATAACGTGCAAATCCAATTCGCGTTCAACATCCAAGCCGACAAAGTAAAACGTCCGCTCATTATATAAATCCTAAGGATCGGGAACAACAAATCATTGTCCCCAGCATTATCGCTGACCATTCAACTGCTCTGCACCAAAGGAAACTCAAAACAATGTTCATTAAACGAATACCAAAGTAAGCAGTCCAATAATTGCAGCCTCCATTTAGACATTGCATAAAACTATTCAATAGGAACAATTTGTCGGTGCAGCTTCTAAAGCAACTTTAGAAAAGCGGACGTCTCCAAAGGGTCCCTTGGATCGCTCTGATACCTCGTTAGTTATCTTGCGCTGCCACTAAATAATTGTAGCAGAATAACTCGTGGGAACCAAAACGGACAAATCAGAACCTAATCCCGATGATCAAAGAGCTCCAATTTGCAATTCCAATGAGGGCGAAGCAGGAATAGCTGTTAGTAAGATTTCTGACTTACTAGCTGGAAATAGGATCGAATATGAAACGGACGACGGTATTTTTTGAGCTCCTCGACCGGTAATTGAAAACGAACTCTAAGGCCAGCTCGATACGATCGTAGATACAATGAAGGGCGAGGTAAAGGTTTTTGACGATATTCCGAATGGCACGGAAGCTACAGCAATTTATCTGTCCAAGGGCCTTATTTACTAGTGTTGATTGATATATTAACAGATAATGTGAAGTTTGAAATAACAGATCAATTGTAAAGAGTAATTCCTTGGGATCGCTCGATTCATGAATAAAATGTGTCGTTTCTCTTCTGGCAAAAGAATAATTATTATTTTACTGTCTGACATTTTTATGGTCCGTTTATTCTTTCGTTTTTTCATTGCGTATGTACAAGTGGATATTATTATGAACAATTTAAGAATTGCTAATATAACGTATAAAAACTTTTCTGTTTTGAGAACCTTGATGCCGCAGTGGATAGCTTGATTTGCTATTTCATAAAAACGCAACGTGTACAATGACCTGTCATTGGATGAGAACTTGATTTTTATAATCGTATTCCCTGTTGGTAGTGAAACAGTGACTAGAATAAACAGTAACTACATTATATTGTAATCTCCAAACCTCCTGCTCCAACTAAGAGAAGTAATAAATTGTAATCAGTATTATAGACGTTAATTACCTCAATTAAATAATCGTAAAAAATGCCATGGCAATCAGTATCTTCCATAGTAATATATTATCGTATTGCGTGTCGTGGACAATGTTATTTATAGCTCCGAACTGAATTAGCGTGTCAATAGACAAATATGTGAGGTGAGGAAAAAGTGTGGATGTGAAAATATGTCTTGTGGTTTGGTAGGAGAAGATCGACGTTGTAGGCAAGACGAACACTTCCCTATTAGCCATTATGGTTGGAAGAAAATTTAGCGAAAGGGCTATAACGCACGACACGATACCTTCGCTTGTTAGTAGATATTAACTTGGCAGCCGTGTGGTGACGGCAGACCAGAATACAATAACCACCACCTCTAAATCTCTCCCGCGGGTGTCGCACAAGGAGACCAAGGGTAAAGACATAAGACTATGAGCGATGAGACAGCATCGTTCCTCTAACGCCATACATAGCGATCGCCAACTGTTACATGGGACCGACGCTTTAATGTGCCCATCGAATCACGTGGAAACTTAGAATAGTGCTTTTTGAATCACCCATCCAATGATCGGCCTCAGAACACATCGCATCGTTGTACAGTTTCACGTGCTGTTGACTGTACAATACTGTACATAATCCTTAAAGAGACCGCGGCATATCATTTTAATGACTATTTTGAGCGTGTACGTCGGATTACAAGAAAATAATATATAGGCTCATCGTTAATTTATTATAATTTATGGGCAAACTGTAACAGTCTTTAGTTAGGACGTAATGAAGACTGCACAGGTGCTTCTGATAAATAACGAGCTGTTTCAGCAACATACAAAATTATACTTTGTATAAGAGCCAGGGTGGATAGACAATAGTCATGTTAAAATATATATATTTTTTAAATCCTTAGACACTAAAAAGGGCGCAGGATCTGATGGTTCACGTCATATATACCGATTATCTTTACAAAAACTTGCTCTTCTATTCAGAAAGTCAATTGGTGAAGAAACCTTCTCAAGTTTGTGGAAACTGACAAAATTTTCTCCCATCCATAAAAAAAGGAGATACGAGTGATCTATCAAACTTTCATTAGTAGTGTAAACTGTTTTGCCAAAGTATTTGATACTCATTATCAAACAATTTTAAGAAGCCCCAAGTGGATGATACCGACGCGGATTTTACAAAGGCATTTGACAGTGTCAAAAATAACAGTTAACTCGCTTCGGTATTCATCGCGATCTTTTCAGATGGCTCCAATCTTACTTATCTAAAAGATCATAATTGATAAGGATCAATGGTTTTGACTACGTTCTGTTTTTAAGGTGTACCACAAAGATTTAATTTAGGGCCACTTGTCTACGAGTACAAGTTACAAGAGCGATTGGTGATTTCCACCATAACAATAATTGTATGCACTTGAATAGACAAATGTCACACAACAACATTAATTTGATCAAAATATTGGGGATTTAGGAAGCATAATCGATATTGAATTTTCATAAAGACTACATAGTAGAATTATTTCAGAAGCTAGACGATTTCGGGGTTTTACGGACATTTTATGGGATTTTATGGGAACTTTGCTTATTTTCCGCAATTATAGCCTAAGAACGCTAACTGAATGAATTCATAGCAGCACTTAGCTATTAACCGGTTATTTTATTTTCAGTTAATGCCTGAATAGCGCAAAAAGTCAATGAAGATTCCAGAATGCTAACACAATAACGTTTTGTCCGACTAATTGCTGCGTGGCTGTCATATTCAATTGGCTGGTTGATAATAATATCACGGGAGGCATTTCAAAAACTTGAATCCGTGAAGCCGAAGAACCTACAGCAGAGTGCTAGCGCAAATTATTAACAAATCCCTCCACATACCACCGTTGACGTCTCTTTTTGCCACGCAGCGTGTGATAGAGACGCATTTTATGGATAGTGGCAAAATATGATTGAGTTTTGCTTGGAGCGTACGTGAGATATGAATTAAATGTGCCGCAGAGGGCTCTCTGCATCGTAATGTGGCTGTATATCTTTTTAATTGGAATAGTTTTTATCGGGGCACATTCGCGGCGATGTGAGAAAAACGCATAGTTGAACATGTTTCATTCATCTTCTAGAAATGTGAGCGGCTCAAGCGATAGAAGCGGAGCGCAATGGTAATATTTCAAGACATTGACTCTGGCCATCAATATGCAACATCAAGGCAAACACAAGTAACGAAAAAATCTTTGTCAAAACCAGATCATAGGTAGATTAGTGTGAATGAGGTCCAAATGGCACTTATATTAACTTGTAACAAAAACTAATATGTATTAATAAAAAAAAAATAATAAATATTTCTTACAATCACACCTATCATCTAGCCCAAAGTAAGTAGCAAAAGCACTTGTGTTATGGATACTAAATAACGGACTAATTTTAATATACTAAATAATTATACATAAAAATATTTATAATATGTCTGTGTTCGTCACAAAATCCCTTAACGGGATCCTCTTGGCCAATACCCAGCGATCTGAGCATTCGATCAAGGTAGCCGTCAAATATTCAAAACGTAAAAACAACAGTATTGTACTTGCACAGTATTTTTCGGTTTCCCGCTGCTTTTCGCATCTTGGACCGTACAACAATTGAAATAAATTGTACATTGGCACGTCCCCGTGTCGATGTTGCAGTTTCTCTGAAAATACCGAGTGAACTGTACGTGTCCATACAATTGAAATCGTATTAACACTGTAGATCGATTTGTCAAACCGTGGTTTGATTTTAAACGAGCGCTTAACGTCACCGGTCGCTGCTATAGATATTGAAATAAAATATGGATGGACAGCGCAATTTTAAATGACGGCGATTAATCTTAGTTGGCTTTTTTTATTGGTGAAACAAAATATGATGTGCCAGGGCATTTTATTATGGCCACTTCCATATGTTCTGTTCTCAGTAGGCTGTCAGTTTTATTACCTGGTCTATATCACGTTTTGAAGGCAAAATTTGTAGTGTTCATGCTTCTTTTCATACTCATAGGAAATTCCGGTACTACTTATCACAACAGAGTTGCATAAGACGCTATCAGAAATCTCCTTCTCCCTGTTCTGTTTCCAGTTTATGCGGGTAAAATGAAAGATTATTTATACTAATAATGCAATAGGCTCGCTACTTATTACATGACACCTAAATTAACTGACGAAAAGTGTTAATTCACCTCTGCCTACTCCTACTTTTTTTAAACTGAGAGGAGCTCGCTAGCGCAGTGGCACAGCGCGCTTAGCCTGCGATTACGTAAACTAAGTAATTTCGATAAGGCCGGTCATTGGATGGGTGACCAAAAATTTATTATCTCGAGTTCCTCCGTGCTTCGGAAGGCACGTTAAGCTGTTGGTCCCGGCTGCATCTGCAGTCGTTAGTACCCACCAACCCGCACTGGGCCAGCGTGGTGGGTTATGGCCCATTCTCCCTATATTCTTCCATCCATAGGGAAGGCCCGTACCCCAGCAGTGGGGACATTAAAGGGCTGGTGATGATGATGATGATGATGATGATGATGACTCCTACTGGGATATAGGCGTGATTTATATGTTGTATGTATTTGTGATTTGACAGTCTATCAAATCACACACTCTGTTTTCATCTGAAACTCTATGTTATTTTGATTTAATATTTTACATAATACCAGTTATAGTAATACATATTATTACTATAACTGGTATTATGATCCCGCTTTTTAATATTAGTATATTAAAAAGCGGTATCTAAAATGCCCCCTTGTTAAGCAATGTAAAGCTAACAATGATGTATTTTTATCCTGCATTCGTACTTACGAAAAATAATTTCTCAAAGCAAAATTTCCATAATCTGATGTGGATATTAATTTCATTAAGCAGGCTCCTTTAATCCGCTCAGGGGATGCAAAAAGAACAATCGACGTTTTACATTCAAAAGGTTTATATCCAATTTAAAAGGAATAAATTTAAGCCTCCCATGTCGATATCAATAAGGCCTGGGCGCTTGAGAGATCAATTTGTATGTACCTACAGCCTGGGGATACTGGTCAAAGAATCGCGGAAGACGAGACTTGGATTTGAGAAGCGTATGCTGCCTAAACTTCGTTTTTCCAATACCACCTGACTTAAAAAAATGGTTTTTGTTAATAATTAGCTTATAAGATCCCACTTCTGGGCAAAGGCATCCCTAGCAGCCCTCCATCTCGAGCGATCCCGAGCCAATTCCCTTTCTTGTAGTTGTAGTAGAATACAATTGAATGAAACTGACGTATTACAGAAAAATCAACATGGCGACCATCGTGTCAAAAGTAAAAGAAGCTGTCAATTTTCACTTAGCCTAGATAAGGTTTATTCAAATTTTTTTCATTTCAAAATTCAATTCAAAACCCTTATTCAATGTTGAGATGTTGTTAAATTAATCAATACTATTTGATCTCTCTTGACACGAATGTATGACAAAATAGAGTTAACTCTATAACTGGGAATCCGAATTTGGGATTTATTATAATATGAGACATATTAAACTTAGCTAATTCGAATAGAACATTTACATTCTTTGCATCAAAACATAACAAAAGTTCTCCTTGTTTTTGATAAATTGTTGTATGTAGTATTTCTAAACAATAGCCCTCCGGCTTCCGGCTAGTTTTTGTTATTGTTTGTGTTGTTTTTGTTGCTACTTAAGTCCTGTTAGATCCTTATAGGCATTAGAAGGTACGATCACGGAATTTTACGTAGAATTAAATGTTTCACATCTATACATTGTTTGGTCTTTGCGCAGAAGATTTATTAGTAGAAACAAATGCGCTTCTGTTATTGCATGCATTTGTTATTGCAAATGGACTTAAAGATTCTATGTCTTGTTAAATATTTTTAAATAAAGATCAGTGCATCTTAGCTGCCTCTATTTAGTGTCTTTTGCGTCATAAAGCAATATAAAGTGGAAGGTCTTAAAACGGGTATACTGCCTAAGGAGGGTACTTACCCCTTAATAACATACACACATACATACATAAATTACGTCTATATCCCCGAAGGGGTAGGTGAATTGACACCCACGTTTCGCCAATTACATTAAGGTCCCATGTAATAAGGTGGCGAGCATGTTGCTATTTAATTTTATTGGGCACGGAATAAACAGTTGTGATTTGTGTTGTATTTACACACGTATATACATATATCGTATATACACACAGAGATAAGACAGCCCTGAATATACTGCCTTGATCCGTGATATTTAACATTGCTAGGAAATTAGTACAAAGATTTTGGTGGTTAGAAAAAGAATTTCGAAAAATTATGGTATAAATATAGGTGTATTGGGTGGCCGAGCGGTCAGGCACCTGCCCGGATAGCAGCGGACGCGGGTTCGATTCCCGCCTCAAGACCATAATTTTTCGAAATTCTTTTTCTAACCACCAAAATCTTTGTACTAATTTTCCTAACATTTATATAATGTTAAAATTAAAATCGAATAATTGCTAGGGAATTGTTAAAATTGTGGCAATTTTCAAAATATGACAACGTGAAATGCGTTAAGCGATAAGTAACTAGTGTAACGTTAATACAGTCAGCAACAAAAATAGTCAGCAACAAAAATCTAATCTTTTTAAATTCATATTGAAAAAATTGACTTATTTTCTCTATTCAGTTACTTCTGTGTAATCTTTTGCAAATGTGACGATACTTTATATGCGAGATACACCGACACAAGCAGGAAAGGACACATCATCACCAAGTTTAGCCATAAATGTGACCTCTTTCTCTATCTAAACGAAGCTCAATAAAGCACATTTCTTTTTCACCCGACGAGACTTGACTAATTAAAGGCATTTCAACAGATATCATAAATAAAAACGGGAGATATAAAACTCATTGGCTATCAGACATCGCATGTCGTCACGTATGCCCATGTTTATATCAATATCGGGTTACAATTTACAGCTGCGCATGCACATGTACCAGCTTAGTGAGACTGAAATTATGTTGACAGTCCCGCCTGTATTTATTTATTCTAATTTCTACTTTGCAACATCTCGCACGGTAGCTGGGTCGGGTTTTATTGTGTTGGCGATACTGATCACGAGAAAGATTGGTTGGGATGATGGTAGGATTGAATAATTGGCCCATTGAGGGCAGAGAGGGCCATGGCGGTCTGTTGCAATCAACGAGACAAAATAGTATCGTCATAACACAATGTAACTCAGAGGAAACTTTTTATTTATTTTCACACTCTTTCTTATTTCTTAAACTGACAACACGTATATTGTTTTAAGCTTACGTGGTCACTTTCATCTTTAAATCTTTAAATTGGTTCAAATACCTTCTTCTTCCTGCCCTGTTCCCAGTCTATCTGGGGTCGGCGCAGTATGTTTCCTCTTCCATTCATATGTCAGACGTCATCAAGCCATCCACTCCCTTTTGATTCATATCATCCATCCCACCGTAAAGGTGCTAGTGATGAATGAATGTATAGAAAAGAGACGGAACGGACCATGTCGAGAGACCCATGAACGGAGAGAGTGATTAGAATGACAACATTCCAATCCATACTGCTCAAGGTTTTGGCTTAGGTTTTACAGCCGGCCGCCTGCCTGACACCAACCCTCTTTGGGTACGCTGTTGATGGTGGTTTGCCCTCCACCATTCGGGTGCCCCAAGGTGCTTATTGGTCTACACCGGGCAATCTCCCTTAGTCGACTTTTACGACACCCATGGGATGAGTTGGGGCTGGCCTATTCTACGTTATTTGTTCGCTCCCAGGCCAGCATAGAAGGCAAAGGAAAGGAAAGGAAATTGGTTCAAATACCTGTTGTCATTAAATTGTGAATAAACGGGATTTATACCACGAACCTGGATTTTGTTATGATTCCGATATTCAACAGAAATCCGTCATCCGTGACCATGGCCCATGTAACTGTGCCGAAATATCGGAATCATAACAAAATCCAGGTACGTGGTATAAATCCCGTTTATTCACAATTTAATGACAACAGGTATTTGAACCAAATAACATAAAATGTCTACATCGTTGGTTTTTATGCTGTTGAGGTGGGAGCGAAGGGTATACCGGCTAAATCCCTATATTCATTACTGAAAGACCTTGGCTTCTCCAGAGCTTTCGTAAGTTCTATACTGGAACGTGTGTCGAAGGCGGCTCTCACGGAATCTTATCAAATATGGCTGCGCAGAGAGAGAAATCGGGTTGGCGAAGGTGAGTGTTGTCATGTTGTGAAGGGGCGCAAACCTACACTTGGGTCACAAGTCCCAGGCGCTGCCACTGACTTCCCCCTCTGCCACACTATGGAGTAATGGGCAGCAGCGTTCCTTTTCACTACTTAGCAAAATACTGCGATTTTCGTGGTCCTGTTGCCAATTAAGCTCCCCTTTCTTACACAGGACCTACATGGTTTGTAAAACGTGTGTGCTAATTTACCTCTGCTAACCCTTCAGGGATGGATAGGCGTAATTTATAAAAAAATATAACGATATCAAGAAATATTACAAAGAAAATAAAAATATTTGTCCTGAATCACCAATATTTGTTCTATCATACGGCTTGAGGGCCAGTTTCGGCGAATGGTCAGACCGCTGGCTATCGGCCAAGAGGTCTCAGGTTCGATCTTGGGGGGCTACCGCTAACTCGATTGCTGATGATAGCTATATTGCAATGCACTGCTTACGGCTATAGAAGCCATCCTGAATTTTTAGGCGGCACGGATTTTGTGCCAAAGTCATACAAAATCATTCGGCGATCATTCGTTCAAAGCTATCGCTAATAGTTTAGGTACATTTGGTGCGAAATGACAGCATGACGTCATAAACATAGCTTTTGCTTTAGCAATCGAGTTAGACGGTAGGCCCCCTGGTAGGCGCAAATTTTGTGTTGTACACACTGATATTATTTGTTCCCGTGTCAAATAAAAATCAAATCACGCTGTCAAGAAATTGCCGTCTCTAGACAACGTGGCATCGCAACAACTTAACCGAGACTTTATATTCAATATTATTTTATTAACATCGTAACAAGACGTTTCTGTCCACACAGTATTACCATATACATACAAAATAATTATGAAGAAGGCATTCGACACGACAAAATGGAGACCGTTAGAAGATTCCGTGCCAAGCAAACATAAGCGTTTGTCACGTGCAAGCTTAACAATGACCGGTTGGAAATAAAGGTGCGTGCTGACTGGAATATTCGTTTGTAACATTCGTACGAACGTGAACGTGAACATGTATCTATCGAACAAATGTAATTTTTTGACAACTACTCATACATCTTGCACCTACACGCCGTGTGGTGACGCCAGAGCAGAATACAGTTATCATCATCCCCATCTCTCCCGCGGGTGTCGTACAAGGCTACGACAGGCAAGCAGACTAAGTGTTAGGACAGCAATGAGTAATGGGCAGCAGCTTTCATCTTATGCCACCTAGCAGTGTACTGATTGATTTATGTATGTGTGTGTATGTACTTTTGACATGACGGTAGCCATTTTGTTTTCTCAGTAATATTATACGTCAGTTTCCATACATTTTTAATATATTCGTTCGTTCGAATAGATTGGCCACGTTTCTAGACTCCCATGTATGCACCCGTTGAAGTGAAGAACGAATGGCTCTGACACAAATCGATAAATTCACATATCTTCTATCAAGCTCTCCCATCATGTTCAAGGTTTGTATAGCACTGCTGAAAATTCCGGTGATCCTCGCCTTGCCTGTTTTCTTAAGGGGGAATACTTTATACTCAAGGATAAGAACTCAAAGTTAAAAAATATATTTAAAAATAACATATTTGGACAAACATTTAAAATAATGATGTTACTTGTAACTAACTATAGCTCCAAGTGAGTTTTAGCTGTTTAACATTGTTACAATCGCAAATAGTTCGACGCAAATTGGTTAGTGTGGACACGTCCTAATTCAAGGTTGAGTTTCATCTCTAAAAGCTTTGATATATTATGGGATTGCTGACTAATTTAATTAGTAGCTTCGGCGTACTTATTTCAGTATGCAGTCAATTTATATTATTTCTGAAATTAATAACTCATTGAGTGATTACATTGCAAAATAAATGTTACTACTATTTATTTATTTACTTGAAGGGTGTCACTGACATTAAAACTTATTTCAAGCCGCTGAAGAAGATCAACCAATTTCTAAGACCTGTAAAGTGTAGCAGCCCCCTTCAAGATGCAGGAATTTACAAGCTAGATTGTGACTGTGGACTCTCTTATATAGGCCAAACAAAGAGAAGTATAGGGACCCGGGTAAAAGAACACATAGCTGATGTGAAACATAGGCGTGAAACAAAATCTGCAGTATGTGAACATGCCTTAGACGGACCCAACCATTATTTAAGATTTGACAAACCGCAAATTCTAGCAAAAGAGAAACGATATATACCTAGAATGATACGTGAAGCTATTGAAATCAAGAAACTCCAAACTTCAATAGGGATAATAGTTGGAACATACCACCTGCTTGGGACCTAATTATTAGAATAATTAAATCCCAACACCGTCCTCATACTGCCAAAAACATGATACTATAAGCTCTGTTTGTGTAATTCGGAACACCTAAAATATCAAATATTATGCATACATACATACATACATAAATCACGCCCATATCCCCGAAGGGGTAGGCAGAGGTGAATTCTCACCCGCGTTTCGCCAATAATGTTAAGTCCCATGTAATAGGTGGCGAGCCTATTGCCATTTATCGGGCACATTTATCGGCATCAAATATTATGACGGTAGTTAATTATTACTTTATTGTGAGGACACCTGTCATCTTTAGTCCCCCCCGTGACCACGGCCACTGTAAAGTGATCGAAACGTCGGGTTGAATAATTAATATGCCAAACACCAAATTATACGCGAGTCTTATCCGTAAAAGTTGTTTTATTTCAAATGTGTAGTGCTCGTGCAAATATAAGAAAACATTAAGAGTTCGTTAACAAAAACTATTAGATTAAATATTTAGTTATATCGGTAATTTACGATCTTATATCTAAATTAATGAACATAATGTATTTTTTATGTTACGACTACAAGTACAGCATAACATATTATTATAGACGTCCGCGTGATCGAACATGACTTTATACGGAAAATCTCCAAGAAATATTTATTTACTACTTGTATGCGTATTCAATAACTCCTTTGGATAATAAATATAGCGTTGACTTGCGGAGCATTTACTTATGTAATTTTATTGCAGCAAAACATTGTGTTTTCGCTACTCAAAGAAACCAAGTAATTGTGTCGAACTACTGGACTCAAGGTGGAAGAGAGACAATACTAGTGTTTTTCTCCCAAAACTAGACACAATACGTGATATTAAATTTCCTTAAACCGACGATAATAACATCCGAACAACACTCCCCAAACGCACAGACTCGCCTAGTGCTTATACGCTTAAACTCGTTGAATAATTCATGCCACGTAATTGAAGTAAATTGCCAAATTTAAGTGTTTTATAAAAGCGAAAATTCTCACTTTAATCAAAATTTTACGCTCGCGGTGTTTTGAGAATATAATTGTTTAAATTGTGGAGATGCGCGTAACGAGGTGTCCATATGGGGACACTTTATTGTTGATACAATGTTGGCCGTGCCTCACACCGTTCCTGTGTAAAATAGCGCTTTTTAAGTGCTCTGCAAGACCTATTAGAGCTGCAAATTATAGATTTACTATTTGGATTTACCCCTACCCATTTTAATTTACTGCCAATTAATATTTTATTTCAGTTATTATTCGATTGGATTTCTGTTGAAATATGTTGAAATATTGCCAATTATTGTAACTTAATTCCGTTACATTGCTCAGGGCCTGTTACGCAACGGTGTAAATGATGATTTATAATTTGGTTCCTTGATAATTGTAGTAGGTGTGAATAAATTCAAAATATGCGTGTTCTCGTTACGGCATTCCGGTATTTCTAATTAGCTTGCTTAAAAACATTATAAGCGATGCTATATGCGACGAAAGTTTAAAAATTGAACCGTCAAGAAAATGCGGATACTTTTTATCTGACCTTTGAAAATTATAATTGCGCATGATTTTTCGTTCAAACACAGTTCTTGCTTAGTGTTCTATCAACGTGATAAAATTTATCTAGTACCTCTTTTCTCTTCCCGAGATGAATATAAAAATTGGAGTAAACCTGCCCCCCAAGCCAAGTGGCCATAACATGTATGAAACTGGCGTATTGTAATAACAATATGCCAGTTTCACACTTTTGTTTTCTATGCGTTCGAATAGATAAGCCACTTCGCTAGGCCCTTCTGGAGTTTCGAGGATTCGAACTGTTATTCCTTTACAAAGAAAAAAAAAATGTGTGTATATAGATATATGTTTTTATACATACATACACAAATCACGCCTACATCCCCGGAGAGGTAGGCAGAGGCGAACCAGCACCCACGTCTCGCCGATTATTTTAGGTCCCATGTAATAGGGGGCGAGCCTATTGCCATTTATAGGGCACAAAAGTCGCAGTGCATTGCTATTGGTACGTGGTGTAAGAGGAATGCTGCTGCCCATTCTTCATTATTGATTTATCCTCAGTCGCCTTGTACGACACCCACGGGAGAGATTTGGGGTGGTAATAATTGTATTCTACTCTGCCGTCACCACACGGCTTATGTTATATGTTTTTATCATGGTCGTAAAGGGTAGGCAGATGTGAATTAACACCCACGTTTCGCCAATTATATTAAATACCAGGATTGTATTAGGGGGTGAGCCTATTCTTTCCATTGGTCAAATCGCAGTATTTTACTGGGTAATACTGTCTAAACCCTTAATCACCTTGGGGGTGGTGACAATTGTATTCTGCTCTTCGGGCAGAACATTTTTTTTTTCTATGAATATCGGTTCATGGGTCACCTGTATCTCTTAATGATAACTATACTAACAAGAATAATAATTGACAATTAATTCGACAATAAATGTCGCCTAAACATAAACCAAAATGAAGTAAATAAAAGTCGATAAGATCGATAATAATAGTTTTCACGCATAACCGCCTTCTAGGAAGTGAACGGTATCGCCAGGAATCGAACCTGCACTTATTGTAATCAGCCGGCACGTACAAATTGTAGCAATAATAAATTTCCGAAAAGCCCATGGCGCTCTTATAAGAGGGTAATTGAAAATTCGTTGATCAACGAGTTAAGTGATTTCGTAGAAGCTGTTTAGGGTTGGTAGTGTGATCTTTTTTTTTTAAGTTTCTTATAAAGAAACAGATATCAATGTTGAAAAAAGACTTTTCGTTTCTCAACACTCATACACGTTTTCATAATATTTTATTAAAGTTTTGTAGCGATTAAAAATAAACTTCAAATAAACTTTAAAAATAAAATTCTCTGAAAATATCTTACATACATTTGCCCTAAGCGCCAGTATGTTTAAAATAACCTCTATATATCCTCTAACCTCTATATAAGTAGTTTTAAGTACGTTCTTATGTTTTGCTGTCGATATTTAATGTATTTTATTTATTAGTTTTGTATTTATTTATTATTTAGTTGCCCTTCTGATATTTTATATGATTCTATTACCAAGGTTGCCTGGAAGAGATTGCTTATAGCAATAAGGCCTCCTATTGTTCATGCATGTCTACTTTTCTTTGTGTCGTTGTCATTTTCTCATTCTGAGTGTGTACAATAAAGAATATATTAATAATAAATACATGTCTCAATCTTAATATTTAATCGTGTGTGACCAAGAACCCTTTATTGATAACAGAAAGCAAACACTTGCCATCAAGACGATAACTAAAAATTTACATAAAAATGCGACGTTGACAACCCTGGAAATCTCGATAACGCGCTAAGGTGAACTAAGGGAGCGGGGGATATACAAACATTATAATTTTGATAGCGCTAAAACTGCAGTCAGTTACCATAAATATTTTTCAGTTACTTATTAGCAAATTTTTATTTTAAAACAGAATAACCAACATACATTGTTGGTTACCAACATACACAGACAAGCGATAAAAAGTAGCGATTATAATTGTAACATTCAGTTGTTTTACAGATTACAGACAAGTTTTTTTTATTTATAAATGTGTGTCAGTAAGTCGGATCCAATCTATTTTGTCTTTATTTTTCCTACTGTTGATTGTTGACTGTGTGGTAACGGCAGAGTAGAGTACACATTTACATACATAAAGCCCGCCTATTTATCCCCGAAGGGTTAGGCAGAGGTGATTAATCACCCACGTTTTGCCGATTGCGTTAAGTCCCATGTAATAGGTAGCGAGCCTATTGTCATATAATGGGCACGTAAGTCGCAGTATGTTGGTAGGTGATATAAGAGGAACGCTGCTGCCCATTACTCTTCTCTGCTCAACCCTTAGTCGCCTTGTAAGACAACCACGTGAGAGATTGGGAGCTTCGACAATTATATCTTCAATCACCACATGTTAGAGTAGTATAGATACTTACTATTGCCACAATGAGGGATGGGTGGCAGGAATGCCACCAAGTTGCCCGTTAGATGGCAAAAGGCAATGGCAATTTGCAATATATGGAAATACAGTCGTGATATAAGTAGATATAATAATTGTGTATGCATAGTTACATCCCACATTTTGTTTCACTTAAAACTTTGCCTTTGCCATGATATACATTTGTTTTTATTAAACTTCCTAATAAACTTTTTAAAAAACGAATTCCAAAAAAAAATATTAATAAAAAAAAACAAAAATAAATCCACACAAACACACGCAAACAGAACACTACAAACAAAAGAGCGCCCGTTATTGATTCGTAATTCAAAAAATATAACGTTACACATCAGCCGGTAATTGCCCGGCGATTATTCATTCGAAATTTGAAATTCTGTTCTACCGCGGTGGTCTTGGCGCGAATGTGAGGCGTGCCAGATACCGCGGCCATTTTAAAGTGTTGTATGAAATATTCTAGATTAATCTCTCGAATGCGGTACGGATTTGTCGATGCCCGCATTGGGAGACTGGGTTGCGGTTTTGTCACGTTTACCTTAGACATTTGGCGCCTTGCTGTGTACGTTGTATATTAATGTCAACTGGCTAAGGAAACAGCCGGTATACAGCCAGGCGTTTAAAAAGTAGCGCCAAATTAAAATTTATGACAGTCTCTATTTTTTTTACCTTAAATGGTGACAGATCGCATGATACGGTACAGAAGAATAGCGGGTTAAGTTTTATGAACACTGTCACGTTGAAATTAGCAGTATAATAATTCAATATAATCTAGCTTAATTAATAACATAAGGTGACTATGATTTAACATGCGTTTAGTATGAAGGTATTAGGAAAAAAAATGTCTCGTTTATCAGCAGTGATTCTAACTCGTTTTCTCCTATTTCTGTAGTTACATACATACATAAATCACGCCTACATCCCCGAAGGGGCAGGCAGAGGCGAACCAGCACCCACGCCCCGCCAGTCATGTTAGGTCCCATGTAATAGGTGGCGAGCCTATTGCTATTTATCGAGCACAAAAGTCACAGTAGGTATCCATAGCTAGATGGTATAAGAGGAACGCTGCTGCCCATTCCTCATAGTTGATTTATCCTTAGTCGCCTTGTACGACACCCACGGGAGAGATTTGGGGTGGTGACAGTTGTATTCTACTCTGCCGTCACCACACGGCATTTCTGTAGTTGGTTTCAATATTATTATCTGTACATATATAAATTTCAATTATCTAAGGTTCAGCTGCCTAGCCATTTTTTTTGTCTTTTATGCTGGCCTGGGAGCAAACAAATAACGTAGAATAGGCCAGCCCCGACTCATCCCATGGGTGTCGTAAAAGTCGACTAAGGAAGATTGCCCGGTGCAGATCAATAAGCACACGGGGCCACCCGAATGGTGGAGGGCAAACTACCAGCAACAGCATACCCAAAGAGGAGTGTCAGGCAGGCGGCAGTATGGATTAAAATTTTGTCATTCCAATCCCTCTTTCCGTTCATCGGTCTCTCGACATGGTCCGTTCCGTCTCTTTTCTATACATTAATTCATAACAGGGCAGGGAGAAAAAGAAGCTGCCTAGCCATTTTTAATAGTTTTACTTTCAAATAGAGGCTGGTATCTGATACTGGCCTAATTTACAGGTGACAATGAGTGATTAACACTGACCACGAAAACCACATTTTTCATAATTTAATCAGGAACAATATAATTAAGACGTTTTGGTAAGCTCTGTCTCTCTTTAAAAATGTCTTTCTTTCTGAAGGCGGCTTTTCTTTTCTCAAATAAAAAAATCGGATTATTTTGTGCCACATCTGACCAGAAAGTGGCATTTTCCGCCAGCTACGCGTACGGAAAATTCAAAATTCACACAGGGTGACATCAAATTTTATATTTACATCGCGTCATACCGCAAATTAATCGAATACTTGCGATCTGAGACATACTTTGTTTTACTGCCCTTGGTAACAAAAGTACTGTTACACTATATCGAGCGCAACGGACAGTGCCACAATGAGACCACACCAGAATCACAACCCTTTAATCGACTCTCCATACAAAAAAAATGACCTGTCCAAATCGTCCGAATTAAAAATCGAGCCCATTTGTTTCATCGATAGCACTCGATTTTTTTATTGGCCATAGAGTAAATTAATGTTTCTTACACGCACATAATGAGTTTGTTCATGCAGCTGGATGCGGTTTATGCTTGAATTTAAAAATATGTTGTTAAAGTTTAATTTTCTATGGCAATCCGAAACTTTGTACGCTTAAGTGTGAACACATCTACAGATGTTTAATGGTGTAATTGGATTGGAAATAATACACTGGCTGTTTTAAAGAGGCTGCTGTTGACTTAACGATTTATAGGTGACTGTTAAGAACAAAATTAAAACTTTAAAAAGTACTGCCTATACTACTCCTGAGAGGAGCTCACTAGCGCAGTGGCATAGCGCGCTTGGCTTGCGACTGCGTATATTGAGCAATGTTCAAAATTTACTATCTCGAGTTCATCTGTGCTTCAGAAGGTACGTTAGCCGTTGGCCCGGCTACATCTGCAGTAGTTAATACCACCAATTCGCAATGGGCCAGCGTAGTGGGTTGTGGCCCATTCGCCATATTTTCTTCCATCCATAGTGAAGACCTGTGCCCCAGCAGTGTATTAATGATATATTACTAATCACCAAAAACGCATAGATAAAGCTGCGATAGATAGAATAGTAACGGCTTACAGAAAATTATGGAGGAAGAGAATATTCCGCACTGCCTCTCAAAATAGGATGGAATAAAAACTGACAATAATGTGGGAGTAAAAAGAGAGTGCATAACATAATATATTGACATTTTTATGTTAACCTTTTACTGTTTTAAGTCTTATTAGCCTTGTATAACAGCACATACCGCTAACTAAGGTATGTATATTGATAAAAACTCTCAGGCGCCTTCTCTTGGAAAATTTTGTGGAAATCTCTAGAATCAGCTAGTGTTTTCACAAGAATGGCGTAGAAAGTCGTCGACATAAGTCTCGGGCACAAATCTACGACCCCAGTAATCAAGATGACACTCCACAGTGAAGTAAGATAAATCTGCCTCACACCAGAACATAGTACATAACCACAATGTATGTTAAATAAGGCGGAATCGGTCGCTTCATTCCATTTAGGTAAATTTTAATAAGTCCAGTCCTGTAATCATAACGATTGCGGTGACCGAATCGATCACGCTTAACAATGGACGTTTCTTCCTCTTACGTTAATATAGAATGGTCAGCTAATAGGGGTGGGACTGTTTATCGATAGATGCAGTAAACTCTGTAGCATTATATAATTTTTAATAGCTTAATATTTCACTTTGCCACGGATGTTGTAGTGTCAAACTGGAGTAAACAATTTCGACGTTTATTAAATCCAGTTATTGAAAAAAAAATTGTAAGGAATCTGAAATCTTATTGTGAAAATTTTCATTTTATATATTTTACCAAATTATTAGTCAGATTATTTTAATATTTTTTTCGGGAAATTTTGTTTTTACGTGAGTTTTAGAATACATAAAATTCATTCAAAATAAGCAGCTTAAGT
This sequence comes from Cataclysta lemnata, assembly GCA_963931975.1. Lineage (NCBI taxonomy): Eukaryota > Metazoa > Arthropoda > Insecta > Lepidoptera > Crambidae > Cataclysta > Cataclysta lemnata. Next base: position 1,195,433 of record OZ008352.1, read on the forward strand.
ATAAATTACTTTAATCATCAGCAGATTAAATCCTCAGTATTGGGAATTTTCAGTCAAAGGACTTCTTTACAGCCGTTAAAATTGAGGGGTATTTTTTATACAATTAACTAAACTGAAGTTTTTATTTTAGTAAAAAAATAATCATAGTCACATAATTATATAAATATTAACATTATTATATACATTATATACATGACAAATAAGACTAGTAATATTGTTAAATTGTCATCGATATTCGATAAGGTTGCAAGTGCCTCCTTGGCCGGCGAACTCATTAAAAATACACACACAAATCAGGGGTCGTAAGGAGCTATAACTCGAGTGGACTTATGACGTCGCCCACCAATTATAAAGAAGACAATCATACCATTAAGTGGACGGAGCGCCCCATAAAATCGTAATACCTGAAACAATGAAAAATATGGCCCCCTCGGGGCATTCCATCTCTAGTTTTTGGTACGGAATTGAATATTGATTGAGTCAAGAGTTTCTAGAAAGGTGTTAGGTTTGATTTTTTTTACCGGTAGGCAGAGTAGAATTAACTTGGGTTTTCATTTACTCGTACCTACCCCTTTGGGGATAAATAGGCGTGATTTTTGATGTTTTATGAAAGAGCAGACTCAAATAGTACAAAGCTACAATATTCGTAAAAGATTTTTGTAAGAAAATAAAATCTATTATTTACCTTTGCACTAAGCTGCATTTTTTTGATGGCCGCCTTGGTCGAATGCTCAGATTGCTGGGTACTGGCCAAGATGTCCCAGGTTCGAATCCTGGAGCCTTAGTGAGACAACGCTATAAGGCGAGTAGAGCGGCGTCCCGTTTCGTCACCCGCGTTTGGATCGCACTAATGCTTCATGGTACGGCCACTGGTAGGGGCAAATTTTGTTATGACCGCAAATATTAGTTCCTGAGTCATGGCTGTGTATATGTTTATGTAGTATATTTTCAACATTTATATACATAATTAATATGATTTTAAAAATATGTCCGTCATCCTAGTATCCATAACACAAGTGCTTATGCTACTTACTTGGGGCTAGATAATAGGTGTGAGTGTTAAAATATTATAATTTTATTTTATTATTTATTTATTTTAACATACATCCAACAACAAAACTTAATGCTGTAATAAAATTCTATTGCGCTTAGTTTTACCGACAAATTGTTAGATTATAATCTACCCCGCAAGATAGACTGTCGAAAAATAGTGATCGCGCAACTAAATAAAAAAAAATTGTACTTAATTTTTTTTATCCGAAATTATTCTCAAAAAACAATTAATAAATATAAAAATATCGGATTGATTACAGTAAATGTAAATGACCCCACTTTTTGACCATAAACTTTACCTCTGTTTAGCTTTACCTAATATAAAAAGCATGGGCTGTAACATACCATGTATGCCAAGTGGGTTGGTGGGTGGTTCATTAAATAATAAGATCACATCTCGTGAATAGCACAATCAGAGATAGCGCTAAACGTGATCGATATGTTGCAGGCAGCTCTTTGAATTAGGCACCCAGCAAAATGTCGATAAGTTTAATGTTGAAAATGTCTTAAGTAATTAAAACTCTTACAAAAAAGATAAATAATGGCCTGATTTGGGACGGATTATTTAATAAACATAAAATGTTTAACCAATTTTTCTTTGTAATACTTTTTGTAACATAAACATACATTTTCTGCTACCGGTTATAAATAACATTTATCTCTGTAAGTACCCCAAAAGGGTTGGTGCCAGCCAGGTGGCAGCCTATAAAACCTTAGCCAAAACCTTGAGCAGTATGGATTAGAATATCGTCATCCTAATCATCGGTCTCTCAAACTGGTCCTTTCCATCACTACCACAAGTTGATATGATTAAAAAGGACAAGATGGAAGAGGAAGATGATGAAACAACATTCATCACTGTTTTCAAGAGTGATGAGTTACGGTGATCCGATATGTGAGCTCCACCATCACCCACAGTAGTTTATCTCACACTGCGGATGGTTACAAGAGAACTAATTCACTTAACCTACTTATTGGTTAAGACCTTAATTTGGTTCCTTAGTCCAAGCCACGACCAGGCAAACCTTAAAATGACAAATACGACAACCTGACTGCGACATATTCGGCACATTTTCAATTTGAAACTGTTAACGGCTCGTGACCGACAGAGATACCGAATACCCGACGGATTATGGAATAAATCGGCAGTCCTGGTATCCGTTCGTCATATTGCCGGGACGGTACCAGATCGTATCTGGTCTTGCATAGGTATCACGACTTGTGCCTTTCTCACGGAAAGGTACATTGTTACGATACAATTATTCGGTATCGGTAGTCTGTACATCGTGACGACATAAGCGTCTTTAGTGTTGAGGTGTGGAGATGTAGTGTTGAGGTCAGGTGAGGCCTAATTGAGACGTAATTACAAGTACCTACATACACAGATAAATCATGCCTTTTTATCCCCCGTAGGGTAGGCAGAGGTGAATTACCACCCACGTTTCGCCAATTATGTTAGGTCCCATGTAATAGGGGGCGAACCTTTTGCCATCTATCGGGCACGCAAATCGCAGTACCTAATATTGCTATGTAGTATAAGAGGATTACTCATCGCTGTCTTAACCCTCAGTCGCCTTGTAGGACACCCGCAGGGGAGATTGAGGATGGTGACAAATGTATTTTGCTCTGCCGTCACCACATGGCTTAATTACATGTAGATACTTACTCTTGTCTAATTATTAATTTTTACCAATAATTTCGCTATACATATTTTTTTTATTGTTTGCCCCCACTTGGATTCGAACCCGGATCTCTTGGCCGATAGCTGATCATTCTGCCAAAACATTCTGGCACAAATTTATCACAGGAAAAAAAGCAGTGACATTGCGAATTACAGTGTCTTCAACAGTACCAGCACATTACTTTGAATCTGATAAGACGGTGCACCTATAAAACAACATTTATGGCAAATGACCACATGATCAATGCAAAAAGTCACCTTTTCGAATTTGTAATTAGCCGAGAGAAAAAGTCTCAACGACCTAAACGGTGTCGATATAAACTGCCGAAGATTTAATCTTTCACCTTTGCAATTTGCACCTTGGTACATAGCCTATTACCGATAAACTTTTGATTTTTTACGCCATAACCGTAAAATACCTTATTCGTAGACCACAAGGGGCTTTGATCGGTTGCTTTTGGGCTGGAAAACAATACCATTATACGAGAGCCGACCTTAAAACGCGTTATCGCGGAAAGAGATCTCGAGAACTGCGAAAAACCGTAAATAAGTGCCTAATAAATAAATATAAGCTGGTCCGACGGGATCTTGGTTACGTAGACGCGTTATGTTGACACGCGGTGCTCAAAAGATCTTTTTTTTTCTTGTAGTTTTAAAAGAACATCGTCATCATAAAAGAAAATAAAGGCAGAAAACTTGCGAAAAATTATGCCTGATGCTGCGATCCGGGCAGATACCTAAATCACTCGGCCAAGTGGTATATGCATCTCAAATTTTACTGTTTTAATTTTATTTATATTAATATTATGTAAAAATCAAATTATCATCATCTTCGTCACCAGCCCTTTAATGTCCTGAATGGTGGAATATAGGCCTTTCCTGTGGATAAAATAAAATAGAGCGAAAACAATTTAACTCAATTAAAAACATACATAACATTTATACCTATCGCACGCGTAGTCTCGAATGGAAGGCAGAGTCGTATTTACACATCACCATCATCATCACCAGCCCTTTTAATGTCCCCACTGCGAGGCACGGGCCTTCCCTATGGATGAAAAGATATGGATTCCTCTAGTAACACACACATTTCGTCAAATATATTAGGTCCAGGCAAGTTCTGTTTAAAATACAAATGTTTAAAATTAAAAGACAAACGAATGTGTATTTAAATTTACAGTTTGTATGTATATTGTATACTTTGTATGTATAGTGTATATTTATTTATTGAACCGTTTTGAACTGTACAACTGGAGGCATTTTGTTGCAATCTTGTTACCTTAGAAACGCAACAAAATGTTTCACTTCACACAGCCACCAGCGTTCCCAACCAATTTTCGTACGTCAGTAATTCTCCGCGCAGCTGTGACAGTCTAACTAAAATAAGGAAGTGCTTATAACTAAGTAAGCCTCAAAGTTCAACCACTTGTCCCAAGCGGAACATAAATCTAAAACGCTATAAAAACAAATTAAGGTCCAACCGCATACCGCGAAGTGACAAAGCAAGGCTTCGTCAGCCGAACGCCTCTCCATAAGGGCTTGGTATAGCCAGCCAGCCCCTTAAATAGTTTAATGGTCCTATTACTACTAGAAAGGCAATTATTGCTTTGCGAACAATTAGCTGGCCTAAGGATGGTAGCAGACATTGCGACGCGTAAAGGCGAGCGCTGCGTTCGAGTTCGGTTTTTATGTGAAAAAGTGAAGAAGATTTATTGTGAGAGTGATTAATTAGATTGGCTGCGCGCCCTCGAAGGGAGTTGGCCTCGGAATAGCAATCGCGTGTGAATAATAGCGCCTCGGCTTAATGATGATCTGAACTTTATGGGAGCCCCCCAAAACCAATAAAAGCGCACTGTTGAGACGCATCTTGAATGCCAATTTAACTGTTTTTATTAATTCTAAGGATTTTTTTTGTGGGAGTATTTCCGTCTTCGCAAATATATAATTATAAAGCTATATAATAATAATAAACTAGTAAATATTAATAATAATAATCTCTATTCATGTCTGAAAAAGGCAGTACACAATTATGCATCAGTTAGTGGTATAAAATGTCATTGTAACAATTTGTGTCGCACCCTTGTGAGAATCTGGTGTCTATACTAGGCTTTCACCTGTATGACACATCACCAGGCCCCCAACAACGGAAACTCAATAAAAATATAATCTAAGTAAAATTATACACATATATGTATAAAGAAATATCCTATTAGTATAACCAGAGACTGCTGACATTTTAATTGATCCAGAGAACAAATCCCGATTTCGGATAGTTTCACACTTAGTAACAAGGTGGGCCATGAATGCTACCTTGTTAGACACCGGCCAAAATACAAAACGCTGTAGTAAATGGGAGCTCTTGGAAAGGTTGCCCGGATTACTAAGGATCTAGCACCACCGATAGCATCTGACGCGCGTCCTGCCGAAGATTGACACGGAATAGGCTAGTCCGGTCGCCGACAGGGGTGTTAAAGGCGCACGATTGTTCTATGTCGTCGGTATAGTTTCTGCTATCGTCTGAGGTGAATTCACTAGAACTAGCTTTGGTTGTAAACTTTGAATATTTATAAGAGCATTTTTATAAGAGCATATTTTTAAGATCAAATTATTAGAGCAATCAGATGCTGTTTATATAAAATAGAACGGCAATAGAGTTATTAAAAAAGCAAAGTATATTTCAGTATATTTGGCACAATTTTGTCTCTTATGTACCTATCGTTAGTGCTTTCGGGTATAATTTACATAATTTTGAACATTTCGAGCCCTATTACATAAATATATTTTATTTAAACATAAACATAAGAAAAGCTGTCTCTTCTTTAAAACTAAAAATTCTATCTGACTTCATGCAATTGAGAGAAAATCCAACTCTTGCTCCTGGAATTGTTATTCCAAAATCACAAAATTAAAATGTAAGGTACATCACTTAAATAACACTTTTCCAAGAGCGTTCACTGCAAGTATTCTGAAGTTTTTTCAGCGTTCCACCAAGATACACCAGTTATTGTCGTCGAAGATTTTAATGGCGCCACCGTTATTGTAATAGGCATCGCTAGATTTCCAACGACACATAATCGAGGCAACTTTGTTACGTATGAAAACCCTGCATTTTTTGTTGGAGCATCTCTAGTACATTGTCATTTATTGCTATTGAGGTGAGATCTAATGGCCTCGAGCTATTACCAATTTGTAGTTGCCGATCGCCATAAAGGAAGATAGTAAACTGTAACTCACAGTCTTTTGATGTATTGCAGACGTACGAAGAATATTTAGTGCCAGTACCTTAATTAGAGCTGCCAATTAGACTGAGTTCTGCTCTTTTATGCGTTAGTCGCTTTTTAATTGATTTTTAGTGGTTTTTAACGATTAATGCCAATCTGAATCCTAATATTACTCGTATAACTTATTAAAGATTAGTGTTCTAATTAATCATCGCAGCTCCATTATAGTTATTGTAGCGATTTTACGACACCCATAGGTTGAGTCGGAGCTGGCACATTTTACGCTATTTTTTTCACTTCCAGGCCAACATGGACGAAATCCTTTTAATATCACACCATATAACATGACCTTTTGACATTAATATACAAATAAATAGTTGTTTTAATTCAAATTGTTTCAGCAATGTCCGTAAATACTATAATCGCACCTTTACGTAACGACGCATGTGACACTCCTAACAGGAACCAGAAAAGCTTTTACCTTAACCAAGGCTAATTATGTTAGTCCAATACATTGTAACAGTCCCGTTGCAAGCTGTTTTGGTGAGTTACTAAATTAAATTTCTCATTAAATACGACGTTATGGCTAATTTCGTAGCTTATATAAGATTACAGGACAAAAAAATATTGGAAAGCAGCTGAGTAACGAGCATAAATTAATTGATCTGAGAAAAAAAAATTAGTTTACGCATAATCGTTTAGGCTTTTAGTCAACGGAGGCCGTTCGAAACTGATCTCGCGGTATGAGTTGATTTAGTCAACTCATACATAATACAATGGTTATAACATTTTTCATTAGTCAACAGATCCACATTTAAATCAAAAATACAACAGTAGCTGCCGCACTCAGAGACGTTAATGAGTACTTAACGTCAAAAATGTCAATTCAAAACTAGTCGCTATTCTTGTCGGGTCTATGGTCTAGATTAGAATGAAAATTTTTGACATTAAATATTCATTAAAGTTAATTGGCGTCTCTGAGTGCGGCAGTAAGTACAATAAGTCATATTTATGTCGTGTGAATACCCACTAATCCGCACTGGGCCAGCGTGGTTGGTTATGGCCCACTCTCCCTATATTTTACCATCTATGGGGAACGTTTAACATACCACTAACGCGGAACATTAATGCAATGGATGGTGAAGTGCCGATACGGGGCGCGAGTAATGCCTTGATTTGCCTACATTTCCTTTTGGAATATGTACTTGTCTCAAGCGATAACGTTTTCACTCCCCTAAAATTATAAAAAATGAGACATTTTTGGTTCAGATTTAGTCTATCGTAATCTAAGTCTGTGCGTTTTTCTTAAATAATTCAGTTTAGTTAAATTTAAAAAATATGCTATTCGATTTTAATTTTAACATTATATAAATGTTAGAAAAATTAGTACAAAGATTGTATATTGTTGTGGCCGAGCGGTCAGGCACCTGCCCGGATAGCAGCGGACGCGGGTTCGATTCTCATATCGAAGATCATAATTTTTCGAAATTATTTTTCTAACCACCAAAATCTTTTAAAAAATATGTAATGCACGAAAAAGTTTTTATGTCAAAATTAAAAATATTTTGATGCTCGTACTTTTAACGTAAGCAGTATTTCGTAAAAATAAAAACGCACAAAATTACTTTTATATTATATTTACAACATATTATCTAAAAATTGACGGCCAGCTTGGTCGAATGCTCAGATCGCTGGTCAAGAGGTCCCGGGTTCGAATCCTGGTAGGGGCAAATTTTGTGATGAACACAAATATTTGTACCTGAGTCATGGTTGTGTATTATGTTTATGTAGTATATTTCCAACATTTATTTGTTTATTATAATATTAAAAATTTGTCCGTCATCTAGTAACCATAACACAAGTGCTTAGGCTACTTACTTTGGGCTAGATGATAGGTGTGAGAGTAAAAATATTTATTTATATTTATTTAATTATTAAAGTTGGACTATATTTACGGGTGAAAAATGTTATCTTGCTTTTTGTACTAAAATATACAGCTTCACAATTGTCTTAAGCTTCTTTTTAGGTAGATAGGTGAACTAAGGAAAAATATAAACATGTCATGAATTATATCTGGGAAATCGTCCCGACTGCTCCATTGTAATACACCGTCATCACGTAATTCAACATACAGAGAACGATGTCGACGGCTTTTTTGCTGATGCCAACATCAATTTGCATTTGGGCCGTCAAAAAATGAGCCTAACACCCCAACGAATACAGGACATTTTCCCTAGGCTCTCGCTTTTAAAAAAGCTGGTTTCTTGTTCTGAATTTTATAGTCCCTACACCCATACAGAGTGCATGATAATACTCATTGGGCGCAAGTTATCTTGTTTCGGCTGAATTCCGATATGAGTTATGCCTTTGTTTCGTTAAGCTTAAAAGGTGACGTGAGTGAGTTAATAGCGAGCTGTGAACGGGTTAAGGCTATGCGCGTTGATAATTGTTAAATTATGGACGCTGCGCCTCAATTTTAAAGGGGAGACTTGGATACTTTCTTTGGTTGCTCTCAAATTTCGCGTTGCAAGAAAACGGAACGGATGTCACCTTTGTAAGCGTTATTGAATAAGGACAGTTGTTATGTAATAGCTTGCCGAGAGTGACAGTTGCTTGTTAGCCTTATAAGTAATGAATGGACTGTGGCTGGGTGGAGTAGACTTGGGGAAATAGAAATGCCGTAGTTGAAGTCTTACAGACTGATGACTGGCTCACAACGAAAGGAACTTATATTTCATGCTTTCTTTTAACTCGCATTTTAAATAACAGCCTTCGTGGTCTAGTGATATACCCACCAGAGGAGATCCCCAGAGGAGTACTTAATTTGTGCTTGCTTTGGTTGGTGGTAGGACTTTCTTTAAGTCCGCCAGTTACAACGTTAACATACTAACAGCATTATTGTGCTCCGTCATTTTATTATAAGATATCCAGCCCCGCTGTGGTTCCAAGTGAAGCTTGGTTGGATCTTGGGCTCTTGTCGTCACACCACCACGTCAGATGAAGATCAAAAGCTTCCCTCTCTTGCATAAAAAATATAAATCTTTTCAATATTAAGACTGTTACTTACATAGCTATTCATTTTCACTGTTCCAATCATACTTGGGTATTTTATACTACTTACACAGGTTTCATGATCATTACAAACAGTTTAATGACCCCAATGCTGGGCCACAGGTCTATCCTATCGATGGAAGAATATAGGAAGAATAGGTCACAACCCAAAAATACCCCTGATACTAAGTTTAAAGGGCATTCAAAAGAACGGAGGAACTTGACCCATCCTATGACCGACCTTACCAAACATTGCTGCGCCATCGAGTTCCTGTCCCTGTTCTGTTCCATTTGAGGATTGTTGAATTAGATTGCGTTGCAGATTGGTGGGTATTGTCTACAGATGCAACAGCATAACGTGCTTTATGAAGCACGGAAGAACTCGACATAATTATATTTTTGACGGCCGGCTTGGTCGAATGCTCAGATTGGCTGGGTATTGGCCAAGAGGTCTCGGGTTCGAATCCTGGTAGGGGCAAATTTTGTGATACACATAAATATTTGTTCCCGAGTCATGGTTGTGTATATGTTTATGTAGTATATTTTCAACATTAATATACATAATTATATTAAAAATATGTCCGTCATATAGTATCCATAACACAAGTGCTTAGGCTACTTACTTTGTTCACCCATCCAATAGTCTTACTGCCGCACTCAGAGACGTCAATTAACTTTAATGAGTATTTAATGTCAAAAATTTTCATTCAAATCTAGACCATAGACCCGGCAAGAATAGCGACTAGTTTTGAATTGTCATTTTTTAACGTTAAGTACTCATTAACGTGATTTGACGTCTTGAGTGCGGCAGTTAGTGAACATTGCTTAGCTTACTGTGCCATTGAGCTTCTCTGTGATGCATGTACCTATGTATGTACTAAAGTGTTAATTAAGGTCTGAGACGTACCCAGTTTCTTCGCAAACAATCGCATTTGCAAACTCGCTCAGCCGAAAAGCAACAAGTCTTAACAACAATAATTAGTGCAAATGATAGTACTTTAAGTGAGTAGTTGTGTCGCGTTCGGCATAGGGTGAACAATGAAACAAGGAACTAACAGCGCTTAAAGGCTATTGTTCGCAAAAAAATGTTCCACTTACATCAAAAACTCTTTAAATGTTCCGTTTGGAATTCTGAACCCGCCCGTTACTCTTTTCGAGAAGATTGCGAGGTGCTTGAAACTACCGGAATGTGGGCAATCTAACATTACGATGCCTTTGAAAAACAGCTGCGAGGTGTTAAAAGTGCGGTTTTTCCACAAATCCCCCGAGATAAACTCGTGCTCAACAGTTCAACGCGACAAACAGTTCACAAACTTTTTCCCTTAACATCGCCGCAGACTTGTGCAAATGATTGACATTGTTTCATATTGAAATATGAAACAATGAAACAATGAGATATTCATAGAGAAAACTTACTGCGCCGACCCCAGATTAAATGGGAATAGGGCAGAAAGAAGAAGATGATGTGTAGTATTGTACGAAACTACATACGCAACCACACTTTTCAATCCGAAGCAATAAACTTAAAAAATAATCACTTAAAAGTCGATTTCGTAACACAGATAATTAACGTAGCACGTCCGATGGCTATAAGTAGAAAATAATAAACGCAAAATGATAAAATGCCAACCGCCGTCCAATATAATTAAAAATGTAATGTTGGTACGTCATCTTCTGCGACATCGGCCTTCATAACTTACATCCAATTCGACATCGTCTCGTAAAGTAAGTCGATATCAGATCGATTTCCGTTTCTCGATTTAAATATGATCGCTCGTTTCCGCTTGCGAGTCGAAATTTTTCTTGTTTTAATGAGATGATTTTCTCTCGTTGTATATATTTAGTGATAAAAATGGACTTTATTCGTCAATTCGGTTTTGCGTCTTCTTTAAAAGGTATCTGTGAAATGTTATGTGATCATTTAATAGTGAATCAATATCGATTACTAATTAGTTTAAAGCTTTTTTTATCATGTGATGGACACAACATAAAATATGAATTAGCTGAAAACTATTGGATTTCAAATAATTCTTTATGTCATACAATTCGTCATCATACATACAAGGCGCTGAGAAGCGTGTTTGAGTTATGTCCCTTTTGTGTCAAATCAGCAACCAGAAAGGCAAGCAACTATTGTAAAATTTAAGATTTTAGTTTTTATTAAAACATTATAAAAATTTTAGGAAAAAGAAAAAAGAAAAAGTCGGAAAAAAATCGAAAAATTATTGTCATTTTATTGAAGTTGATAAACTTCAGTTCATTTGACATTTTTTAATTAAAATGGAGTGAAAGTGGGATGAGTTACTTTGAAAATAATCGGCAGTATGGATTCAATGTCGACATCCTGATCACATTCTCCATTCATAGGTCTCTCGACATGGTCCTTTCCATCAGTACACTTTCATTTGTCATTCGCACCTTGCCGGTGTGATGGATGATATGAATCAAAAGGAATTGTCTTGATGACGTCTGCGCTTTGTGAATGGAAGCCAAAACATACTGCACTGACCCCAGATAAACTGGGAATGGGGCAAGAACGCGATGTGATGGAATAAGGGCCCTGACTCCAATTGCCTGGTAACATCATTAACATTATTATTGTTATCATGAACGCGTACCTCACCAAGAATACGTGATAATACTTGTACACCAATTTAGATTCCCTCATTCGTAACCTACTAACAGCCGTGTAACTGTAAAACAATGCCAACGCCCAATTTCCATCGAATTCAATAAAATCGTACGTAATAATTTCATCGATCTGCCACTGAGCGACAAAGTTATCTGTGCGTCTCCCGAGGGCGCCACTGTGGCTTTCTCTGAGTAAATAAGGTTGAAAGTAGCTTGCGTTCCTGCAGTCTTCTCAGTTGGGTGGATGGGTCCAGTTTGATCCGACAGCAGAATAAGTTTGCCAGTGCGTACGATTCGCGCTCGTAAATTTCTTCCGATGACAGCTGTCATTAGTGCTGGCTGGCCATTACGACGGCCGATATCGGCTTGATTTCACTTAACTCCCTTATAATTTTGATGCGATTTCCGAACGTGATACTGACACCTTACGTATTGTGGGCGTTGCTATGAACTCTGTGCACATGGTGTTGTTTGAACCGAATTTTACTATAGGACTTCGAGCTAATTTCAAACAGCGCCTAACATCTTAATTTGCTTGACTTAACTATCAGAATATAATTTCCAACTATTTAATTTATATTGGAAGAATTTACTTGCATCCCATGTAAATTACCTAGAGGAACCTTTGCATTATAATTTATTAATTACTTATCATTAAAAAAAAATAAAACTTTACTTTTTCAAATTATTTGGAAAAATCTGTACTTAAAGTTTTGATTAAGGAAAAATGTTGTAGTGTATTATAAATTATATAAATGTGTTTTTACATAATATTTACTTTATTTGGCAATCGTTGGAAAATACAGAAAACTATTTATTTCTATGGCTGTGGTAGTGAGAATATTTCTACATACATACGTAAATCACACCTATATCCCCGAAAGGGTAGGCAGAGGTGAACTAGCACCCACGTTTCGCCAATTATGTTAGGTACCATGTAATAGGTGGCGAGCCTATTGCCATTTATCGGGCACAAAAGTCGCAGTACATTGCTATTGCTAGGTGGTATATGCTAGGAGGAACGCTGCTGCCCATTCCTCATAATTCATTTATCCTTAGTCGCCTTGTACGACACCCACGGGAGAGATTTGGGGTGATGACAATTGTATTCTACTCTGCCGTCACCACACGGCAAACAAGGATATTTTAATTAAATAAATATAGTGTTTTACATAATATTTACTTTATTTGGGAATCATTGGGAAATATAGAAATTACATCTTATTTCCTTTTTCTGAAAAAGAAAAACCTAAAAATAACCCTTTTTTAAAACACCAGCCTGTACATAAGACGTATGAGTACCTAATTGATATTAAAAAGGCCCATGATACCCGCCAATACTGTAATGATCGCAAGAGTCTCCGTCCGATAGCATGTCATAATTTTAGCTGTAGTATTAATGCGATACAGTTTTGGGGTAATGTTACATATACATGGAAAGGGCAGTTTGTTCCTTGTGCAACTGCCGATTTCAACATTTTCTCTTAGTTGAAAAATATTTGACCGAAAAATCTGCATTCCGATTGTTTCACCATGTTTCTTAGGTTAGGAGGCGAACCAGAAATAGAAATTTTTGACAACTTAAGTTATTTATCTTAACTTCAGTGGTTACAATTGTATTTTGCTCTACCGTCACAACACGACATTTATCTATTACTAGTGGACGCCCGCGGCTTCGCTCTCGTTAATGTAAATGAACTATCCAACCAAAAGAGATTTTTTTTATTTGAGTCAGTAGTTCCTGAGATTAGCGCGTTTAACCAACCAACCATACAAACAAACTCTTCAGCTTTATAATATTAGTATAGATTCAATTTTCTTTTTAGGTTGCCAGTCTTTATTTTCCTTTTCGCGAATATTTGCAAAAATGCAAAATGAAGTTGCAAGGTACGTATATTTACAGGATTCGATAGCGGAACGAATCAGCCAATTTCAACTGGAACATGACAGCGTATGACGATTGGCATCACCCGTAGGACGATCATTAGGGCTCATTAAGGTTAATTTCGCATTTTTCAGTGAAGACCGAATTAAATAATATCGATGAAAGTCTCGATGCGAACTGATTAAATTGTATCTTCGCGTCGAGCGTGTGTATGGCGTGGCATTTAGGTAATAAGCGGTTTAAATCGGTTTATCGCCAAGTCGGTTTCGATTTCTTTATAGAAAACGCATTAATCAGTGTACTTGATTTTTATCAAATTGTAATTATTTAACAGTCGCAGTTAACTGGTAAAATACAATTTATTATTAGAATTTTATAGGGATTAATGACGTTGAATACAAGTAATAACATAATATTTTTAAATACTTTTATCAATATTACCTAACAGTTTAATTGGGTAGGTAGGTACAGTAGAAAGATCAGAAAAGTTTATTCTTAAGCAAATTATGTAATTTTTATTGAATAACCGGGGAGTATTTAGATTTATGGCGCGATCATTTGGTGTTGATAAAGGTAAAATCATTATTTTATGCGTTTCTGTGTGTTGACGTCTAAGCTGAATTGTAGACACCCCTAGCTCTCACGTAGGTGTGTCACACACACTAGGCGACGATTCATACAACACACACGTTGATAGTAAAGGAGGTTGACGCTGTTGTCAGACAATTTTTGAATCTGGACCGTTGGTACTCCCACGCCGTCATCATAATTTTCGTGCACCGCGAACAACTAGGGAACCCGCAGACCAATCCGAGATGGCAGCAATGAAATGATGTAATTTACAAATGAGATCCGACGCGATAAGGCAATCTCCCCCGATCTACATGTTGACTTCTCACTGAAATCCGATATCGGATCTACACACCTTTCATTAGACGCTGTGTTATCTTCATCGGACAAGCTGCTTTGTAATTAACATCGACTTTATGGACGAAAATTAATGCCTTCCGTTTTGTTTGTCGTAAATCACGCACGGTACCGATTCGGTGATAAAAGTGGATCAGTTTTATGGGGACAGTGTGGTATAAACAGTCGCCTTCCATGGGAGCGAAAAAATAACGTAGAATAGGCCAGCCCCGATTCATACCAGGGGGCCTACCGCCTAACTCGATTGCTGATGATAGCTATATTGCAATGCACTGCTTACGGCTATAGCAGCCATTCTGATTTATTAGGCGGCACGGATTTTGTGCCAAATTCATACAAAATCATTCGGTGATTATTCTTTCAAAGTTATCGCTAATAGTCTAGGTGCATTTGGTGCGAAATGACAGCATGAAGTCATAAACTATAGCTTTTGCTTTAGCAATCTAGTTAGGCGGTAGGCCCCCAGGGGTGTCGTAAAAGTCGACTAAGGGAGATTGCTCGGTGTAGACCATGGGGACCACGGGGAACCATCCGAATGGCGGAGGGAAAATCACCAACAACACCATATCCAAATAGGGTTGGTGTCAGGCAGGTCGGCTGTAAAACATAAGCCAAAACCTTGAGCAGTATGGATTGGAATGTTGTCATTCCAATTATTCACTCCGTTCATCGGTCTCTCGACATGGTTCGTTCCGTCTCTTTCCAATAAATTCATTCATTAGTGATGAATGAATTTACTGCACCGACCCCAGAGCGACTCAGAACAGAACAGGGAGAAGAAGAAGTGTGGTAAAGAGGAGCTCGATAGCGCACGTCCGTACGTAGCACGTAGGACGTGTTAACTAACTCCGTGTACTGTAGGTACTAATACTTGTCTATTCCAACTTAAATTAATATGTACAACTTACTATAACTTGAGATGAAAACTACCAGCACACCATGGACCCACCGCCAGGGCGCCGGGTCCATAGTGTGGCAGAGAGGAGAGTCAGTGGCAGAGCTTGGGACTTGTGACCCAAGTGTAGGTTTAATGGGGCCCCTTGACAACTAGTTAACACTCACCGCCACCACCCTGGCCTCTCTCTCTGCTGAGTCAGTCAGAAAGTCCCGACAATATCAAAGTCGACTTATTTTAACAACTGCCGTAATACCAAATTACAATACAAAAACGTTAGAAAAATGGTACAATAATTAGCGATTCTAACAGACGTAGGGATACCCATTTCTGCGGATTTTTCATTTAGTTAAGACACTAGACTTTTACTTCAAATAAACCAGAAGACCGTCATTTTGGTAGTAACTGTACCTGAATTTAAAACGATTTTTTTATACACAAGAGCACCCTCTTTAGGTAGGATACCCCTTTTGGGCCACCTTCCCCTACCCGATAAAAATTGTTTCTGTTGAAACACCACAATAATTATATCGGGAACCGAATAAAAAATGATAAAAAAGCAATAGTGATGCCGATAAAAAAACCGAACGCCAGCTCATGAAATAATGACCTTAGATTCAATTAAAAGAACTTGATGAATGACAAGAAAAAATCACTCACTCGGCTTCCGTAATGCTCCATTTAGTGATTAATGATATGCGAGTGCCACAATTAATGATAAATGATTACGAAACGATTGTAATTACAGGGAGCGGTATGTTCTCATTGAGAGATAATAGTTTTTTTTGTTTCATTACATTTTGTAAAATTATTACGGCGGTGTAGCACCAAGTGAATTTAAAATTTTATTGTTAAATCTAGCTCCTATGTTGCTCGTTTACCAATACACAGGAATGCGATTGCAATGTTATGATTTTCCACTTCAAAGAGTCCCGAAAACCTAAGACCGTATTTTTTTTTACTATGGCAACATTTCATAATAGTGCAGGAAATAATGTTTTGATATTATTGTTCTTAGTACTTTCAACGTACCTAATCACAATTTGTAATTAAGACAATGTTGTATAAAAAGTGTATTTAAAATTCTTTAACTTTCAAAATTAGAGCAATAATTATTATTTATTTATGATATACTTGAAACTTCATAACAGTGTTTAAAAGTGCTATTTTAATGTTTCAAGTGCATTTGAATCGAGTTGAAACGAATATTAACTTTTACGAAAAATTATTTATTCCCCCCCCCCCCCCCCCCGTCGTCTTTTACGCGAGCGCCTAGGGCGAGTCGAAACTGGAACATTCTGCGCAATTTTTTCGCTTCCACCCAGAAGACATGTAGGTAATACAATGGCGAACATGCTACTCACACAATCATAGAGTTATGAATACAATACCCATTCATCGCTAAGTATATCATTTTCATTAATACACTTCCTATTTTGGGAAGCGACTGGTTGTCTTTCCGTCTAAAGGTCCGTTTATATCTATCGACATTGAGCGTGCAAGGCCCGTGCCGTGGCAGACACCGTTTATTTACATCTACAGGCATTGAGCGTACCAGACACCGTCGAACGCAGCAGCTCTCATCATCACATCATTACCAGCCCTTTTAATGTCCCCACTGCTGGGGCACGTGCCCTCTATGGATGGAAGAATATAGGGAGATTGGGCCATGACCCACCACGCTGGCCCAGTGTGGGTTGGTGGGTATTAACGACTGCAGATGCAGCCGCGACCAACGGCTTAACGTGCCTTCCAAAGCACAGAGGAACTCAAGATAATAAATTTTTGGTCACCCATTCAATTTAACCGGCCTTAGCGACATTGCTTAGTTTACGCAATCGCAGCCAAGCGCGCTATGCCACTGCGCTAGCGAGCTCCTCGCGACGCAGCCGCTCTCACTAGCACCAAACACCGGTTCCGCATACTCTATTCACACTGCCCGGCAGATAGCCACAGATATGTACCGACATGAACCGCACAGACAAAATATTATTTCCGCGAATAATGGCCATTCACGGCCCGTGTCTGACGGTGTCTGCGCGGCCACGTTACGATAGATATAAATACGTCAATAAACATTGTCTTCTTCTTCTCCATGCCCTGTTCCTAGTCTATCTGAGGTCGGCGCAGTATGTTTCCTCTTCCATTCATATCGGTCAGACTTCATCAAGCCATCCATTTTTGATTCATATCATCCATCACACCGTAAAGGTGATAGTGATGAATGAATGTATAGATAACGATCATAATGGACGTCAATAAACACTGTATAGACGAAAACTATTTTGTGTAGCACGGCACGTGTCTACCATGTCTGTAGATGGAAATGGAACCCGCCGTTAGTTTGCAATCTGCACATCTCAATGAAAAATCATTCCATGCGGTCCTGTAAGCAATAAAATAACAGAATGTTTCAATGGCAACTCACTCCAGGCGGTCTAGACAAAGTAACATACCGACAAAGATGACGAAGTTCGATAAAGCAAAATGTATCGGATTTGACGTAAGACGTCGTGAAATTCATGTCTCTGAATGCGGCAGTAGGAGACACAAAATTATTGTTTGTCCAAGATCAAACTTTAATTTTTTATTTGAACATTATATAAATGCAGAGTGGCATAGGCACCTGCCCGGATTGCATAGGACGCGGGTTCATCGAGTCTGTAATATATTTTTCAACTTTTCCTAACCGCAATATTCTTTGTATCAAATTACTCAATAAATTACTTAAGCTGCTCTCTTCCCAGTTTGATTTACAGCCTCCGAAGTCATCCGTTGCATATGTAACTTGACCATTCCCTGCCACCAGCGCCTTTTACAGGCAGATCGGTTTTTACGACTCCATTACTGATTCACAATGCTGCTGCAAACTGTCCTTACAAGATTGATCTCGATAATTTACAAATACTAATAAATCACTAGCTCGCTAGCGCTGAGCAATGTTCGCTAAGGTCGGTCATTGGATAGGTGACCAAAAAAATTATATCTTAAGATCCTCTATGCGTGAACTAAGCAATGTTCCCCCAGCCGGTTATTTGATAGATGGCCAAAAAAAAATATCGAATTCCTTCGTGCTTCGGAAGGGACGTTAAGCCGTTGGTCCCGGCTGCATCTGCAATCGTAAATAGCCACCAACACGCACCGGGCCAGCGTGGTGGGCTATGGCCTAATCTCCCTATATTATTCTTCCATCCATAGGGAAGGCCTGTGCCCCAGCAGTGGGGACATTAAAAGGCTGGTGATGATGATGAATAAATCACGTTTGCAGCTATTTAGGTTCCATGTAATACATACATACATAAATCACGCTTATATATCCCGCAAGGGGTAGGTAGAGGTGAATTATCACCCACGTTTCGTCAATTATGTTAGGGTCCATGTAATAGGTGGCGAGCCTATTGCCATCTAATTGGCAGTATATTGCTAGATGGACTAAGAGAAATGTTGGCAAGCTGGAAGTAAACAAAACCAAAGGGGAAGATCAGAGTGGCAACATTATTAGCTAATACACACATCCATCTTAAATTCAAAAGTAATGTCCTTATATTATCCAGTTTAAGAAATCGCAGTTTTAAGGGAGCACCTACATATAGAGCACGGGCGACTTGAAACACACAATGACCTACATATAGTGCTAGGACGACCTGGCTAACCCCAGAATGCCCTTTACATAACGCACGGAGAGCCAACGTGTTAATCTTTATACTTCCATAAGCCTACTGCCTTTTTAGATGAAATTGACACCGTGATCTAGTACAACGATCGATTACAATTGATTACAAAAGTAAACTAGCTGTGTGAAGCCCTGATCCAGACTTTGACCTTTGAACAAGTTCGAATAACATCGCACCGATTGGTCATGGAGCTAGTATGTTAATGTTGGTGATGCGGTACTTTTGAACTTTTTAACGTATATAGCAGTGGCGGAGCGTCC
Organism: Cataclysta lemnata; assembly: GCA_963931975.1. Classification (NCBI taxonomy): domain Eukaryota; kingdom Metazoa; phylum Arthropoda; class Insecta; order Lepidoptera; family Crambidae; genus Cataclysta; species Cataclysta lemnata. The sequence goes on from OZ008352.1 coordinate 1,214,711, forward strand.
ATATAACTCGATATCCAAAAGCCGTACCAAACGAGCGAGCATAAAAAAATCATTACCATAATGCAAGTACAATACCATTTTATAAACAAATAAAAAAAATCCATCAATAAAATCTTATCATAACAAGTATTAAACGCGCGCGAAACAATATGCAACACAGGTATATACAATTCGCTCCCGCTCTCCTTTTTTTTTCTTTTTTTTTTAAATTCATTTATTCGTATCTGGTATGATTACAATACACTTATGAATCGTCAAGACGCTAGATACCGAAAACCCGTGTGTCCAAGAAAAAAAAAATAGTAGAAAAAAAAACAGTGGAGTGCGCAGCATGCCTCAGTCTGTAATGATAGGTCTCCCAAACCCGCCCACGCCCCGGTCCGCAACGAAGCGCCGACCCTGCCGCGTTCAATACCAAGATGGTACTAAACGCATCAGGGCCCAACGCTCCGCTAGCAGAACGGCACGCAAGTAGGCTGTAGAGAAACCCACCATTGTCAACGAGTTATGACATTGCAGGTACATTGTAAATTATGCACCAAATACAATCCCACAACTCGCCAATCACATAAACCGAAACATGCCGCGCACTACCAATCACTAGATTCCTTCAACTAACTCGCTAAATATCGAGTTATGGACGCCTGCGATACAGCACGCACACAGACAAACGTAGTCTTGTCAGGCGCACGCAACGAGAAATAGTACCTAAAGATTGCCTACAAGCCGGCATCATAACCGCAAAGTCGAGCGTAATCGTATTCTGTTAAAACGTTACATAGACACAGTTTGTAAATGGTATGTGTTTTTTTGTTTATCGCACACTGTAGACCCTTCCACACATACAAACACATGCACTACAGTATACAGACCAAATTACGAGCTTTAAAGAAAGTTTCTGCGAGTACCCATTTTTAGTGGGTCCTAATTTTTACTGTGGCTTGCCTAACTTTTTTTTCACGCCACGCCACTGGTATACAGGTAAGCACAAAAAGTTACCACAATATAAAAATAAAAAATTGTCTCAATCGACTTTGTGCTTTACATAAAAAATGTGAAGTTAATTTTGACAGTTTGTTTAATATGATATGTTATTGACTGTAGGTACATGGTTCACGCTCTGCATATACCGGTATGAATGTGCAAAGCTTGTTTGACCTGGGGGCCTACCGCCTAACTCGATTGCTGATGATAGCTATATTGCAATGCACTGCTTACGGCTATAGCAGCCATCCTGAATTTCTATTTGGAATGTTTGAAATTTATTTCTACATTGCGAGGGTACCTGTTGGCTTACAACGTGAAGTGTAAAGGTTAGAAGAATTTCGGCAAGTTAATTAGTGTCTTGGGTGGCTGAGCGGTCAGGCACCTGCCCGGATAGCAGCAGACGCTGATTCGATTCCCGCCTCAAGATCATAATTTTTCGAAATTCTTTTTCTAACCACCTAATAATTCTAACACGAAAAAATAACGTAGAATAGGCCAGCCCCGATTCATACCACGCCTACCGCCTAACTCGATTGCTGATGATAGCTATATTGCAATGCACTGCTTACGGCTATAGCAACCATCCTGAATGTTTAGGCGGCACGGATTTTGTGCCAAATTCATACAAAATCATTCGGTGATCATTCGTTCAAAGCTATCGCTAATAGTTTAGGTACATTTGGTGCGAAATGACAGCATGACGTCATAAACTATAGCCTTTCCTTTAGCAATCGAGTTAGGCGGTAGGCCCCTTTAAATTTTAAAGAATATATTAGATGGCAAAGCATCCTTACTTCCAAGAGTACTGTGGTTAGCAAAAAGTTTGAAAATCTATAGTCTTCATGCGGGATTATTTTTACTATTTTGTTCTAACATTTATTTAATGTTCAAATTGAAATCAAAATAGTCATCCTGTAATGTTATAGGGGCCAAACCACAGATAGTCAATTGATATATCTGTGGGCCAACCCATCATCAAGTACTAAAATCATGAAATACTGTAAATAAAACCTTTTCACATCTTGGCGGCCGCCTTGGTCGAATGCTCAGATTGCTGGGTATTGGCCAAGAGGTCCCGGGTTCGAATCCTGGTAGGGGCAAACTTTGTGATGACCACAAATGTTTGTTTCCGAGTCATGGTTGTGTCTAATGTTTATGTAGTGTATTTTCAACATTTATATACATAATTATATTAAAAATATGTCCGTCATCTAGTATCCATAACACTAGTGCTTAGGCTACTTACTTTGGGCTAGATGATAGGTGTGAGTGTAATTTTTTTTTATTATTTATTTATACATACATACATAAATAAATCACACCTATATCCCCGAAGGGATAGGCAGAGGTGAACTAGCACCCACGTTTCGCCAATTATGTTAGGTCCCATATAATAGGTGGCGGGCTTATTGCCATTTAACGCGCACAAAAGTGCCACCTAGCAATGTAAGGCACAAAAGTCACAGTACATATCTATTGCGGTATAAGAGTGGTATAAGAGGAACGCTGCTGCCCATTCCTCATCATTAATTTTTCTTTAGTCGCCTTGTACGACACCCACGGGAGAGATTTGGCGAGGTGAGAATTGTATTCTACTCTGCCGTCGCCACACGTCTTCACAAAACAGTGTACTTAATGCCTTCTGCCTTTAACAAAATAATAGGATAAGATCTACGTAATAAGATTACAAAATAATAACTCCTTCAGTGCTAATACTCTGCTATATATGACTCAGAAAAATACGGGCACCTCTGCCGCTTTCGTAGCTCCGCAACGCCCGTGAGAAAGCGCCGGCGCAGGGAGCGACCCTCCAGTTTAGGCAATATCTCGGAATCGACCGATATAAGCGCCCGCCGCTTATGATTGTCGATCGCGAACTGATTTATTCCCTGAAAGCGGCCGCGTCTCACGACCCGTCGTGGACCGTGTTCACGACACCGTTTTTTGATCGCCTGTCATTTTAGGAGCATCGGGTTCGCTTGTTTATGGACTGGTGAAATTGCTTTGGCACGGTGAGGACGAGGCGAGATTTCTTTAGCAGTTTAGTTGGTCTCTGCAATGCTGGCTTGGGACCGAAAAACAACGGAGAATGTGCCAGCCCCGGCTCACCCCAGCGAGGCTAGCATGACCATCGAAACACGATATGATATAGTCATTTATCGCTTCGAACTGTTCAAAATCATTGGATATTTAACAGTTCAAAACGATAAAATATGGCTACATCATAAAACCTATATGGCTATATTATAAAGCCTATATGGCTATATCTTGTCGTTTTTTAGTGGTCATGCTAGCCAGGCTGGGGTATTGTAAAGGTCCATTAAGGGAAATTGCCCGGTGTACACCAATAATCACCTTGGGGCACGCGAATGGTGGAGGGCATATCACCGACAACAGCATACCTAAGTTATCAGACAGGCATCCGGCTGTAAAATCTAAGCCAAAACCTTGAGCAATATGACTTTGGTGGACCCATATGGTTGAGGGCAAACCAACAACAACAGCATACCCGAAGAGGGTTGGTGTCTGGCAAACGGCCGGCTGTAAAACGCAAGGCAAAACCTTGAGCAATATGGACTGGAATGTTGTAGTCCCAATCACTCTCTACGTTCATCGGTGTCTTTGTTACATTAATCGTTGTTTTTTTATTGGTAGACCGGAAAGCTTTTGGCCTTCTTCACACCTTATGGTAAGTAACGATAAGGGCCAAAGATGGAATCGAGCTTCACCTGGAACGCTCAACCACAGAGAGGCTGACTATCATAACTCACATTGTCGGAACACAATACTAATGCTGTTAACATTATTATTATGGCGACAGATTTTAATAAGATGGTGGTAGCTAGCCAGGCTGACTTGAAAAAAGTCCTACCACCAACCAAACCGAGTTTGTACTTCCCTGAAGATTGAACCCGAGACCTCGAATTGTAGGCGAACCACTAGACCACGAAGGTGGTTGTTACATTAATCTTAATGTTCGATAAAGAAGGCAATACTCTACAAAAATGGTCAAGACGCTAGAATTCCGAATACAGGCCTCCGTGACAGAGTGGAGTTAGCTTAGCTTAGCTAATAATAATTATGACAATATAAAACATGCACATTATCAACTTGTTAATGTAGAAAATATTACAAGCGGAGTATCAGGGAAACATCTTTTTACACTGTGCACCCGAAATCCCGTGAACAATCTCCCGTGAATATTTTAGGTGTCTCACTTCCGCTTATTAAAAACGATATAGTAAGGATCTCACGTACTTTAATGTCCCTCGTAAGCGTTATGGGCGAGTTAACATTTATGACTGTTAATTTGATTGGTTCAGATCAGTAGCGTTATAATAAAAGCATTGAGCGACACGCGCTTTGGGCTTCTTTTGTGTGGTACAAGGGATATGCGCGAAGCGGGTAGTCTTTCCATTATAAGTTATCAATATTTTGTCGAACTCTAACTTCGTCTGTTGTAAAGCTTGGCAACATTTGTAGAACATTGAAGGGGTGAACAATAATGATGCAGCAATATGCTAACCCTTATTACATGAGACCTAACCAAGATAGTGTTAGCTTATATTTACCACAACTAAGCAGCATTAGCTCATACTAATTGGGAGCTTAGTACATTTTTATTGCAGTCACATATCATTTTATATACCTTTGTCTACATGTCAAGGCGTAACATGACGTATATGTAATTCCACCTTTAACAATGGAATAATCTTAAAGGTGGAATTACATATACGTCTACATATATATATACATTCCTTTTATCTTTTTTACACGACATTAATTGTTGGTTATTATAAATACCCCGTCTTGATGCCTTCAAGAAAAAATATATAAATATATTTAACTAAAACACAGAAAGGAAATAAATGAATGAATGATGAATGGAAGAAGTGAAATACTGCGCCGATAAACTGGGAACAGGGCAGGAAGGGTGACTAGTTTAACTGAATGACATCCCTGAAGCGGGAATCGCTTGCGCCTATGCCTTGATTCCGGGCGTATGAAAAATATAAAATTTTATGTCCTGCCATCGAATTGACCGTTTCAGAAAGAGTAAGTGTTATTGCTTAATTTCAACATTATCGTATCAATCTCTGATCTTCGTGTTTTTACAAAGCACTTTTGGCGGACCGACCGTTTTATGAAGGCGAATAAAAATCGAATTTATCGCTGGAAATCATATAGTTTACAGAATAAAGTGTAATAATGAAATACTTTTGGTAAGTATTAAGGCCGCGTGATGAGAATTAACAGATTACGGTCACTATGGCCCGCAGATAATGTCATCATTAACGAGCAATCTTCAACGCTTGATAATGAACAGCGTCTTTTAATGGACAATACGGGGAATGGGCACTTTCCGAAAAGTCTTAAAGCAAAGTTAAATGAAATTACTATACATTATTCGTTGCAATACATTTTAAAACTAAATCGTAGCCATGCCATGTAGTGACGACAGAGCAGAACAGCCCCCGTAGCACGGGACGTGGACAAAATCTCCTCGGAGAAAAGAATATATTTTCCTGTGGCTCTAACTGCCGCACTCAGAGACGTCAAATAACGTTAATGAGTACTTAACGTCAAAAAATGACAATTCAAAACTAGTCGGTATTCTTGCCGGGTCTATGGTCTTGATTTAAATGAAAATTATTGACATTAAATACTCATTAAAGTTAATTGTCGTCTTTGAGTGCGGCAGTACCTCACACTAAATCCCAAAACAAAAGACTGTCAAGTGATGGAGAGAGCTTTTGTCCACGTCCCGTGCCAGGCCTACAGAAGACATTATAAACTGTCACCACCCGAGAGAGACGTCTACCGTCGGTTCCAGTTGTCACTACCCCCAATCTCACCCAAGGCTCGCTCCCTATTCCACGAGACCGAACATTATTGGCAAAAAGTGGGTGTTAATTAAACCTCTGTCTAACCCTTCGGGGATATATAGGCGTGATTTATTCACGAAATTTGCTTTTTTTAGCATAGGCTGATGTGCAGAAAGTATGGTAAGATAAATATTTTGTAGAGTTTTGTGTTAAAAGAGCGCGAACAGAAATAAGACATCTTTTCCGCTGAATAAAATGTTGATTACAATAAATCAAAGAGTACTTATCAAAGATTGCAATTAAATCTACTAACAGGTTCCTAGAAAAATATAACACTTTCATAATAATATGCATAAAATGAAGGCAGACGCATATTTATATTTAATGGTTTGAACTATCTTGACCTTCGTATATCGTTCGAACAGGACTGCTATCGATATTCTGTATTATAATTAACGCTAATTATTAACTGTGGCATATTGACTGTTGAAAGTTAGAGAAAAGATTACCGCTACAACTTTGGAAGGTAAAACGAAAGGGAATTCATGTTTTTAATTTGCATCTGATTATTCGATGTAATAAGGGTTATAATACAACGAGGAATAGGCAGCAGCGTTCCGATGCCTGCGATGAATGTTCTAGGTGAATGGCAATAGGCTCGTCCCCTAACGGATAACCGGAAATAAGCTGGCGAAACGTGGGTTTTAAAACACCTCTGTCTATCCATTAGGCGTGACTTATGTATGTATGTTTATTCGATGGCCTTCCAACCTGGCCTGAGAGTGAAAGAAAAACCTAAATTGTGTCAGCCCCGACTCACCACAGGAATATCGTAAAAGTTAGGAATGTTAGTTAATATAATGATTGCCCGGTATATAGCAATAAGCACATTGGGGACCCGAATGGGAGACGCCAAACCACCAACAACAGCACACAGAAAGATGGTTGGTGTCCGGCAGTTAGGTTAGCCGGTTGCAAAACCTAAGTCTAAATCTAGAGCAGTATAATTATGAATTGAAGCACCGTCACTCCATCACTCTCTCCGTTCATCGGTCTCTCGACGTTGTCCATTCCGGCACTTTTCTATCCTTACAGTTATCATTCTAGCGCCTTTCCGATGTGATGGATGATATGATTTAAAGGAAATTAATAGCTCGGTGACATTCTAACGGATGTGAGTGAAAAGATAATAAGAATGTAATGTTAACAACTTTCCTCTTCGACCACCTAGAATATACTGTGATTTTCGTGACCGTACATATTTGGGGAAACATGGGTGTTGATTCACCTCTTGGGTGATAAATAGGTGCCATTTATGTATGTATGCAAGTTCCTTGAGAGTCTTGAGACAGTATGTCACTTTAAAAGCAATAACCTGTATGTTTAGATGAAATGTGGCATCGATCAAAATAAATGTTCTTCGAAATGTTTTGTAATCGTTGAATTAAACATTCGACTTATTAGACAGTCGACGTATACTGGTGGTGAGCTGGCTTGTTGGTGTACAGTCAACGGCACTTCAGAATACCCAAAACTGTGAAATTTATTCAATCGATTGTCAACCTTAACTTGGTAATAATAGAGCACAAAATCGATTGAGACATTTTGCCATTTTGTGGTAGTCTGATGTGCCAAAGTCAAAGTCAAAGTCAAAATTCATTTATTCATATCTGGTATGATGACAATACACTTATAAATCGTCAAGACGCTAGATACCGAAAACCCGTGTGTCCAAGAAAAAAATAGGGGAGTACGCAGCATGCCTCAGTCTGTAATGATAGGTCTCCCAAACCCTCCCACGCCCCGATCCGCAACGAAGCGCCGACCCTGACGCGTTCAATACCAAGATGATACTAAACGCATCAGGGCCCAATGCTCCGCTAGCAGAACGGCACGCAAGTAGGCTGTAGAGAAACCCACCATTGTCAACGAGTTATGACATTGCAGGTACATTGTAAATTATGCACCAAATACAATCCCACAACTCGCCAATCACATAAACCGAAACATGCCCCGCACTACCAATCAACCACCCAACCCCTAACCTACCTATACGGACACACAAGTTTTCAATATCTAGCGAAAAATCTACGCCATCCGTTCGTAAGCCACCGGGAGGCCCTGTTCTGAGAAGAACGGGCAAGAAACTCAGTCGGGTATTTTCCTCCCTTAGTTACATAGAATATAATCTAAATTCAATAATAATTTAATGAAAGGTGTTTCTGAAGCTATCAACATCCTTCATTACAGGCAGAACAGCATATTAATCATCGATTATATAAATAAAAAAGTAAAAAAAATGTGCTGTTGACTGTACATTATTGATAAAATAGTTGTGTACAATGTTCTCTTATATTTGCACGAGCATTACACTTCTACTTCCTGTCCTGTTCCCAGTCTATCTGGGGACGGCGCAGTACGTTTCCTCTTCCATTCATATGTCAGACGTCATCAAGCCATCCACTCCCTTTTGATTCATATCATCCATCCCACCGTAAAGGTGCTAGTGATGAATGAATGTATAGAAGAGATACGGAACGGTCCATGTCGAGAGACCCATGAACGGAGAGAGTGAATGACAACATTCCAATCCATACAGCTCAAGGTTTTGGCTTAGGTTTTACAGCCGGCCGCCTGCCTGACACCAACCCTCCTTGGGTATGCTATGGTGTTGTTGGTGGTTTGCCCTCCACCATTCGGGTGCCCCAAGGTGCTTATTGGTCTACACCGGGCAATCTCCCTTAGTCGACTTTTACGACACCCATGGGATGAGTTGGGGCTGGCCTATTCTACGTTATTTGTTCGCTCCCAGGCCAATTAACACACGTCAATTAACTTTAATGAGCCTACTTAAAACAAAAAAGTCAATCAAAACTATAACATAGACCCGGCAAGAATAGCGCTAGTTTTGAATTGACAGTTTTTTGTATAGTAGGTACTCATTATCAATAATTGACATCTCTGAGTGCCGCAGTAAGTGCAGGGGCCTTACCACCAACTCTAAACGCGACTCAATTACCATTGTTAAAGTGAGAGGAAGCTATACGCCGAGTAGAGCGGCGTCCCGTTTTGTCAACCGCGTTTGGATCGCACTAATTCGGATTTTTTATTACATAACTGAAAATTTCTAACCCGTCTCCCATTCCCAACTTGTACCACGGCCGCTGTAAAGTCGAAACATCGTAACGATTGATTGTTCGAAACATCCAGTTATATAATAAAAAAATTAAAAAGAAAAATGCTAAACGCGAGTCTAAACTGTAAAGTAGTTATTTTATTTTAAAAAGATATTAAAAAGTGTATTTTTAATTTTAAAGTGTATTTTCTTAGCTCAGCGATATTTGTATTCTGCTCTGCCGTCACTACATGGCACTTATTTATTCATAATAAGTAATTATTAATATACTTTATATATGGTGCAGCTCTCAGTATAAAATTATATAACCTTTTTACGAAATGGCTAAAACCATAGCAGGGTCCGAAATTAGGACACTGCCTGCCTACTAAGGACTAAGTTTCGAGAAAGTTTTATTTTTTTAAAGAAAGTACCCTACATCTTAGTTTTAAATTATAATCTTAAAATTTAAGGGTTTCGTTGTAAACAGCCACTACCACGCCCGCCTCATTCACGGATCGGTACCTCACTAAATAAACAAGAAGCTATAATCGTAAAAATAATATGAGCTGCCTAAAGGTATCAATAAATACGAAAAGTAAATTGTTGCAAACGATTTTGGGCTCTACCGATGGCAAATGTTTCGGGTTAACGGTCACTTTTTCTGTGGCAATTACTTGGACATGATAAGCACCGGGTTGTTTGCCGTATCAAGGAGTTTATGGTGTTATTGTGAAGTTCAAATGGGATGGAGCATTGTAATTGGTCATTATGTGATGTTAAAACGTCTGTGCAATGTCTACCATGCTGGCCTGTGACCAAAAAAACAACGTAGAATGTGCCAGATCTCTCTCATCCCAGGGGCGTCGTTAAAGTCGACTGAGAGAGATTGCACGGTGTAGACCAATAAGCACATTTTGGGCAATAGTGCAGGGCAAACCACGTACAAAAGCATACCCAAAAAGGATTGGTGTCATGCAGGCGGCTGGCAGTAAAACCTAAAACAAAACCTTGAGCAGTATGAATTGGAACGTTGCATCCCATCCCACTCTCTCCGTTAATCGGTCTCTCGGCATGGTCCTTTCCGTCCTTTTCCATACAATCATTAATCACTAGTACCTTTCCGGTGTCGTCGATGATATAAAATAAATAAATATATAAATATTTTTACACTCACACCTATCATCTAGCCCAAAGTAAGTAGCCTAAGCACTTGTGTTATGGATACTAGATGACGGACATATTTTTAATATAATTATGTATATAAATGTTGAAAATATATTTTCAACATTAACATATACACAACCGTAGTATACTACATAAACATATACACAACCATAACTCGGAAACAAACATTTGTGGTCATCACAAAGTTTGCCCCTACCAATATCCAGCAATCTGAGCATTCGACCAAGGCGGCCGTCAATATGATGTAAAAGAGAATGGATGGCTTTACGACGTCTGACCGATATGAACGGAAGACAAAACATACTGCGCCGACCCCAGATAAAGGACAGGAAGAGGTAGGTATAAAGTTACGACTGCCGTATTTGTAATTGGAATATTGTAGCCGAAGATTGAAACTTAAAATCACAACGTTATAAAAAAAGTTAAACAATATAATTACCATTAAGATAAATAATCAAAAACCGTTTGCATGTACAGTCCAAATAACAATTCGTGTGCACAGCAATATTTATCGTACGATTCCGACCCATAAATCGATGCGGGTCGAATCGGTGCCGAAAACGAATCGATTCAATCGGCCCTCTTGCCCGAAAACGTCCGATTGTTATATTTTATTGTTCCAACATATCTTGAGATATCACTTTCTCTGAAATATTTATTTACCTGTACCAGATAATGCGGGATTTATTGGATTTGGTTGTAGTGTGTGGCGACCGTGGCGTATTGGAGTATTATGAAGTCAGTTGCGAAAGTGCACGGTAATGTTGTAGCTGAAGTAAGATTTCAGAAATAATTTAAAGAACACCTTTTTATAAATAATGTGTCACAAACAAAGAGGGTAACTAAATAGTAGCCATAATAATAACGTAAACATCATTAATGTGTTCCGACAATTTGTGTTAAGATAGCTCCTCTGTTGTTGAGGGTTCCAGGTGAAGCTCGATTTCATTTTCGGCTCTTATCGTCACTTACAATCAGATGAGATGAAGGCCAAGAGCTTCCCTGTCTAGCGCAAAAAATCGCAAAGTCGTTTGAGAAATTTTGACATATTGTGGTAACCTGATTTCATGTTCTGTACCTACAGCTGTGCGTTGCGTGGCATTTTCTCCACATACCACTGTATGATTACGTATATTGGTCAAGTGAGATGAATGCCAAAAGCTTTTCTGTCTGGCTTATAAAACATTTGAGGCATTAAGCTTAAGTGTCTGCCTCCACCACGAAATTTGCCCCTACCAGGATTCTAACCCTCTTGGCCCACAGCCTGCTTGACCTGACTGTTGGACCAAACTCTTCGACAATTTTCCGAAAAGTTTTCGCAATGGACCATCTCGAGAGAGCAGTGAACGGAGAACGATGAACGGAGAGAGTGATTGGAGTTGTCATTCCAATCACTCTCTCCGTTCATCGTTCTCTCGACATGGTTCGCTCCGTCTCTTTTCTATACATTCATTCATCACTAGCGCCTTTACGGTGGGATGGATGATATGAATCAAAAGGGAGTGGATGGCTTGATGATGTCAGATCGATATGAATGGAAGAGAAAACATAATGCGCCCACCCCAGATAGACTGGGAACAGGGCAGGAAGAAGAAATTATATTATTATAACTATACACTTGATAAAATTAAACGTCACTGTCGAGTGTTAGAGTCCAATCTTGCCTTATTAAGGCTGTTACGGTTTTTATTTCTAAACACCTCAGAAAAATGTCGGTTCGCGTGAAAGGAGGCGACAAACCACCTTTTAGCTAATAAACGCTTTGCTTTTTCTAAGCAATTACTACACTTGGCCGTAAAGTGTTGTTAATTGTTGGAATTTTTTACAGTTTTGACGGGGTACCTTACTAATACTATCAGAGTTAATCAATGGATGCACCTCTATTTGATAAAGAAAAGTCCTAGGGATGTGCCGAATATGACTTTGGACGACTAGCCGACGATGTAATAGTTAACAAAGTAAAAAAATAAATTTACTATATTTATTTTAATTTAATATAAAATTTATATTTTTTGCAACTGTTTCACTGAAACTTGCTACGATCCTTACACACTTCTTTCGCCTCATCCAATCTCATTAATGTCTCCATGCAGGCCCGTCGGTTTCGGGTACTCTTGACCTGGCCCTTCTTTAATAGACTTTCAACTTGATTACAACTCGTCCAATCAGCACTGAACTATATCCATTAACCCCGCAAGCATCGACATACAGCTTGAACTGTATTAAAATCATCAATGGACACAACAAAACCAAAGTGTTCACATGGGAACCTTATTTTGTGTGGCCAGGCAGGCAAAAAGCGCGCAAATTGAATCAACTCCGTAAATTATCTCGAAGCAAATGACTGTTACAGTTTCTGGGTGCGCAGTGTCATCAATCAAAATTGTAGATATAAGACGCGTATAGAATTGGCTTTGGTCAGAGATTAATATTGGACTTTATCCCGCAGAACTTGAAGCCGGATGTTGATCTGCGAAAGTGAGTGTGGTACTCAAATTACTGAGACAAATTCAAGTTTTTACTGCTTTATTGTTTGCGTATGTCAATAATTAAACAGATATTATAAAATATTCTAGTCATGATAGGAAATGTGAAGATTATCGGTGGCACTAAATCTTTATCAAACTTTGATACTGTCGGTATAATATCCAGCGGACAGAGCTAACAGCAACACAGTCATGTTAACATATTGGCATAAAAAACTTGACATTTTGAATTTTTTAAGTAAAACCTTGTTATAAAAAATTCAAAATTGTTAAATTGAAATAATATAATTATGCATACATAAATCACGCCGGCTTATCCCAGGAGGGTTAGGCAAAGGTGAACTAACATCCGTGTTTCGCCATCTCACCAAGTAATAGGGAAAAGGGGACCAAAAACGCGTTTACTAAAGGGTTGTCTTTCAATTCCTACAACCCTTAATCTTAACAGTTTGAATAAAATCTAATAATCGTCATCACTTCAGCGGATACCTGAAACCTCCCATGGAATTTTCCCTGGTTAATTATAACTGTTCTGTCCTAGCCCACCCCAGTGAACTCCACCTGTTTGATCCAACGCAACTCGGATAATGTAGTATATAAATACCAAATGAGCTTGTAGTCTCAAAAGAATCATCCATATACATATTTGAAAGTCCTAAAATGGCTGACAGATTTAAAAATGGACACGATATTTCACACGGTATTACTGACTATTCAGTGTCTGGTTTCTCAAAACGATTGCTCGTTAACATATTTCCATATCCCAAATATGCAATTGTATCCCTCTTCTGTCCCTTGAGCATCAGCTGAGTTACTGACGATATATTGCAGACCCGTTTGTTTTGATTGCGATGTCTGTTAACGGGAATTAAGTTAATCTTTGTTCAAAAGGTATTGCCGAAAGGTTCCGTATAATACTTTATTTATTTTGTAAGGCGTAGAGGGCACAAGTTTGCAAAAGGTGTAATAGTCAAATCAAATTGTGTAAACAAAGGTTATTGGATAACTTTAAGGGCAAAACTTCTACAAAATCGAATATGAAATCTTTAGGTTAACATATTCAGTTTTAACAGATTTAAGACACATTAGTCCTTAAAATTATGAAAAATCACACAAAATATATATAAACAACATATTATTATAAATAGTCATAAAAATAAGCCGTGTGGTGACGGCAGAGTAGAATACAATTGTCACCAACCCAAATCTCTCCCGTGGGTGTCGTACAAGGCGACTAAGGATAAATTTGTGATGAGGAATGGGCAGCGGCGTTCATCTTATACCACCTAGCAATAGCAATGTACTGCGACTTTTGTGCCCGATAAATGGCAATAGGCTCGCCACCTATTATATGGGACTTAACATAATTGGCGAAACGTGGGTGCTAGTTCACCTCTGCCTACCCCTTCGGGGATATAGGCGTGATTTATGTATGTATGTATGTCATAAAAATATACATAATTATAAACTCGAGAATAAATGTCTGTGTACAACGCACAAACATTTGCATCTACCAGGATTCGAAGCCGATACCTCTTGGCAAATATCCATCGAGCACATCGATCAGCTTGGTCAAATGGCCATATATCTCTGGCTCCGAAGATCACAGGCAGGTGTTCCAAGAATTAATGGTACCAACTTAACAATGAAAGGAAAAATTGTAAAGACGGATCCCTGAAATGATAATGATTAACATTAAGGCCAATGTAGCCCTGATCGCAGATTTGGTCATCGGGTGAAATTTCACCCAACTTTCATTAAGTATTTATTTTACGTACTCACACATAAACGTCATCCGTGAGAAAAACTACCAGCAACATTTAATATTGTATCATCTTCAGCAGCCTTTTAACCTTTTATAGTACACTAGTGGTCGTCCGCGGCTTCGCTCGCGTTAATGTCCGTTGTTAATAACCTTCCTCAATAAATGGTCTATCCAACACAAAAATAATTTTTCGACTTGAACCAGTAGTTTCTGAGATTAGCGTGTTTAACCAACCAAACAAACAAACTCTTCAGCTTTATAACATTATATAGTATAGATAGATACATAAATTACGCCTATATCCTCGAAGGGGTAGGCAGAGGTATAATAACACCTAAGTTTCGCCAAATGTTAGGTCGCGTGTAATAGGTGGCGAGCCTAGTAGTAGTGACAATTGTTTACTTCTGTAGTTACCATAAGGCACTGGCATGTGGCATGATGATGTAATGAATTCAAAAATAGACAAAACAAATCAACGACATCTTCCACAAAATATTACCGTCTTTGCACCGACACCAACTATGTAAATATATTAAAATACCTATTGTAAATACATCTCAAGATGACGTACTCAATTTTCTAACATAAAGCTTACAATTTAAAGCTCAAACATGCTTGTTGGCGAGTCGCAGGTCAAGCGCATAACTCAGCCGTCTGCCCGGGCGCATGTAAATAAGGGCATATTTCATACTACCGGCGTGCAATGCTGGTTGCTTCGTCTGCTTGCTATATAGCCACCGACAGAAGGTAGCCTTCTATTCAAACCATTGTCTTATGAAACACAACTCAAAAATCCTTACCCCCTTTACCCCCTTATTATAAAGCATGGACTAAAAGTCATGGCTTAAAATTTATATAAAATTACAAAAACTGACGGTGAAATAATAATTGGTTGTTTTACGTTTAGGTAAACTCGAGCCTTAGTTTACCTATATGACCGGTTTGGTGGAATGTTCAAAACTGTTGCTATCAACCAAGTGTCAGAGGTCCTGGTATTAAACAATAAACGACCCTGACTTGAGAACAAATGTTTTTGTTCATCATACTGGTAGGAGAGGATTGGAACCCGGGACCTCTGACATCTTGGTTGATAGCCACAGATTTGAACATTATATAATTTAGGAAGCGGAGCCTAAGAGCGGCTTAGAGAGCTCGGTCTGCGATTGCATAAAACATGGTTGAGCAAAAATTAAATAGCTCGAGTTCTTCCGTTCTTGGGACTGCACGCTAAGTCGTTGGTTGCTGCTGCATTTGCACTCGTTACTACCCTCAAATCTGCACTGGGCCAGTTAGTGGATTATGCCATTCACCTTATATTCTCCCTACCATAGGAAAGGCCGAGCAGTGGCCATTCACTCTATTCTTTCTTCCTACCATAGCAAAGACCCATGCCCCAGCAGTGGGGACAATAAATGTCTGGTAATGATGATTATGAATTAAAAAGCTTTCTCTGCTATAGCATCTGCCGCTCTGCACTACAAACTCAATTACAAATCCAACTTTCTACAGCATTTCGTTTCGCACTATCCCGCATAATGGGGGAATGTGTGAATGCGATTCATAAATAAACCGACTCAAATGAGAAGTGGCTGCGCGTTTATTGATATGAGAATTGATTATCGATATTCCGTAAAAGGCGCATTAGGCCAAAGTTTGCATACAGCCAACAGCAGCTCGGATGTGACACCACTGCCAGAGTACTGTACCGGGTTTTCAATGTTAATCAGTGTGGCGTTGGGTGCAATTTTAATCGAGGGAATTCGATTATATTTTATTTCCATTTTTTTTATTAGATATTTTATTGCTAGGAGGACTGACAGCCGCTGGATGCTGCTTGCATCCAGCGGCTTCTTTTACCAGCGCTGGAGTGATCGGTTTGGATCGGAGAAAACGAACATACTTAAATCAGGTATGTTTATCCTGTAAGGCAAGGTCTACCAAACATCCACACTCCCCTAAATATATTAGGTCGCATGTAATGTGGGGCATGCCTATTGCCATATACTAAGAAGATTGTGCACCAGAAACGCTACAGCAAACTCCTAACCTTCAAAAGTCGCTTTGTATTATACCCGCGTAAGAGATTAGGGGTGGTGACAATTGTATAATACCCTGCTGTAAACGTCTTAAACGCAATAAACGTCGCGAAACTATAAAATAACACAAAAAGATTAAGTGCCTTATCAAACAAGACCTTTAAACAAATTGACACTTATTTAATTAAAAAAATAATTTATTGAACGCTTAATAGACGAATAAAAATTATTTAACAAATATATCCGGGCCTAATAAAAGTCTGTAACATTGTTTTTATGATTTACAAGATTGGTGAAGCGTTATCGTAAAATTTAAATGCGTTATAAATCGACTACATCGTTTATATCGCTCCCACTTTGTTGCGGATAAAACGGTTTTAATTGATCCGAATACTTTAAATTACATTTCCATGGTCACCGATAAAATAAAAGTGTAATGACGATTCAATGTATTTCAAATTATGTTTTTTTTTTATTTAGTCTACACACGACATCTTAGTAGTAAAATTGATAATATAATGGTTTTTTGTTATACAAGAGTGCAAAGTTGCTTTTTAACCGCGGGCTCAATTTTGATGACCACGCTCGTGATTTAAAAATTAGAATCCTGAGCGTTAGTGTGGCAATCAAAAGGGCACCAGGTGAAAATCTATTTCAATCTATTTCAAATTATGTTTTTTTTTATTTAGTCTACACACGACATCTTAGTAATAGAATTGATAATATAATAGTTATTTGTTATACAAGAGTGCAAAGTTGCTTTTTAACCGCGGGCTCAATTTTGATGACCACACTCGTGATCATGATCGTGAAATTAGAATCCTGAGCGTTAGTGAGGTAATCAAAACCACACCAGGTGAAAATTTGCAAATTTGAGTGCAAAATGTAACTTTTCAAATTCCATTCAAGAGGGGATCCAATTAACCTTGGGTTCGAATCTTACTTTGAGCTAGACACTCACAGCTATTATCTAGCCCCTAGACAATAGGTGTGAGTGGCAGATATATTTTACATATTATTTCGACTATTATTTATTTATTTAACGGTTTCATAACTTGATGCTGGCAGAGCAGAATACAATTGTCACCTCGCCCTCGCGGGTGTCGTAAAAAACGACTAAGGGGTAAGACGAATAATGGGCAGCAGCGTGCCTTTTATATCACCTAGTCATACCTAATACTACACGTCAATAAATTAATCCTAACAGTCAATTTGCAAACGAAAATATTACTATACCTAACACAAAAAGGCGACCAATTCGGAGTTGTCCAGTTATAATGATCAGAAGTGAATCTCCATTGTTTATGAAAGCCCCCGGTTTTGAGCGATTAATCTGTCCCTTAAACCGTCGTGCCTTAATAAAATTCATGTCGTGAAATCTACAAACATGTCCCGGGAGATATATCAATGCAAAATCGCACTTAAATCAGAGCCGCTAGGGGTCATCGGGTGCAGAGTTTCACGTGTGGCTCTGCGTGCTTTCCTTGTGAAATGGATTCACGGAAACCAGGGTAGATATTAATATGATAATGCGTATACCATAAAAAGTTAATTGGCTACAGCGGATTAATGCTTTCAACGGGGGATTTCAACGTGATTTGCAGGTATTGAGCTATCGAGTGGTAATTATGAATGTCACCGATATAAAATAAGGAAACGATTATCGGTGTCATAACTTGGCATGATTTTATGCACTGCATACTAATTTATATTTTTGAAGACATTTTTACTATATTAATTTAACGTAAGTTTCTTCGGCTTTATAACAAGACTGTCAGAGGCTAGTTCATAAGTTATTTTTGATTGGATAAACGGTTTTGGCAAGTGGTTGCATGGAGCAAAAATATTTGCGATGAACACATCTATTCGCGACTCAATCCTTACCGATTAATATAGATAACTCATACATTTTGCTATTCTAAACTTAAAGTTGCAAACGATACACCGTTTCTACGGAACAAAGGTAAATTTTCGACAACTTATCTTACATTCGACACGATGACCGCCATGTTGGTTTCTGCGTAATACGTCTGTTTCGAACAAATCCAAGGAGGGTTGGTGTCCGGCAGGTGGCCAGCTGTAAAACCTAAGCCAAAACCTTCAGCAGCATGGATTGGAAATTGAATGTTGTCAACCCATTCACTCTCTCTCCGTTCATTGATCTTTTGACATGGTCCTTTCTTTCCGTCTCTTTTCTATACATTCGTTCATCACGATTCTGCCTGCGATTACGTACACTAAGCAATGTTCGCCAAAGCCGGTCATTGTATGGGAGACAAAAAAAAGATTATCTCGAGTTCCTCCGTGTTCAGCTCTTAGTCTCGGCTGCATCTGCTGTCGCTAATACCCACCAACCCGCACTGGGCCAGCCAGCGTGGTGGGTTATAGCCCATTCTCCCTATATTCTTCCATCCATTCGAAAGGCCTGTGCCCCAGCAGTGGGGACGTTAAAGGGCTGGTGATGATGATGAATGGATTTGCCACTTGTCTGGAGAGCTGAACACAGCTGACGTAGCGAACAACAGCGCTGTAAAGCTCTCAACAGCGCTTTAAACAGCCACTGTATCGATGCATTAAAATTCTAATGCATGTGCGACCGAACCCATCTAAACATCTCGACGATAAGCATCTATCTGGCCGCACGGTGCACCTGTGATTGTTGTGGCTCGTCTGTCATTTGTCGGCGACTGTCAACTGTCCTGTCAAGTCGACAACGTTCAATGGAGAGGAGGCGGTCGCTTTTTGTGCTGAGTTATTTTGAGCCTGGGAATTTGAGTCAGATGGGTTTTTTTATGCTCTTTTCTTTAGTGCCAATAAAAAATGTGCTTCATTGGAGAAGTTACGGGAGTTGCCACGTGCAAAATAAAAAAAATGCGAGATAAACAAGAAAAACAAAAAAAAAATACGTGATTTTTTTGTATTCAGTAAGTCAGAGGAAGTCTGATAGTAGCGACAGTGACAAAGAGTAAGTTTAGCGGCGCATGGGTATGTAATCAAGATGGACAAAGTCTCGATATGTATTTTGTTTAAGAATTACAATCTTTCGGTTAATAATCAATAACATATCCGTTAAAGTAAATAATAATGGAAAATAGGAACTTGCTTTTCATTTATTAAGTTATACTTAAGGTTTTTCTTTTTACACATTTTCCATTAGCTGCGAAAAAAAAAAAAAGCAAAATTGTGTTCGTGGCTTCAAATGCATTCTTTAAGGACTTTTTTTTAAAGTCACCATAACTTTTATTAGTGACATGAATTCACTGCCCTCAGTATTTATATGCTACTTATAATAAAGGTCGTATCTCAAAAATCCGTCTATTAGAATACTCCGCTCAGTACTTAATTCTTATAAATGCACACTTAGAGTTCACTAATTGACTACCGGAAAACGCTTCGCTGATTTTATCGGACTGCGTTATTTTCTAAGATACGTAAAGTATACTTTTAATACTTTTGCGTCTCTGCAATCATTATTGATAATCGTTCTTCGTTCGAAATGTGTAATATGCCTGAAAAGACCATATCTCTAGTGTCATCATTTTTACCTATATTTATTTCCTCTAAATTTTATTGATATTTTCAATAGTCTTCTTTTTCTTCTCCCTGCTCTGTTCCCAAACTATCTGGGGTCGGTCCCAGACTATTTGTATCATAATAATTAAATAAGTTCTTTACAATGAGGTATTGTCCTTAGATGGTAAGCAATACTATAATATTGTTGAGTTAAATTTAAGCATATAGGTATAGGATTTTTTTTTTGGAAAATATATAAATTAATTAATTAAATCAGATCCATAAAAATAGATAGGCCAGAAAAAAATCCAATAATTATGTACCACGAGATATGGCGCGAGATATGAAACATCTGCTGCAAGCTTAGCGGCTACCTAAACCACTCGGTCAACCAGAAAATTAATTGATTTCATACAATTTTTGTGATTAATCACCTCTGGTTACCTCTTCGGGATAAATAAGTTTGATTTATGTATGTAGAATGTTCCATTGTCAGTTTTATAAACCTAAATTTTACTTTATTTATGTAATAAAGTTAAATAATAATTAAAAAATCCATTGTGTTAAAATTCGAGTCAGAGAAAGGTTTTTGTGTGAAACGTACGGAACCTTACACAAATAAATCAGACCAGCTCTCATATAACAAAGTACAATAACTGAATTATTGGAATTGGTAGCGGTGCGCGGATTCTCACGGAGAGCTGTCAAACCTAATGTTGTTTATGTCACCTGCGGGAAGGCTCGGATGCATCTTTCACGGCTTTACCGCAGCGCTGTACAGCGCCATTTGTAAGTAATCTTCCTCTTGATCTATTTCGCTACAAAATGCTGACCGTACACATGTAACAACATAAATAATAATTTATGACATCTTCCAGTAACTCAAAACTTCATTACCATTTTGATTTTTATTTGAACATTATTCAAAATTAAGTGTTAGAAAAAATAGTACAAATTTCGGCAAGTCAATTAACGTCTTGGTTGGCCGAACTGTATAGGCATCTGTCCGGATTGCAAAGGGATTGATTTGATTGATTGTTTGTAAAATGAAACTACTGATGAACAAGTTGTTTTTTATATGAAACTTCGATTGTACAACAACAGCACGTCCGGCTACTACGATACATCAACTTTGCTCAATCGACTTAGCGCTTTACCTCATAAAGGGTAAGATTGACAATCGATTGAAGATATTTCACAGTTTTGTATAGCCCGACGTGCTGTGGACTGAATAAAAATAGTTCAAAGCTTTTCGGTTAAACATTAGTGGCCCCTACTATCTTTTAACTTCTATCAATTTGGATTGAGGAAAAAGTTTGTGTTTCCCCCAATTGCACACAACATCGCTCATTCGCGGTAACCGTAACACATTACACATGTTGTCCCATGAATCACTAACTCGAAACTATAAACGTAACTGCAGGTGGCAATTTTGAGTTGTTTAGTGCAACGGTGAAACGTGACGTGACTGTTAAATAGGGGAAAATTTATCGCCATGAACAAGTACTGGTTGTTTATTTCATTTCAGTATATCTATAATTATTTATAGTACTGCTCCTGCCAATATAATGATACAATGGCATGAGGAGGCATTGAGGAACACGGAGCTCCATAGCGTAGTGTCAGCCTGCGGTTGCGTAAACTAAGCGACGTTCGCTAAGGCTGGTGATTGGACGGGTGATCAAAAATTTTATATCTCGTGTTCCTCCGTGCTTCGCATGGCACATTATACCGTTGACACTGGCTGCGTCTGCAGCAGGTAATAATTGGTAGGTACCAATCCGCATTGGGCTAACATAGTTGGATATGGCCGTTTCTTCCATCCACAGGGCAGATCTGTGCCCCAGCAGTATGGGCATTAAAACGTTAGGGATGATGATATTGACATTGAGCTAGAAATGTTAAATAAGCATTCATCCACCTATTCGGTGTGCTAGATGATATAAATCAAAAGGGAGTGGATGTCTTGATGTTAACTGACTAGGGATGGAATAGGAAACATTCTGACCCCAGATAACCTGGGTACAGATCAGGAAGATGATGCCTGACAATAGGTTCATCCTATAATAAAGCACGTCTTACTTTTCCTATTCAACAAAGAAGCGGAACATTGCGAAATTTCAAAAAAACATGACGAATCCCTTGATTTATTTTACTTTAAAGACCTTTAAAGCGACACACACACGACCCGTCACAATGAATTACATCGCCCGTTACAAAAGATTTCTCGCAAAACGCTTGCAGAAGCTCGTATCAGATCAAAGGTGACACACAAAAAATCCTACGTGCTCACATGCGCCTGCGCAGGAAACGGAAACTAGCCGCGAAGGAGTGAGTCAGTATGAAAAATGACGTCACACCACAAAATAATTTGAGCTTTCACCCAGACAGTGGTATCTGATTTCGGGGAAACAAAAAGGATTTCACCGCATCATTAGCGGAAGTGTTGAAGTCTATTGCGTGCCGATTTACGCATTCAATGCCAGTGACGCAAAAATGCATAGACAGTTGCGTGATGCAATATTGCATAGACGCTGGCTATAGCGCCATGCAATATTGCATCATAGGCACGCAACGTGTTAAACAGTAGTTCTCGACCTCTGAATGATGACGACCTATTTGATTAACCATTGTAACAAAATAATTTTATAAATGAATAATAGGTAGTCAGTTCGTCTATCTGTGACATTATCAGATATTTATCAAAAAATATTTTTAACATAAAATAGAGACATTTTGAAAGGCCAGATTTTTCTTTGTAAAAAAAATATTCCAGATGAGAACAAAATTTTCCAATTTTTCTGATCTATTTCTTTTTATCTGGGGATCATTACTTTGGTCACCCATCCGATGACTGGCCATCGGAAACGCCGCTTAGCTTTCTCAACAGCGAACCCAGTGCGCTGCGCTGCCTGCAAACAAATCTCTGAATAGCAAACACAAAACAAAAGCCGACGTTATTTTATACGCTTCCTCATTAGGTGGAGTTATTAGATGACTCCTCAATGCCTCATTAGTCAACCACGGGACCTCACGTAGATCTATTGTGCGGAACAGGAGTCCTCTGATGGTATGCGGCGATACCGGCCCCTGCGTATGCATTTGGAGTATTACTTTAATGACTGCAGAGTACCTAGTCCGTGCATTTCAAAAGGATGATCTAGAAACGATTTGAGTGCAGCCAAAGCTACAAATAGATGACTCAAGTTTTTAATCATATATACGTACATAAATCACGCCTATATAGGCCGAGCGGGCTAAGCCACGCGCTATCGAGCTCCTCAAAATCTGTCGCCATAATAATAATGTTAACAGCATTATTGTGTTCAGACAATTTGTGATAAGATAGCCAGTCCCTCTGTGGGTGACGGTTATAGGAGAATCTCGATTCCATCTTCGACCCTTATCGTCACTTACCATTAGATAGACGGCCGCCTTGGTCGAATGCTCAGATTGCTGGGTATTGGCCAAGAGGTCCCGGGTTCGAATACTGGTAGGGGCAAACTTTGTGATGACCACAAATGTTTGTTTCTGAGTCATGGTTGTGTGTATATGTTTACGTAGTATATTTTCAATATTTATATACATAATTATATTAAAAATATGTCCGTCATCTAGTATCCATAACACAAGTGCTTATGCTACTTACTTTGGGCTAGATGATAGGTGTGAGTGTAAAAATATTTATTTATTATTATTTATTTATTATTATTATAAGATGAAGCATAAAATGTGCAAGGTCAATTGAAAAATTTTGACTTATTGTAGTTTTCTTGATTTGCTGCTCTGTACCTATAGCGATGCAATGCATGGCATTTTCTCCACATATCACTGTACAATTACGTATACTGGTAACATACAGCGCGCGCGATACTAACTCAAATCGATTCCGTGCGCAATCACGAGTGTTAATTATCAACAATTAATCGGACAAGCGATTTTCGGTATGTCGCGGTACCCGCATATGTAGTTCACTCAACACTCAGTCGCATTTACTGGCTTAATCGCCACTTGTAGTCGCTTAAACTTGTCACAATTAGTCGGTTAATCGGTTTGAAGAAAGGCGGTTTCACTTCGGCACTCGCTCGGGTCTAGAAATGTTGGACACTTGAATAAACGCCACCGTGGTCTAGTGGCTCACCCACCAGAATTAAGATTTTTTTTGATGGAGTGGAATGCATTTACGCACCATACCAGCAGCTAGATAGGCGACGTGTGTGGGTCTCGCCCGACTGTCTACAGTCGGGAATATGCCACTAAACAACTCCGGTGTTCCCTAGCCCTTTGAGTGGAGAGAGTCGGGTCCGCCGCGAGACAATTCACCAGTCATGATTCAAAGGTCCTGGTTTCGAAAAGCAACCAACAGTAAAACACAATTATAAGCAACTTTCATCATCATCACCACCAGCCTTTTAATGTCACCACTGCTGGGGCACAAGCTTTACCTATGGATGGAAGAAAATTAGGGCTATAACCTGGCCCAGTGTGAGTTGGTGGGCATTGACTGCAGATGCAGTCGGGACCAATGGCTTGACGTGCCTTCCGAAGCACGGAGGAACTCGAGATAATACATTTTTGGTCACCCATCCAATGACTGGCCTTAACGAACATTGCTTAGTTTACGCAGTCGCAGAACGAGCGCGCCAAGCCACTGCGCTATCGAGATCCTCTTGTAAATAACTTCAACTCGAAAAAATATTCGTGTTTATTACACAAAATATTCCATACCAGAATTCAGCGTTTGAATTATACGATTTAGGATTTTGTCCTAATAGAGTCCACGTCTAACTGCCCTCTCACGAAGACTTCACCTTCCATCCAATAGATGGAATGAATTATCTTCCTTGCTGCAAAACTAAATACCTTGAAAAATAAATCAAAATCCGCTGGATATAGGTTAAATAACTCTAGACCACAGACCACAGTAAATACCAACAAAACAGTTCCGTCGTCAGCCCTACATTGTTAGAAACTGCTTCAATAAAAGCGGAATGCTTGCGTTAGTAACTGCGCTTGCGCATCTTACACGTCTACGAACGAGACATTCTCATTTGTTGCTTTGTAATTATTTTAGATTTTCATTTGAACATTATGATGTAAAATTACTAGTTCCGATCTGACAAACGTTTTGCTTTTATGACCTATGGATATAAAAATTGCCTACGAACTATTCTTAGACTTACTAATTATACACAAAAAAATCATAAAAATCGATGAAGCCGTTTCAGAAGGGTTCGATAACAAACACTGTAATGACGGCCAACCAGACGGAAGGGGTAAGTGGTTTGTTGCTGTTAATATGAAAAAACGTCGTAATTAATTAATTTAATACAAATAAAATAATTAATTCATTTTGAACACAACTTAACGCATAAAACTCGCGTGAAGTTTTGATATTCATACATACATAAATAAATAAAGAACACTCGGTCAATTAACACATCATATTTTTCTATCCATAGGAAAGGCCTGTGTCCCAGCTGTAGTGACATTAAAAATTCGTGATGATGATTATGTGGCTCGTTCGTAGACGTGTCAGTTGTGCGTACCACGCCAATTGGCTTTTATTTCATGTGCTCACATATTTGAGATTGCGTACGTGGCTGTATGTGTCGGTGGGAGCGCGAATGGTGTTTAATACCTACGACTAAGTATGTGCGTACAAGTAGAATGAAGTTCATTAAAATTTTATTGCATCAAGTCAGTCACTGTGTGCTGTGCAACACCGCGTCCAATGGTGGTTAGAAAACACATAGATATGAGAAATATTTTGTGGGAGTTACGTACTCCATAAAAGTAAAAGCAGTGATTTATTTTCCCCTGTAGTCAATCTCTAAGCTTATACATAGTAAATAGCGCTTTTCGTTTGGGTTCAAATCCAACAACACTTATGGAAAATGATTTTTGGTACAATACTGATAAGACCAAATTAATTGATTTCTTATTTACCAAATTGGATGAATTTGTGCTTAGCTATTGACTGACGAATTGCGTAACGATGCAGTGTGGCGTTACATTACGCCGTGTGGTGACGGCAGAGCAGAATACAATTGTCACCATCTCCAGTGGGTGTGGTACAAGGCGTAATGGGCAGCAGCATTCCTCTTATTTATACCACCTAGTTCTATACTGCGATCCATTACAAGGGACCTAGGTTAATTGGCGGAAAGTGGGTATTCAATACACCTCTGCCTACCCCTTCGGGAATATAGGCGTGATTTATGTATGTATGTATTTACCACATTAAAAGAACGCAACAAACTACAAGAGAGACTTTCACTAAAAATATTAACGTTTACCGCAGCCTTTCTTTTGTTGAAAAAAAAACACTTGTGCCCTTAAAGCGGCGGTGGACCGATTTATTTCTCGAGATAGTGTGTTTTTTAATGTGAACTCATCAATTTTGATGAGGCCGTCTCATTGCATCGGTCGGGGGTTCACTTTGCAGATAAATCGCTCGATTTCTTTCAAATTTAAAAGTAAATTAGTCACGGTCCCAGTTGGGTGTGCCACGATTATTTACGTTGACTTACAACTGGATGTGCTTGATCCAAATAAAATTAATCCACCAATTTATTGCCGCTACTATTGCACCTTCTTTGCTTCAATTGATAGTTTTACGAGAATTTGTACACGACAGAGTCAATATTAAATGAATGAAAAAATGAATGAACCTTGTTATTTTATGTAATGTTGTTACATAATAATAGATAATTAATCTATAGAAAGTGTACCTTTTATAAATAAGAGAAGGATGCGACAAAATGTAATCTTACAGATCAGAAGGAAGTTTGTTTTATGTAAATATAACTTGCAACGTAAATCTTCCCGTCGTTTGAATCAGAGACAGATTTGAAACGGTGAGAGTAATTTTTAATATTAAGTAAAATATAATTTAGTTTAAGTTTTAATTTTAAAAACGTATATAAATAGGCTGTGGTGCTACAAAATAAGTTCTTGTTATTTGAAATTCAACCCCAACTGCTTATTTCAAAGTGCAAAATCGAACAAGCCATTTGGTAATCAGTCGCTCTTGAATTTCATCTTCGATTTGCGTTGCACTCGCATATTTAAACACTTGCCACACCGGTGGTATTAACCGAGTGATAAATTTCCCAGATCGCTATTTAAAAATGAAACAACAAAGATGTCGTTGAATCATCTGAATATTTATGCACCCGTCCAACCTCATTTTGGCTTGACCTTTGGCTGCACCCGAAATGTCGCGTGCTCTGATAACCCCAACAATGTAAAGCTGATACACACATACATAAAACACGCCTATATCCCCGTAGGCAGGGGTGAATTCAACACCTATATTTCGCCAACTTAAGCTTTTACATCTTTAATTGGTATGAGCGAAGGGTATGTATCACTTCTTTAAGACAAGTTTTTGTTTGTGTTGGGGACTTTAATTTTAATGTTACTAAGGAGTTAAGGATAATCAATCTTTCTTTTAGCAATTTAAAGTCATGTGTCTTGGTACGGCTGTTAATCTCCAATAGTACACTCTTATACAGCAACAGTGTCCAATAGCCAGTCAAACTACATAATGACGAAGCATCTGAAAACGGTAGTGTCTCGATTTTACACTTTGTAAAAAAAAAAATCTGTACATTTTAATTTTAAATGTAATATTGGCATTACCATTTTAACATCTGTCTGATCCGCTATAGGGAAAAAACTGCTGGCTACCGTTGAAATAAATTATACTGCAACTTTTAAACAAATTTTCAACTTAAGTTCTAATGCATTAGATACATTATCGCTAAACACACAACGTTAACAACAAAAGGTAAATCAAATGATTACAAGGATTGGAAATCAAATACAAGTTAAAGTGTGCACTATAAATCAGTGTCATATTAAAAAAATACATAATAAATGTTTGTAAATCTTCCTTTTGTCAGTCGTAAATAAGAGATCTCAATTTGGAAATCCTGTACGCATTTGATTTATTATCGAATATTTTTATATGGGCCTTAGTCGGGAGCAGATATCGTTTTGAGAGTTTATTAATGTTTATTCGTGAATATAGTTAGAATTAAGAGCCCGTACACATAACTGCGAATTGGTGCGATGCTAATTCGCAACGCAGAAAATGGCAAAGCGAATTCTTGCGATGCGATTCGGTGCGGCAAGGCGGTGGAACAAAGAAGAATGAAATTGAAGGAATGCGCGATGCGAATCAGTTCGCAAGTTCTTGCGATGCGGCGTGCGAGCTCGCAAACTTTTACGATGCGACGTCACATCGCAGTTTTGTGTACAGGGCCTAAGGGTTTCAAGCCTCGAATGCAGGAGAGGTGAAACAAGGAATATACAAAATGTGTTGGAAAATTTATGAAAATGTTGCCTATTATTTTTGGAAGATTTTAATTTAAAACGGCTGAAGAAATCTTATTGTCTTGTTTAGGTACTAAAGTTCTTGCTTCTTCAAAATAGATACAAACATAAAACACGCCTTTCTTCCCTAAAGGGAAGGCAGATACTTCTACATTGCACAAATGGCGGATCTCAGGTCTGAATATTGACGTTATTAAGTGTAAAGGCTATAACTGATTTCGAGGTATAATAATAATAAAATTCACATAGATTGTTTTTGAACACAAGGTTTCCCTAATTTATTGTGATAGTATTATCATACTTTAAGTCAGTCTGGTCGCTAAGTAGTACTCAAAAAGTCAAATTTAATACGGGCATAAACATTTCAGACGGCTCAAAATCATAGCTAAGTAATGTGTATCTAATCATAATATTGTTAAAAAATCTATCGATTTACCTTTGATTTATAGTGTTCAATTCTCTTATAGAAACCAATAAATTTTAGGATTTACAATATTTATTTCAAGGCCCCATTTACATATATAATTGTGTGAATTTCTAATAGTCGGCCCGAGGTAACGGATATTCCATATTATTTTCATTTCTAGTTACGTAGTTCAACATGACTGATTATGTAGTTCCTGATTTTTGATATTGCTGTTTTTTTATGTCTGATACTGTTTTTGGTCTTTATTCAAACCATGCATACTACGCAATATACTGGCACTCATCATTGCTTTGTCTTTTCCACATTTCCTTCGGGGTCGGAAAACCATGTTTCTTTTTCCATGAATTGCTATAACCTGTCATCTCTTCATACGCTCTGACACGTTATGACAGACTAGACAAGGTGTGATTTACGCATAAATATACGTTATGCGTAAATCACACCTATTTAATTGTGAATCAATCTTTTACTTCTCTCTTTCTATTCTTGTACCCTGGGCGTACCCAACAGCCCAGCCTCCTAGGCAAGTGGCCAATCTCGAACGAACAAAATGTATAAAACTGACGCATGACAGAGAAATCAACATGGCAACCGCCGTGTCAAATGGAATACAAGTTGTCAAAAATTTACTTTAATTTGTATTCTATTCATTCGAATAGTATTAAACATGTCTTCTTCTTCTTCTTCCTGCCCTGTTCCCAGTCTATCTGGGGTCGGCGCAGTATGTTTCCTCTTCCATTCATATGTCAGACGTCATCAAGCCATCCACTCCCTTTTGATTCATATCATCCATCCCACCGTAAAGGTGCTAGTGATGAATGAATGTATAGAAAAGAGACGGAACGGACCATGTCGAGAGACCCATGAACGGAGAGAGTGATTTGAATGACAACATTCCAATCCATACTGCTCAAGGTTTTGGCTTAGGTTTTACAGCCGGCCGCCTGCCTGACACCAACCCTCCTTGGGTACGCTGTTGTTGGTGGTTTGCCCTCCACCATTCGGGTGCCCCAAGGTGCTTATTGGTCTACACCGGGCAATCTCCCTTAGTTGACTTTTACGACACCCATGGGATGAGTTGGGGCTGGCCTATTCTACGTTATTTGTTCGCTCCCAGGCCAGCATAGAAGGTTAATAGTATTAAACATGTGATATATATTATTTAGCCTTATTTTAGCCTAAATTCGAAAAAAAATACCTTTTTTTTCGAATTTAGAGCATAAAACAGTGACACGCCTGTAGAGCATAAAACAGTGACACTGTTTAATTAATATAATCTTACCTGAGACTTAACAGTTTCTACAATGTAGGTGGGACATGGATATTTCAATTTTTTTTGCTGATAGTTTTATGATATTTCAATAGTGATAAATGGGTTGCACTTAATAGTCAATTTTGTAACTTAAATGTATAATTATTATATATACATGCAGTTTATTTGGGTACGATGCATATAAAAAATTAAAAAAATAAACCAAGTCTAGGACACCCCAAATTCGTAAATGTACATTT
Organism: Cataclysta lemnata; assembly: GCA_963931975.1. Lineage (NCBI taxonomy): Eukaryota > Metazoa > Arthropoda > Insecta > Lepidoptera > Crambidae > Cataclysta > Cataclysta lemnata. Next base: position 1,244,909 of record OZ008352.1, read on the forward strand.
GTTTTGAAAAACGCCCCAATACTATTAGAATGAACAGAATACAAATTAAAGTCAATTTTTGACAACTTGTATTCCATTTGACACGGCGGTTGCCATGTTGATTTCTCTGTCATGCGTCGGTTTTATACATTTGTACTCTGTTTGTTCCATAGATTGGCCAGGAGGCTGGGCTGTTAGGTACGACCAGGGTACAATAATAGAAAGAGAAAAGTAAAACATTGATTCACAATTAAATAGGTGTGATTTACGCATAACTTATACTTAAACTTCTGAAAAGATGTCGTGATAACGCGCTCACTACCGTGCTAAAAGAGATTTTGTTTTATCAATGCTCGTTTTGAATAAATCTTATTTATTCTTGAAACTGTTCATTTATCATTTGCAAATTGACGCCTTCGTAACGAGCTTGTTGGTAACGTAATGATAGGGTGTCGCGCACTTTGGACGTTAGGTTCCGTAGAAAATAGGTATTTCATCTGTAGGTATTTTAAAGGATTTTGTTGAATCGTGTTATTGTGTATTAAAAGCAATAATAAGTCCTGATAAATATTTTAAAAAGAAAAATAGATCAGAAACCGAAGAAAACGTCTTATATATAGTTGGCCGAATGGTATATGCAGCCGCCTGGATTGCGGAAGATGCGGGTTCGATTCCTACATCAATACTATAATTTTCAACCTTTTACTGATCTGTTTTAATTCTTTGTAATATATTTTCTAACATGTAAATTATGATGTTTAAAAAACAAAGTAAACACTATTTAGATTTATTAAAGCAGATACCCCTTTATTAATTATATACTGTTGAATGCTTCACTATAACTATCAACTTTTCGCAATTAATTTCAAAAAGCAATGTTTAATGTAGATTTTTAGTTTGCTTAATATTAAATACTATAAGATTTTTTTTATCTTTATCTCACTCATAAAAAACATACAAAAAAACATAATCAAAACAGGAAAGTACTTTCCTATTTTGATTGTTTTTTTTGTATGTTTTTTACCAGGCTAAAAAATATGGAAATGGAAACGGCTATTATTGCGCATTTTATTATTTGCTTGTTTATTTTGTATAATTATGTTTTATACAACTGCATAAAAAATTAAATAACGTCCATTTACGGCAAGGCAAGGATCTCTAATAAATTACAATTTCAAAGAAACCGATATAAGCATCGGCGAATGCTCCTTAAATCGATATCACAAACGTGTTATTTGGCTTTATATTTACAACGCGTCCATGTGTTAATTCGCGATAATTCCTCGGGGTTGCTTCGATTTATATTAGTCCGACCTCGAAAATTCTCGCATGAGAACAATTTTGTTAGTCGTTGGCGAAATATCATATTGAATTAATATTTTGAGACATTTAATAAAACGTAATTTGATCTTGAAATGAAAAATGTAATCTATTTAGGACAACGTTTCATCTAAAGATTGAAGTCACAGTTACAGTTTTCAATAAAGATTGAAAATATAAATATATATATAAAGATCTTATTCTTCCTCTAACAGGAAGAATAAGAAAACATCTTCTCTACTTAGTTCTCTTTTTTTTTATTTTAGCTACACATCGAATACACTCAGCATCAAATTTAAGGTCCTGATGAACATGAAAGTATTATTGTGTGTGGCATGAGCCAAAAAATGGTGTGGCAATAGCTGTAGTTGATGGTAAATTTTACAGCTGTTACCACAGACTATAAGGGTATCAATATATTATTATGTGTCTCTTAAAAACATAATATCGAAGATAAAGTTATTGACTGCCTTTTAAAATACTTTCCCTTGCAATATAAAATAAATATTCAATGCAATATACGTTCGAAACGTAAATGGTGTACATAATCTTCTTAAAACTTTGCGAAACATTTTGTGATTCTCTCACGAGATGCCGTGCTCCAGTTAATGCGAATGCATTGCGATCGGCTGGCATAAGGTTTCCAAATTATGACATTAGCACATCGAGTGTCAGGCAATTTACAGCTATCTATATGTATTTGCCCAAACATAAGTGCCCAAGTTCCATGTTTAACCAGTTCAGCTTCAGTAATGTCTTTATCTGTGACGCCGTCGGTTCAAGGAATCCTTTAAATCAAACCGAATAGTATGATTACTTGGAACCAGGGCTGAAAGTCTTTATGGCACTCGAAAAAGTCTTTATTTAAGGCACTCGAAATATTGGTATGTGCCAGGAAAGCCTTATTACAGACACTTGTATGGACGAATTTCGACCATTCCACCGCGAAAAATGAACACGTTATGGCAGATTGCCAAAGTTATGGTGGTTTACGACCATCCTTTCCTGTCCCGTTATTCCTGCTTACTTGATTTATGTATGTATGTATAATTATACATACAGAAATCAAGCCTATATCCCCGAAGGGATAGACAGAGGTGAATTAGTACCCACGTTTCGCTAATTATGTTAGGTCCCATATAATAGGGAGTGAGCCTATTGCCATTTATCGGGCACAAAAATCGCAGTACATTGCTATGTGGTAGGTATAAGAGGAACCCTGCTGCCAATTCCTCATCACTGTTTTATCCTTAGTCGCTTTGTACGACACCCACAGGAGAGATTTTGGGGTTGGTGACAATTGTTCTGCTCCGCCGTCACCACATTGCTAATCCTGCTTGGTTGACTCAGTACCACTTCACCCATGAGCATAACTTAACAATCTCATTTCGATTGGGTTTCAATATTGGTGTTTTTTGATCATTTGCTGCTATAAACAGTTAATAACAAATGCATAGACTATAGCAATAACAAATTACTAAACAAATAGATTTACAATGGTGTGTTTTAGTAGCAGCTTAACTGTGTCGAACAGTTGTGCTACTGGAACACGATTGAGATACGATACCGAGCCTATTGCCATATCAGGCACGTTTAGAGTATATTGCCAGGTGGTATAAGGAGAACTGCACTTTTTTACATTTTCATGATTCGATTTAAAGCAGAAAGATAGAGCATTTTAAATTTTTTTTTTATTATTTTCTGCCACGAGTGCATGAAATAGAATTACTGAGGCGGCTTAGAAATTAACCTAATAGGCACTCTATTGCTTGAGCAATAAAGTCTTCAATCTCGTAGAACGCAACTGAACTCTCATTTCTTTTGAACCTTATTCAAAAGCGGACATAAATATAAGTCTTAGCGATATTTTTAATGATGACCACCAAAATAAACCGCTGGCCCGCTACTGCGAGAAGTGAACCAATAAATTTTAAATCGCTTGATCTGGTTTAAACGCTTCCCTGAAACGATCGGCGACCGCCATTAACCACAGTTAATATCGGGCAACAATCAATTTTGGGACATAAAACTTTGACGAATGACTGAGATTTGGAACTTTAAAATGTCGCGGTTGAAACGAAATCATTGTAATACCCTTGATTTAGAAAAGTTGTTGTTTGAGTAGTTGGTAATTATCGGAGGGAAGTTTTAAAGAGACCGCGTGAAAAGGGGGAGAATATTTAAGCTGCACTTAAATAATACGATCTTTAGATGTAAATTTTAATATTTACGAATTCGCCAGTCACGCAACCGGCCTGACGTATAATCACACAGTGCACTGCTTTTTAAATGTAGCTAGGTACGACGACAATTTAAGCGCTGTCTGGATTTTATATGTCACACTTATATGTCACACCTGACCAGAAAGTGGCATTTTTCGCCCGCTACACCTACGGAAAATCTCAAATCTGGTCAGGGGATGCCATAATATTTTGTACTTACTTCGAGCAGTAAAGAATAAAGCCTCAGTTCGCATATTTATCGGCCTGGCCATATGGATGGATAGAAAAAGTTCGAAAAATCAGCGGGAATCGAACCCGCGTCCTGTGCGATCTACAATCCTCGGCAATAGATGCCTTTACCACTCGGCCAACCAAGTTAGGTATCTTGCCGAAATTTATTTATCCTTTACTCTTGTAACATAATCATCACGTTTTAAGCAAAACCTCGAGATAAATTATGTTGATTGGTCACCTTAACGAACATTGCTTACCCTTATTAGTTTAGCTATCGCAATCTGAGCAAGCAAAGTCACTCATTATATGGACCTAATGTAGTTGCCTAAAATTTAGGTAATTTAATCGACCTCTGTCCTTTCGATAAAAGCAGTGACTGGAACAGTGTGTGTGGAATTTAGCAAGTTAAACGTCGCCTTTGGGGTTGAAAAACCACCGACAACATTGTATACGCGCTCCCCAGCCGTATTCGCACGAACTTATTTTGTTAAACGGGTAATTTTCAATATAATTCAATTGAAACAAGTCTTAATGAGTAGTGCCCGCCGTAGCTCGGCCTCGTACGAATTCCGCCCAACAGTTCGAGGAAATCGATCGCGGATTCAATTTATGATCGAAAAAATCGTCTTATAATTGAGTTTTAAGAAATTCCCTCCGTGAAATTGCACGAGTGGGATGTGACAAGCCATTATCGGCGTATCGTCTTGTTTCGGGCTTCCTAAGTTAATTATTAAATTGTGTGTGTTCTGCTTTTGATACTTTTTGGGGACTTAAACGTTTTTCCACTTTTGAGCTCACACCCAGGGTCTGCTCTCTCCGACGCCTGTTCTTCCTCCTCGGGAGAAAGGCGCTCGAATTGTGCATGCAAAGCAATTGTGACGAGAAACGCTGCTGCCCATTGCTTGTCGCTGTTTTAACCGTTAGTCGCCTTGCCTTGTACAACACCCACGGAAGAAGTTGGTATCACCACCCGGTGATAATTATTGTATTCTGCTGTTCTGTCACCACACGGCACATGGCATAACTGTTGTATTATATATTTTTGCATACTTATTAAGCAAATATTTGGAAATGTTATCCAGTTATTTTAAGAGAAATTTGTATTTACATAAATATAAATATACTGATTTCGATCTCTGGTTCACAGACTTTTAATTTTTGCTTGTGCACTATGCTTTTTACATCACAGAAGGAGATGAAATAAATACCTACGTTTCGCCTGCCACACATTGGCAGGATCCCATGTAAAAATGGGACGAGTCTATATTTAATTTAAAATATAGTTTACTGATCGGTGGATGGCTTTACCTAGAAGTGGAATCATTCAGGCTAATTAAAAAAAAAGTTTTCTTGAGTCGAAATTTAGTTACAAATCATCTTAATTTGGAATGCTATTTTAACACTTTGAAATAAATATTGGCATTTTATAATTATAAAAGCCAATTCGCGAAATTGCGCTTGCTATTTTTTAAATCAACGATTATCTGTTCTGCCATAGATTAAACAAGACCACTGAGAGTGTGCCGCATAATAAAGTCATAAAAGCAACACCGGTAGCCGGGCTATGCATTAATCATGGATTACCAGCATGCTTAGATACAATCGCATTGTCCTGGACTCCCAGAGTGGTCATAGACTAAGCAACTACCTAAGAAAGCTTATTATGGTTCGATTTTTTTGTGAACATTACTTATCTAAATCATAGTTTTAATTTGCATTTGAACATTATAAATGTTAGAAAAATTATTACAAAGAAAATTGTGATTAGAAAAAGTTTGAAAAGTTATATGTGTTGATGCGAACCCGCGTCCCCTGCAACGTTAGAAAAATATTACAAAGGATGCACAAAAATAATTTTCCGAATGTTTTCTGGAATAAGAAATTACATACATACATAAATCACGCCTATATCCCCGAAGGGGTAGGCAGAGGTGAACTAGCACCCATTTTTATATATTTTTATTTTGCCAAATATGTCAGGTCCCATGTAATACGTGGCGAGCCCATTGCTATTTACCGGGCATAAAAGTCGCAGTACATTGCTGGGTGGTATAAGAGGAACGCTGCTTCTCATTCCTTGTCACTGATTTATCCTTAATCGCCTTGTACGACACCCACGGGAGAAATTTGGGGTGGTGACAATTGTATTCTACTCTACCGTCACCACACGGCTAAGAATTTATATATTTCTAAAAAGGAAGGGGAAAGTGGGAAGCATCAAGACAACGAAACGACTGAAAATATTTTATACATAACTCGGCTCAGGTGGGGACCTACCAGAGTTATGTGAGAATCTCCCAGCAAGTCTGGGCCTACCCACTAAAAACATTCGTGTTCCGCTATCCCGCTTTGGACCAGCTAGGTGGGGGGACGCTCATCGTATCCTCAGTGGAGAGGGATTGACTAGCCATCGAATACAGAAACGCTACTCAAATTTTGACCACTGCTTATAAAGTTAAGTTTACAATACGTGTCAAAATTTGTATAGTGAAAGTCAATTTTGATAATACTTAAATGTTAAGCAGGACTCGAACTTTGAGTAGCGTTTCTGTATTTGGGGGTAAGGACACTTCCCTGACTGTACCTTGTTTGCAATCGAGTGTCGCCTGTGCAACTCTTCAATTACATACTCTTTGCGCACTATTACGCTAATAATATATGAGGCGATTCGTCTCGGTCTTTAAAGACTCGCGCAATAATTCACTGAGCATTGTACTCGTTCAAGCCGCAGCTTCCGGTCACAATACCAGGGCAGTTTCGTGTTTTGGTCGAGTTATCTGCGGCCGAGATGAGATATTGCTGTTCTTATCTGCCTCGCCCCGCAAGAGAGCAGCGTGTGAAGTTATGGCCGAGCTATCTCTGGGGCACTCTGAAACGAAACGCTCTTCATAATTTGTTAAGATTCGTCTTGACAAAGGTCTATAAAATTAAATTCCAACGCTTTGAATTGGGCCCGAGTTCACCAACACGTAAATCAGGCGATTAAAAGACAACCAGCAGTTTTTGACCGTTCTTCCATACATGAAAGTGTCAAAATCCGACGGTTAAATAATAATCGCCTGTTTAAGTGTTGGTGAACCCGGGCCTTAGGCTGGACTTCACCAACACACATAGACAGCCGCCTCCGTGGTCTAGTGGTTCGCCCACCGGAATGAAGATCCAGAGGTCCCGGGTTCGATCCCCAGGGGGTACAAATTTGTGCTCGGTTTGGTTGGTGGTAGGACTTCTTTATGGACCGCCTAGCTAGCTACCACCACCATCTTATCAAAATCTGTCGCCATAATAATAATGTTAACAGCATTATTGTGTTCCGACAATGTGTGATAAGATAGCCAGTCCCTCTGTGGTTGAGGGTTCCAGGTGAGGCTCAATTTCATCTTCACCCCTTATCGTCACTTACCGTATGGTGAGATGAAGGGCAAAAGCTTCCCTGTCTAGCGTAAAAAAACACAAAGCAGGCTAATGATACACAAGAGTGACTAGTTTAATAAAACTACGTTGTTTTTAACTTGCGTCTTCTATGCTGGCCTGGGTCTTTCATGTTGACCTGGGAGCAAAAAAATAACGTAGAATGTGCCAGCCCCGACTCACTCCAGGGGTGCGGTAAAAGACTAAGGGAGATTACCCGGCGAAGACCAATAACCACCTTAGGCACCAGAACGATGGATGGCAAGCCACCAACAACAGCACTCCCAAAGAGGGTTAGTGTCAAGCAGACGGCTAGCTGTAAAACCTAAGTCAAAACCTTGAGCAGTATGGATTGAATTGTTGTCATCCCAATCACTCTCTCCGTTCATCGGTCTCTCGACATGGTCCGTTTCCTCTCTTTTCTATACATTCATTCATTACTAGCACCTTTCCGGTGTGATGGGTGATATGAATCAAAAGGGACTGGATGATATTAATGGAAGAGGTAGACTGGACAGATAGACTGGGAACAGGGCAGCAAAAACGAAAAATCAAAATGAAAAACAAAATCCGATCATCACTCTCACTAAAACTCCAAAAGTCGGGATATTAATTACCACAGAATATAGATCAATGGAGCGGATACGGACCACAAACCGATTATTAAACGAAAACTAATTAATAACGCGAGAACTATGATTACAATCGATGTGAATGTTCTGCGGTTAAATAGATAATTGTTATAATTAATCTATATTTTGACAAGGGAACTATTTAAGAGTTCCGATCGGGGTACACGCACTTCGCTCGAAGTATGAGCGATGGGAGTCTGTTCTTTATTTGATACATTCAAAATTGAAATAGCTTTCGTTTAGACTAGTAAGTATTATTGTGATTTCGATACTGTATCGTGACGACAGAGCAGAATACAATTGTCACCACCACCATCTCTTCCGCGATTGTCATACAAGGCGACTACGGGTGAAGTCACCGATGAGTAATGGGCATCAGCAGCGTTTATCTTAAACCATCTGAAAATATACTGCGATCTACGCGCCCGACAGATGGCAATAGGCTCGACCCTATAACCTTTGTACCCTTAGTCGTCTTGTACGACACCCACGGCACAGATTTTTTTTTCATCTCCCCTGATGGTAAGTGATAAGGGCCGAAGATGGAATCGAGCTTCACCTGGAACCCTCAACCACAGAGGATGGTGATATCAATTGTATTCTGATCTGTCGTCACCACATGGCTTTATTTTTTTTTTTTGTCAAACAATTTCAAACAAGACGCACAACCGACGCATCTCCTTCCGCTTAGCAGACAGCATCGAGGCAATAGTCGAGTATGGCACGAACAATACTCCATATTCCGAGGCGGTGCAAGTAAAATAAATCAATGCGCATGCGCGTAGGTGGGCGCGCGGGCGCAGCCAGCAATTACCAATTAGCCGCGCCTTATATGTTCGAAATTCAAAATTCAAATTCATTTGGACACCGCCCGCCGAACGGGTCACACGTCTAAAATGGTGCCGTGAAATTCGCTATCCCCTTTCGGAAATCATGTATTTGGGTCGTCGTTTTCTTTTTGGAACCTACGCAAATGGGGATTTATGTAGATTTTTTATACCATCTACATGCTGGCCTGGGAGCGAAGAAATAACGTAGAATGTGCCAGCCCCGACTCACCCCAGGGGTGTCGTAAAAGTCGACTTGCCCGATGTAGACAATTAAACACCTTGGGGCACCCGAATGGTGGAGGGCAAGCCACCTTTTGTTGGTGGCTTTTGGCATACCCAAATGAGGGTTGGTGTCAGCTAGGGTGCCGGCTGTAAAATCTAAGCCCAAACCTTGAGCAGTATATGGAACGTTGTCATCCCAATCACTCTCTCTGTTCATCGGTCTCTCGACATGGGTCTATTCCGTCTCTTTTCTTTACATTAATTCATCACTAACACCTTTCCGATGTGATGGATGATATGAATAAAGGGAGTGGATGATTTGATGACGTGTGACCGATAAAATGGAAGAGGAAACATACTGCACCGACCCCAAATAAACTGGGAATAGGGCAGGAAGAAAAGATAAATCCCAAGTAAAGTAGAGTACCTAGTCATGGTGTTTTACCATTCCGTCAGTTTGTATGGATGAGTTCCATCCTATTTAAATTAAAAGCGCTGCATTACTAATCCGTCTAGTGAAATTTTGATTTAGGGCCGACTTCACTGCAAAATTAAACGCGATTAGTTGAAGTTGAACCCGGTTTATGCTCTAAACTGAGTTCCGCTACATAGTTTGCATTAATCAAAACCAAGTTTTATTAAACTCAGTTTCTATGAGAGACGGTGAAATCGGCCCTTAATATTCTTTCTTTCCGATGAACTAAGTAGGTAATAAATGAAAACACACATACAGATATTTCAACAAATACTTTTATTAAAATTTCATATTAAATAGATAATCTTTTAGACAATAGAATTTTATTCTACCATTTGATATTGTGACATATTAATATGGATCTTAATTTTTATAGCTACGCCATAATATAGGTAGTTACTTAGCGTAAATTGAAGATATAAAATTAACATAGGTAAGATATTAGTCCATTTTTCTGGCTTGACCTAACTAGTAAACAATCATTACACTTTTATTAAATACCTAGGTAACTTAAATCGCTTAAAACTGTTTGCAAGTGTCAAAATTAATAAGTCGATAATGTTTGTTTTTTTATTTTACAATTTTTTTTTTATTTCATCATTATTAGGTATTATATAGATGGTAGAAATATATTTTTTTCTATTTATTTAATTCTAAGCGAAGATTGCTTATCAATCAGGACAAGCAAAACTAACAGAGAAACATGTCGTGTAGCTAACAATACTAACATTTACAATATAGCTCAGGTAAATATATTATTAGAATCAATTTAATTAAAGATAAAACTTTTGTTTTTTTTTTGTAACATCCCTAAATTTTAGTTCATTCATTACATAATAATATTTTCTTTCCTACTTTAGTTAGGCCAAGTTTTTCTTCGGTAATAATCCAAAAAAGATACGTTTTTTACAATAAAAACGATCAAGGCGTTTTTTGGCGAAGAAGTATTTAACTTATATGCTTTACTAATCACAAAATATTGAGAAAAAGACGACAACATTAAACACTTTTTTAAATAACATCAATAGTTTCTATTTATTTCACTTGGAGTGTGATACTGTATATTTTCAGGATAATTTTCCTGTACTATGTACAGTCCAGCGCACATGAAGCTGAACACTGTTATTTTGTATCGCTCGAATGTCGTGCAGATAAAGATAAAGCTATTATCAACTAACTCCAAGTGCTATACAGTTGTTATAAATAAATCGATAGAAATTGAAAGACACAATTCCACAACTCACCAATCGCATAAACCGAAACAGTAATAGCAGCGATGAGTAATGGGCAGCCATAAGGTAAAACTTAAACGAATGATCAAAAACTTAAATAACTTAACGTTTTATTTATTAAATGCAAACCATTACTAAGCTATGCGTTTGTCATGTTTAAATATTAAAAAGTAAACTATTATTAGGAATATCACACGTTCAGCTAAGCGATTCTTTAACAAACTAAAGACAATTTAGCGATTGTTAACGTAATGGTGTTTTTCTTAATAATTCTGCGAACGAATCTAATTCATATACTGTCAAAATTATAGGTATTTTCCTAATGCCCATAAATAGACAGTGTCACTAACTTTTCATGTCAGGCAGCGAAAATTGGAACTACAATTCACCCAAAAATCTTGATATTTCCACGACACTTTTTGTTCACCGCTACTGATCAGATAAATATTATAGAGTACCATCAAGTCATATTTTTTTACAATATTGTAAAGTTTTCTCAATTAACTTTGTGCTTTATTACAAACAAAATTAAGGCTGACAATCAATTGTATTCTGACGTAGTAAATCGATATAATTTTTTGAAGACATTTATGACTATTTCACAAGATAAATAATAACAGAAACAACACCATTTACTTACCTACTTACTAATTACAAAATATTAACTTAAATTAAAATAAATAACACTAGATAATGTTCGTCATTTTTACACTCACAGTGTAAATAGTTAGTGATATAATTTCCCACTACACATTTAAAAGGACAGGCCTATAATTAATTTGACAGATATAAAACTACCGTTCATCCTACCTATCATTTTTTCATATTTTCGTAAACCTAACATTGATTTTACAAGGTTTTATTGAATATTTTCAGAAAAGATTTATTACACTTTTTTTAATTATTTATTCTAATTTAAAATTCACAAAATAGTTGACGCCATATCATATCTTTTTTAAATACTCTAAATTGAAATAAAATTATACAATTTTGGAGTTCATAAGTAGGATTAATCTAGCAATGTACTTATATTCGCTTAGTTAGAACTATAGTGTACTTCAATTTTGACAATTTTTATTTGACATTTAAGGTAAGTTGGACATCAGAATGTCCAACTTACCTTAAAGTCAACAAATCTCCCTTAGTCGACTTTAAGGTAAGTTGGACATTGTGATACTATTATGATTTTAATTTCAACATTTTATATAAATGTTAGATAAATTTTTAGGTACAAGGTTAGATAAATTTTTGTGGTTAGAAAAAGTTCGAAAAATTACAGTCTGGTTGTGGGAATAACTATAATTATTGACTTAAAATTTTTCGAACTTATTCTAGCCTCCATATTCTTGGGACAATCTATAAAAAATTTTTACTGCCAGGCCTGCATGGAATTATGATATAAGTACCTAAGTTAATTTCCCAAAATTTAAGATAGTAGGCAATGTCCCTTCGCTAACGATATGCGCTTCGTCATTGACTTTCAGTCACTCCGGTAAATCTAGCGTACAACAAAAATATTTTTTTATTTTCCAATACAGTCGACTAGGCATGCACTGGAGATTCTTAAGCCTAGAGACGAATTTAATTATTCTTACTATCATTTCATTTTATTAAAAATAAATACATTAGGCCCAAATTAAAATTATTACTTTCTTTGATTATGTACAACGTAATTTTCACAACATGTTTTATTCTCAAAATTAACGAAATAAGGGAAAACATTGAAAATATATTTCAAAATGTACTACAGTCGATGAATAGGAGATAAAGAGGATAAAAATAGTTACAGAAATGTTATACATTTTTTATCAAAAACGATAGTGTAAATATGTAACAATTATTTATTACAAAGTAGATACAAAATAGATCTACACATTTAAATATATCTATAAAAAACTAGATCATTGTGAAGCGTGTATGTGTTGTGACTTATTTATGATATCTTCGGAACCTAACACTGATTCAACTTTATTGCTGTGAAAGCAAAATAATAATGGCCCATATTTCGGGAAGAATTGTCATACAATTTGTAACACATGAATGTTATGTACTCTTAAGGTTTTATGTACTCATCAAATACAAGTCAACTACAAATGCCACTAAGTATGTAGCTTAGGAATTATCAACCGAAGTAATAACCGGCCAACCCCACTCTTTGTTCAAAAATATTTTAATGTCATATCAATGTTACATTACATTATTTTTGTTTAAAGCCTACTTTATCCTCCGTAAAGTATTCTCATGGAGTTGACATTGCCGATTCTAGTCAAATAATATTTATGGCAAACATATCGTAGTAGGATATCAGAGTAAACCAAAAAGAAATTTAGATATCCTGTTAGAAAAAATCCAGTGGACTTTGAAAATGAAACAATTATTGAATAATTACTTAGTACCATTTCTAGCCTATTGGAAGATATCTAATAATATATGAAATGAAAGCCTCGAAGTACAAAATAATGCTTGGGCATATAATAAATCTAATGAATTATTATTTTAAAAAATATAAATGAGTATCTATGAATTGATTTTTATTTGAACATTATATTAGAAATTTTTGAAAAAATATATCACAAAGTAAATTAAGTCAGAAAAATTTCGAAAAAATATTTATAGCCGAGTGGTAGTATATTATTATTATAGAGCTAGTATATTATTGTCCTCTATGACGCCAGTTCGTTTCTCGCGTCATGACAAATATATATTTTTTTATTTCTAGCTTTATATTCTTTGTAATGAGTTTCTTCTATTAGTTGAAATGAGTATTTGTATAAAGAGTACTTATTCGACTTATTTATCAAAATTAGGCGTCTTCACAAAGTATGTCACGAGTGTCCCTTTGCCTTTGACATACGTGGGACCCCGACACTCGCACGTGTATCCAGCATTCATGAGAACTCTGTAAAATATAAAGGAAATTTTATTAAAAGTAACTCCTGCTACGCTACACGGGGACGTAGACAAGTCTCTCTCCACCTCTTGACAGAGTTTTGTCTCGGGATTTAGTGGGAGAGTGAGAGGAAAAGATTTTCTTTCCGCCGAAGGAGAAGTGTCCACGTCCTGTGCTGCGTGGGCTGCTATATTCTTTACAGCAAAAGTGTAAAATAACGTCATTGCTCGTAAAATGTACATGGCGTATTGTTTAAGAATCAAACATACAACCAGCTCCTGACGTAATGATCGCGGCAAAGTTAATTAAAAGATAAATTGCTTTTACCTACTCGGAGCCCCTTATTTTTTTGTCAAGCATAACTTGGCCATATCACAGAAAATAAACATTCCTTTATATCAGCCCCCCTAGCCAAGTGGCCCTTATATATAACACATAGAATACAAAATGTATGAACCTGACTATTCAAGATAAAACAATACGTCAGTTTCATACTTTTATTTTGTATGCGTTCTAATAAACCACTTGGCTAGACCCTCTGATATGATTACAATACACATAAATTAATTGTAAAAACAATCGGACTATTTTTTTCTGTTTGGTCATGTTATGCGAAGAGATGAAAGTTATGTTGAGAGAAGAATGTTAGGTATGAACGTTGAAGAGCGTCGAAGAAGTAGAAGACTAAAAAAGAGATGGTTGGATTGTGTCAAGGAGGATATGTAGTGAGAGGAGTGGATGAAAATTGTTGAAGGATAGAGAGGAGTGGAAGAAGAAAACGATAAGGGCAGGATGAAGAAGAAGAAGCTCTACTGCTTCGGTGGTTTAGTGGTTCGCTCACCGGAATTTGGATCCAGAGGTCTCGAGTTCGGTCCCCAAGGGAGTACAAATTTGTACTCGATTTGGTTGGTGGTAGGACTTTTTCAAGTTCACCAGCCTAGCTACCACTACCTTATCAAAATCTGTCACCATAACAATAATGTAAACAGCATTATTGTGTTCCGACAATTGTGACAAGATAGCCAGCCCCTCTGTGGTTGAGGGTTCCAGGTGAAATTCGATTAATTTCCGTATCCTCACTCCATCACCATCAGGCGAGATGAAGGCCAAGAGCTTCCCTGACTAGCATAAAAAAATACTAGCTTGGCTTCCAGGTGAAGCTCGATTCATCTTCGGCCCTTATCGTCATTTACCACCAGGTGAGATGAAGGCCAAGAGCTGTCTGTCCCTCTCTAGCATAACAAAAAGAAAATAGAATAGAAATACTAACTTGGCCGTGTCCTCTGTGACCTGTATACGGCCCATGTGCCCCGTGGAGTCCATACGGGAAGCCACGTTGACTGTGTTTCCCCAGATGTCATACTGCGGCTTCTGGGCGCCCACCACACCAGCGATCACGGGCCCGTGGTTCAAACCTAGCCATGAAAATCAAGGCAAGTTTTATCGACCGATATTGACTATGACTAAAACGAGAAAGGGTTGTTAAAAGAAAAAAAATAACGACAGATATTAGCTATGGCTAAAAAGAAAACAGAGTTGGTGTCGGGTAGGCGGCCGGCTGTAAAACCTAGTCTAAAACCTTGAGCAGTATAGATTGGATGGAATGTTGGTCATATCTATTTAGATGGGACCTGACTTAATTGGCGAAAAGTGGGTGTTATAGTTCACCTCTGTAAATAGGGGTAGCTTACATTTATTGCGCATTGCAAAAAAGTTTGAAATTTTAACACATTTTCCATATATATTTCCGTATGTATTTTCCGAATATATTAGATTTATGTATGTTAGTAGAACATACCTATCCTTAGCTTGAACCTCTGGAATGATTCCCGGTTTATCTGGTCCAGTATCGTCATCAAAGCTATCGCGAACTCCACCAAGATCGCCACTGTGTGTTCCTCCTTACATTTCGCATCCTGGAAAATACAGAAAATTCTATTGAATACATACAACCCAACATATGAAATCACTGTACGGAGCTTTAGATCATCATCACCAGCCCTTTGGTATTCGCACTGTTGAAGCACAGGCATTCACCATTAATTGAAGGATATAGGGAGATTAAGGGAGAATTTTGAGTATCTTACGTGAAAGTGAAAATAAATATGAGTTGTAATGAGTACTAACCAATTGTTCTTCCTTGCCAGGCCTCAATCCTGATGCTATCATGTAGGTGCTCCCAATCGTCTTGATCTTCTCAATGCAGCTAAACTTTGGCTTCAGTAATAACTGAAATATTATAGGTTCAGATTTAAGTAGTAGTAAGTAGAGTAGAGATTTAAACTGACATCAGAGTGTGACTCTAGCGAGTGTTGTACAAGGCGCCTAAAACAAAATATGACCAGGAACAGCAGCGATCTTGGTAATACTACTATCATATACACCGCACAGAATAATGTCCCGTGTATCAGATGCCAACTGATTTATTCTTACAGTCAGGTCCAGTCCGTCTAGTCCTGAGTATGCAGACATTGGAAAACTTTAGTATTCTCTAATCTTTATTCATCATCACCAGTCCAAGGTAAGTTAATTCACCCTTTGGAGTTATAGGCGTGATTTATGTATGTAATGAGCCATAAATCACTGCACTTGACTAGGGTGTGTATCAAAAAGGTTTCGTCATTTTTATAACAAAGTAATTATAAGTGGAAAACTTTTCTCAGACAATAAGACCATACATACATACATACATAAATAAATCACGCCTATCTCCCCGAAGGGGTAGGCAGAAGTGAACAAGCACCCACGTTTCGCTAGTTATGTTAGGTCCCATGTAATAGGTGGCGAGCCTGGTATAAGAGGAACGCTGCTGCCCCATTCCTCATCACTGATTTATCCATAGTCGCCTTGTACGACACCCACGGGAGAGATTTGGGGTGGTGACAATTGTATTCTACTCTGCCGTTACCACACGGCACAAAAAGACCAACCTTATCAAAATCGCAAATGATTTCGTTCAGCAGCCTCAGACACTCCAAGCCCTGTTTGTTGACGTCGGTCTCGTCGTAGAACTCCTTGTAGTTCGGTATGGAGGCGAACATCACCGCGATGCTGGAGTATCGCTCGTGGTACAAGTCCTCCTGGAAACATTTTAAGCTCGGGATTTAAGCCTTCGACGTCATTTCAGCCAAGTGACGTCCACTGTTGGGTGTCAGCTTGCGTTGGTGGGAGTTGGAATGGTTCAAAAACAGAGAATTTTTATAAATTTCGTTGTTGTAAATAACAATGAAGGACACGCAAGCAATCGTCAAATTCTCACAGACTTCCGCAGTCGAAGTCATCGTGGGAGGAAATAAACACGCGATGATCGCAGCGACGTTACGGAGATACGGGCAATTATACTTTGGGTCCAGAGTTATTGGATCGGAGGTACGGTACGGACAAAAGAACAAACTGGGCCCAGTTTTAAACATTGGAAACGTGTTCCTTCAAGCATCTCCATACCGACCGGTCCCCGCATCTAGGGGATTCCGGGAACTTATATAATTCCTGCTGGGGCACTGGGCTTCCCTATGGATGAAGGAATATCGGGAGAATGGGCCATAACCCACAATGCTGGCCCTGTGCGGATAGGTGGGCCTGTTAAATCCATAAGTTTTTTGGGTCCTCTTTCTTCCTCATAAATGCTCTGAATAAGGGACTGTCAGTTTTGCCTATACAAGGTGCTTCTGACATATTTGAAGAGGTGTTTATTAAGTAAACAGTTTCCCTTTAAAGATATAAGTGATTCGACTTGCAAACAACTGATTTTGTCAATTGTTTTCAGCAATAGAGCTACTGAGCTTTTTAATCATTGCATAATTGCGTATTTATACCAATTGCATTATATTTTAATTACTACTTAAAAACATTAATCAACAGAGCCCGTCTTACTTACTTGTAATTTTCAAGTCACTATTTTACATAATCTTCTTCTCCCTGCCCTGTTCCCAGTCTATCTGGGGTCGGCACAGTTGTTTCCTCTTCCATTCATATCGGTGAGACGTCATCAACTCTCCCTTTTGATTCATATCATCCATCACACCATAAAGGTGATGAATTAATGTATAGAAAAGAGATGAAACGGACCATGTCGAGAGACCGATGAACGGAGAGAGTGATTCTGCCTGACACCAACCCTCTTTGGGTATGCTGTTGTTGGTGGTTTGTTCTCCACCATTCGGGTGCCCCGAGGTGCTTATTGGTCTACACCTGGCAATCTCCCTTGGTCGGCCTTTACGACACCCATGGGATGAGTTGGGGCTGGCCTATTCTACGTTATTTGTTCACAATTTTACATAATATCAACTTTATTTTGTCGGAAAAGAAGTATTGGAAAAAGAAAATAAAAACTGATGATGACTTACCTCTGATGCTACAGACGTAAGGAAGTGCTGTGCAACGTGCGCTGGCAGTATGTTTTCTAGAAGTATCTGGAAGGATATTAAGTCGTCATAAATATATAGATAGCAATCACAGAAAAAGTGGCCTTACAAACAAACAAAAAAGAAAGAGAACAATTTCGATAAATTATGCCGTGATGCGGAAATCGAACCCGCATCCTCTCCGTATCTCACCTCATCCGCATCCTAAAATACCTATTTTCACGAATATTGCTGCTGTGGATATTAACATTTTATGTCTACATTGCAAGTGTGGCTACCCTCGCAATGCAGAAATAAAATAGAAACATTAGTTTAGGTCTCCTGTAATAGGTGGTGAACTTATTATCATCTATCGGACACGTAAATCGCAGTATATTGCTAGGTGGTAAAAGAGGAACGCTACTGCTCATTACTGATCGCTGACATTACCCTTACGCCTTGTAGGTGCAAACAACACTCACGATAGAGATAGGGATGGTGACAATTGTATTTCGCACTACCGCTTTTAACTAAGGGACCCTAGGCATTAGACATCTCTTACGTCAGCTATTAGATAATGTAAGGCTTGACACGAGATAGTAGCATAATCGACTTGTGCTACTATCTCGTGTCTATGAATATATTGCCGGTATAGTAAATGTCAATCCTACACGTAGTTATAAATGATGATGGATGCGGCTTACTTTTTTTTCATATACGCAACGCACCTTGTTGATACCGCGCATCGTCTCGACCTCGTCCTGCTCCAGCCGCAGCTTGTGTTGCCACAGGAAGTCGGTGCGGGAGGTGAACTCGCTCTGGCGCGCGAGCAGCAGCAGTAGGGCTCCCACCAGCGCCAGCCCCAGGCCTGCGCGGGCCGAGTACGGCACAGTCGACAGCCTGCAAGAAACGAACACAAAGAAACGACTTTTACAAAAAAAAAAGAAAGCCTGAGTGCAGATTGGAGTCACGACTAAGACAGACTTTCCTCACATAGGCAACATAAATGTGAGATTTTCAATGGAGCGGAACGTGACTGAGCGGCGGCGCGCCGTGAAAAGACTGACTCCTCTGAACTCCATGCCGGAGAAAATAATAGGTTCTCTGTTTCCACATAAATAATACTCGATTAGGTGCGTTTACACCAACTTTCTAGAACTATATCAGGTCCCATGTTATTACATGGGGGCGAGCCTATTGCCGTCTAAAGGGCACGTTAATCGCAGTACATTGCTACGTGGTATGAGAAGAATGCTGCCCATTACTCATCGCTGTCGCCTAACCCTTAGTTGCCTTGTACGACACCCACGGGAGAGATGGGGGTAGTCACAGTTGTATTTTACTAAGTAAACAGGAGATATTTATATTTAAAAATTAGCTAAAAACACTTACTCGTCAAACACTTCTGTCTGGAACTCCGAGTACCGGCTAGTGCTCGCAAACAGCGAAACGTGCACCACGAGCGTGACACACATCAGTGCCATCTTCAGGACGAACCCCACTCGCAAGAACACCGATATCGATGCCAGGGTTAGAATAGAACTGTACAGGTAGCTCTGAAATTAGTAAGAGATCCAGTTGAACAAAACGCTTGCAATATCTATACTAATATTATACTACTTGTATTTGGCTAAGAGTTTACATAATTTATTTACCACATTGTGTTAAGTATAGCTGTAAGTTTTCCGAATAAAATTAAATATAAAAAAAATTATAAAGCTGAGGAGTTGTTTGTTTGGTTAGTTGAATGCTCCGAACAAATAACTCTCCAACAAACAAAACGAATCTCAGGAACTACTGAATCAAATTGAAAAAATATTTTTGTGTTGGATGGAACCGACGTTAACGCAAGCGAAGCCGCGAGCGACCACTAGTTATAGCTGAAACATCAAAAGCTTTTTATTGAAGGGACGCCGTTACTGGCGCTAGTCGATTCATTCCATCCTTCTTCTTTTTTCTGCCCTGTTCCCATTTTGTCTGGGAACGGGGCAGTATGTTTCCTCGGCCATTATATCGGTCAGACGACATAAAGCCATTCCCTGTTGATTCATTTCATCCATCACACCGGAAAGATGCTAGTGATGAATGAATGTAAAGAAAAGAGACGAACAGGACATTGTCAAGAGCCCGATGAACGGAGAGAGAGATTGAGATGGCAACATTCCAATCAATGCTCAAGATTTTGGCTTAGGTGATACAGCTGGCCACCTGCCTGACATAAACCCTCTTTGGGTATGCTGTTGTTAGTGGTTTGCCCTCCACCATTCGGGTACTACCCCAAAGTGCTTTTTGCTTCCTGGCCAGCATGGATGACTCTTACTGCCGCACTCGGAGACGTCAATTAACTTTAATGAGTATTTAATGTCAAAAATTTTCATTCAAATAAAGACCATAGATCCGGCAAGAATAGCGACTAGTTTTGAATTGTCATTTTTTGACGTTAAGTACTCATTAGCGTTATTTGACGTCTCTGAGTGCGGTAGTTAAACTCTATAATATGTTATAGTACTGAATTAAATGCTACATACCGGTGCCGAATTGTCAGCGTAGAATACAGTTGGCACATATACTTCAGAGACATTAGAATTCCAGAAGTCCGATGTATTTGTCTCCAATGCCACCTCTTCCACCATTGCCGGCTGAAACTGTAATAAATTTAACGTTACAAACTATCGTTTGTATTTGAAAACATCAACAACCTGTCCTTATTCCATCCTATTTGGGGTCAGCGCAGTATGTCCCCTTTCTCCACTCTCTTCTGCCACTCACTGTAAGAAGATGTCCTCATCCACACCTTCTCACTTCACATCATACCTCACACAACCCATCCATCTTTTCAATGGTCTTCTTCTACTTCGACATCCTACATTAACGTTCATAACTTTTTAGTCACATTTATGGCATCTCGTCTCATAACACGTCCATGTTGTATTTGCCAACAAGAGGTATTTTATTGACTTACCAAGTTAATGATAGCGCACGCTCCTATCAGAAGAACGGATATCAGGAACATGCTCAATCTTATGAAACGATTGTTAGAGACCACCTGAAAAATAATTATTATAATGTTAATTATATTATTCAAATGGTTGAATCAATCAATCAATCTGCTATAATATCGCCTAAGAGGTCCCAGGGTCGAATCACGAAAGAGGCAAATGTTAGCGATGGAGACATACATTTAATTTTGTTCTTGAGTAATAGTTGTTTATGGTGTTATGTTTAAGTAGTAGTTATGTATGTAGTTTGTATGCTTTTTACGTTGAGCTATATAGATAGATGTGTGTAAGAAATATATTTTTTTTCGAACCTACTTTTCTTTGTAATGTCATGAATTTTTAACGTCTAATGTAAGCACTTGATAACGTGGAAAAAGCAACTAAAATAATAAAAAATGGCCCAAATGGAAAAATTACAAAGATGTCTAAGAAAAATCGTTTATTTATTTCAACATTACAGGAATGTAAGAAAAGCAAAGATATAAATTGCTGACCTATATTTCTTTATGTCCAAGGAATTCAACCACATACCTGACCAGGCTTAGTGCAGTTATCAGCGTACAAGTCGTCTGAGAGAGGCGGCACGTCAGACAGTGGATGCATGCCTCGTCGGAACAGTCGACCGTCATACCATGAGAGGTACACGAACACCAGTAAGGTGATCAAAGTTGGTCCAAAGGACGCGTATAGCACTATGCTCCTGGAAGTTAAGAAGATAGAATCAAAAAGGGTGTAGCAGCTACGTCATAGCGCTACACAAACAAAGTGTCGAGTAAGCGAGAAATGGTTGTGGAACCATTTCTTGGTTACAACCATTTATCTTTCTTTTTTATTTATTTGAAGGTCCTAGGCTGTCTAAGGTCCTGGTTAGTACCTTTTTATTTATTTGAAAGTCCTAGGCTTTGCAGCATCTACCGGGTTTTTTGAGGAAGGCAAAGACCTTGTCCTCAAGCCTTGCAGTCGAGCACTCCCTGTGAGGGTACCTCAACAGCCGGCGTCCACCATGGGAGGACGGCATCTCCCGGAGTAGTATACTCTCAGAGTGCAAATTAAAATCAAAATAATAAAATTAAAACTAGTGTTTTTCTTAAACATGTTCTGAACCACAAAAAGTCGCAGTGTATTAAGAACCTTAGTACCATAAAAATAAGAGTTTCTGGAAACATGTTCCAAACCACAAACCTGTGCAACGTGAGCAATTGTATGAACCCCAGTAGAAGGAACAAGGCGGTTGCACAGGCGACGTTATACTTGAACTGCGCGTCGGCCTGCGCACGATACTGCACCTCCTGAGACCCGCTCCGGAACCAAAGCGTCAGTCGATTCATGCCCTCAGCATTGGTGCTTTAATGAAGAAAAAATATTAGTCAGATAGATTAGATACGTCGATCTGGAGGCATACTGCAATACAAAGACAGAATTGGCTTGAAAACGCTCGAGATGGAGGGCTGCGGGGGAGGCAGTGGGATCTTATAGGCTAAAAAAAAGATAAGATACATCGCTTCGTGGTTCAAGGCAAACGTATGATAGAAGAGGCACCAAACGCCGAGAAACTCTAAGCATTCCATGAATTCACCGTGCGGGTGCCGACGGACGAATCCAAGGAATGCTCTAAGAGTTATCGTCAATTCATGCCCTCAGCATTGGTAGGTCCTATAATGAAGAAAAATATTCAGTACAACACATTGCTTCTTGGCTCAAAATGGACACTTATGAAGAAGATGCACCAAAAACCAAATATAAAGGAAAAAAAGTAATGTAACTTATAAAAGAGAACAATAACAGTAGTAAGAGTAAAAAAGTTTAGTCGTACTTTTAAGTGTAACTAATAGTCAGATTAAATCGCAAAGAGCGTAAGCAAAGTTTACAATGACCATTGGCGCATAATCCGAATTTATTGGATATTTGGATGATAATAACTAAGCAATAAGTCAAAATGTTTTAATGAAACAAAATATCCAAAATGTTACCTGCAATCACAGCAAGTTGTCCTTTGTGGTAGTAAATTGTGTTCTATCATTGCTAAGCTCTGAAAAAATATGGAAAATAGGTATACTATTAGTTAACAAACCAATGATAACCCAAATAATATCAATATCAACTACAGTGATCTTACTGAAATTCCAATGTTCTTGGCTAGTGTAGAATCTGTGATGTTAGCAAAAGGCTTGTCTGCTCCCCAACATTCGACATATTTTGTCATTTTGCTTGAAGGGCGAGATCTGTTTGGCACTCCAGGAGTTGCTTTAACAAAAAGTAAGATAATATAAAATAATAAAAATTATCCAAAGTCACATCCATACACGAAAATGGTCCTTCGTTGATACTACCCACTAGCACTTAGACTGCTGTTCCAACGATTATGTTTATCATTTTGTGTAATAGGTATGTAAGAAAAGTATCATGCATGATTTAAATATTAACATTTCTGCCCCAAAAATGTAACAATAACCACCGAAAACCAAAACCGGCATGCGCATAAGTATTTGTACGAAATTGTCACTATGTCTTTAACAAAGTTAGAAAATGAGTTGATCTTAGTTACAATAATAAACTTTATACCAAAAACTAACTTAAAGATTCCACTGATATTGTACTTAACAGCCTAAAGAATGACGGAAACGGTTGTAGTGATTCAGTAGTAGTAGACGGAGAAGGTGAGTCCTCAGAACGATCATCTGGGAATTAATCAAAATTTTATACAATAGTGACGTTTTAATGGGTACAGCTACTACTCTGACATATTTGTAGCAAAATCACAAAACTTAGACGATTTATGAACAAATCTAGGAATACATATTCTAACCTACTAGTATCATTTCTGCCAAGCTATATTCTAAGAGATTACCGAGTGTTGTCATTCTTGTTTTTGTATTATATTTGGCATATGAAATCAAATAAACAGTTATAAAATGTCTAAAGATATTTATAGCAAAATTACCTGTTCCCATAATGGGACTAATAGCTCCAATAATAGATCCACTTCGGCTTTTAGGCTTGACACTTATCACAGTTCCATTACCGATTCCTTCGGCAGGACTAGTGGCGTTATTACCAGCTTCAAATGCTACCGTTTTAGGGCCGTCTACCTTAACTGAAGCTCGTCTTGTTAGATCTGAAACTGTATAATAAAAAATATTATTATCAGTAGTGAAAGGTACCTATAAAACTTTGCAAAGTATAGTCTGTTCTAAACCAATTTCGGGGAAAGTTAACTATAATGTTAACAATAATAAGCAATAATAACAATAATGTTAAGTTAACTAGATCTTATATTGCAATTATTTTCAAAAACCTAAAATTAAAAGACGAAATCACAAGAATTGAGAAACGAATGGTTTGACCACATATAAAAAGTTAGTGAAAATAAAATTAAAAAAAAACCATTATTAATAATATATGTCGAAAGTAAACGGAGAAAATAAAAAGGGGCAAAACTAGGCAGATCAAATTAATATTCAAATTTTAAGTGTATTAAAAAAGGCTCAGGAGTACTCTAAACCGGCGGACAATATTGTATGAAAGCGGAAGAAGCTTTTAAGGAAGTGGAAGTATACTCTGCCAATCCCTGGGTGAGAAAGTGCTGACATATGTATGTAATAATGTATTCTCTTGTATTGTATTCTCTATTTATCTATTTTGTTATTAAATTACCTCCAGTGCCTGTCGTCTTCATGGACTCGGTCCTCAACACCTTGGTGCCTTCGTCGACGAAGCTGTGCTGTGAGGGTGCCGGGCTGATGCTATTCTTGGTCCTGGTCGGGGACACCTCTTGGAACATCGAGGAGACAATGCTGGCCTTACGGTCTACTGCGCACACGGAGAGACGGCCATTTTCCGAGACACCGGGTCGCTGAAACGGGTAATTCAAATTTATTCGCAAATAAAATTCAGTATTGAAGAATATTTTCCGTGTGGTGACGACAAAGCAGAAAACAATTGTCACCACCCCCATCTCTCCCGTGGATGTCGTACAAGGCGACTAAGGCGCGCGATGAGACATGGGCAGCAGCATTCCTCTCACACCACCTAGGATTTGTTTGCCCGATATATGGCAATAGGCTCTCCACCTATTACATGGGATCCAACTTAATTGGTGAAAAGTTGGTGTTGATTCATGTATGTATGTTTGTATGTACAAAGAATATCGACAGAATTTAAGGAGAGCAGTGGCTTAGAGCCTTCTGCCTGCGATTATATAAACTCAGCAATGTTCGCTACGGCCGGTCATTGGATGGGTAACCAAAAATTTACTATCCTGAGTCCTCTGTGCTTTGGTTACACGTTAAGCCGTTTGTCCCGGCTGCGTCTGCCGTCGTTAATTACCAACCCAGCGTAGTGGGTTATGGCCTATTCTCCCTATATTCTTCCATCCATAGGGAAGGCCACGCCCAGCAGTGGAGACATTAAAAAGCTGGTGGCGATGATGACGATGACAAAGATTTTTGCAGACAATCAAACTTATCGACAAGGAATTTCTACTTAGAATTATTATAGTTGACTTTTTCGAATTTAACACACTCCTTTCGGGCCGGCAATTAATTCACTTTTAACACAGTTTGGCCGAATGGTCCGAATAAATTTAAATTTAACCCTAGAAATAACAATGTCTTATTAAATTATACCATTTTTTTGTCTAACCGACTTGTGTAAGAGTCAACACAGCACGTTAAGACTGTAAAATGTCTCCAATCGATAGTCAATTTTAACATGTTCGAAATGTATTCTAGAGACCTGAGTAGGTACTGGCATGTGTGCATTGAATCACTGATACTGAACTGAGCGAACACATTGACAGAACTGTAGCTTCACTGCAATATGTGTGAATCGAGCTTAAAGTGCTCTTATAAGTGAGCTTGTATTAGGGTCAAACTAATATCGAAGAAATGGACGTCCTATCAAAATAACTTGTGAAAATCTATCCTTTCAAAATATTGACCATAATGAAGAAGTCAGCACTTCACTATTTACTTTAGGGGAGGTTGCCAGTGAAAACATCATATACCCTACAATACTCCACTAAAGCCTTTGTTAGGTACACTAGATTTTTTTGTACAATTAATTCTGCTCCCTATATTACCCCTATATTCTTCCATCCATAGGGAAGCCAGTGCCCCAGCAGTGGGGACATTAAAGGGCTGGTGATGATAAAAGAATGTTTTTTGTAATCCTAAAGAGGAATGGCAATAGGCTCGCCACCTATTACATGGGGCCTGACATAATAGGCGAAACGTAGGTGCTAGTTCACCTCTGCCTACCCCTTTGGGGATATAGGCGTGATTTATCTATGTATGTGTAAAGAGGAATGAGATCATCCCAGAAAGTTAGCAGCCTATTCGTATTGCTGCAGATTTCCGGGACCTATACTGGAGATCAGAAAAGCCCTGCCCGTTGATCTACCACGCTCCTGCATACTGTAAGCACGTGCTGTGGCATTTCTTCTGCCTCCATGCATCCTCTGCATGAGGGCTGTCTGTCACCCGAATGGTAAACAGGTGCTTTAAGGAACAGGGGCCATGCCACCAACTCTAAACGCGACTCAATTCCCCTTGTTAAAGTGAGACAACGCTACACGCCGAGTAGAGCGGCGTTCCCTATTGTCACCCGCGATTGGATCGCACTAATACTTCATGGTACGGTCACAGTGGCCAGTTATTATACCAAACACCTTTCGGAGGAGTTGGTCCCTTGTGAAAAAAGTTACCAAAAACCAAAAACCAAATCTCAATCAAACATTGAATGGAAAATCTGGAAGCGCAGAACGTGTAACTGAATTAGTTGCCCTTTGCTCCGCCCATGGGGACAATAATATCGAGTTATCAACGCTCGGTACCGAACGCACCAGATAGCCGACGGTAATTTAATCAAGAGATCAAACCTGCTTGATTGCATTTGGGATAACGGCTAAACTTCGTATTGCTCAGTGGTTAAGGCCATGTTTTCATTGGTGGCAATCGGGGGGTTTTATTTATTTATTGGAGTACGAACATGAGAGTACAGCAGTTTTACAGATTTAACATTAGTTTTGGTATTACGATTCTTGCTAACTGTTCTTATAATTTACGGGTAACGGCGACAGTACGCATACTGTCGTTAATATAAACTCAAGTTTACAAACAAAATTAAATTTACAAATTAAATGTATTCCACTTTATTACTAGCTCACACGGCAAACGTTGTTCTGCTCTATCTTGTTTTGTTGGGGTATTAAAATAACCTAATAACTATTCTCAGACCTACCAAATATGCACAAGAATTATCATAAAAAATCGTCAAGCCGTTGCGGAGGAGTTCTGTAACAAACAAAAACACTAATTTCTACTGCATTTATTCTACTTTCATGCTACATACACTCATAAGTCCCGCCTAAATAGGCGCCTAATTCACCTCTTCCTACGCCTTCGGGACTATTGTAATACCTACATGTCACCAATGATGTTAGATGCCATATAACAGGGGCGAGCCTATTGTCATCTATCAGGCACATAAATTACCGTATGTTGCTAGGTGGTATAAGAGGAATGCTGCTGCCCATTACTCATCGCTGTCTCAACCCTGTCGCGTTCTACGACGTTCTGCAGTCACCATGCGGCTATTTCTATCCGTTACCAAAACGCTGTTCAAATGAACATAATGACTTTGCTTGTTATATAACCATTTGTAGATAGGGTGTTTTACTAGTACTAGTACATGCACTCATGTGACTGACTACATTTTTCCAAATTCCCCCGTGAATACAGGGCCTAATTCCGTGGCTCGTTCCCTAAAAGTTCATGTTACTTGTAGTAACTTTTCGGCTAAACAATTTGGGTCCCTACTTACTTCTATTTTACCTGCTTTCGATACTTTGATGGGAAAGATCCTTTGTTTATGAGTGAGTACCATCATCAAATTTCCGCATTAATAATACGGCTTCAGCGTTCCATTCGATTTAGATGTGATTGCTGTGACATTATCTCAAAATGTTTTCGTGTCATGAAATATGATTCCAGTTGATAATTAGTATTTACATTCACTACCAAATTTTAGTCTAGAATTACATATTAAATCAACAGACACCAAAAATAAGAATAGGAATAAATAAACAGCTATTTGTATTTACGTGTTAATGTCAAACTTCTGTTAAGGAACATACTGTTAAAAAAAACAATTGATATTTTCAGCGTAAGAACATCGCACTATTAACAAATTATATTTGCTGAATCGTAAAATCCATCCTATTGTAATAATTCAAGCAATTTTGAAATACAGACACTAATTATATTCTATTTAACGTGCCAAATGTTAACGTAACAGACTTCGAAATTTCCCGCAAATTATTCCACGTTTTAGACACCCTTATTAAACCCCTTCAGCGGAACAACTTCATTCGAGAGTATAATGTGAGAGGTGTGAAGGTGTGAGAACTTTGAAGAGAGAACAAGGGATTTAAGGAGCCATAACATTTCTGAAAGCAACGTAATAGAAAATTTGTGACACAATTTATTCATTCCTGAAGCATGCGGTTTGGTTAGAATAATTCAAGATATAATGCTGTCAGTGCCCGCCTTCCATGCTGGCATGGAAGTGATAATATAGCATAAAATTTGCTAACCCAGACTCATCCCAGTGTCGTAAAAGTCGACTAAGGAAGATTACCTAGTGTAGACAAATACGAGGGCGCACCCGAATGGTGGCCGGCTGTAAAACCTAAGCCAAAACCTTGAGCAGTATGGGTTGGAACGTTGTCATTATAACTCTCTACGTTCATCAGTCCCTCGACATGGTCCTTTCCGTCTCTTTTCAATACCTTCATTCATCACTAGCACCTTTTTGGTGCTATGGATTATAATGAATCAAAAGGGAGTGAATGCTTGATGTCGTCTGACCGATATGAATAGAAGAGAAAACATATTGCCTCGATCCTAGATAGACTAGGAACAGGAAGAAGTGGGATCAGCACTTTTCACTTGTAAATCCCTTAAAAGATCTATCGGTCAATCCATTTATCAAATGAAATCCCAATCATCTTTCATGAGGCGAAAAGAGATTGAGCTATTATGATGTCACAACAATCACCTGTAAATCGAATAGCAGGCATCGATTTGAATATTCTATACATCCAAAATTAGGAATTTGCCCGGTTGAATCCAGTACGTCTAGCTGTCAGTCATATTGGTAGCACGTTTGTCGAAGTACAATCCCAATAAAAAGGTAAGTGTTTGGCTAGGCTACCCGGCAGTTGGCTAGCTGATTTTCTCGTTAAATGACGGAAATTGGCGTGTCAGTGTTGAGTTGGACGGAAAGTGCGTTAAGCTTTGATCATTGATGAGTTGGTGAAATCGCACCATTTCTCATGTACCTACTGAACGATTTAAAATTAGAATCGTGGGTTCTAGTGGAACCCACGATTCTCATAAAGTTTCTCCAGTAAAAAAAACTTTTCTTACGTTCACACTTATCATCAAGCCCGAAGTAGCTTAAGCACTTGTATTACGGATACTATGTGATGGAAAATTTTAATATTCAATCTTCGACTATCGAACACAAAAATAATTTTTCAATTTGAACCAGTTCTTTCTAATATTACCGCGTTTAACCAACCAAACTCTTCAGCTTTATAATAAAAGTATAGGTTTAGAAAACCTACCTTGGGTGGCACTATCAAGTAGGTCTCCACTTTGTGATCGGCCAGGTATCCCTCTCTGGACGCTCCATCTCCTGGCTCCACCTCGAATCTTCCATCGAGTTGCAGCAGCGTTGCTTTTGTGATGTGAACTCGGCTGTAAAAAAAAGAAATATACACACATCATTCGCTACATATATAAATGCAGCCTTTTTATGCCCGAAGGAGTTAGACAGAGGTGAATAATAACCTACATTTCGCAAATTGTTTTAGGTCCCGTGTGGCGATCCTATTGCAAATTATTTTAGGTCCCGTGTGGTGATCCTATTGCCATCTATCGGGCTCGAAAATCGCAGTACCTTGCTAGGTGATAAGGAACGGGGCACCCAAGGGGCATCTTGTAAGAATGATTGATCTGTTAGATTTTAAAATGTATGTAACAATAAATAAATAAAATAGATAAATGCAATCTACAACATTTTCAATGTCAGCAATTTCAAAATATTCTAGTATACAAAAGTAGTAAATTCTCCAAAGTGCAGGCCACTTTGTTCTGTCTGGTTAATCTTGTAAAATTGTTTACGGGTTCCCGTTTTCACTCTATAAAAGCTTTTGCTGGCCATCAGCTTTCGAAACAGAAAATTATTTTTATTTAAATTTGCAAACTCTTTGTTTGAATAGACCCTATGAACATGAAAAACAAAATACCTACAGTTAACTAGCTCCATAAAGCGGAATCATTCAAAAACATTACATCATAAAAATTCAATTTGAATTTGGAGAATTATCTACTCTAGATATCATAATGAAAATAGGTCAAAAATTATTTATTGATTTGTAATTTTTAAATTTACAATATTAGATTTGTATAAAGTTGAAATAAGATACGTCATGTTACTTAAAATAAACAACTATGAATGCATAAATTTAAATAATTTAGGGCCTGCCGCATCATTATCGCCATATTCGCCATAATATAATGAAAAATGGAAGAGGAAACCATTGTTCTAAATATACATGTCAAAGTATGTTCTTCATAACATAAACGGAATGAATTCATAAACACAAAGAGTATATATAATGTTTTCTTATATTTGCACGAGCACTACACATTTGAAATAAAACAACTTTTACGGATAATTAATTTAATGTTTGATAAAATTCTAATTAAAAGACAATTTTATGTGCACTCTGCAGCTCCTAACGATGGAAGTTTACAGATTTATTCAGTGCAAGTCAATTGACTGAACGTGTTTTAATGAGAGCTGGAATCAATTGCATATTTTCCTGAACCCAACGAAAGCATTTTCATTGGATATAATAGAGACAACCGAAAGTGAAAAAGTGAACAGGAAAAGATTCACAGATAAATTGCGTATGTTTTATCCCCGAAGGGTCGAAGCAGAGTTTTAATAATGATCGCATTTCGCCAGCTACTTTAGTCCCATGTAAGAGGTACGACCAACCGAAACTGTTTTCTCGCTCCCAGGCGAGCATAGAGGACGACCCTCATAAAAAAATTGTATGAGATAATATCATTATTGTCATTATTGTTAATATAACATCTTATTTTTTTTTCTTTCATAGGTCCGACTCCCGCATCATCATCATCATCATCCTGCCCTTATTCAATCTTATTTGGGGTCGGCGCAGTATGTCCTCTTTTTCCATTCTCTTCTGTCCCTCGTCATCTCCTCATTCACATCCATCACCTTCATATCACACCTCACACAATCCATCCATCTTTTCAGTGGTTTTCCTCTACTTCGACATCCATCGACATTAATGTCCATAACTTTCTTACTCACATTCATGGCATCACGTCTCATAACATGTCCATACCAAGCTAAACGGCTCCCTTTCATCTTCTCTGTTCCTTTTTCTAACCACCAAAATCTTTGTACTAATAGGCATGATTTACGAAATTATCGTATCGATCAATTTTAATTTTCGATTCTGAATCATACCAACCAGTGAATCGGGTGTAACTGCCTTTTCACACACAGAAGGACAGATTACACCGTCACACCAATTCCATTTCAACATAACTGATTCAATATAAATGTAGATTACCGTAATTTTATTTAGCGTAATGCTGGAATGGAGGCAAAATATTCAAATTGTCGCAGATAAAATCATGCCAAGCGTCGTCGGAGCAAAATGCGATCTGGAAAACTATTGCTTATCTTTTCTTTCCGAATGCTTACTGGTTCAGAAATACGCAGTGCTCGAAACAAGATCTCTGCAAGATACATTTTGTTTCGCGTTGCATTGATATAGTTATTATGGACCATTTTTATAAAGCACCGGTGACGGCAAAGCAGAATACAATTGTCACCACTCCCATCTCTCCCGTGGGTGTCGTACAAGGCCACTAAAGGTAAAGACAGCGATGAAGGTAAAGACATTCTATTCTATACCACGTATAGCAATATACTGCAATTTCATGTGCCCGATAGATGGCAATAGGCGCGCTACCACATGGGCCCGAACTTCATTGGTGAAAAGTTATTTCACCTCTGCCTATTTACTTTATTTTCTTCGTTATAAATACAATCTCACTCTCTTAAATAAATGAGTAGATCAATAACTTAAATTTAAATGCATGCCGCAACGCGAAGCATTTATACACATACATATATATGTATACATAAACCACGCCTATAGGCACATATAGGCAGAGGTGAATGAACACAAACATTTCGCATATTATGTTATCTCCCATGTAAAAGTTGGCGAGCCTATTGCCATTTATCGGGCACAAAATCTTTTATTAGAGGATCATCAAATATTAATACATTAATACATTAATACAATAGCCTTTATACAGAACTCACCCAGCGATCCCCCCAGACTCCATGTGGTTGGCGAGCGTGACGTCATCGCTCCAGACGTCGAACTGCCACTTGCGCAGGCCCAGCACGCCGCACAGCACGTTGCCGGTGTGGATGCCGATGCGCATGTCCACGTTGAAGCCAGTGGCATCCCGGACGAAGCTGTTGGCAAGTAAAATTTCCTTCAGAGGCAAACTATACGGTCAGTCATCATAGTATTTGTACGCTTTAATACCGTGTCGTACCAAAAACAGTCTTTTCTACTTCTCTTTCTTCTTTCTGCCCTGTCCCAGTATATTCATTGTCACCGGGCGTTGCAGTATGTTTAATGTTGGATCATGGCTAGGTGTAGTAATATCTATAATGTTTTCTTATATTTGCACGAGCACTACACATTTGAAATAAAACAACTTTTACGGATAAGACTCGCGTATAATTTGGTGTTTGGCATATTAATTAGACTGAGTCCCCCCGTGACCACGGCCACTGTAAAGTGATCGAAACGTCGGGTTACATAATTAATATGCCAAACAC
This sequence comes from Cataclysta lemnata, assembly GCA_963931975.1. Lineage (NCBI taxonomy): Eukaryota > Metazoa > Arthropoda > Insecta > Lepidoptera > Crambidae > Cataclysta > Cataclysta lemnata. Next base: position 1,277,668 of record OZ008352.1, read on the forward strand.
CAAATTATACGCGAGTCTTATCCGTAAAAGTTGTTTTATTTCAAATGTGTAGTAATATCTTCTATCCAGGCCTGGGAGCGAACAAATAACGTAGAATAGGCCAGCTCCGACTCATCCCATGGGTGTCGTAAAAGTCGACTAAGGAAGATTGCCCGGTGTAGACCAATAAGCACCTTGGGGCACCCGAATGGTGGAGGGCAAACCACCAACAACAGCATAGCATACCCAAACAGGGTTGGTGCCAGGCAGGCGGCCGGCTGTAAAACCTAAGCCAAAACTTTGAGCAGTATGGATTGGAACGTTGTGATGGATGATATGAATCAAAAGGGAGTGGATGTCTTGATGACGTCTGACCGATATGAATGGAAGAGGAAACATACTGCGCCGACCCCAGATAGTCTGGGAACAGGGCAGGGAGAAGAAGAAGAAACAAAGCCTTGAGCAGTATGGATTGGAATCCTCATGAAATCCTTAATGGATTGGAGTGAAATCCTCCTGGATTGGAGTTAACCCAATCACTCTCTCCGTTCATCGGTCTCTCAACATGGTCCTTTCCGTCTCTTTTTCATCATTAAACATTCATTCTTCACTAGCACCTTTCCGGTGTGAGATTTTGAATCAAAACGGAGTGGATGGTTTAATGACGTCTGTGATGTCTGACCAGTATGAATGGAAGAGGAAACACAGGTACTGCACCGACGCCAGGTAGATTGGGCACAAGCGAGGAAGAAGAAGCGTAAATGCTTCCGTTAAGCATACGTTACCGTATAGCCTCGATCATCTGCAGCCCCATGTTGACGCAGTTGTAGGCGTGGTTCGGTCTCGACACGGGCAGCCCCGATACGCAGTAGTAGCAATCGCCGAGGATCTTGATACGCATACATTGGTTCTCCTGAGGACAACATTTTTGAGGTTAGCAAATGAAAACAATCCTTGTATATCAATCAACCAGTGGTTTATTCCCACCTTTCCTACCGATAATATTAGAATGAGGGAGAATATGTTATAACCCATCCCACTTGCACAGTGTGAATTAGTGTGAAATCATCATCATCATCACCAGCCTTATAATGTATCCACTACTGAGGCACAGGCCTTCCCTATGGATGGAAGAATATAGGGAGCATGGCCCATATAAACCCACCACGCTGGCCTATTGCGAGTTGTGAGAATTAACGAGTGCAGATGCAGCCGGAACCAACGGGTTAACGTGCCTTCCGAAGCACGGAGGAACTCAAGATAATACATTTTTGGTCACCCACCCAATGCAAGCCAAGCGCGCTATGCCACTGCGCTAGCGGGCTCCTCTTTTTTTACGCCAGCTGTTATTTAAAGCTTTCCAGGCAAGCTCTTTTGACAGTAGGTTTAACGTTGTAGACTGGGAAATTAATGTCAATTATACAATGACGGTTTCTCTACAAGACGAGCGCTTCTTTTAATAGCCATTGCAAATCAGTTTTATTGTCCGTTTCCTTGTAGATTGACAGTCAACCTATTTTTAAACTATTAATAGCCAATTTTCCTTAGAAAATAAAAATCGAAATTTTCTGTGTATTATCTGCCATGCTGGAGACTTCTATGCTGGCCTGGGAGCGAAAATCTATAATAAAATGTGCCAGCCCCGATTCATCCTATAAGTGTCGGAAAAGTCGACTAAGGAAGATAGCCCAATGTAGACTAATAAACACCTTAGGGCACCTGAATGGTGTAGGGCAAACCACTAATAACAGCATAACCAAAGAGGGTTAGAGTCAGGCAGGCGGCTGGCTGTAAAACCGACCACCGGCGCTGACCCCAGATAGACTGGGAACAAGGGAGGGAAAATAAAATTTTCTTTGTTTAACAACCAGTTAATGTTCTTGTTGTGTTGTCTCAATAAACGTTTCTTTCTTTCTTATAATAATTATCCCCTTTTCACAAGTCTTTGTTATATCAATCAGCTTCTTAAATCTGACACTTCCCTTTTAACGGGAGAAAATTAATCTAACACAATAAGAGCGTGTTTGCAAAACCTCCAAGGGACGTGTGTTTATTTTTCTCCTTCCGACGCGTTCGTTCCCATCGCACAGTCTACCGGGACTAATACGGATCAAGTTCCCGAGGGAACAAACAGTTGTCTTGTTAACGGCAAACAGGACTTAGGGAGTGAAATATTGCAGTGGGATTGATTTTTGTAATCCGCGCTCTTTTGTATGGTGAAAATTAGGCCTTATCTTTTTATAAAAAAATCCCACGCAAATTAAAATAACTATTCGTGACAGTCATTCATTATTTATTTCAATATCAGTTACATATTAGAATAATTACAAAGGAAAAAAGTCAGAAAAATGTCGAAAATATATTGTTTCATCCCGCAGTTTTTGTGCATACGATTATTCCCATATCTTTGCCCAGAGGCCCGGCGGGATAGTAAATATACAACAGGCCCCTTTACCCCCGAATACAGAAACGCAACTCAAAGTTTGAGCACCACTTATAAAGATAAGTAGACAGTAGCTGTCCGAACTTGTATGGAAAAACGTCAATTTTGACAATACTTAAATGTTAAGGAGGACTCAAACTTTGAGTAGCGTTTCTGTATTCGGGGGTTAGAGCCGTATTACAAATCTCACTCCTCTCATACTCAGACGGCCGGTGCAGCGCATTTCGTAGTAATTTTGCAGATATGTTTATCGTGTTTATTGAGATAGTATAATAAATACTTGCTTTAAAATTATAAAATCTTTATTCTTCATAAAGTAACAATTATTCTAGTATAAATTTTGCTTAAAAATATTATTGTAGAAAGGAGATATCTACAGTTAACTTACTGCCGCACTCAGAGACGTCAAATAACGTTAATGAGTAGCTAATGTCAAAAAAATTTAATCTAGACCATAGACCCGGCAAGAATGGCGACTAGTTTTGAATTGTCATTTTTTGACATTAAGCACTCATTATCTTTATTTGACGTCTCTGAGTGCGGCAGTTAGACCTTTTTTCGAAGTTGTTTTTGTTTAGAATAGGTTTTTTTTTTTTAATGAATGAATGATGTTTCAAAATTGCTAGTTCACCTCTGCCTACTCCTGCGGGGATATAGGCGTGGTTTATGTATGTATGCATGTTTCATAATTCCGAAGCCGCTACGAACAATTCGACTATATTACAGGTAAAATGTATATTTTTTATTTCATTTGCGTAGATCAGTTCACTCAGGGAGCGCAAAAAAGGGCCTCCGCGCATTTTATAAAATTCTTACTCTACATTTTTGAGTTTAATTAAAAATGATGATCAAGAACGCCACTATTGGCCATTTTACGCAAAAATCACAGTCAAAATGTAATATCGCTCTTAAGGGAGCAGTTAACGGATGGGAATAAAGAATTTTTAAAATAGTCTACTTATTGAAAGCGCTCAATGATGTAAGTAGTGTGCACATTCGGGATGCTATTACGTCGCTGGAACGGATCTGTTTTATTGGCAACCGCCTAAATAATGAAATCAAAATTATCATGATTTACTTAAGAGAGTGCCAATTTAATTAATATTCTATTTTTGAAGGAGTGTCCCATTGAAACTATGTCGCCTTGGGCACGGTATTCTATGTATTACCGTACCTTGGGATTCCAATGTTCTTAATGAAACTGACATTTCGCAAACTCGGCATAGGAACTATATAGGAACCCGGACGTCTAACGTCAAACACAGTACAAGGGCTACTGTGTTTCCAATCTGCAGTTTGTAAAAGTGGAGTAGATTTTACAAGAGAGAACAAAGGTTTGACGTGGCGCAACTTGCACAAAGAGCCATTGTACGGACTAACGATAGCTACATTTGCTCTTGGTTTGAAGGAATTACTTTACGGAACGAAGAAGATACAGTAGAGATGAAAAACCAGCATTATGAATAGATCTTCGTATAAGTTTATTTAACTGACACGGCGTCGGGTGTTATGTCTGAATGTAAATTCGCCTATACTATTGAATAAAACAATGAAAATATGCCGTAAATTTATTTGTCTAAAAATATGAAATCAATTAAATCGTCAAGTTTACACGTCGTCATTACAATCTATAAACATATTATAAAACTGAAGAGTTTGTTTGTATGCTTAAACGCGTTAATCTCAAGAACTACTAACTCAAATAGAATAGTTATTTGTTGTACGTGAGTGCAAAGTTGTTTTTTAACCGCGTGCTCAATTTTGATGACCGAGCTAGCGAAGGATTCTAAAATTGAATCACGAGCGTAGCGAGTGATTCAAAAATTAGAATCCTGAGCGATAGCGAGGAAATTGCAAAATACAAAAAAAAAAATACAATCACAACAGTTTCTGTTTTCACCGAGAAACTTCCACAACACCCTCCCATTAACCCAAACACACTCTCATCACCCACCCAGAAACACCCACAACATTCACACCCATCCACTCAGACACACCCAAAAAACACCCATTCACCCAGAAACACCCACAAAACACCCATTCACCCAGAAAAACCCACAAAACACCCATTCACCCAGAAATACCCACAAAACACCCATTTACCCAGAAACACCCAAAAAACACCCATTCACCCAGAAACACACCCAAAACACTCATTCACCCAGAAACACCCACAAAACACCCATTCACCCAGAAACACCCACAAAACACCCATTCACCCAGAAACACCCACAAAACACCCATCACCCAGAAACACCCACAAAACACCGATTAACCCAGAAACACCCACAAAACACCCATTCACCCAGAAACACCTACATAACACCCAATCACACCCAAAAAACACTCAATCACCCAGAAACACCCACAAAACACCTAATCACACCAAAAAAAACCAATCACCCAGAAACACCCACAATACTCACCCATCCATTCAGACACACCCACAAAAACCCATTCACCCAGACACACCAACAAAACACCCATTCACCTAGACACACCCTTAAAATACCCATTCACCCAGACACACCCGCAACATTCATCCAGACATACCTGTAAGTCCCTAATAAAAATTACCGTCCCTAATGGAGTTCCGAGACGGTCAATCAGCTTGAGTCAAGCACGTTGATTTTCTGTATGTTTTTGTTCCGTTGCTAGCGTAAACAAATCAAATAGACCTAAAAAGCTTTTAAATGCTTGACTCAAGCATCCAGCAAGCGTTGTAGACGATCAAAATGTTTAAAGCAAGATTGACGCCAAGCTGATTGACCGTCATGGAACTCCTAGGTACAAATTTGTGACGTGAAAAGAAAATGGCGCGCGCAAAGCAAATTACAAAAAAAGTACTCCAAGAAGGTTCCGAGTCTGAGTTTTTAACAAATTAAAATAGGTTGCATGACAATTTCGGCACCATGGAGGTAGAAATAAATATGTATAATGATGTTTTGAATTCACAAACTCATTGCACACGATGTTCTAAATTCAAATTTACTTTAACCTCTAGAGGATAAAAACGGCTTTTGCACTCAGATATCGAAGAGCAAAAACGCTTTTTCCGAGATGGTGGGATGAAAAAATTATTTTGTGTTGGATAGTCCACTTATCGAGGAAGGCTGTAGGCTATATAATAACCGTCATTAACGAGAGCGAAGCCGCGGCCGACGACTAGTCTGTTAATATTCATACTACTCTGTATTCATAACTTAAAGCGGACCTGTTGGAATGACATAGCAATTGCACACTCGATTTAATTTGCTGTTGTATAATGTCAAGAGCAATGATTAAGAAACCACATTTGTTTAATTTGATCTGTTTACAGTTTATGATGACATGTTATCTAAGGGATGAAGTTATACATATTTTGTTTTATTATTTTTATTTTTGTGGCAAGTACCTATTATAATATTCGGTTAACTTAAAGTGACCACCCGGTCACTTTAAGTGTTTTTGACCATAATCATAGTCTTTATACATTGTAAACACTCTTAACCTTCGTGTCACTTGTAGTTGAGCGGCATTAATGTCCAAGTTGAAAGCTGGATTTCCTTGAAGTTCCTTTTCTAAGTAGGCCCTTTTCTTGTCGCCTATGGTGATCAGTATCAGGCAAATTGATGACTAGTTATAGTGCACACACCGAGATTAGATATTGTGGAGCTAAATTATTCATCACGATAGTATTATGTCGCATTCAGTCCCTTTTACAATATTTTTTCAATGTTATTTTGATATTGACACTAATAACAATATTGAACAACAATAAGTATCGTTGATGTCGATGCACCATTAATTGTTACATAATTCTCCTTCCAGCCCCGCTCTTGAATTATCTGAGATCAGTGCAGTATGCCGTAGTGGTGGCCCACCATAGAAACCTAGCCGTAGGAGATGGCTAGGTTTCTATGGGGGGCCACCTGCCTCACACAAACCTCAAATGATGATACGCCAAGGTCCAGATCGATGATGTGAAAACCATATTCTGTTCTGTCGTCAACATACGCCGTACTTTCCATCAGTTGACTCGTACGAATCAAACGCAAAAGCAATGGTGAACATTTTATTTTTCTCTATCGTCATGAGGCGGCGTAGTTGACTAATGGCAGCATGGCTATCGTGAAAACTAAAAACGTTGAAAACAACGAGTTAACGCTAACACATCTGATGCAATTTCATGTCATTTAGATGAGATTGTTGGACGATAACCGTCCATCGTCACTAGCGTCTGGTCTATTGTTTGGTATTACAACACCTGTCTCGTCGTCTTACGTTCATGGGGTAAAAACCAGTTGCACAACTTGAGCGTCACTTTTTCATTAACACTATAGATTGTAGCTGTATATTCTTGCAGTTTCATCACTAATGTAGTCCCTCCAGCTAGATTATGACCTATTCACTATTGTCTAAACTGTTGGAAATATTAGTTATACTTATCTGTGAAGTCTGTGAACTAGTATAATCTGTGCATGTGTCAAAATGTTACACACTCTGAATAAATTTTTCTCTCAAGATGGCTGTTCGTTTCACTGCTAATAATCTTATATATAAAATAGAAAACCCAACAGCACGCTTCCACTGCGCCAGAGTCGCAAGAGAATAACAAAATTACTACAAAGAAGATAAACAAAGAAAATTCTTGCAAGAAGGAAAAGTTATTTCAAATATCAAAATGGATAAAATACTGCTGCCTATACTGCGGGAAGGCGACAGTTTCTCTAACTGGAAATTTAGAATTTCCATGTTACTTCAAGAACGAGAGGTGCTACACACGATTAATGAAACAAGTAAGAGTAGTGATAAAGATTTTATTAAAAGCGACAACACAGCTAAATGTCTAATAGTCACGTGTCTGAGCGACAAATATCTGGAATTGGTGAAAGAATGTGAAACTGCAAGAGATATGATTATAGCATTACAAAATTTATTTGAAAGAAAAAGCGTAATAAATAAATTACATTTACGAAGACAATTAATAACCCTAAAATGCACGCCGGGTACCACGTTGCAAAATTTTTTTATGACGTTTGACAGCTTGATAGCTAAATTAAAAGCCATAGGTAGCGAGATCGAAGAAGTAGATAAGATATGTTATTTATTAACTGCTATGCCGTCAGAATATGAGGCTGTAATAACGTCGATTGAAACCATGACATCGGATAGCAACCTAACTATAGATTTCATAAAATCTAGATTATTAGACGCAGAAATTAAATTTTCAAATAAACCGGCGACAGCTGAACAAACATTTCTGTCATGTTTTAATTGCGGAAAACACGGGCATAAATCTTATCAATGCAGAGGAGTTGAAAATAAAGAACAATCCCAGAGGAATGGATTCTATGAAGGGGGACAAACATCAAGAGGAAGACAAGTAAGCAGTGGAACAGGACGAGGACAAACATACCATCAAGGAAGAAGAGGAAGAGGAAGACCAGCACGAGGAAGGATAATGACAAATTCAAGAAGTGTTCAAAATACAAGAAATAGTGCGTCATGTGCAAGTGTGAGTGATGATAATAGTGAGTGGTTATTTACAGCATCCGAGAATAAAGTGGCACAAAGTATGGACAATACAGGAAATATTCAATTTATTATAGATTCAGGTGCTACGGAACACCTTATCAAAAATAATTATAAATCTGCTATGTACGACATTCAACAAATAGATGAAATTAAAATATATGTAGCTAATGGTCAATTTTTAACTAGTAATGAAAAAGGTAAATTAAATGTTAAATGGCAAAATGAACAAATTATTATAGAATGTTTAATTGTAGAGAACCTATCGTACAATTTGTTATCTGTAAGACAGCTGTTATTTAAAGGTTTAAAAGTTATATTTCATAATAATATTGTGTCTATATGTAAAGGACAGAATGTAATTCAAGGACAATTAGAATCTCGGTTGTATGTAATTAATTTAAAAATTGAGTCAGGCAAAAGTATGTTATGTGAAGATATAGACAAAAACACCTCTCTATGGCATAGAAGGCTAGGACATTTAAATAGAAAAGGCTTAAAAATTCTTGGTTTACCAGTATCAGAAGAAAAATGTAGCAGTTGCACTGAAGGGAAGAGTACAAGAAGAGTATTTTATGAAAAACTAAAACAGTCAAAAGAAATAGGAGATTTGATACATTCCGATATCTGTGGACCCATTACACCCACTGACATTCATGGAGCTAAGTATTTCCAAGTAATAGTAGATGATTATTCACATTTTGTTACAGTAAAATTATTAGGACAGAAAAATGAGGCTGAACAGAATTTAATTGATTATATTATACAAGTTAAAACACAACTAGGATATAAAACAAAGAATTTGCGACTAGATAATGGAGGTGAGTTTACATCAAATGCTTTTAAGAATTTTTGTAGGAAGAAAGGAATTAAATTACAATACACATCACCTTACACACCAATGCAGAACGGAACAAGTGAGAGAATGAATAGGTCTTTATTAGATAGAACCAGAACAAAATTTGCTGAAACCAAACTTCCAAGACATTTGTGGGGAGAAGCCGTATGTTGCTCGGCTTATGAATTGAACAGGTGCCCAACTAGAGCTCTACAATATAATACACCAGCAATGATATGGTTAAAACAGAATAAAATAAATAATATGAGAGTATTTGGTTCAAAGGCATGGTGTGTCACATTACCAAAACCAAGCAAATTGGATGCCAGAGCAAAAGCCATGATTATGGTAGGATATTCAGGATCAGGGTACAAACTGTGGGATCCAGAGCAGGATAAAATCATATGTTCAACAGATGTTATTTTTGATGAAAGTAAATATATATACAACTTGATTGAAGAGGATAAAAATGTACCATACAAGGAACTCATTGGATCTTTATTATTCATATCATCAAACAGCAGGCCAGACATTACATTTGCAGTCTCTTACTTAAGCAGATACTTTGACAAACCCACTGAGACAATATGGAAAGCAGGAAAGAGAGTTCTGCGTTACCTAAAAGGGACCAAAGACAAAGGTTTAGTCTATTGCAAAAAAGGAAATACAAAGGAGTTGATAACATATTCAGACTCTGACTGGGCGTCAGACAAGAACGATAGAAAGAGCACAAGTGGAGGAGCAATAGACTAAACCTTTGTCTTTGGTCCCTTTTAGGTAACGCAGAACTCTCTTTCCTGCTTTCCATATTGTCTCAGTGGGTTTGTCAAAGTATCTATTAGGTATCTGAAAACCTTTCACTACCAATCTGGCTTTCTTAATTCCATTATTTTTAACTGTAAATACCCATTTAGTGTCTATAGCTTTTAATCCCTCTCTATTATTTATGACAGTCCAAGTTTCTAACTTTTCAAGTGATTCAATTTCTTTTCTGATTGCTTCATTCCATTCTTTGTCCTTAATAGCCTCTTCATATGTGTCTGGTACATCTTCTTGATTAGTTATTAAACAATATGCAGCATACAACTCGTAATCTCCCAAATATTTAGGTTTATTTATTTCTCTTCTAACTCCAGTTCTTATAATATGTTGTTCCATTTCATTATTATCTTCTTCATTACTTTCCTCATCCGGTATTTTATTTATATTCTTATCTTCAATTTTATTAGTTTCTTCTTTTTCATAGTAAACTTTTCCTTCACTTTCTATTATTCCATTTTTATCCTCTTCAATCAAGTTGTATATATATTTATTATGCACTATATATTGGAACGTTGTTGGAAATATTAGTTATACTTATCTGTGAAGTCTGTGAACTAGTATAATCTGTGCATGTGTCAAAATGTTACACACTCTGAATAAATTTTTCTCTCAAGATGGCTGTTCGTTTCACTGCTAATAATCTTATATATAAAATAGAAAACCCAACAGCACGCTTCCACTGCGCCAGAGTCGCAAGAGAATAACAAAATTACTACAAAGAAGATAAACAAAGAAAATTCTTGCAAGAAGGAAAAGTTATTTCAAATATCAAAATGGATAAAATACTGCTGCCTATACTGCGGGAAGGCGACAGTTTCTCTAACTGGAAATTTAGAATTTCCATGTTACTTCAAGAACGAGAGGTGCTACACACGATTAATGAAACAAGTAAGAGTAGTGATAAAGATTTTATTAAAAGCGACAACACAGCTAAATGTCTAATAGTCACGTGTCTGAGCGACAAATATCTGGAATTGGTGAAAGAATGTGAAACTGCAAGAGATATGATTATAGCATTACAAAATTTATTTGAAAGAAAAAGCGTAATAAATAAATTACATTTACGAAGACAATTAATAACCCTAAAATGCACGCCGGGTACCACGTTGCAAAATTTTTTTATGACGTTTGACAGCTTGATAGCTAAATTAAAAGCCATAGGTAGCGAGATCGAAGAAGTAGATAAGATATGTTATTTATTAACTGCTATGCCGTCAGAATATGAGGCTGTAATAACGTCGATTGAAACCATGACATCGGATAGCAACCTAACTATAGATTTCATAAAATCTAGATTATTAGACGCAGAAATTAAATTTTCAAATAAACCGGCGACAGCTGAACAAACATTTCTGTCATGTTTTAATTGCGGAAAACACGGGCATAAATCTTATCAATGCAGAGGAGTTGAAAATAAAGAACAATCCCAGAGGAATGGATTCTATGAAGGGGGACAAACATCAAGAGGAAGACAAGTAAGCAGTGGAACAGGACGAGGACAAACATACCATCAAGGAAGAAGAGGAAGAGGAAGACCAGCACGAGGAAGGATAATGACAAATTCAAGAAGTGTTCAAAATACAAGAAATAGTGCGTCATGTGCAAGTGTGAGTGATGATAATAGTGAGTGGTTATTTACAGCATCCGAGAATAAAGTGGCACAAAGTATGGACAATACAGGAAATATTCAATTTATTATAGATTCAGGTGCTACGGAACACCTTATCAAAAATAATTATAAATCTGCTATGTACGACATTCAACAAATAGATGAAATTAAAATATATGTAGCTAATGGTCAATTTTTAACTAGTAATGAAAAAGGTAAATTAAATGTTAAATGGCAAAATGAACAAATTATTATAGAATGTTTAATTGTAGAGAACCTATCGTACAATTTGTTATCTGTAAGACAGCTGTTATTTAAAGGTTTAAAAGTTATATTTCATAATAATATTGTGTCTATATGTAAAGGACAGAATGTAATTCAAGGACAATTAGAATCTCGGTTGTATGTAATTAATTTAAAAATTGAGTCAGGCAAAAGTATGTTATGTGAAGATATAGACAAAAACACCTCTCTATGGCATAGAAGGCTAGGACATTTAAATAGAAAAGGCTTAAAAATTCTTGGTTTACCAGTATCAGAAGAAAAATGTAGCAGTTGCACTGAAGGGAAGAGTACAAGAAGAGTATTTTATGAAAAACTAAAACAGTCAAAAGAAATAGGAGATTTGATACATTCCGATATCTGTGGACCCATTACACCCACTGACATTCATGGAGCTAAGTATTTCCAAGTAATAGTAGATGATTATTCACATTTTGTTACAGTAAAATTATTAGGACAGAAAAATGAGGCTGAACAGAATTTAATTGATTATATTATACAAGTTAAAACACAACTAGGATATAAAACAAAGAATTTGCGACTAGATAATGGAGGTGAGTTTACATCAAATGCTTTTAAGAATTTTTGTAGGAAGAAAGGAATTAAATTACAATACACATCACCTTACACACCAATGCAGAACGGAACAAGTGAGAGAATGAATAGGTCTTTATTAGATAGAACCAGAACAAAATTTGCTGAAACCAAACTTCCAAGACATTTGTGGGGAGAAGCCGTATGTTGCTCGGCTTATGAATTGAACAGGTGCCCAACTAGAGCTCTACAATATAATACACCAGCAATGATATGGTTAAAACAGAATAAAATAAATAATATGAGAGTATTTGGTTCAAAGGCATGGTGTGTCACATTACCAAAACCAAGCAAATTGGATGCCAGAGCAAAAGCCATGATTATGGTAGGATATTCAGGATCAGGGTACAAACTGTGGGATCCAGAGCAGGATAAAATCATATGTTCAACAGATGTTATTTTTGATGAAAGTAAATATATATACAACTTGATTGAAGAGGATAAAAATGTACCATACAAGGAACTCATTGGATCTTTATTATTCATATCATCAAACAGCAGGCCAGACATTACATTTGCAGTCTCTTACTTAAGCAGATACTTTGACAAACCCACTGAGACAATATGGAAAGCAGGAAAGAGAGTTCTGCGTTACCTAAAAGGGACCAAAGACAAAGGTTTAGTCTATTGCAAAAAAGGAAATACAAAGGAGTTGATAACATATTCAGACTCTGACTGGGCGTCAGACAAGAACGATAGAAAGAGCACAAGTGGAGGAGCAATAGACTAAACCTTTGTCTTTGGTCCCTTTTAGGTAACGCAGAACTCTCTTTCCTGCTTTCCATATTGTCTCAGTGGGTTTGTCAAAGTATCTATTAGGTATCTGAAAACCTTTCACTACCAATCTGGCTTTCTTAATTCCATTATTTTTAACTGTAAATACCCATTTAGTGTCTATAGCTTTTAATCCCTCTCTATTATTTATGACAGTCCAAGTTTCTAACTTTTCAAGTGATTCAATTTCTTTTCTGATTGCTTCATTCCATTCTTTGTCCTTAATAGCCTCTTCATATGTGTCTGGTACATCTTCTTGATTAGTTATTAAACAATATGCAGCATACAACTCGTAATCTCCCAAATATTTAGGTTTATTTATTTCTCTTCTAACTCCAGTTCTTATAATATGTTGTTCCATTTCATTATTATCTTCTTCATTACTTTCCTCATCCGGTATTTTATTTATATTCTTATCTTCAATTTTATTAGTTTCTTCTTTTTCATAGTAAACTTTTCCTTCACTTTCTATTATTCCATTTTTATCCTCTTCAATCAAGTTGTATATATATTTATTATGCACTATATATTGGAACGTTGTTGGAAATATTAGTTATACTTATCTGTGAAGTCTGTGAACTAGTATAATCTGTGCATGTGTCAAAATGTTACACACTCTGAATAAATTTTTCTCTCAAGATGGCTGTTCGTTTCACTGCTAATAATCTTATATATAAAATAGAAAACCCAACAGCACGCTTCCACTGCGCCAGAGTCGCAAGAGAATAACAAAATTACTACAAAGAAGATAAACAAAGAAAATTCTTGCAAGAAGGAAAAGTTATTTCAAATATCAAAATGGATAAAATACTGCTGCCTATACTGCGGGAAGGCGACAGTTTCTCTAACTGGAAATTTAGAATTTCCATGTTACTTCAAGAACGAGAGGTGCTACACACGATTAATGAAACAAGTAAGAGTAGTGATAAAGATTTTATTAAAAGCGACAACACAGCTAAATGTCTAATAGTCACGTGTCTGAGCGACAAATATCTGGAATTGGTGAAAGAATGTGAAACTGCAAGAGATATGATTATAGCATTACAAAATTTATTTGAAAGAAAAAGCGTAATAAATAAATTACATTTACGAAGACAATTAATAACCCTAAAATGCACGCCGGGTACCACGTTGCAAAATTTTTTTATGACGTTTGACAGCTTGATAGCTAAATTAAAAGCCATAGGTAGCGAGATCGAAGAAGTAGATAAGATATGTTATTTATTAACTGCTATGCCGTCAGAATATGAGGCTGTAATAACGTCGATTGAAACCATGACATCGGATAGCAACCTAACTATAGATTTCATAAAATCTAGATTATTAGACGCAGAAATTAAATTTTCAAATAAACCGGCGACAGCTGAACAAACATTTCTGTCATGTTTTAATTGCGGAAAACACGGGCATAAATCTTATCAATGCAGAGGAGTTGAAAATAAAGAACAATCCCAGAGGAATGGATTCTATGAAGGGGGACAAACATCAAGAGGAAGACAAGTAAGCAGTGGAACAGGACGAGGACAAACATACCATCAAGGAAGAAGAGGAAGAGGAAGACCAGCACGAGGAAGGATAATGACAAATTCAAGAAGTGTTCAAAATACAAGAAATAGTGCGTCATGTGCAAGTGTGAGTGATGATAATAGTGAGTGGTTATTTACAGCATCCGAGAATAAAGTGGCACAAAGTATGGACAATACAGGAAATATTCAATTTATTATAGATTCAGGTGCTACGGAACACCTTATCAAAAATAATTATAAATCTGCTATGTACGACATTCAACAAATAGATGAAATTAAAATATATGTAGCTAATGGTCAATTTTTAACTAGTAATGAAAAAGGTAAATTAAATGTTAAATGGCAAAATGAACAAATTATTATAGAATGTTTAATTGTAGAGAACCTATCGTACAATTTGTTATCTGTAAGACAGCTGTTATTTAAAGGTTTAAAAGTTATATTTCATAATAATATTGTGTCTATATGTAAAGGACAGAATGTAATTCAAGGACAATTAGAATCTCGGTTGTATGTAATTAATTTAAAAATTGAGTCAGGCAAAAGTATGTTATGTGAAGATATAGACAAAAACACCTCTCTATGGCATAGAAGGCTAGGACATTTAAATAGAAAAGGCTTAAAAATTCTTGGTTTACCAGTATCAGAAGAAAAATGTAGCAGTTGCACTGAAGGGAAGAGTACAAGAAGAGTATTTTATGAAAAACTAAAACAGTCAAAAGAAATAGGAGATTTGATACATTCCGATATCTGTGGACCCATTACACCCACTGACATTCATGGAGCTAAGTATTTCCAAGTAATAGTAGATGATTATTCACATTTTGTTACAGTAAAATTATTAGGACAGAAAAATGAGGCTGAACAGAATTTAATTGATTATATTATACAAGTTAAAACACAACTAGGATATAAAACAAAGAATTTGCGACTAGATAATGGAGGTGAGTTTACATCAAATGCTTTTAAGAATTTTTGTAGGAAGAAAGGAATTAAATTACAATACACATCACCTTACACACCAATGCAGAACGGAACAAGTGAGAGAATGAATAGGTCTTTATTAGATAGAACCAGAACAAAATTTGCTGAAACCAAACTTCCAAGACATTTGTGGGGAGAAGCCGTATGTTGCTCGGCTTATGAATTGAACAGGTGCCCAACTAGAGCTCTACAATATAATACACCAGCAATGATATGGTTAAAACAGAATAAAATAAATAATATGAGAGTATTTGGTTCAAAGGCATGGTGTGTCACATTACCAAAACCAAGCAAATTGGATGCCAGAGCAAAAGCCATGATTATGGTAGGATATTCAGGATCAGGGTACAAACTGTGGGATCCAGAGCAGGATAAAATCATATGTTCAACAGATGTTATTTTTGATGAAAGTAAATATATATACAACTTGATTGAAGAGGATAAAAATGGAATAATAGAAAGTGAAGGAAAAGTTTACTATGAAAAAGAAGAAACTAATAAAATTGAAGATAAGAATATAAATAAAATACCGGATGAGGAAAGTAATGAAGAAGATAATAATGAAATGGAACAACATATTATAAGAACTGGAGTTAGAAGAGAAATAAATAAACCTAAATATTTGGGAGATTACGAGTTGTATGCTGCATATTGTTTAATAACTAATCAAGAAGATGTACCAGACACATATGAAGAGGCTATTAAGGACAAAGAATGGAATGAAGCAATCAGAAAAGAAATTGAATCACTTGAAAAGTTAGAAACTTGGACTGTCATAAATAATAGAGAGGGATTAAAAGCTATAGACACTAAATGGGTATTTACAGTTAAAAATAATGGAATTAAGAAAGCCAGATTGGTAGTGAAAGGTTTTCAGATACCTAATAAATACTTTGAAACTAATTATGCACCAGTAGCCAGAATGGCCACCGTAAGAGCATTTTTGGCACATTCAGTAGAAGAAGAAATACCAGTATACCAACTTGATGTACCTACAGCTTTTCTTAATGGAATCTTGGAAACTGACATATTTATTAAAGTACCTCAAGGAATAAATTGTAAAGGAAATAAAATATTAAAATTAAAAAGAAGTTTATATGGATTGAAGGAAAGCCCAAAATGTTGGAATAAACAGTTTAACAATATAATGATAAATAGTGGATTAGAACGGTCAGGATATGATTTCTGTTTATATTTCAATAATTATGTAAAACTATTAGTTTATGTTGATGACATATTGTTGATGGGAAAAGAGGAAGAAGTAAGAAGATTAAAGAAGATACTTCAGAAAGAATTTAATACTAAAGATATAGGTGAGATACAGACTTTCTTAGGGATGGAAATTGAAAAATTAAATAATGGAATTAAAATAAATCAAACTAAGGCAATAGATAAAATATTAAAGAAGTTCAATATGACAGAGTGCAGAGAAATATCTACACCAATGGAGTCAGGATTTAATGCAGATCATAGTGAAGAGATAATAAATGTACCATACAAGGAACTCATTGGATCTTTATTATTCATATCATCAAACAGCAGGCCAGACATTACATTTGCAGTCTCTTACTTAAGCAGATACTTTGACAAACCCACTGAGACAATATGGAAAGCAGGAAAGAGAGTTCTGCGTTACCTAAAAGGGACCAAAGACAAAGGTTTAGTCTATTGCAAAAAAGGAAATACAAAGGAGTTGATAACATATTCAGACTCTGACTGGGCGTCAGACAAGAACGATAGAAAGAGCACAAGTGGAGGAGCAATATTTTACTGTGGGAAACTTATCTCATGGTACTCTAAGAAACAACTATCAGTTGCCTTATCAACAGCAGAGGCAGAATACCTTGCAGGAGCACAAGCAGTCTGTGAAATTATTAATTTGAAGGGAGTTTTGTCTGATCTCAACTCACATAATACTTGTTGTAAATTGTTAATAGATAATCAAAGTACTTTAAGACTAATTGAAAGCTATGAAAACAGTAAAAGATCCAAACATATAGACATAAAAGCACATTTTGTAAAAGATATTATATCTAAGAAAATAATTGGAATATCATATGTAGAAAGCAATAAGAATGTAGCTGATATATTTACAAAGGCTTTGTCTACTAATCAACATTTGTATTTGACATTTAAAATGCATATAAAGTAAATTGTGTAAATTAAAAGTAAAAGGTAAAATAAATTTATAAAACTTAAAGTCAATTAAATGTAAGGATTAAGTGTTAAGGATTAAATAAAACAAACATTTCCCATTTTATTTTATTATCACATTGTAAGTTTTCTAGAGTGCATTTGGTATGCATGTACCTACCTAAATGTATGTACCTAAGCATTATGCAATTTCAAAATTTGTCTATTTAGTTTAGAAATTGAGAGAGGGTGTTGGAAATATTAGTTATACTTATCTGTGAAGTCTGTGAACTAGTATAATCTGTGCATGTGTCAAAATGTTACACACTCTGAATAAATTTTTCTCTCAAGATGGCTGTTCGTTTCACTGCTAATAATCTTATATATAAAATAGAAAACCCAACATAAACGAGTCGTAAAATTGTTTTTTATTCGAACGAACAGGAAGCAGATGAGTTCATTCTTGTTTAAAGCTTAGTATTGATGGCTGTAAATCTCTGACTTTAGCTCCATTTCGACTTTCCAAATTTAAGCAAAATGATCTAATGCCATGTGTTATTTTTTACTTATTTCTAAAAGTAATTTTACAGCTTACCAAAACTTGATCCATTTAATTATAACAAATCAATTTTTCACGCCGTGTGGTGACGGCAGAGTAGAATACAATTGTCACCACCCCAAACCTCTCCCGTGGGTGTCGTACAAGGCGACTAAGGATAAATCAGTGATGAGGAATGGGCAGCAGCATTCCTCTTATACCTACCACCTAGCAGAGTACTGCGACTTTTGTGCCCGATAAATGGCAATAGGCTCGCCACCTATTACATGGGACCTAGCCTAATTGGCGAAGCGTGGGTGCTAGTTCACCTCTGCCTACCCCTTCGGGGATATTGGCGTGAATTATGTATGTATGTATGTATGTCAATTTTTCACACATTTATAAGACACTGTTACTAGTTTATACTTTTGAAAAATAAACTAATTAATCACTTAGTTAACAAGAGTAGGTACTCCAAGTTACACCGGGCGCTCTGTGGTTATAAGATCAGATATTTGATATTTATTGATATATGTAGTTCCGTCTGATCTTAATTCTAGCTTCTGATGGTTTCTAGCCAATTACTTAAATCATGCGTCTAAACTAGCAATTGTAAGTGATGCATAAAACATGACGGCTTTTTGATAAACCTCAGAAACCAAATGGATGTAATACGTTGCTTAGACGTAGCGCACTTTTATCCCTAACCACGTTTTATTGCCACCATGCCTGATTGACGCAGCATGGGTTGGATGAAACCGTAATGGTCCATTAGGCTGAATTTATATTGAGCTTTTCCCATATGCAGTAAATGTCCCCAAACATTAATCTTGATTGAAAAGGACCATCAATCGTTATACAACGCCTGTTATTGGTAATCCATTACTGGATAATGAATCATTTTTAAACGAATTTTGAAATTCTGCTATTTGGTCGAATGGTCAGATCGCTGGCTAACGGCCAACATGTCTCGGGTTCGAATTCCGAAATGGCAAATGGTTAAGATGACTCAGACTCTTCAGACAATTTAAACATATTTGTTCTCCAGACATGGTTGAATATAATAATAAATGTTTATGTAGTTTAGGAGACAATAACTCTTAGCATTCCAAGGATTCACCGTGTCCCGGGTCCACATAATAATAGAGTGTAGCAGAGGGGGAAGTCAGTGGCAGTGCTTGGGACTGGTGACCCGTGTAGGTTTACGGATCCTTTCAAGACATGTCAACACATACAAATATTTATATGATTATTGTGTAGATAACTATATTAAAATTTATTTTTGACCTAGCATCCATAACTCTAGTGTTTATACTTACTTTGGACACACAGGTTTTCGAGGTCTAGCGTATTCACGATCATACATAAGTAAATTGTAAGTATGCCTGCATAAATGATTTTGGAATAGATGATAGGTGTGAGAGATGTATAGTTTTTGGTTTTAAAATAGCTCAAGAAAGATTTATCGGAGAAGATTGAACAATTAATTTACTGTATGATCTTAGTGACTCCAGTTACAGGGACGTTAGGTCAACTGGTTGACCACGCTAACACGCTGAACAACCTGCCCACAACGAGTGGACGGGTCAGGTGCCTGATGCCTCTAATGATCCTAAGTAGTCAGCTCACATAACACACAATAATGCAAACACGCGAACGTAAACTATACAAATGAAACGAATGTTCGCTGTTTGTTTAGGTACCGTAAAACATAAATATGGAGAAGTGATTTAAACCGGCGCTCACCTGGACCACTGCTGGGACCAAACTACGCGCGTTTCGTTACGCGGAACTTTTTATTTGTTCTGCGTTTTGTTTATTGATAAAGTTAATGCTTGTGTTTGTTTGTAGGCTAAATAATGGGGCTCCCGAAAAATAGACATTTCGTTTTCGGGTTATTCATTTTCGGTTGTTTTGTTTTTGTTTTACCTACCTTTTTCATTGCCATTTGTTTTAGGCACTATTATTTAATTCTAGCCTTGGTATTAAATTAGGAGTTCTTCTGGAAAGCAGCGAAAAGATTACGTAGAATTAGCCTCCCCGACTCACCTTTATGACTTTACGGGTGCTATTCGTTTATCATAAAGAACGGAACAGGTTTTAGTCAATTTAATTTACATTCATGTTTTTGGTTGGTGGTAGGACTTTTTCAAGTTCGCCTGGCTAGCTACCACCATCTTATCAAAATCTGTCGCCATAATAGCAATGTTAAAAACATGAGTTACGACAATCTGTCTTAAGACAGTCAGCCCTTCTGTGGCTTAGGTTTGCAGATGAAGCTGGATTCCATCGTGGCCCTTATCGTCACTTACCATCATATGAGATGAAGGCCAAGGGCTTCCCTGTTTAGCAGACCCACACGTCAATTTCCACACCAGACATTTATCCTAAAATGCATTTATATACTAGTGTTAAGGTGCACGACTTATCATCTGGCTTATGACACGTTTTGATATTAGAGCTATCTTCCGTTGAGTAAAACTCTTTTACATCCGACGCTTCCATCATGTTAATAAATCGACGTCTCAGCGCTGATATTGTCTGCAGAAAATAAATTGAATCTCGCCCCCAACCGGAGGGAAGTTTTATAACAAATACTTCGCACTTCACTGCACTTGTATTAAGCCCCTTAAAAGTTATAAAGGTAGATCTATCAATTGTTCTAATTCCTTAATAGGCTGTTATCGGATTTCCATGTCGTTTAAAGGGGGGTGATGGCTTTCGGCTTCACGCTTTTGGATTCCGATGGACAATAGGAATTAGGGTACCTAGACTTAACAAGGGTTTCGTCAGCAGTTCGTTTGTCACAAAATTTGTTTTGTAAATATAGTAGATAGATACATAAACAAACATAACTTGAATAGTGTCCGTGTTCATTACACAAACTTATTTCTCTACAATATTATGATTTTTTGGTGCACATCAATGAAAAGAAGTTATGACTTAGCCATTTTCGATTTTCTTTAAGTCTACTGAGCGTAACATATTATGGATTTGTATCTGTATGGTTAGGTCACATTGCGATTTAGGTCTTTCCTGTGGCTAGAAGAATGTATAACCAACGGCTTAACGTGCCTTCCGAAGCACGGAGGAACTCCAGATAAGAAATTTTTTGTCACCCATCTAATAACCGACCTTAGCAAACATTGTTTAGTTTACGCATTTTGTAATTTATTTGAAATTATAACTGCGTCTTGACTAATAGTTTCTTCTCAATTATTTCCTTGAAGTTCTGGTAAAGGTCCAATAAAACTTGCACTACTTCTAATGTCAGAGATGCTAGGTTCCATTTCATAAAGTGAAGGGGAAGGTGTAGATTTATTAAGGGCTCGTGACCGACCAACTTGCACTGCAAACTCTTGGGTGTCGCTGCCTTTAATTGCCTTATCAGGCGACATACTGCTTTTAATGGCTATTGTCTCGGAGCCGTTATAAGCGAAATGGCGAAACTTGTTAACTGGTCCTTAAGTCTTTTAATTACGGTTCATAATTCCAGGGTTTTTACTACATGTTTGACAGTTTGGTTCTATATGTTCCAATATACATATGTAGCTCAGTGATGTTTGCAAACCAGTGATTTTCAAGGATACCTTTTAACTTATTTCTTTAATTAGTTAATATTTATACCCGAAGAAGGTTGGGTCACGGAGGCGGTAGGCTGTAAAATGTAAGACGAAACATTGAGCAGTGTGGATTAGAATATTGTCACCCAATTCACTCTCACCGTTTTCATCACAAGCACCTTTCCCGTGGGAACGGGTGATGCATAATAGGAATAAAAATGGAGTGTGGAGTTGATACAATCAAGTAGAATCTTACATACCATTCCCTATCAGTGCTAGCTAACTGCAGCTAACTTAGGACCCAAGTTTTACTGCGCAGCTTAGAAGCGGACTAAGTTAATTGAGTTAACCAGGGCGTCGCGTCAGTTAAGTGTATAGTCTGTAACTGAATCAGTCTTAGGGAAAATGAGCTGGGGCATTCTGAACGTTAAGAACGTAAATCTTGTTTGATTCAATTATTTATCTCATAATTACATACATATTTTTGACGGCCGCCTTGGTCGAATGCTCAGATCGCTGGGTATTGGCCAAGAGGTCCCGGATTCGAATCCTGGTAGGGGCAAACTTTGTGATGACCACAAATGTTTGTTTCCGAGTCATGGTTGTGTATATGTTTACGTAGTATATTTTCAACATTGATATACATATTTATTGTGATATTAAAAATATGTCCGTCATCTAGTATCCATAACACAAGTGCTTAGGCTACTTACTTTAGGCTAGATGATAGTTGTGAGTGTAAAAATATTTATTTATCTATTTATATTTATTTATACATACATACATAAATCACGCCTATATACCCGAAGGGGTGAAATAGCACCCACGTTTCGCCAATTATGTTAGGTCCCATGTAATAGGTGGCGAGCCTATTGCCATTTATAGGGCACAAAAGTCGCAGTATATTGCTATTGCTAGGTAGTAAAAGAGGAACGCTGCTGCCCATTCCTCATCATTGATTTATCCTTAGTCGCCTTGTACGACACCCACGGGAGAGATTTGGATTTCATAATTAAGTCTCGGAATACTGCGAACAACATGCTCTGTGGAAAACATTAATAAATAATATAGGTCATCATCATGACCAATTTTAATGTGAGCCTTTGTAGGAACATCTAAGTGCTTGTGATGAAGATGACAGATATTCTAACTATTACAGCTGATAAAATGACACTGATAAAATACACTTTCTTGAGGATGGCAAGCAATCATCATAGCTATTTCGTTTGTAAACTTCAACAGCGGTGCTGGTGACGCCGATCAGCATCCCAATCAATTGTTGCCTTCACACAACGTAGAATCTGTCCAATTTTTTCACACCACCATCTAGATATTCGTATCTGACAAAACGCTTACCTGGGCGATCTGATCGAATCTTCCGAAAAGTTCATTCAGCGTCTTCACGAGATCAGACGCTGTTAGCCTCTCTGACAACGGAGTAAAGTTGACAATGTCCGCGTAGAGGATGCTGACGTTGTTGTGTCGCTGTACGTGCATCTCGTGGAACCTGGTCTGCTTCGAGCTGTCTGCGCAGGCGTCGGCCATCTTGAGCATGATAGATCTCTTCACCTGCAACAAAACAGAGACAGCTATTAGTCATCAGGCTAGTGGCTTAAAATACTGACCTACCGTTAGATTAGAAAGTTATAAAAATATAATTTTCCTTATGACAATAAAATAAGTGATGTCAAAGAAAATTGTAGTTAGAAAAAGTTCGAAAATTTACAATCTTGATGTGGCAATCGAACCCGCGTTGTCTGCATTCCAGGCAAAAGTCTAAACCACTCGAATAATTTAGTAACTCGCAACAATAATAACTTATACAGGTTATTGGACGTACTTTACTTCAATACTGCATAAATGCAGTCGTTGGTACTAAACTGATCATTCAATAATGAAGCTGACGGAATCTAACCATGTGTACGTAAAATACCAATATAAGATTCTGAAAAATAATGCTTATAATATCGTAAAAGGATATTCCTTACACAACAAAAGTAGGTAAGTGCTGAAAACAATTAAGTAAATAGAATTAATAATGAATTCTTTTTCCTTTAGAAATACAATACATTGATAAGCATTGCTAAGTGTCAATGTTACAATTAAATGTATTGATACAATTAACTACATATCATCTTATAAAATGCCGTGACATTTATACAACTGAAATTCGACTTTAAAATGCTTAGCTTAAAGTGCATTTAAGACAGTTCATGGTAACTTTATATCTTCTTGCCCTTGCCGTTTCATTTAAATGTAATAAATCAAAAGAACAGAGAAAAATATAATTAATTGCGTAACCAAAATTTAATTAACCGCCACATTACACAAAAACAACTAAAAGAAAATAAATAAATAAGCTAACAATGAGGACCAAAGCAGTTAGAGGCGAAGCTGGAGTAGATGTTTTTTTAAGCTGTTATATAATTACATCAGGATATAAATTTCGAAGAAAAAGGTCTTAATTGGCGTTATTTACAAATATATATCCAAAGTTTAAGGAAAGCAATAAATCAGGTAATTTGTTTTTACAATTATTTACTTATTCAGATTTACAAATGTTCTGTCCTTAAAATAGGTTGACAGTATTTTCAGCGGATAAAACTACACCACATATTTTACAGCTTAAATAAACTGCGACAAACTTTGTGTGATAACAAAACCTTACATGAATCATTGGTAATTAAAGTTAACTGTATGCGGAATTTCCGTGCAAAATTTCCAGTTTTGCCTACATAAATTACAATTACATACCTACATAAGTTATTTCAGAATATTGTAACAAAATGTGCCAGCCCCAACTCACCCCAGGTGTGGCGTAATTGTCGACTAAGGGTGATTACCCGTCGAATTTTGATCTCCTTGAATATTGATAATCACCTTTGTGCACCTGAATGGTGCAGTGTGAACCCCCAATAAAAGCATCTATGAGAGTTAGTGTCAGGCAAGAGGCCAGCTGTATAACCTAAGCCAAAACCTTGAGCAGTATGGATTGGAATATTTTCATCCAAATCACTCTCTCCGTTCATCGGTCTCTCGACATGGTCCTTTCCATCTCTTTTCTATACATTGAACTTTCTGGTGTGGTAGATGATTAGAGTCAATGACATTTGGCCAATATGAATGGAAGAGGAAATATACTGCACCTACTCTAGTAAAACTGGGAACAAGGCAGAAAGATGAGGCAATTTTTTTTTAATGACATAGCATCTATTGTATGTCATAAAAAAATAACTAAACAACCTATTATTTGAATAAAATACAGACATGTTTCGTTACAAAAACAAAATAAATAATATACTTCACTCATACAAAGAACAGTTCCAGAGGAAAGAGCAGGTTCTGTATTTCATTCAAACAATAGGTTGTTTGGTTTTCTTTGTAATGATTTTTCTAACATTTATTTATTGACTATTCGATTTTAATTTTAACATTATATAAATGTCAGAAAAATTAGTACAAAGATTTTGTTGGTTAGAGATTCCCGCCTTAAGATCATAATTTTTCGAAATTCTTTTTCTAACCACCAAAATCTTTGTATTTATTTATTGTTCAAATTAATAACACAATCATATTCTGAAAATTTTGCCAATACGCTAAGCTACTTTTGTTGCTATCCGTACCATAAATTGTAAAGGTGTCTGATAGCACGCCATAATTAAACACGGCCCTGTATACACTTATTCAGTTCGAGTGTTTTTACGTAAAACCACTTGCGTGAAGTGGCTATGGCCAACTACGAACCAAATACCGTCACCGCGTCTCGTATTTATTACGAAATGCCACAGAAAATGGTAATAAACTCATAACGCACAGTGGTGCGACTTAATGGAAATTCTGAAATGATTGTTTTGTTAACTTGATTTTGATTTTTTTGATTTGAAATAGAAAATAAACATCAGTTAACTTAAGACTCAAATACTTAATTCCCAATAACAAACAATTATCTAAGTAGCTATCCAATCAATTTTGTTTTCATACTTGGAATGTAAATTAAATATTGTAAACAGTATTTACAAAAGTGCAACCAAACTCCATTGTATTTAATTACGGCCCCTAGTTAAGCACAGTCAACTTTATGAGAGAGTAAATAATCATTATATTTTGGCCCCATTAATATTGAATGGATATAAATTAATTATTATATTTATTTATTTTTTGTATAAATGACACTTTACAGGTAACAGTTAATAAGATTAAACATTATTAGTAGGCCTTGAACCTAAGAACAAAATTATTACCTACGATTGGAAATTAATCGGCCTTTAGACATTATCCTTAAATTGCTATTCTAATTCTTCATTTGTCACTAGCACTTTTCCGGAAGATAACCGTATGACTGATGACTGAAAACGTCAAGTCATCCCAGATGATGATATCAAATTTAGTTAAAACAAGGACGATATCATATCAAGAATATTGTGTTTAGAAAAAGTTCGAAAAATTAAACTCTTGATACCTACTATAATTGAGACTACAGTTTACAACTTTCTCTAACGACAATTTTCTTTGTACTCATTTTTCTAACATTATTATAATGTTCAAATAAAAATCCCAATAATATAATCCCAATAAAGATATTCTACTGTTAGTTCCCACTCAGTATGGCAATATCCTGTAACACTTTAACTACGCCTACGCGACACAAGGCTTGCTTGTGCCACCTGTACACTAACCGGTAACGCAGTTGTTTGAGACACCAGTCGATCATCCTGTGTGTTCTTCGTAATTAAGATAATATTAAGTACTTTGCTGTTATTAGTGCTGAAGGGCTTTCTAGCAAACTCTACATCCATAATCTAAAAAAGGTTGAATACTGCAATTTAGGACGGCGGGAGATCAAATAATAGACCCTATTAGAGCTCACACTTCACCATCCCCACTGCACGGGCACAGACCTATGCATGGATGATTATAGAAATGGACGCCAAAATACTTCACTCTAGCTGAGTAAAGGATTGGTGGGTATTAAGAGGATTGTGATGCTGTAAATTTTAGTACTAAAAGCGATAACATTTTTCACCCGGTAAATATAGTCCAATTTTAAACAATTTTGGATATGTTGTAAATGCATACTAATTTAATAAAGCTGAAGAGTTTGTTTGGTTGGTTGGTTGAACGCGCTGATCTCAGGAAATACTGACTCATTATTTTTGTGTTGGATAGTCCATCCAAATGGCAATACGCTCGCCACCTATTATATGGGACCTAAAATAATTGGCGAAACGTGGATGCTAGTTCATTCCTGCCTACCCCTTCGGAAATATAGGCGTGATTTATGTATGTATGTATGTATGTAGTCCATTTATCAACCAACAAAAACAACAATAACATAAAACTAGGTCCCTCACCGCCACGATTCCAAGAACCTCGCTTAAGGTTAATTTGTTAATTAAGTCCTGATGATCCAAGTGGCCACTCAGGACCATAAAAAAACAAAATGGCGGAAGCACTGTCGCGATTTCAGCCTTTAACTTTGACAATCTAATTATACACGAGGAAAATCCGTTAAAGTGTTTTGACACCAATTAGGGCCATTGTGTTCTTAACAGTAATTAAGAAAC
Organism: Cataclysta lemnata; assembly: GCA_963931975.1. Classification (NCBI taxonomy): domain Eukaryota; kingdom Metazoa; phylum Arthropoda; class Insecta; order Lepidoptera; family Crambidae; genus Cataclysta; species Cataclysta lemnata. The sequence continues at coordinate 1,304,831 of OZ008352.1, forward strand.
TCAACAGTGAAAGGGAAGCGCTAAGCGACATTGAAGTCTTTAGGAAATACGTTAAAATGGTAAGGATATACCAGCTAAATCCATTATAATCATTACTCAAAGACCCTGGCTTGTCTAGAGCTTTCGTAGGTTCTACACCGGAACGTGTGTCTAAGGCGGCTCTCACAGAATCTTATCAAGTATGGCTGGGCAGAGAAAGAAGTCCAGCCCGGCTAACATGACCACCGAAAGACGTTATCATATAGCCATTTATCGCGTTGAACTTACAAAAATCATTGGATTTTCGATAGTTCAAAGCGATAAGTGGCTATATCTTTATACTGTGGCCTTATAGGCTTTATGATATAGCCGTTTATCGCTTTGAACTGTCGAAAATCCAACGATTTTTGTAAGTTTCAACGCGATAAATGGCTATATCATGTCGTGTTTGGGTGGTCATGCTAGCCGGGCAGGTGGCAAAGGTGAGTGTTGACTAGTTGTCAAGGGACCCCGTAAACCAACACTTGGGTCACAAGTCCCAAGCGCTGCCACTGACTTCCCCCTCTACCACACTATGGACCCGGCACCCGCACGATGAATCCATGGAATGCTAAGAGTTATCTTCTCAATTTATAAAAAAAATAGCTACTTTTGATAATCTATCGCAACGAGCCATGAATTGCAGCATTTCCAAAATTAAAATTAATTTTTTTTAAATATTTTTACACTCACACCTATCATCTAGCCCAATGTATGTAGCCTAAGCACTTGTGTTATGAATACTAGATGACGGACATTTTTTTTATGTAATTATGTATATAAATGTTGAAAATTTTTCATTTTCATTTTCATGACTCAGGAACAAACATTTGTGGTCATCACAAAGTTTGCCCCTACCAGGATTCGAACCCGGGACCTCTTGGCCAATACCCAGCAATCTGGCCATTCGACCAAGGCGGCCGTCAAAATTAAATGTTGCTTATGGAAGTGATGCCTATCATCACCCGTTATGATTAATGTAAAACAAATAGAGCAAAAAAATTCTACATTTATGTATCAATTCGACGTAATTACTGTATCTACGACAACAGTTACATTTACTCCGTTTTTTTTATCATTATTTTTGGCCGCGCATCGGAAAATAAATTGCCATATCCGTTTCTCTCCCGCGGGTTTCACTAGCTCATGGGTTGACATTGTAGTCCTCGGTTAAACTGGTTCAGTATCCATTGGACCTCCAAGGTTCGACCCAAAAGCAAAGGGGTGCCCGTTCGACCTTCTTAAAAATATTATAATCAAAGCGCCTATTGGACCTTTTTGCAATTCGTGTGCTGGGACCTTATACCAATGAGCGATAGGGAACGGTACCCTAAAACGGGTACTCTCGAGTATAGCGTCATTTTTAAAATTAAACAAACGCGACGCGACTCCACGTGTTGACATCGAACAATCCGGCGTCACGTCGTATGTTCATAGTGTGATTCTGGTCATAGAAAACCAATACATTTGATACGACTCGCACGCATAGCTTTACGTCGGGTCGCGTCGTGTTTTAAAAATGTGTTTCTACAATAAGCCCGCCGTGCTTGATTGTGCTTCTGACGAATTGGCCAGCACAGTCATGTTCTTATCTCGCAATTTCAGCACACAAATTAAGTGTAAACCATTTTCCTCTTTCTCGGAATAAACGCGGCTCACACCCACGTGTTCATTTACTCGGCGGTCGGCGGAGCAATTAGAATAATCCTCAAACGAAACAGCGTCTAAGCCCATTGTTTTGTTCTTGCTCAGGCTCAAATGGCTTAACTGTATTTTTCAATAGCCACAGTTCAAATGTTATAAGAAGCAAAACCTCACTGGATTCAACTGGATTGGAGATCTTTTGCGGTAGGAGTGCTTTTTCGTACGGTCAGCATCACAAGTGGGCGTGCATTTTAGTACTTTTTTTCACAATAATAATTTATTTATTCATACATAAGTACCCAAAAAGGGTTGGTGTCATGCAGATGGCCGGCTGTAAAACCTTAACCTTAAGCAGTATGGATTAGAATATTGTCATCCAAATCACTCTCTCCGTTCATCGGTCTCTTGACATGGTCCTTTCCGTCAATATTCATTTATCACTAACATAACACCTTTCCGATGTGATGGGTGATATGAAACAAGAGGAAGTGGTTGGCTTGATGACGCCTGGCCAATATTAATGCAACGGAAACATACCATATAGGGCAGGAAGAAAGAGACATACAAAAATTACGCCTAAATATCCCCCAATAGGTAGGAGAGGTGTACTAGCCCCCACGTTTCGCCAATTATTTTATAAGGGGAGTGCTACTGCCCATCACTCATCGCTGTCTTTACCCTTAGTCGCCTTGTACGACACCTATGGTAGGATTGGTGGGTGGTGACAAATTGTATTCAGCTCTGCCACACGGCATATTATTTTCTTAATACATATAATATTTTCTTTGTAAACTAGGTATAGTGAAATACGTCACCTTGACACAAATTGCAGTACAGCTAAGCAAACAGCCATTTGTATATTTCGGCCAGAGCGTAATGAGTAAGTCACGAAATGTGCTAGAATTCGTATGGAGGATGGTTTCTCAAAATATGTATTTAGTACATAGAAAGTAAGATGATGTTTCGCATTCATCTTTACAGTTTCAGCGTTCATTGTGACGTTAGACTGTATATTTTCGATAAAAGAAAGGATTGTGATTTGATTTTTATTTGTAGTTTTTATTTAATGTGCATTATAAAAATATCACAATATCATGAACTCAATAAAGTTAGAAAAATATCGAAACATTATTTGTCATTTTCTTTGTAAAGAAAGGATTTTTCCCATACATAGAAAAATAACACGGCAATTTTCCCCAATATATATTATTAATATTTAAAATTTACATATCATATCTTATCCACAAGTTTAATTTAATCCATTATTAGAAAACTTGAAATCATTGTTTCGCCCGTCAAGAATTATTTAACGATCTGATAAAAAAAAACTTGTATTTAATTTGTTATTTATAAATTAAATAGGCGTCTCGTTGTTGAAAGAGAAAATTTTATTTTGGAATAACAACTAATAGTTGCTAAGCAACCTAGGCACAGATTATGGTATACAACACCCCCACCTTAATCTGTAGGTCGTACATATTAAATTAGCTAACTGTACTTATTCACAATTACAACATAAGTCATAATAAAACACAATAAGTACATACAAATATAAACCAAACCAAAAGTAGAAATCGCATCTGAACAAAACAATAGTATAAAACTTATAACTATAGGTGCAGAGTTATACAGGCATAATGACATTAAATTAATCAGTGAGTCCCATACCTATAATACAACTATTTAACTTAGAACGTGGAAGACCTTTTGTTAGAACATCTGCAACCATTTGTTCAGAACGTAAGTAAGATAATTTTATTGTTTGTTCTTCTATAAGCTCTCTGATAAAATGATGTCGAACATCAATGTGCTTAGTGCGACTATGGTGAACGGGATTAGTCGCTAACTTTTGAGCACTTTGGTTATCATTATAAAGAATTACTGTTGAGCTCTCACCTGAAACCTCATGTAAAAATCGCCGCAAGAAAACAGCTTCCCTTGACGCAGAAGATAAAGCCATATATTCTGCTTCGGTGGAAGACAGCGCTACTGTAGCCTGTTTCTTACATTCCCACGATATTTATGCATTTGAGGATTTAAATATATACCCAGTATAGGAACGCCTGTCCCTTCTGTTCGCCCAATCAGCGTCAACGAAACCATGCAGTTTTTCATATGTCCGCTTATAGCACAAACTAAAGTCTATAGTATGTTTCAAATACTGTAGTACACGTTTAGCAGCTAGCCAATGTATTTTTGTCGGACGCTTATTAAACTGACTCAGAAAACTAATAGAAAACGCTATGTCAGGACGTGTACTAACTGCTATATACATTAGACAGCCAATCAGCTTCTGATACGGCACGTCAATAACAGATGCATTTTCTTAATTTTCAAAAATGTCAAGACCGCATTCAATAAGCGTAGTTGCCCCTTTGCAATCCTCCATATTAAATCGTTTTAAGACATCATTAATATAATGCTTTTGATTGACTTTTATTTCTCCACTGTCATTGTCTTTCAAAACATTCAACCCAAGACAATACTTCAGTTCACCCAGGTCTTTAACACCAAAATGTATTTTCAAGCCTTCTAGTAAACTCTTCAATTGAGAATCGTCCTTAAAGAATAGGACCAAATCATCAACGTAGACTGCTAATATACAAGTACTTTTAGAACTCTTATTTATATACACACAAGGTTCAGATTTCGACCGTATGTAGTTGAGTTTAGTAAGCACTTGATGCAATTTCTTATTCCAAGATCTTGCAGCCTGTTTTAGGCCATACAAGGACTTGTTAAGCTTACAAACCTTTGACTCTTGTCCTTTCACAACAAGCCCTTCTGGTTGTGTCATGTGAACAGACTCGTCTAAATCGCCATTAAGAAATGCAGTATCAATATCCAAATGATGCATTTTCAAATTATCTTTAGCAGCTAATGCTATTAACGTCCTAATAGAACAATTTCTAACAACAGGCGCAAAAGTCTCTTCGTAATCTATACCGTAACTTTGACGAAAACCTTTAGCCACTAAACGAGCCTTGTAACGACTGATTTGACCATCTGAATCGCGTTTAATTTTAAACACCCATTTACATGGAATAACCTTTTGTCCCTTATTCTCTACTAAGTCCCAAGTATTATTTTTGATAAGGGAATTATATTCCTCTTGCATAGCATCTAACCATTCTGATTTATTCGGACTATTCAGAACATCCGCATAGGTAACTGGTTCATCATGAAATTCACCGTCATTACAATTAGTAGTATGACAATAATTTACCTCTTTCCTTTTTCGTAAATTATACCTGGACTCGGGTATAGCAGTGCTGGTAGACGGCACTGAAACTTCAGCAGGCACTCGAGAAGTAGATGGAGCAGGTTCTGAATCGTAGAATATCTCATCATCACCATGAAACTTCAGCAGGCACTCGAGAAGTAGATGGAGCAGGTTCTGAATCGTAGAATACCTCATCATCACCATCTAATGCAACCGTTCTCTCCTCCGTCATCGGTAGTGTCTGATGAGTATCATGAAAATCATTATTAGTGAATATAGTGGACTTCAACTCTTTGTTCACGTCACTATTAGAAAAACAATTTTCAAGAAAAACAACATCCCGGCCCTTTATAACTTTTCTAATATTTACAGGATCTCTAAACCTATAACTATTTACATCACTACAATAGCCTACAAAAATATACTGCCTGGCTTTTGTATCTAATTTCTGAACATACGCACGACAACCAAATGTACGCAAATGTGAAAGATTTGGTTTTATATCATACCATCTTTCATAAGGAGTAGCGTTACTTAAAGCTCTGTGAGGGCATCTATTCTTTAGATATACAGACGTACGATATGCTTCTTCCCAAAAACATTTACTTAGGCCTGATTCGCGTAACATACAGCGAGCCTTTTCACTTATACAACGATTAGTTCTCTCGGCGACACCGTTTGAAGAAGGACTATGTGGTACCGTGGTTTGATGTTCAATCCCTTGAGATGTCAAATAAGACTTGAACTCATTATTAACATATTCTGTACCATTATCCGTACGCAAAATCTTAATTTTACAAGAGCTTTGCCTCTCGACTTCAGTTTGAAATTCTATAAATTTTGTTCGAACTTCAGTCTTAGACTTAATAAAGTATACAAATATCATTCTCGAATAATCATCGATAAAAATAAGCATATATTTATAACCTTCTAAAGAAGTAGTTTCAAGAGGTCCACAGAGGTCTGAGTGTATTAACTCTAATTTACTTCTGGCCTTCTTATACTTGACAGTAGTGAAAGGTTTTCTACATTGTTTACCTTCAATACAAGGAACACAAGGACTACTATCTAAACAAGAAAAGTTTATACCTGTAGCTTTTCCTTTCCTTAATTGTTCAAGACTAAATCTGCATAAATGTCCCAGCCGACGATGCCAAAGATTAGATTTTTCTTCAACAGTCGTATCTGGATTAGTAGTCGTCATAGCAATATCCTCTGACGATACCTTAAACTTATAAAGGCCATTAGAAAAAGTAGCAGATCCAAACTTTGTACCTGAAATTTTAATGTCAGTATGCCTGTACAAAGTGCAACCTTTTTCATTAAAAACAACAGTAATGCCTTTATCTACAGCTTTCTTTACAGAAATAAGATTAGTACTCAAATTAGGTATATACAACACATCCTTAATACTAGTTATCTTAGAGTCCCTAGACTTAGGTAAGTGCACATCACCAACACCAGAAGAACACAAACGTTTGTTATCGGCTAGAGTGACTTCCTTGTCTACAAGTGGTCGATAATTCGATAGCCAACTGCGATTACACGTCATATGCACCGACGCTCCAGAGTCAATATACCAATCATTGGCATTTAAAGTAGTACCAGTGCTCAAGGCAGACAGAAGAGTAGAATCAACATTATTTTTCTTAGTCTTATTTTTCCTTTTAAGAGGACACTGAGGACTCTTATGACCTGGTTCTTTGCAATTATAGCAAATAATCTTCCTTTCTTTATTACAACTCTTAGATGTATTTTGAGAACTTGAACTAGCAAACGCCAACTCACGAGATTCGCGTTTTTCCATTTCGTTCAAAAGTTTTGCTTTAACTAATTCTGAAGTAATAGCTACGTTTGAACTTTCTAAAGCCATGACTAGGGGATCATAATCAGAAGGTAGGCCTCCGAGAAGAATAGCAGCAATCGATAAATCATCAATTTTCTTACCGATATCAGCCAAATCTTGAGCAGTCGTCATAACAGCATTTATATATTGTTCGATAGAAGAAAATTCGGACAATTGATAGCGGTACAGCTTCCGTTCGAGAGATATCTTTCGACCCATACCATTATCCTCATATGCTTTGGACAACGTATCCCAAACCTGCTTTGCGGTTTCGCAACTGCGAGCGTGTGTGATAGCAGCACCATCCAGCGTAAGACATATTTTGGTCATCGCCTTCAAATCACGCATTTGTCGAATTGTTTCAGGAGTATTATCACCTTCAGGGTATCCAATGATGGCATTCCACAAGTTTTCGTGTAAAAGATACATCCGCATTTTGAATTTCCATTGTGGATAAGACGACTTATCTGTCAACGGCTTTACATTTATAAATGCATTACTCGATGAATTTTCACGAAACACATTATGTCCTCTTTCATTACTCATTTTGATAATTTATATTACAAATAAATAGTTAATGGCCCATAACCTCTTGTATTTAATTTGTTATTTATAAATTAAATAGGCGTCTCGTTGTTGAAAGAGAAAATTTTATTTTGGAATAACAACTAATAGTTGCTAAGCAACCTAGGCACAGATTATGGTATACAACAAAAAACCCTTTTACTACCGAGACAGGGAACAAAAGAAAAACGCTTGGTAATCCTATTTGACAAATTAACATTGAACTTTGGTTAATTTTGTTTTTTTATTATCGTGACAGACAAAAATGTTTGGAGTTGCTCTAATTTGAATGTTCCAATGTTTTCGTTTCGCTAGTGAATTGAGAATACTATTAATGAACTCTTAAAATATAAACTAATATTACAAAAACTGAATATTGAGTTTAAAATCTGACGTTTATTTTTAAATTAATCACTCGTCTGTCTGTCTCTTTTTATAACAGCGTAAATATATTTTGACAGAAAGAGACGAAAAATCCTGGTTGGCCGGGTGGAAAAGGCCGAAGACGCGAGTTCGAGTAAATTGCATATATTTTAGCAGTATTTATTTGTAATAAAATAAAGTTTTAGAATTTGTAATAATTTTTCAATATTTTATAAAATAAATAAACAGAATAACTGATTTAGTTTTGATGAATGCTAGAGTGAGCTAGAATGGACAAGAATGGTCTAGACTTCTAAAATTGAGGTTACTTGTAGTTTGCCTTCGTCCATTTTCGGCCTCTGTTAAATTTAGCAAGTAAACGCAGCATTAATTTCGTTTCACAATAAAAATGTTTTTATTTATAAAACCAACAAAAGCTCAGTTGGTTCTTATTTTAAAAATTAACTCTGGCTTTTGTTTCCGATCAAACATTGCCAATTACTGAGAGGAAACATGGCACAGTTATTTATAAAATAAGCGTACCGTTTTAAGAACCGTATTTACTTAATTAATTGAGTTGACTGAAAAAAGGCTATAAGGCAGCAATTCTAATAAATCACGCCTATATCTCTGAAGGGGTCCTACCCCTTCAGAGATATAGCCGTGAGTGTTAATTGTGTAGTGGTATGTATACTGTTCGCCAATTACGTTAGGTCCCGTGTATTAGGGTTTTTGATTCAATTATCGATTGTTTTCATATTGACATTTTTGTATTAAATGAGCTAAATGTGTTCGTCTCTTTTCCTCAGATAATCTTAAGATACCATCACCATCGCATAATCGTCGAACGTTGCTGCCCATTACTCCCTTAGTCGCCTTGTACGGCACCTGCGGGAGAGACGGGGGTGGCGACAAATGTATTCTGCTCTGCCGTCACCACACGGCTACGAATTACATTTTAATCAATTCTAAATATTTGCATGCCTATTACGCAAAACACTTTTCCTATTGTATTATGCATTTTGTAAGCCTGACACCTAACCTAGTGCCAGCCAGAGGCCGGCAGCTAGCTGTAAAACCTAGGCAAAACCTTGAGCAGTATGCATTTCAATCACTCTCACCATTCATCGGTATCTCGACGTAGTCCTGCCTTGACTTTTCTTTGCTTTCATTCAACACTTGCCGATGAGAATGGAAGAGAATGAAATAACTTGTTTTTTGTGAACCTTTGCAGATTACACAAGCAAAAACGTGAGTATGGATGGAGATAAATAGGTATATCAGGTAAGTACAATGAAAATAAAGTCAGAAATACATACATACATAAATCTCGCCTATATCCCCGAAGGGGTAGGCAGAGGTTAACTAGCACCCACGTTTCGCCAGCTATGACAAGTCCCATGTAATACGTGGCGAGCCTATTGCCGTTTATCGGGCACAAAATTAGCAGTACTATTGCTAATTTGCTAGGTTGTATAAGAGGAACGCTGCTGCCCATAACTCATCACTGATTTATCCTTAGTCGCCTTGTGACCCACGGGAGAGATTTGGGGTGGTGACAATTGTATTCTACTCTGCCGTCACCACACGGCATCCAAATACATACATACATACATAAATCTCGCCTATATCCCCGAAGGGGTAGGCAGAGGTGAACTGTAAAGTCAGAAAAATATAGAAAAATCATCTGTCCTATAGCAGGGAGCCAATTCACGCACAGTCGAAATCATTTAGAATTCGAGATAAAGTTCGAATTCGAAATTTTTTCGATTACTTTGATTATGAGAACTATTTATTTCGAAGGAAAACCGTTCGAATTACTTCGTGTGGTCGGCAGCTGTCGAAATTTAATTTGGAATTGCGAGATTTAGTAATCGAAAGAAGGGTTTGAAATTTAAACTCAAATTCGAAATAATCTCGTATATGGCGAGAATTGGCGCCCTGATGCTAATACCACATTTCTTTGTAATATTTTATCAAACATTTATAATTATAATGTTCAAATATAAATCCCATCAGGTAATTTTTCAAACGCCTAACTTAGCGATAGTTTCGCAATTGTCTATAATAAGACAACGATTCTGTCTTTAACTTGAGTGGTGTTATAATAACAAAGAAGGGTATGGTTGATTTTGAATGCTAAGCCCAATTTCTATTCGTAGAAGGGAAATTACTGATAATGAGACTCTTTGAAGGACCGGCTTTAATGAAAAATTCTTTGTCCGCTTGAACCACAATCAGCCCAACGATTGATTGTACTCGTTTTTGTAAATCCAATCTCATATACCTACTTATATTTCGAATTTTATGAAAAAATAACTTTTATATTTTTCATATTCTAATTTATAAGACTCGGCAAACAGAGTTGAATGGACCAGATGATTCATCAAAGTTACATAGAAATATCTTTGTGTTAAATTCTACGTTCATTATTATGTAATGCAGGGGACATTATGCGCAGGCCTTGCCTATAGATTGTAATACTTGTATTTTTTCCTGCCTATGTGTTCCTATATAATAATAATTTAGATTTCCCCCCTTCTACCTAATATACCTAATGGTGACAATAAAATAAAAACAACCAGTTGGACAGTAGTAAATTTATAATTTCAATTTAATACAAATTTAACACAATTTATAATTTAAAATTTACATAAGCAGTACTTAAAAGGAACCAAGACCAAGGAGTTCGGGTGGAGTCGTTCTGGTCGATAACGAGTGGGACGAGTATATGAATCTAAATGATATGAATCTACCTATATTGATAGAAGTCTATCTATATCTCCGAGCCTTCAGCCGCCTGGTGGTTAGTAAGGTACCTGACTGTAGAGAAGTGTAGTAGGGAGTAGCAATTCCTCACAGGATTACCCGCTAGGTCCAGTCCACAATCAAGACAGCTTTAACTGGAGTCTCTTTACTCGTACCAAAGGACCCTGAAGTTGTGCAATATAAAACGTCTCAATATATGCGAAAAACACCCTAATCAAAAGCCTAAAATTGACATGAACACCAACTAATATACACAGGTTTCGCTGAATTACCACCGACGAACGCTATCGCACACGTTCGAGCCGGCAGCAAGTACCTATGAGGTTAAAAAGAAACGATATTAATAATCAATTTAGATCAAATAATATCGAAAATCGCCAAAAACTCTACTTTGAAATTTTGTCCATACAACTTAAGGTATCCAGAGAATTGTCCGAGCAACGGTTTTTCAACCGACTTTGCCGATCCAAATATATGCAAAATGATGACGAAACACAACAATTACGGCATTAAATTATGTACTTAATTTACTTTCGAATTTAGAACAGAGAAAAAATGACAAGACGAGACTTTCCTATTATGACATTTCATTATGTTTACCTTTCGGGTCAGTGACACAGTATGTATTCCTTTTAATAACAGCTGTTATTCGGAGAATCACTTTCTTGCTCCGATATAATATTTATAAAATTCTTCTGAAATTTGGAAAATTCCACCAAGGTAAGAAGACCATCAAAATTTTACAGCGTCTCGCTAGGAATTTTAAAACGGAATGAAATCCACTTCCGAATTTCAAAATAAGCGCTCGTCATTGGCCGTGAGGTTTGACAATCGAATCCTGACATTCTTTAAGGCTACTAGGCCGGACTAGGGCAACGATTCTGTATCATACAGCCAAGATAACATTGACAAATTGACAATTTCTTCGATCTCTAAAAAATCGATTCTAAGGGAATTTTAGGCAACAAATATGACCACTGAAGACCTAACAAAACCTAAACGCCGAATAAATACTAAATAAAATCCTAACCTGCCGAAATACAAAATTATCGTCTGGAAACCAAGGAAAAAGTGAAGTAATATTTTTTATAACACTTGGGGGTTATATAACCACCCAAACCAAGCAACTCTTATCTGAACTTTTTCCTTTTTTTTTTTTTTTTTTTTTTTTATAAGTCCCCAATTATGCCAATTTCTCTTTGCAAACCCAAAATTATTATGACAACTAATGTCATTGTCACTGTCAGTCAGTTTGTCAATTTTGACTTTGACGACTTTGACAAGTGACAAAATGACAACGTTACAAGATGGAAGAATATAGGGCAATTACCGGCGTGGGCCCAGTGCGGATTGGTGGGTAATTAACGACTGAACCAACAGCTTGACATACCTTCCGAAGCACGGAGGAACTCGAGATAGTATATTTTCGAACATTGCTTAGTTTACGCAATATCAGGCTTAGAGGGTAAGCCACTGTGCTATAGAGCTCCTCTAAGCTCATTTGCTAAGTCTCGAACATAATTATCTATCAAATAAAATTTGTCTGATGACAATAACAGCTACCCCAAACTGATTTATGGCTAGACAAGATTGCTATCAACTGCGAACTCTCCAGCAGTCGCTACGTTAAAAATGGTAGGCAGTAGTGAATCAACAGCCACTTTTCACCAATTTGGATAGCGCCCATGTAATAGGTGACGAGCCTATTGCCATGTATGTAGTATATTGCTGACTGGTAGAAGAGTGACGCTGCTGCCACCACACGGCACGTCAGCGATGAGTAATGACTCATCGCTGACGTGCCGTGTGGTGACGCCAGAGCAGAATACAATGGTCGCCGTCCCCGTCTCTCTCGCGGGTGTCGTACAAGGCGACTAAGGTTTACGATAGCGATGAAAACAATTTATCAAGGAAAAATTCGTTAACCTACTAATCTAAATGGTTTATTTATCAGTCTATATATAACGCTTATCTTTTATATAAGCTATAAATATGCTTTATCTATGTAAACAATACAATCTAAAGCTCAACAAGCGCATATACATATCAACTTTTTGATGGGAACAGATAAGGGGCTAATATAATATTACGTAGTTGCGCGTTCGATCACTGACAGCTATATCGGTGGCCTGGTTTAGTTTTGATACAAAATTATCTACTTTGTTACTATTTAAATCTTAGAAACATTTATACCAAAAAGGTTTTTTTTATTCTTTACTAGTGCGAAGCAAACCTACAGTTAATTAAGAATACAGGAAATTGGTATAAACCAAATGGTCTTTCTAGTGTTCTTAATACTGTCAACAACTGAAGAGCAGTTGAATCTTGAGTACTATGTTGTACCAACAGTGCTTGTGCAGTAAAAGCTACCATCGTTATACACCTTAAAGTACTCCATTTTTCTCTGCCATTACACCACATTAAGTAAGGTTGACACAACATGTCATTGCCTTTTATTTCTCTTCGTCTTCTTACTGCCGCACTCAGAGACGACAGAGACTCAAATAACGCTAAGGAGTACTTATCGTCAAAAAATGTCAATTCAAAACTAGTCGCTATTTTTGCCGGGTCAATTGACGTCTCTGAGTGCGGCAGTTAGTGGCGCGTCCACACTACTTTCTTTCTCATCGCATCATCTTTAGTTTTTCGTTAATCTATAGGTTTCGGTCTTGCTCTATTTCTGGGTCCATTTACATCCATATTTAACAGTTTTTCAGTTAGATGATATTCATCCCTTCTCGTCACAACTACGCCTGTTGAGCCTTATTTTTTCTGTACGTTGTGCTGCTTTCAGAATTCTATAATTATTTATTTTTTCTTTGTTATTTTAACATTAGCCTATCTATTTAGGCTACGCATATGCATTGAAGAGATAGGCTACGCATTTGCTTAGCCTATCTCTTCTATTGTGATTATACCGAACAACAATTCAGAAAAGTGTTTAACTTAAAAAGCGTGTGCAAAATTGTTTTCCTTTTAAGCGGAAACAACAGTCAGAAAAATGCTTCCTAAGAATTCTTTTGATAAGATTATTTCAAAGAATGTAGGTATATTTACTTAAGAACATCTGACTCTCAGTTAGGTACTGGAGGTGTTTCCCAAGCGGTTACGTATGATTCTGAGAATCTTTACAACACATATCATATTCTCTATTACTGTCCGCGTCACTTTTGTCTTAAAATAGAGAACACATCGCTGTGATTTAACAAATGTGAAATCATGTTATCATACTGACTGTTATTTAGATTGTAAATTTGTAATGTATTGAATCATTGTTGCTTCTGAGTTAATAATGCAAACAGTGACTCTAGAAATGTTGTTGGAATTAAAATATATTTACTTAATTTACAATTTTGTTTCTGCGCTGATCCCAAATAGGATGGATGAAGAGATTTTGTTTCAATAAAATATCAAAAACTTCTGGGGTGTTATATGGAAAAAGTATTTGGTACGTGTTTGGTTCAGAAGTGTTTCAATCACAAGCTATTGATAAAAATGACAACATCAGGTTTAAACACTGCTAAACTAAACACTTCATAAACACTTTTACGTAATATCACCTATTGTATTTAAAAATGTGTAACGTAATGATTACAAAAGACGACGTTCAAGATGACTGACTAACTATTGATTGATATAAGTGAGTGTTGTGCATGTATTTAAAAATTAAAACAGTTTTATAAAATGAATCTCGAATATTTCGTAAAATATTATAAGAAAAATATTTCGATTGTAAAAACTTCATAAAACGCATATTAAAATCTTGTATATTTTTTTATAGCTTCATATTAAGTAGAGATATTACTTTGACTATTTAGATCTGACAAAGCTTTGGCACCAGCCTCATATGAAAGTCTGGATTATAATAATGGCAATCATATTTGGTTAATTCACCTCTACACCTTCGGGAATATGGGCGTGACTTATGTATGTGTATGTATGTATATTTGGTTATTAGAAAGACACACCTATTATCTAGCCCAAAGTAAGCCTAAGCACTTGTGTTATGGATACTAGATGACAGACATATTATTAATATCACAATAAATGTGTATATGAATGTTGAAAATATACTACATAAACATATACCCAACCATGACTCGGGAACAAATTATTGTGTTTATCACAAAATTTGCCCCTACCAGGATTCGAACCCGGGACCTCTTGGCCAATACCCAGCAATCTGTGCATTCAAATAAAGTCAAAATTGTGTACAAAGATTATACGTAGATCAACCCTCCGATTACGACAAAGCCCTCCAATATTAAATAGAAATACGAATTTAAACAATCGCTAGACCAACTGAGTTGTATAGTTGAAACCAATGAACACGATACGTAAGTAGACTATGTAGCAACAGAAACAAAGATAAAAGGGCGCAACCCCCCTCTGCGCCCACGCCAGTGAATCACTGAGGATTGCCCGATGCGTCGGCGTATATCGACATAACCGTTCGTCGCGTCGAATCGTGCGCACGCGTGTAGTGGACCGAGAACAGTGCCTTGTGCGACACCACATATTTCTACCTGCCTAGTGCAACGTGATTCAACAACAATAAGAGTTACGTTAGCTGTGTTGGGGTGTAGGTGTGGGTGTGCCATTTGTGGTTTCTTGTGTATACCGATTTTTGTTGAAAACATGTTTCCAAGGATACAAGGATTGGTAAGTTCAGACCTCAAAGTTTTTATTACAAATGTAGACTTATCAAAGTTGCAGGTGCGTGTTTTTACAGCCGTAATTTAACTAATACAAAATCATTTATCTCTCATCAACTGTTATTTTAATAAATCCAGTTCATGTTATTTTAAATATAAGTGTTTTATCAAAATTTTGTAATCTTTGTTATTGTTCCGCCAGATTTATTCTCATTTTGTGACCTATGAGAAAAGTTCACGTTGTTTAGTGATAGCTTCGATACTAAATAACGATTTAACGCCTCCCGCTGGTCTCTAGAGTAATACAGTCACGTATGGTTGCACAGTGTAAAGAGACCTAGTAAGTCAATTAGTATAGGTATTCAAAATGTATAAATTTTCGTTGTTGCAATACATAGCCCAACAAAGAGGTAAACAAGATACTTATATCAAAATAAAGAGATATCACTTTGGATTATAAGTTTTGACGGCACTTATATTAATAATGTTGCAATGTTGTTGTTTTGTGGGAAGCATTTGATTATAAATAATCAATTAGGATTCCCATAATAAACCAATAAAATTTTAAGAAAGAAAACACAAACGATATGTCATAGATATATGGCTAAAGGAAGAAACCTATCCTTCGATTCCCATCTTGGACATGATTATTTTTATGAAGTTTTTTCTTTGCAAGAAATTACAAGACTGTGCCTAATTATTATTCTCCTCCTCTGTCCTCTGCAAAATATTAAGGGTTTATGTCAATTATAATTATTAACGTATCTCTCCAAAATACTTACCTCTCCTATAAACTTCATTGATGACCATTACACTGTAGCAGACCTTGATATTCTATGGATTGCTTCAAAAATACCGCGTGCTATTGATCACGTATATGCGATCTCTGAGGATCTGTGCCTAATTTATGGTCTCGAGGGGAATATCTACAATACATTCTGATTAGACGTCAGATTGGTAACGTCAATTAACGATAATGCCTCTGAGAAAATTAAGTTTCTATCACATGAATAAATTCGGTAGCCAGATAGAGTCAACGGTAATTTCGTGAATTCTACTTTAATGATATATTACGTTTAAAAAATACGTTTACGGTAATTGACTTTTGCCCTGGAATAAAAGACACTCACTCTTTCACAGAATTTAAAAAAAAATCGCCTTAGTCATCTGTGGAATTGAGTCACATGATGAAGAAGTGAGTCAAAATCAATATTAAGTGGACAGGACCCATAACAACATCCTCTTTGACATTGAAGTACAGACATACATAACGTTATGACCATTACTGTTATTGCTTGTTAGCATGCCAGCGATATCATAAATAATACAGGAGACAAAACACGTTTATATCGCTCATTTATTACAAGAGACACGCAAAACAAAAATCACTTAGAAGCATTCTGTGTCTTAAAATTTTATGAAAATAAGATTTACTGTTGTATGAATGCAATTCGGAGATGTATCTATTTTTTATTTAAGAAGCGATATTATTTGTATTGGGTTAATGGACAACGCTGAACAATTACTACTACATTCATAATTAGCTATATAAAAAAACCTTGAACGAGACCGCAACAAAGAAACGGAAATTCCGTAAGCAAACGCTTTAACAATAAATCAATCTGACTGATATTCTTTGAACAAAAGCACTTTTCTTTTTCCCTTTGACAATTGCAAAATAATGCCAATGCTACATTTGCCCTTTATCAAAATAATTTCGAAATAACACAGTCCATTTTCCCCAGAAACCATTAGAAATTCTCTGAACTTATCTTGTCAAGTTTTGCATTAGGATTATCTTATTTTGAGAATCATCGTAAAAAATAAGCCATTATGTTTTTCAGAATGACATTAAGTAGTATGTTTTGACGGTAAGATTAATGGTAGATGTTGGATTTTCTTTTTGTTAAAAAAGACTTGAGTTCTTATTAATTTCACATAACAACAAGACGTTCTCAAGGAGCTATGGTGTATTGACATTGAGAATTAACGTCTCGAGCCGTCTTGAAAATTTCAAACAGCTCTGTGGGAGTTATTTTAATGTATATTTCCCTTCCTGTGGGGACGTTCCTTGCATTGGTAAGCGCCGCTTGTATGTCTTCATAATTATTTTATACTAGCACCAACCGGAAAAGACAACTTTAAAAATTTATAGGTATAAAAGAATCGTGTCGTAAGCGCCTGAGGGTAAAGACGGCGAGAAGGAATGGGCAGCAACACCATCTAGTAATTAATATACTGGGATCTACGTGCCCGATAGATGGCAAAAGGCTCGCCACGTATTACATGCAAGGAAACTAAGATAATCCCCCTTATCGGGAACAAATAAGCATGATTTATATACGTATTTATAACCTAAAGTGTGTTGAGCAAAGAATATAGTTAATTATATTAATATCTATTAAGGTATCTTTTCTCGTATTTCATAAGAATTGCATGTAATTGTATCCGGCATTGATAAGTTTTGTTGCGGAAAATATTGGATATTATTTTGTAATCGGCACTGCGCCATGTGTATTCGGTTACTGACTCTGCACAAAGCAATTTCAGTGTATGTTTGTTGCGAAATTAAGTTGACATTTTTTTATAGTGTAGACCTGTTTTATATCGCCTGATTTTCGTGTGCTTTGTGCGCTTTGTCAGTAATTCGAATATTTTTTACATCTCTGGTTTTTTTTTTTGATCAATGTATTTTTGATGCCTGTAATGATAAATGTATTGTGAAGTAAATAAAGAAATTTTATTTTCTCATATTATTGAATTTTATAACAGACAGGACAATGTATGTCCTTTGA
The DNA here is from genome assembly GCA_963931975.1 of Cataclysta lemnata. Classification (NCBI taxonomy): domain Eukaryota; kingdom Metazoa; phylum Arthropoda; class Insecta; order Lepidoptera; family Crambidae; genus Cataclysta; species Cataclysta lemnata. Next base: position 1,322,708 of record OZ008352.1, read on the forward strand.
AATAAAAAAAAACTCAATTCCCCCCCGTGACCACGGGCGCTGTCAAATTGGTAGAAAAGTTGAAATTAAATGAATATTATTATAACACTCATGTTAACAACACAACACACATAGATACGCGCGAGTTAAATTATTTAAGTTATTTTATTGCAAATGTGTCATGTGTTGTTTTGAGCGATTTATAATTGTTGTCTGTCTGCAGTCTTATCATCATTACTCTTATCAGATGATCAAATGTCTATGTTTGACTTCGAGCCAATACAGAGTAATGTGTTTATTGTAGGGGAGAAAGGGGTTGTTTGATAATATAATAGTTATTATATTTTTTATGAGAATATTTACTTTTGCTGCTCAATTTGATTACTATACTCACTTGCTGATGACTAGGTCGGATGGTGAGATGTAAAACTAACTCTACAACTACGTTATATAACTGAAATTTGCGTACCATTGCCAATTGGACACTGTTTTCATTGTTAGGGAATTCATTTATTGATAAACACTCATTTAATTTTGTTCACATATTTAAGTAAAAAACAATTTACATGAATATTAAGGTAACCACTGTGAAAGTAAACGCATACTGACGAATAAAGAATATATTAAAATCATGCAGAAAGGAACCACCATACAAGACACCAATTTATTTATGACTCTTGTTTCCTTATGGAACAGAATTAAGAAAATTATTTGTTTGCATTGGTTCCTTTCCTTTTATCTATGTTAACTAGATTTTTTTCGAAACCTCGACCTCCTGATAATTTTGTAATGCACGTGTTCAGAAGGCACGTTAAGCCGTTGGTCCCGGCTGCATCTGCAGTCGTCAATACTCACCAACCCGCACTGGGCCAGCGTGGCGGGTTATGGCCCAATCTCCCTATATTTTTCCATCAACAGGGAAGGCCCATGCCCCAGCAGTGGGGACATTAAAGGGCTAGTGATGATGATGATGAACTAACGTCTTGGTTGACTCAGTGGTATAGGCTGTCTTCTGCCATCTGCCCGGAATGCAGAGGACGTGGGTTCGTTTCCCCTACCAAGACTGAGATTTTTCGAACTCTTTCCAACCATAATTTTCTTTAAGCATATCATGTTCACAGACAACTATCCCCGGTCTCCCCTACAATTTCTCAGATAGTACTAAACACACGCCGTAATTAAATACAGCGTAGCTTATTGCGTTGTGCTAGAACAGTCATTGGTTACCAACGCATCGGCAGAGAAACTGGTTTCTCGCGAAGCAGTCTCAATAATTATGATTGAATAAATTCCCCCCCTTGTTTCCGCCAGTGTGGTAAATAACTGCATGTGCATGTATGTTTTGCTATCGCAGCTGTAGTCATGAATGCGAACAGGACATGCCTGGTGGCTATGATATCTCGTAACTTTTTATGCTGGACAGGGAGCTCTTGCCCTTCATATCACCTGATAGTAAGTGACGATAAGGGCAGAAGGGCACTAGAAGCCCGATTCCTGCTTCACCGGGAAACGTCAATCACAGACGGACTGGCTATCTTATCACAAATTATCGGAGCACAATAATGCTGTTAACATTATTATTATGGCGACTGATTTTGATAAGTAAGTGGTAGCTAGCCAGGCGGATTTGAAAGAAGTCCTACCAACAACCAATAAATTTAATCTTATAAGTGAATTAGGGTAGCAGTTTAACTGCAATAAATGTGTAAAAGGTAGCTAGATAGTCTCCTGGATACATACTGTGTCAGTGAAAAATAATAATGTCTGAAATATGGCACACCGCTTTTGTTATACTATCACGTAGGTAGCTCAGTTTATACTAAAATCCGTAACATATTTTATGGTTACAATGAAATTTGTGGTAAGAGAAGTTCGAAAAACAATAGTGTTAATACCGAATTAGAACCTAGTTATAAATACTATAACTTTTCTAGTCACAATTTTCTTGAAATAATATTTCCACCATTAATTAATAATGTTCAAGTGAAAATCAAAAAATAACATGCATTGAGGTTATTTATTACACCAAACCCCATAGACAACGCTGTTGTGGATGATTTACTCGCTACCAAGAGCGGCACCCCGGGTGCATTGATTATGACTCTACCCTGCCACAGTGTAGAATTTAATATTAATATTGCCTCCACCGTCAATTTTGACAATACTTAAATGTTAAGCAGGGCACAAACTTTGAGTAGCGTTTCTCTATTTGGGGATACACAGCTATAATATCAGGATCCCGTACCCAAAGGGTAAAATGGGACCTTAAGACTCCGCTGTCCGTCTGTCTGTCACCAGGCTGTGTCTAAAGAACCGTCCTAGTTAAATAGTTTTTTTTTTGTCTTTCTCTGGTCTCTGTTTACTTTTATCAACTTCCATTTTGACAACGTTCTATTCATACGACTTTCATCCCGTCTTATCACCTGCCCTTACAACCCTAGCGAATTATCTACTTACTTTTTCTTCACAGCGCTAGTTTCATTAAAAATATGTATAGAAAACAAAACCATCTACAACTTTTAGCTGCACCTAAATTGCTTAGTTTTAAGACTGTTCGTTTCCTATTACTTAGTCATTAGCCGAGATAAGATTTGCGTCCTAAATTGTTTTCGTAGAAATGTCATATCAGAAGCATTCGGAACTAACTTCTCATCACATCAGTGACTAATATCAAAAAGTAGTCATTAAGCACTTTCATTATAATTTATGTGCGCAGTGGCTGATTGTTGTTTCCGTTAGAATGTCAGCTGTTTAAATGTACAAGTATTTTATAGTACAGTGTATAAATCTGTCAAATATCTCCAATCGACTGTCACCCTTAATTTGTTTTAATTAATGAAAAAAAACAACCGTTAGCCGTGTGGTGACGGCAGAGTAAAATACAATTGTCACCACCCCAAATCTCTTCCGTGGGTGTCGTACAAGGCGACTAAGGATAAATCAATGATGAGGAATGGGCAGCAGCATTCCTCTAATACCACCTAGCAATAGCAAAGTACTGCGACTTTTGTGCCCGATATATGGCAATAGGCTCGCCACCTATTACATGGGACCTAACATAATTGGCGAAACGTGGGTGCTAGTTCACCTCTGCCTACCCCTTCGGGGATATAGGCGTGATTTATGTATGTATGTAAAAAAACAACGCTTTTCTTGCAAAAATAAGTCTTAATGCCATACACTTTGAATACACAATGTTTTTTTTTGTAATGGAAATATATCCCTTAGCTACATTGAACGATACCCGCGTGAGATATGTGGAGGTAGAGATAAATGTTATTTTGCTCTACACTCACCACACGACTTCATAATATTATGTTAGTGTCATATTATTGCGTAATCTCAAATACAAGACAAATTGTGATTTAATAGCGCTTTGTCTACAATTTATTAAATGATAACGACTTCCTTGACACTTGACTTCAAGATATTATTATGACGGAAATATTGAACGCTATCTTCAATACAAACACCTTTTGAATGTCATACAACATACAACCATCTCCTGGTCAACTTAAAATCAAATCGAGCCATTTACCACAAACCATATTTTGAGATTTTCAATCAATCTTGTTTTTTAAGATGAATTTGATTAACTTTTAATTCGACATTAGACAATAAAAGAATTGACAGGAGCATTTTTAAATGATACTGATAGTGTGAATTTTGAACTCATTAGGATCTTTATTTATATTAGGTTGGGGAAAAAGTATTTTCGCATTATAGTATTATATTTATAACTTGTTTTGAAAAAGGGGTAGCCATGAGAAGTAAATATATAGGAAGACTAGGAGAGGTGGAAAGTGTGACAGTAACAAGGAAAGGAGAATGAACTCTAGATATATAAGCGCAGGACTCCTTAGGGGAAGCCTATGCCCAACAGTGGGCGTCTCTAGGCTAAAATGATGATGAAAGCACGACTGGGATTGCTTATTCTGACACAATCATCTGCATCTGCAGTCATTACCCACCTGCACATTCAGCACTGGGCCAGCGTGGTGGTTAATGGCCCAAACTCCCTTTATTATTCCATTCATAGGAATGACCTGTGCCCCAGCAGTTGGGACATTAAGGTAATGGTAATAATGACGATGGTGGACCAAAAGAATAACACGGAAAGATGTGTGATCTCTATCTACACACGACCAACGACGTGATTTTTAAATTGCTGTCAGATACTGTACAGACACTATCTCTCATTCAAATTCAAAGTCAAAATTCGTTAATTCATATCTAGTATGATTACAATACACTCATAAATCGTCAAAACGTTAGATATCGAAATTATCATTTAATATAATAATATGTCAGGCGTTATTCCAGATTTCACTAGGCGCATTGATTCTCTCTTTTTAATTCTAAAATAGAAGTTGATATGTTCTACGTGACCTATCTATATCGTTACGTACGTGAGGGCTCGTAGCGTCGCCTTAGAGAGGATGCGTGAAACCACTTCCGTGGTCGCTTTCGACCGATACGCTGGATGGTAACACGATTATTAGATTTCTCCATACCCACCTACATGTGACCAAGTGACTTGCTGGAACCGTGAAATGGAAGTGGTTAGTCTTTTTTCAATGTATTTCAGTTGCTATAACAATTTTTCAGTTGCATTTAAAAAAACAATGCCGTGTGGTGACGGCAGAGTAGAATACAATTATCACCACCCCAAATCTCTCCCGTGGGTGTCGTACAAGGCGACTAAGGATAAATCAATTATTAGGAATGGGCAGCAGCGTTCCTCTTATACCACCTAGCAATGTACTGCGACTTTTGCGCCCGATAAATGGCAAAAGGCTCGCCACCTATTACATGGGACCTAACATAATTGGCGAAATGTGGGTGCTAGTTCACCTGTGCCAAACCCTTCGGGCATATAGGCGTGATTTATGTATGTATGTAAAAAAACTAGTTATTTATTATAATTACGAAACCATGTGACCATATTCAAGTACAACTGACTTATTGGAACCGTGAAATGGAAGTGGTTAGTCTGTTTTCAGATGCTATTACAATTTACCACATTAAAAAAACAAGTTATTATAATTACGAAACCGTTTAGAGCTTCGGTCATCTAAAACACTATATATTTTTGAAATAAAACAACTTTTACGGATTAGACTCGCGTATATTTAGATAGTCACGGGGTGACTATCTGTCAATAATAATTGTAGAGTTATAAAGTCAATTTTAAATGCGATATAGATCTGCTCTCCTCTCCTCGGTGAGTCTGAACGGACACTTACTGCCGCACTCAGAGACGTCAAATAACTTTAATGAGTATTTAATTTCAAAAATTTTCATTTAAATCTAGACCATAGACCCGGCAAGAATAGCGACTAGTTTTGAATTGTCATTTTTGACGTTAAGTACTCATTAACGTTATTTGACGTCTCTGCGTGCGGCAGTTAATCTTGTTTTAGTGGCCACCTGTCTCAACTATTCTTTCACAGGATATCACTAATTAATTCGCGTCGCTTCACCCGGCTTGCACGTGACCAGTTTTTACTCTGAGCGGTGTAGACTGAAATATTATATGTCGCAACGCAAGCAGATCATCGAATTTGTCACATTTTCATAATCTGGCTGACCAATCAGTATCATCAACACACCGGCCTTTTTAATATCCCCACCTGGTGCACAGGCCTTGCCTATAGATGGAAAAATATAGGGAGAATGGGCATATAACCCACCACACTGAGCCAGTGCGGGTTGGTAGTAGATACATACATACATACATAAATCACGCCTATATCCCCGAAGGGGTGGGCATAGGTGAACTAGCACCCACGATTCGCCAATTATGTTAGGTCCCATGTAATAGGTGGTGAGCCTATTGCCATTTATCGGGCACAAAAGTCGCAATACATTGCTAGGTAGTATAAGAGGAACGCTGCTGCCCATTCCTCATCACTGATTTATCCTTAGTCGCCTTGTACGACGCCCGCGGGAGAGATTTGGGGTGGTGACAATTGTATTCTACTCTGCCGTCACCACACGGCCATATGCCTGGGCAGAGAAAGAAGTCCAGGTGGCAAAGATCAGTGTTGACATGTTGTGAAGGGGTCCTGTAAACCTACACTTGAATCACAAGTCCTAGGCGCTGCAACACACACTTGCCCTTTCTGCCACACTATGGGCCCGGCACCCGCACGATGAATCCATGGAATGCTAGGAGGTTTCTTCTAGACTCTACTTTTTCCTAAAATTAATGCGAGGCTCACCAATCGTGACAAAAATAAATAAATAAATATTTTTACCTATCATCTAGCCCAAAATTAAGTAGCCCAAGCACTTGTGTTATGGATACTAGAAGACGGACATATTTTTATATAATTATGTATATAAATGTTCAAAATATACTACATAAACATATACACAACCATGACTCGGAAAAAAATTTGTGGCCATCACAAAGTTTGCCCCTACCAGGATTCGAACCCGGGACTTGTTACAATAGACCATCATCAACAATATGCGATATAAAAAAGTGCCGTCCTTCCATCAATGTTATATTATTATGCGTCGGCACTCCTTTGTCAGTTATACACCATTAACAACGGTTTACAAGACAGTCTTGTCTTATAGACAAGTAATTTTCTACAATAGTACAATTATTTCTATTGTCAATGAAAATAAAATTAGTTGTAATCATTTTCTAAAACTCTACCAGATTCTTATTGTATACAGGCTGCTAAGTTACCAAAAAATGTATCATCGTGAGTTCTTTAGGTAGGCACGTTAAGTATCTAACCCTTTAGCGAAAGTCAGTCGCTATTATTTTATGTAACTATGTATATAGTTTCACGTTTTTGTTATACTGTATATCAGCGTTATTGTCATACCACCTAGCAAAATACTATGATATAAGTAATAATTTATGAGCTCGATAAATAGGCTCGGCGATATACATTCATGTGAATACACTCGTACCACCTACCCATTCTGGGATAAATATACGTTTATCTAAGTTAGTAATATAGTTTGACGTTGCGTTGAAATCAAAATACCTAAAGCAGGGTTCGTTTCTATTGAAAAACGGCAACAAATTTGAAAGTTCTGTTTCCATATATTACTGCCGACTGTACTAACATCTCTAAGATCGATAATTGCTCTGATCTAATTCGAAACATCATAATTTATTCGTAAGAAGTTCACAAGTTCACTTATCAATCAAGGAAATGGTAACGTATGTTGTGGTCATCCATATACCTATTACGGTTTGCGTAAATCGAATCGAAACATTAATATTAATTCCCTCGCAATTAGTTTAAGTGATAAAGAAATATTATTCTGTAAAGGTATACAAGGAAGATCATAACACGGTAGAAAAGTAATGTGGTATACAGATTTTGGTGGTTAGAAAAATAATTTCGAAAAATGATGGTCCTGAAGCGGGAATCGAACCCGGGTCCGCTGCTATCCGGGCAGGCGCCTGACACAAGTGTCTTGGTTGACCGAGCGGTCAGGCTCAGAAATTCTTTTTCTAACCACCAAAATCTTTCTACTAATTTTTCTAACATTTATATAATGTTGAAATTAAAATCGAGTAATGTGGAATATTCATTATTATTCTGCAAATATATTTCCATAGCCGGGTGGTGTCAGATACAATTGTCACCACACCAAATCTCTCCCGTGGGTGTCGAAAGCGACTAAGGATAAATCAGTGATGAGGAATGGGCAGCAGCGTTCCTCTTTACCACCTAGCAATGTACTGCGACTTTTGTGCCCGATAAATGGCAATAGGCTCGTCACCTATTACATGGGACCTAACATAATTGGCCAAAAGTGGGTGCTAGTTCACCTCTGCCTACCCCTTCGGGGATATAGTCGTGATTTATGTATGTATGTATGTATGTGTTGACAATACCTACATCAAAAATTACAAAATATCCGTCACTAAATCGAGTTTATAAAAGTAAATGCCACCGTTCGTCAACCAGCTATTTATAAGAGCAATCAGAACAGGCTGTTTTTTCTTCGCACAAAAAGTTTTATAAGTATACCAAAAGATAACTTTTTGCTTCGGCTATTTCAGTGCGACATTCCAAGGCAGTTACTTTCCATTGGGGCCTTCAGTGGCACCAGATGCTGGTTTTTATTTACATTTCCTTGTTTTTTGTCCAAATAAGTTCAAAGACTGCCAACAAAATGAAGGCTTATTTACTAATACACAAGCTTCAAGGTAGACGAAGGGCGATTAGGTTGACTATTCGACATAGGGGTCAAGGTAGACACTAAACGTAATTCATCGATAAGGCGGCGCTATTGAAATTAAATTAATTTAAGGCCGCTGATAATTAAAGTTTCTTAATTATTATCTTCTTCTTCGGCGGCGCAGTATGTTTCCTCTTCCATTTATATCGGTCAGACGTCATCGAGTGTGCCGTGTGGTGACGGCAGAGTAGAATACAATTGTCACCACCCCAAATCTCTCCCGTGGGTGTCGTACAAGGCGACTAAGGATAAATCATTATGAGGAATGGGCAGCAGCGTTCCTCTTATACCACCTAGCAATGGCAATGTACTGCGACTTTTGCGCCCGATAAATGGCAATAGGCTCGCCACCTATTACATGGGACCTAACATAATTGGCGAAACGTGGGTGCCAGTTCACCTCTGCCTATCCCTTCGGAGATATAGGCGTGATTTATGTATGTATGTATGTAGACGTCATCGAGCCATCGTCTCCCTTTTGATTCTTATCATCCATCACTCCGCACAAGTGCTGTGATAAATGAATGTATAGAAAAGAGACGAGAACGACCATGTCGAGAGACCGATGAGCGGAGAGAGTGATTGGGATAAGAACATTCCGATCCTTACTACACAAGGTTTTGGCTTAGGGTTGACAGCCAGCCGCCTGCTTGTCACCAACTCTCTACACCGGGCAACCTTACTTAGTCGACTTTTACGACACACCTCTAGTTGGGGCTAGCACATTCTATGTAATTTTTTCACTTCTAGGCCGGCATGGAAGCTCACAATATTATCTATATTGAACTAAATAAAGATATCTACGGTAATATCGGATTTATATCGTGTTTCAATAGCTTTTGCTTTTGTTACTAAAATAGAATATAATAGACATAACAACAACAAGTTAGTAACGAAATAAAATACGACCAATTAAAAACGAACTGTTTTTTTTCATTTTGACATCACAATTAGTATTAGTGTAAGGTTATTAAGAAAAAAATAAATATAATATTGCAAACAAATAGAATATATAGCAATTCTGTTTGAGTCTCTTAAATGCGAATCGTTATCATCCCAATAGAGTATTATTATAAAATCTTAATGTAAACTATCTACCTGCTTTTAGGATTTTACCTGCCTGGGAGGCACTGTTGGCTTTCGCTCTATAATTCCGCGAAGGCATTGGTCGAAATACACTAAGTAAAGATTTAAAAGCTTCTCAAATACAAAGAGATACAACTCAAAATCGCACTCCTGTAACACTGTCTTATTGTTATACATTTAGAGCATAAAACGGGTCTTTTTTAAGTTGCGTGTACTATACGCCTTTGTCACATAAGAGTAGATAGAGTGGAGACCAACGTTCATTACAATTGCACATTTCTTTCGCTCTGTCTAATACATTTGTCACCACCTCAAATCTGGTCGAGGATATCGTACAAAGGGTTAAAACAGTGAAGAGGAATGAGCAGCAGCGACACACACGTTTCCAACGCATTTATTTGACGATTCATGAGTGTATGTAATGATACATTAAACGAATCAACCATTTTTTATGTTTGTAGGCTTACAATTCTACGGTGACATATACGTCTCAGGAAAAAGCTTTACGACAGAATGATGAACAACAAACGCGTCTCCCTCCCGCGTGCGAGTTGAACTGATCCCCTGGTGGATCAGATATATTTTAATTTATTTTTTATGCCGGTCGGTTCCCCAAGAAAAATTTGTAGTGGTTCAGATATTTAAATTTTTTCCGTTCTTGGGGCCTACCGCCTAACTCTGAATGATCACCGAATGATTTTGTATGAATTTGGCATAAAATCCGTGCCGCCTAAAAATTCAGGATGGGTGCTATAGCCGTAAGCAGTGCATTGCAATATAGCTATCATCAGCAATCGAGTTAGGTGGTAGGCCCCCTGATCCCCAGACTCTCTTTTCGAGACAATCAGCACGAAAATAAAAAATAAAATAAATAAAATGTGCGTCTAGTACATACAGGACCTAAGCATTTAGTAGGCGCGTAAACGTCTGCATGTCTGATGACACATCCAGTGAATCACCGGGTCGCTCCCGAAATATCTCTCTCTAATAATACGACTGTCTGCCGGTCGGTATGTCCACAACGGGCCCTTAATATAACGTGTTACATAAATACAGCGTCCGTTGGTCACTTTGTTTGGGAGAGCCGGAGAGTGATAGCTGTGGTCGATGAAAGAGAAAAATATATACATACTTACATAAATCACGCCTGTATCCCCGAAGGCAGGCAGAGGTGAATTAACACCCATTTTTCTCCAATAAGTCAGGTCACATTTGTAATAGGTGGCGAGCCTATTGCCATATATCGGCACATAAAGCGCAGTATATTGCTAGGTGCTATTAGAAAAATGCTGCTGTCTTAATACTAGTCTATATAATTAAAAATCGCAGTAGGTACCTATTAAAAACTGTGAGCCACATTGCGATATGAAATTTATGGCCATGGAGTTAGGCGCCATTTTCCCTTATCGCCTAAAACACCTCTCCACGTCGATACGTAGGTACAATATCAGTCAACACGATCATACATAACGCGGAACACGGTAATGCAGTTTTCCTCACTTTACGTAACTCCTGCGACAGCGTTCGGTTCTTTCCATTGGTTTGTAATACCAACACGTCAGCAGTGTTTATATGACTCTAGAACAGGGTTTCCGAACCTGCGGGTAATCCTCCCGGGGGTGAATACGCTTTCTTCAGGGGTTGTCAAAAAGGTACCCAGTAAATTTTAGTGGATACCTTCTATTGTTGGTATTATTAAAGAACATAGTACAGTAACGCATATGGACACAGTGGCATGTGCTCTTTCTTTCTCGCTTGTATTGTTTTTATAATATTTTTAAGTTGGGGTAAAACTGTTTTCCTATCAAATTACGGGGGCAGCATTATTATAAAGGTTAGGAACTACTGCTCTAGAAGGCATTATTTAAAAGAGTTAAGTTATCCTGTCCTGTCTTCAGGTTATCTCTAGTCGGTTCAATATGTTTCTTCAACCGGTTTGACGTCAGTGATCTATCTACTCCCTTTTAATTCATATCATCCATCACACCGGAAAGATAGGTAATTCAAATCATCCAGGTTCCGTCCTGCAGTGTTTATATGACTAGTGGGTTAGTTCCTCGGTCCCAGGCCAGCATGAAAGACGCTTTACCCTCAATGGTGCAGAGCATGCAATGATTCTTTCCCTTACAATTCCTAACATTCTGAACTTTCGACACCCAACCCTGTTTTATTCTCTATAAAGTTACACGGGGCCGTAATTATGGTAAACACGCCTTTATATTAGTTATAATACAATTCACGTATTACAGAATCTAGGGTAAAGATGTATTGTACATAAATACCTACTTACAAGGCGTTGTAAAAATTAACATATTAACCCAGATTTTGAAAGGTATGGATAAAGATAGGTGTCGATAGGAAGTGATAAATATTACATACATACATACATAAATCACGCCTATATCCCCGAAGGGGTAGGCAGAGGTGAACTAGCACCCACGTTTCGCCAATTATGTTAGGTCCGATGTAATAGGTGGCGAGCCTATTGCCATTTATCGGGCACAAAAGTCGCAGTTCATTGCTATTGCTAGGTGGTATAAGAGGAACGCTGCTGCCCATTCCTCATCGCTAATATATCCTTAGTCGCCTTGTACGACACCCACGGGAGAGATTTGGGGTGGTGACAATTGTATTCTACTCTGCCGTCACCACACGATATGATAAATATTATCATGTGAATTATTGTTATAAAATATTCAATTTAAGAAAGAGTCGGTGATCTAGTACACACAGAAAATTGGCCACAATAGATACATAGAAAAGAGTCGATTTTTTAAATTGAAATATGTATAAACTGTTTACTTTTTATGAAATATATTTATCATAAGCATGCATTTTTATATTTAATTTTTTTCTTATATGGTGTAACTAAAATACCTTCCTCTGCTATTATTTAGGCTTTTCATTTGGGTGGGAGTATATAAATAACTAGTGGACGCCCGCGGCTTCGCTCGCGTTAATGTCGGTTATTATGTAGCCTAATAGCCTTCTTCGATAAATGGACTGTACAACACAAAAATAATTATCCAATGCAAGTGCGTTTAACAAACCAAACAAACAAACAAACAAACTCTTCAGCTTTATAATATTAGTACAGATCTTCTTTATCAATATAAGTAAAGCATTAGAGCCGTGTGGTGACGGCAGAGTAGAATACATTTGTCACCTCCGCAAATCTCTCCCGTGGGTGTCGTACAAGGCGACTAAGGATAAATCAATAATGAGGAATGGGCAGCAGCGTTCCTCTAATACCACCTAGCAATAGCAATGTACTACGACTTTTGTGCCCGATAAATGGCAATAGGCTCGCCACCTATTACATGGGACCTAACATAATTGGCGAAACGTGAGTGCTAGTCCACCTCTGACTACACCTTCGGGGATATACGCGTGATTTATGTAAGTATTAGAGCTTAGAGGAACCGCGGTGTCAAAATATTGCAATTATTTGAATGCAGTCGCGTACTAACTAATGGTCACTTAAAACTAATTAATTATATAACAACGACACAAGTAGGTATACTTGTTACACAACGGCACATCACAGGAAGAGATAAACTTGCAGCCAGGGTCACTGACCCGCTCATCGAATATAAAACATATTTTTCGTTTTATCTGCAGTTTTTTTTTAAATACAGATAATTGCTAATTGTGATATTAATAACATTTTAATTGCTCACTTAGGAATATTTATGTTGAGGACTGGGCAGTAACATCTAGGAGATGTCTCCTTAAAAATATTTTCTCAATACAATACCTACACATTGTATTAATGTCAAATTAAATTGGTATTTAATTATTCTTGGCACATTGCTCTTATCACACATTGAAACTAAGACATAATTTATTGATTACTGATCGGTTTTCGGGATGGATAGGCAGAGGTGAACTAGCACCCACATTTCGCCAGTTATGTTAGGTCCCATGTAATAGGGGGCGAGCCTATTGCCATTTATCGGGCACAAAAGTCGCAGTAGGTACATAGCTAGATGGTATAAGAGGAACGCTGCTGCCCATTCCTCATCACTGATTTATCCTTAGTCGCCTTGTACGACACCCACGGGAGAGATTTGGGGTGGTGACAATTGTATTCTACTCTTCCGTCACCACACTGGTGATGATTTATATATGTATGTAAAAATAATTATCACGACAAAATTAAATATTCACACTGAATATTTTCAAAAAAAGATTATATATTATACCAAGGGCGATACAACAAAGAGAACAGATCAGAGGTTTTTTTTATCGCCGTAGGCAATGCAATAATTGTATGTCACCCCCTGACCAGGAAGTGGGATTGAAGTCCACTTTATGGTCAGATGTGACATAAAATATATTCTATGCAACCATGTTATATTTTACATCATACAAATGATTCATTAATGAAAAAACATTAAAGAATCAAGGTCTACGACGCTAAATCAATAGTAATTATGTAGAAGCCCCCGCATTTAATTAGTGGCAAAGTAGCCTGTGGTTATGTTTGAACGTGTTATATCGATCTATTTCAATCGATTAACTTGAATGAATCGATTACGTGACGAATAGATTAAAATTTGCTTACGTAAATCGTTGCAGCGCATTGAATCAAAGCTATTCTTGTAGAATTTGTAAATTGTGAATGGAAATTTGTTTTTCATTTGCCTTTAATTGCAAAGAAATGTTATTTTAATTGTAATCGAGCTGTCTACGTCAATAGAGTTAAACTTGACGACGCAAAGCCAGTTAAGTAGCTATAAAACAATATTCACTGACCATTATGTTACAGTGGGTTCTTGAGGCTAATTAACATTGTTCCCTGTTGGGAACAAAATAATGAAGAAATTGATACTATTATATAATTATTTATATAGTTTTATCATTACCTGTCTCTTACAAAAAAAACATTTTTTTCCTGACTATTAAACTTTTTGAATATGGTAGATTCATTCAAATTATAAGACTTCTTCCTACGCACTTTTCCCCCACTCACCATTTCATCATCTACAATACAGCTGGACGGTGATAAGCAATAATGTGTCAACCCACAAAAACCTTACTGAATAATTTATTCTACAATTTTCAAAAGTGTTCTAACTGACTTGAAACACTTTCTTTATTAAAAAGATAAAAACAATTTTGAATAAAATAGCAAATCACATCAGTTTAGAATCTTTGGGCGCCATTTTCTCGAATTGGTATTCATGTGGCTTGACACATTTTGCTTATCTACGTCCAGCTATCATCATATTGTTTTCTTCTACTTCGCCTGTCTATCAACATTCATTAACTTGATGTTCCTGTCAATAATTGTAGAACATTTTGATTAATAGTATTAATACCGACACTAATAATAATTAAAAGGCTGAATTATAATTCAGCCTTTTAATTATAGTCAATTGATTTAAGCTTAAAGCTAGAATTAGCTGCAATAAAATATAATGATAAATTCATAAGTTTAGATATGGTTCCAGATTGACTGAACGTGGGAAGACCATTCGTATTGCTTAGTAATCAAAATAACTGTCATTACGTGGGCTTAGAAAAGAAATTGTACATGATTGGTTGGATCGCCTATATTATTATACAATTATCATTCGTAGTAATGATTATATAGAACAATATGTAAAAATAAAATCGATAGTAATTAAAAATAAATAGTTTCATCGGGTAACTATGTTGCGTCTTATTTGCCATCTAAAGCGCCGTTCTTAAGCCTTTTTCTTTGTTTATCATAACGTACAATTAATTTACCTATTCTGTTTAAGGAATTTTCACAAAGTAAATTTCAAGTGGGTTTATGTCGTTCTAGGCGACTAAGGGTTAAGACAGCTATGAGTAATAGGCAGCAGAGTTCCTCTTATATCGCCTAGATATAAGAGCACCAACACCTTTTAATTGATATTAAGCCTTAATACAAATCAATAAGATTCAAATTATGGTGCTAACTTTATTCCCACTAAGTAAGTATACGGCTCTTATAACCGCCTCGCCTTTGTCGTTTGTAATGTAACAATTCTAACAAATAATTAACAGAGCAAGACATCGATCCAACGCGAAAACAAAAGACGCAATTTCATTCATAAAACGCGGAAGCTGCTGTGTTGTCGTAGACACAACTGAGACTGGAAAACTTAAAATTCCACTCGCTTCTTGCATTACAATAGTGTTGTGTCGTAACATTTTTTCGGCCGCTAGTTGACAACTGGCTTTGAGGTTGATCGGTCGTCGCTATCGATAAAATAAATCTAGTCGATTGAGTTCGATTCGATTCAGTCCGGTGTCGAGCTTCAGGTGTGAGAAACTGGTGAAGTGACTTTCTAAAATGAGGAGGAGTCTCGTGTATTTTGACGATCCCTGCTCGGAGGACGATGAGTGCTGCCTCGGCAGGAACTACCGGAGCCTGAGACGGGAATCAAAGATGGCGATTCTCGGAAAACCAGTATGTAGTTTATTTACGACATCACTCTGTCCTCTGGTCGCGACATCACTAGCTAACACGTAAAACATATTTTAATTAATTGTAAAATTGTTTAACAGAATTGTTTTAAGTTACAATCAAATAACCGTCTATCGTCGTATTTTTTAATCATAGAAATAAATGAAAACGTTTTTAATATATTAGTATCTATAGGTACATAAATTAAATCTATTTACCTTTGAGTTACTCTTACATCAATAATATTTGATAATAATATGTTTTATTTACGCAGTGTGGTGACGGCAGAGCAGAATACTATTGTCACCACCCCAAATCTCTCCCGTGGGTGTCGTACAAAGCGACTAAGGATAAATCAGTGATGAGGAATGGGCAGCAGCGTTCCTCTTATACCACCTAGCAATGTACCTACTGCGACTTTTGTGCCCGATAAATGGCAATAGGCTCGCCACCTATTACATGGGACCTAACATAACTGGCGAAACGTGTGTGCTAGTTCACCTCTGCCTTCCCCTTCAGGGATATAGGCGTGATTTATGTATGTACCACCACCCCTATCTCTCCCTTGGGTGTCGTACAAGACGATTGAGTAATGGGCAGCAGAATTTCTCTCATACCACCTAGTAATTACTGCGACTTATGTGCCCGAAAGATGGCAATAAGCCCGCCACCGATTACATAGGACCTAGCTTAATTGGCGAAAAATTTACCTCTCCCTACTATTTCGGGGATATAAACACTATTTTGGAGACCAATAATATCAACATAGTAATGAATATTGAATCACGAATGATAATTAATGTTGGTAATGCCTATTTAATGACGACTCTCGCTTCAGGCACTTATTTATTTGTACATCACCAACCGTCTACATTACTTATTTCAAAATACTTCAACCAGCTGAACGATATTGCCATTGGTTTTTGTTATAACATAGACAAGCAACTGGCACAAAAAACGTTTCCAATCTTCGTAGGCTCCAATAGCGGTGGAATGTTATATTTGAAAGAGCTCAGTATTGCAGAGCAATCTGCCTCGTCCTGCAATTGCGTAAACTAAGCAACGTGTGGTGACGGCAGAGTAGAATATAATTGTCACCACCCCAAATCTCTCCCGTGGGTGTCGTACAAGGCGACTAAGGATAAATCAGTGATGAGGAATGGGCAGCAGCGTTCCTCTTATACCATCTAGCTATAGCTATGTACCTACTGCGACTTTTGTGCCCAATAAATGGCAATAGGCTCGCCACCTATTACATGGGACCTAACATAACTGGCGAAACGTGGGTGCTAGTTCACCTCTGCCTACCCCTTCGGGGATATAGGCTTGTTTTATGTATGTATGTATGTAAGCAACGTTCTTAATGGATGACCAAAACTCTTACAAATTATAGAACAGAAGAAGAAGAAGAGGTGGCCTTAATCTCTCTATTCTATGACGTGTGGTGACGGCAGACCAGAACACTTCAACCCGTGGGTGGCACACAAGGCGACTAAGGGTAAAGACATACATACATACATAAATCACGCCTATATCCCCGAAGGGGTAGGCAGAGGTGAACTAGCACCCACGTTTCGCCAAATATGTCAGGTCCCATGTAATAGGTGGCGAGCCTATTGCCATTTATCGGGCACAAAAGTCGCAGTACATTGCTGGGTGGTTTAAGAGGAACGCTGCTGCCCATTCCTGGTCACTGATTTATCCTTAGTCGCCTTGTACGACACCCACGGGAGAGATTTGGGGTGGTGACAATTGTATTCTACCCTGCCGTCACCACACGGCTAAGGGTAAAGACAGCGATGAGTAATTGGCAGCAACCTAGCAATATACTGCAAATTGGTGTGCCCGACTTACAGCAAATTGGCTCTACATGGGACCTAACTTAATTGGCGAAAACTGGGTGCTTAATTCACCACCCCCGTGGTCTAGTGGTTCGCCCACCGGAATGAAGATCCAGAGGTCCCGGGTTCGATCCCCAGGGGGGTACAAATTTGTGCTCGGTTTGGTTGGTGGTAGGACTTCTTTGAAGTCCGCCTGGCTAGCTACCAACATCTTACAAAGATTTTATCTTATCTTGAGGCGGGAATCGAACCCTTTCATTTTTCGAAATTCTTTTTCTAACCACTAAAATCTTTGTACTAATTTTTCTAACATTTATATAATGTTAAAATTAAAATCAAATAGTTTATAAAGCAAACCCAAGCTTAACCGAACGCATGGTATTTGTAAAAATATCTGCTTTGGAATGTTTGAAATTTATTTCTACATTGCGAGGGTACCCGTTGGCTTACAACGTGAAGTGTAAAGGTTAGAAGAATTTCGGTAAGTTAATTAGTATCTTGGGTGGCCGAGCGGTCAGGCACCTGCCCGGATAGCAGCGGACGCGGGTTCGATTCCCGCCTCAAGATCATAATTTTTCGAAATTCTTTTTCTAACCACTAAAATCGTTGTCCTAATTTTTCTAACATTTATATAATGTTAAAATTAAAATCAAATAGTTTACCAACATCTTATCAAAATCTGTCACCATTTGCATTATTGTGTTCCGACAATGTATGATGATAAGATAGCCAGTCCATCTGTGGTTGAGGGTTCCAGGTAAAGCTCGATTCCATCTTCAGCCCTTATTGTCACTTACCATCAGATGAGATGAAGGACAAGAGCTTCCCTGTCTAACATAAAAAAAACTCTGCTTTTATTAACTTTCAGGAATATAGGCGTGATTTATGTATGTAGTACCTATAAAAACAAGACAAATTTTCGGGGTATGCGATCTGTGGAGGCTTAGGAATAGTAATTGCGCCTACTCGCATGAAAATCGTCGCCATTCGCACTTGTTCAAAAATCAGTATGTGCATTCGCACTTGATCAAATATCGGCATGTCCAAATTTGATGGTTAAACACAGACACCTTGCACAACAATACAGGAAATAATCCTGTATTGTGTTTCGCCTTCCGACAGAGCACATACAATTTTCATGTTGTCAGTGTATTTTAGCTCAACGTAACATTATATAAAATCTGCTAACGCATAAAATAATACTCCTTGTTAGAGCAAACTAAATAGTTATGGCGTCTGACCGATGTAAATGGAAGAGGAAAAATACAGCGCCGACCCCAGATAAACTGGGAACAGGGCAGGAAGGAGAGGATCCTATTGCCATTCACCGGGAACCTTCCTTGTGAGCGTTCGGAAGCGTTCCTTGTGTACCATCTTTATGGTGCACAAGGAACGCTGCAGCACATTTGTCGTTGTTTCATAACTTCGCAATAATCCACCCACACAATTGTGGCAGGTGACAATTGTATTCTACTCTGTCGTCACCCCACGGCATAGAATTTGCTAGTATAAATTTAAATATAAATTAATAATTTACTCCACACGTGCAAGTTCAGTAATGTATGTGCAAATTGATTCGTTATAAATACATATACCTACTAACTTACATTGCAGCATTAGTAATTGAAATCACTAGAGCGTAGTAAAGTCATTTATATTAACAATTGTATCACTTTTACTTAAGACGAGGTTATCTTTATTACTGTTTAACAAAGTATTATAAATTAACAGTGACTCTCGATTTGATCTCTAAGCAAATAGGTTATGAGTTATAATGTTCTAATACAATATTAGTCTTGCAATGCCAATGCATAGTTACAAAGTAAAGTAATAGTTTAAATTTATGTACTCACACTAATTTTAGTGGGTATTCTGAAATGCACTCCACTCCGTAAAAAATCTCTGCCTGTTTTTTTTCCCCATATTCTCTCCCAGTGTGGAAGAGTCATCTTGCGCGAAATATTATACACTCCTTTATAGCTGTAGCTTCCCCGAACATCAGTCAATGGACACAAAGAATCAAGCCAAGGAATCGTGACCAAACCTTGCATTTCCTTTGTATGCAATGTGTCTATACTTTGTATCGTATGTACCTACACACAACAAAACTTATCGTGGCAGAGTAATAAACGAGATTATTAGGACACAAATCACGATGCGCTGGCATGGTACTACTCAGCAAATATGCATTCATTGAATATTAATTCTCATAGCCGGCGTTTTAAGTCACATACGCTTTGCTAAGCACGCATAAGCTTTAGCGAAGTTTACAGCAGCTTATTACATACAACATACTAAAATCACGCCTATAGTGGGTATATAAAGGGACAGGCAACTAGGCAGGGGGCGAGCCCGTTATCCATGGGGCAAGTATATCGCTTGCTAGGTGGTACAAGAGGAGCGTTGCTGCCCATTACTCGTCAATTTACTTTTACACCCGTATTCATAAACATTACTATGAGGTGCGTTAACGCACAGGGTCCCAAAAACCTATTCATAGACAATACTTGAGTGACAAAACGTATTGAGAAATGTCTTACTTCGCACAGTGTTGCTTCTTTACTTAAACAAGTATTGTTTGTGAATACGGGTGATAGCCGCCTTGTAGGACCTCGAGGGATGGGGGATGGATAACCAACTATCACCTGCGGTCATCCAATTTGTCAGACTAGCGTATATACATACATACATACATAAATCACGCCTATCCCCGAAGGGGTAGGCAGAGGTGAAATTATGTTAGGTCCCATGTAATAGGTGGCGAGCCTATTGCCATACATCGGGCACAAAAGTCGCAGTAGGTACATTGCTAGGTGGTATAAGAAGAACGCTGCTGCCCATTCCTCATCACTGATTTATCCTTAGTCGCCTTGTACGACACTCACGGGAGAGATTTGGTGTGGTGACAATTGTATTCTACTCTGCCGTCACCACACAGTAGCGTTTATACCTATCGTAATTCCAATACAAAACTCAAATTTCTTTTTGCGGATATGACCAATAAATTAAAAAAAAATGCATATATAAAAATGCATATAATGTGTTTAGCCTGCTCGCAGACACGCAAATTATTTAAAGATTAAAACTAAACTAACTAGACTTGAAATTCCGTGTGCGTATTTAAATTTCTAACACGGTTCAATTCAGCAAATAATGCTCAATGATTAAATTAATCCAATTCGAGGGACATCGAGTGACAACTGCCTATTTTTTTTAATTGGGTTCCATATTGGACCGCGACTCCCAACTGGATCCCAATTTCCAATAAACGGTGCAAATGTGCGGACACGCTTTTAAATTGCCATAAAAGAACAATCAAATCGCAAACGTAATTGAAGCCGATGCCCTGATCACGGCCATAGGAGACAATTTTGTAAATCTGTGTATTCCAAACGCTTAAGAATTACGCCGTTTGGTGACGGCAGAGAAGAATACAATCGTCACCACCCCCATCTCAGGTGTCGTACAAGGCGACTAAGGGATATGACAGCAATGAGTAATGCAGCCGCAGCGTTCCTCATATGCCACCTAGCAATGTACTGTGATCTCCGTGCCCGATAAAATTGGCTATAGGCTCGCCACCTATTACATGGGACATTAATTAATTGTTGAAACGTGGGTGTTAGTTCACCTCTGCCTACCCCTTCGGGGATATTATAGGCGGGATTAATGTAAAGAAATTTCGATTTTGCTAATCGATTTTTTGAGTCTTACATGCTGGCATACTCTAGATCGCTGGGCAAAGGGCACCACAGAGGGTGAACACCTCAGCCCACCATAACTAAGTGGCCATGTTATCGAACGCATAGAATACAAAATGTATGAAATTGACGTATTACAGAGAAAATAATGTCTCAGTTTCATCTTTTGTTTTCTATGCGTTCGAATAGATAAGCCACTTGGCTAGCCCTTCAGGATGGTCAAAGGCGTCGAGGTCGACCTAGAAAGAGGTGAAGAGACATGGGCAGAATAACTCAGGATCGCTCGAGATGGAGGGCTGCGGGGAAGGCCTTTGCCCAGCGGTAGGATCTTGATGGCTAATTTAAAAAAAAAACATGGAGCATTTGGCGCGTTTCGTGGTGTCAGTCAGATTTATTTTCGCTAATTCTTAAATTGTTACAGAGTGGATCTTGTGCAGTGAAAGTGGTGTTATTTTGATGCACAAGCATCCGTGTTGATGTGCAATTATGTGGAATCATTGAAAAGAAGTCATAAGATGTGTTTGATGTTGTGATGAAGACCACTATAAAAAGTGGTTTTGTCTACCTCATCAGGCACTATCATGAACTCTGTTACCACTAAATTCACGCCAAGCACTCCCTAGATGCGTTAAAATATGTGACACCCATATTTTAACGTAAAATTCATTTCATTCACATTTCACCCACTCATTATCTCATATGACTACAGATAAAATATACACTATAGACATGGCCGTATGGGCTAGACCCTTTGCCTTCCCTAAAATATAAGGAGAATTTGAAAAAAAAAAACATTTTGGCCAACCCCAGATAAACTGACAAAAAAGAAGAAAGAAATAAAGTTGCACGCTGGAGGTCCATACAGTCTCATCTAAAATAGTTTAGATATCAGAGTAGAGTATAGTTTAGATATTAGAGATCGATTACCTTCGAAGCATTCTCCAGTTTGTAGTAGTAAAAGATAAATAAATAAATATTTCTTACATTCACACCTAACATCTAGGTCAAGGTAGGCAGCTAAAGCGCTGAGTCATGGAAACTGGAAGATGACGGGCAAGAATATATAATATATAATAATAATAAAATATAATATATAAGTTGTAGATAAATAATTAAAATAATCTACATAAACATTAACAACTATGACTTGAGAACAAATCTCCGCTTTCGTTATCCAAATATTTGCGTAAGCCGGGATTTGAACCTGGGAAAATCTTTGACCATTCGACTAACTAGTCATGTAATTAAGTGGTGCTAATGAAGTAAGGTTGTGTTCACGTTCTGATGTGTCATGGGAAATTGACCCTTATACAGACTGACAACACAGTTCTTGATAGCTTGATGATTTGATTTTCAATCACTACATTTACCTATTGATCGTACTATATTGATAAATCAAAAATATTCAGTCATCTAAGTCCTTTGTTGCAATGAGAGTGACTTTAAATTTTAAATGGTTAAATAATTTGCCGTATTTATTAGGTATCAAATAGTGAAAACAGAAATATTAATTCATATTGTTCACAGTAAGTTAAATTACAAGATATTGAAACTTGTTTAATTAAAGTTACAGTACCAATTTTAATTAAACAAGTTTCAATATCTTGTAATGTTGTAAAATATGGCACATGAAAATAATAATAAAAGAGGATCACAAAACAAAACAGTCCTCTACCCAACTTAGAATTTCAAAAATTGATTAAAAACAGCAGCATGTTCATGAGCAAGTTGTGTAGCAAAAACTGTTGCATAGCAGCTGATGCCCATAAAACCAATATTTTGTGCAATTTTCTCCCTTATACTCATTGTCATAAAGTACAAACCGTTGAGCACTTAAAAAGGATACAGACAGTTGTTTCACTTTAAACTTTATTTCTTGCTTAAGAGGGTTTAAAAAGAAAAAAAATGTTATTCGTAACATATGGCAAGCAGCTGGAGATCAATGACCCATGGTCATGTCGCACTGGAGCTAAGACAAGATTTTGAACTCTATCGTAATGGTATCAAAACACATTATTCACTATCGTTTTGTTAGATGCACCTGCTATTGTAGAAATTCGTATCTAGATTTTATAAGGTCGTCACATTAACTATAGAAATACATGATTTTAATATTGTTGGTACTATATAGATATGCTAAGTGTAAATATTACGAAAATGTTTTGTCTGACATCAGCTCTATTTTCTCTATTAACTAGCCCAAAGTCACAAGCTGTATTACTAAAACTATATGACGGACATATTATACAAAATAATTAGGTATGTATAAATATAGAAAAATGTATGTAACGACATCAACCTCAAAATATGTAGTACATAAACAACCATGACTTGCCTGTGCTTACCACACTAGTTTTGGCCTGTATCAGGATTCGAAGCTCGGACCTCTTGGCCAATAGCCAGCCATTCGACCATTCGAACGAACGGAACGTCCGTTCATCAGGATTTAACATCCGACACATAACAGCCATGGGTCTGATTTTAGGAACTTAAAACTTCACTCGTTATTAGTTTAAGCCTTGGATTAGATTTCGCTTCAGCCTCATTATTTTACCTAGTGCAGTTCGCATGCGCTAATGATGCTTTTCAGAAGTAGGAAAATCCATAAAGCAGCTTTTACTGCTTCAAGAACTAACTAACAATTGCTTATTAAAAAGTTGGAATCGATGTTAACTGGATCCGTAACAAAGACTCGGACCGGCTCCATCCGGTGGAAACCGGTTTGAGAAGGACCCTTCACACGGCTTTTTTCGTAGTTAAAACAACATCCCTTCAACATCTCCGATACGGCTTAAATGTATGTCGATTCGTTTCAATATTGCGGCAGATATCATGACGATGCGTTGGTAAGGCCAAGCGATTATGGTCCATTGTGTGGGTGAAATGTTGTTGTAGCTCGTCAAGTCATAATAATATTATCCTTACACTGATTGGGTTCATTGCCTTCAATAAGCTGATTGATGTTGACAAAAGCTGATATAATACATTTCTGATCGACATAATTCTCGTCGTGATCATTGCAATGATTACATCTTAGGCTTAGTTTAATATATGATAGTGCTATTCAACCTTCACGGTAAGTTAGCGCTCGTCTGAATGACGTAAAAACTGTAATTGCCCATTTTAAGCTAAGTGCGTGAGTTTTATCCACCAGTCCACGGCATTTTCTATTGAGACACCGCCTTAGGTAACAAACGCAACAATGTATGTCTCTCTCGCCTATGTCTTTCAAATTAAATAATTATCAAAATTAATTTCAAAAGATAATAAAAAAAAGATTAGGGATAAGCGCTTAAAGAGATTTAAACTATTTTAGAAAAGAGGAACGTACATCTTGAAATAATCAAAAAACAAACTATTCGAAAATAAGTTTGGAATTTATTACAAACAGAACAGCCAACCTCAAGTAGTTACAATGTGAAATCATCCAACAGCAAAACAGTAGACGTTGTTCTGTTTATTTGAAATTACAATACAACATTGTTTCACAAGAAATATCACTAGCACAGTGAAAGGTAACAAATTCATTGGGCAAGCCCAAGGCAACTGGTAATTTCCCAAACAAGAGACCTTATTAAATTCACTGCAGTATCTACACAAATTTTATTTAATCCATGAACGTAAAAACAGTCGTAAAGGTGTCAATGGGTAAATACAAACATTCGTTGATAAACCTTACTAATCGATTCTCCGACTTCACAACGGAGCTTGAATAAGTGCATTAGCTAAGAGCGGGAATTGCTTAAGAGCACTTGCAACTGCGTAAATACATTTACTTTATCGTCCGTTTACATCTGAGTTTAATCTCGTAGTTAACCTTGTGCCGAGCTGCTTTATCGCCGTACAGATTTTAATCACGTCGTTCGTAGTGATGTTTGAAAATTAACATATTTTATCTGGTCAATGGACATCTTGAAAGTTGTTGAGAGGTCAATTGATGAGAATGGAACATTTTCTAGTCTTCCCCGTGAGGCTTAGTTAGATATGTTTTTGTGTCGATAATTATTATCGTTGAAAAGGATGACAGTCTCCGGGAGGCACCATCACTTCTCTGTTGCGAACAACATTATCTTGCTCAATCACAGCTTACACGCTTGCCACTGCGCCATCAAGTTCCTTTGTCTATTCTATATAGACAGAACTAATAATGGCAAATGTTTTTCAAAGCGTACTTTAAGAGATATTACTTACATACAAAGAAAACAATTCATAAACTTTGTCCTGATAACATAATTTCAAAATTTAATGATAAAAATCTAGCTATGAATTCAGACCGACGATAATCTAGTTTAAAGTACCATATCGGTGCAAAATTTGGGTGCAAGAACATCAGAAATGCAAAAAATGGTCAAAGGTCAAAATCTCGATTCACCACATCTGACGTTATTGCACAAATGTGCGATATGTTTGTACAGTTTTTCTAGAAATTGAAAGAAAGATAACTATTATTGACTTCACAGACACAGAGAATATTATTTACATACATATTACTGCCTGCTTTATCAAACAAGCAAAAAATGTCTTCATACAACAATAAAATACTGATTCGATTGTTTAATTGTACATACATACATACATAAATCACGCCTATATCCCCGAAGGGGTAATTTAATTGTAATCTTTTATTAATGTAAATTTTCTTTCTTCCACAGTTCCACTCGGTGACAGACAAAAGGTCTCACACAGCTGATTGCGGAGGCAACAGCCTCACCATAGTCTCAGATAAGAAGATCGAAGATGATTCGTCAGATTCTTCTAGCAGTGAAAATGTAGAAATCGAAGGTAAGCTTAGAGCAATATACAATTGTATACATATGCAATACAGTGTCGGCCGTGTGGTGACGGCAGAGTAGAATACAATTGTCACCACCCCAAATCTCTCCCGTGGGTGTCGTACAAGGCGACTAAGGATAAATCAGTGATGAGGAATGGGCAGCAGCGTTCCTCTTATACCTACCACCTAGCAAAGAACTGCTACTTTTGTGCCCGATAAATGGCAATAGGCTCGCCACCTATTACATGGGACCTAGCATAATTGGCGAAGCGTGGGTGCTAGTTCACCTCTGCCTACCCCTTCGGGGATATAGGCGTGAATTATGTATGTATGTATGCAATACAATATGCAACTTGTTTGAAAAGCACTTATTTAATTTAGACTAGTAATGATGGCAATATCTTCCGTATTTGTTAAAGTATTATTTACAAGTGGACCTTTAAGGCATTTAAAACATGACAACAACCTTGTATAGATATAGCTTCTGTGCGTTTCCGTAAATTACACTAGTAAACTGTATGGTATTATAAAGTAGGTAAGGTAAATTGCCAATTTATTCAGAAATCCAGCTAAGCTATAGTACCACTAAAACAGTCCCCATTTATCCCCCTTAAGACTATGATAATCAATCGATTACACATATGAGATAATACTCGTTAATTTTTTTCGAAACAATGGCTATTGTTCGTCATCCTTTTAAAGGGGTTCTGTGAGTGGCTGCTAAGAATAATTATTAATTTTCAACTTTTTATAGCGCTTACTAATGCAGTCAAGGCAAAATATTGTCGTATGGTATTCTAAAACGATAATTAAGTGCTTTTAGCTTTGCCACTAGAGATTGTAAAAACAAAACAATTTCAAGTTTCAATATTGGCTAGAAATACGCTGCAATTAGGAAACGTTAAGCAAAATCGTGATTTTTGACTAAAAGATGAAAAGCGCCTTCTGTCCTGATGTCCGTTTTTTTTCATCCATATCGGTCAGACATCATCAAGTCATTCAATTCCTTTTGATTCATATCATCCATCCCCTCGGAAAGGTACGGCAAATTATGGAAAGGACCATGCGAAGAGCCCAATTCCCGAAGATAATGTTTGGGATAACAACATTCCATCTGGACTGCTCAAAGTTTTGGCTTAGATTTTACAGGAGCTCCCCAACCTGACACAAACCCTCTTTGAGTATGCTGTTGATTGTGGTTTACCCTTAACATCCGGGTTTCCCAACGTGCGTATTGGTCTACACCGTGAAATATCCCTTATTTGACTTTTACGGCACATTCTACGTTATTAGTTTTCACTACCAAGCCATCATAAAATGAAATGAAATGAAATGATACCATCGAATATAACGTCTCAATAAGTACGTTTTAATGTCAAACGCTGAACAAACTGCATTGACGCAATTTGAGCAAGCGCATACTGAAAAGGTAAAAGGAAAAAGTTGCGACACTGAGTCACACTCCATGGAACACGCTATTTGGAGTCATACGAATTCCGTCATTCAAGTCAAGACAGTCAGTGACTAGCCGCTATCAGAATTGCACAATAACTCTTCTACTAGTCAGAAAACCATTTTGGTTTTTCAGAAATTGGCAAAAATTAACCAGATTTTCAACTGCCGAATGTTTTTGCAGGGGTTAGTCGCTTAGTATTCGATAGTGCAAACTAAGTAACATTTAGAACAGCTGAATTCGATTCGGATGAGTGGGATCAAAACGATTAACTAATATAAAATATTTACTTTATTTGCACCGACCCCAAATAGGATGGGATAAGGGCAGGGCGATGATGATTTACTTTATTATTCCCAATGTTTTACTAATTAACTTAAAAACTACCTAAAGATCCGCTAATGTATCTATTATACCAAATTAATCTGTTGAAAGTCAACAACAGTAAGCAAAAGAAAAATAGCGTCAACCAACACTGCTCGTTTCTAATAACACTAGGTCCAGTCATTAAGCAAATATCAACCTTGGGTCTTTATCATAAAACACCTAACAATTCCCAAAGAAAATCTCCATCCAAAATAATTTTATCGTGATCAACATTCGCCTTGGAAATACTTAGAAAGATCAAAGTTGAAAACTATTTATAAACATTCATTTTTATTAACGTGATCCTAATTTACATACTTGCATGGTCAAAAAACTAGTAATAACTGGTAATATATTATAAATCTACAAATATAAGTCTTGCATGCGGGTGTGGAAGCGAAAATAAACACACCAACCTCAGCAAACAAGGGGACTGTCCTGTACAGGAAGATGATGACGATATAATGACATCAGTTATCAATAAAATTAATTAAAAAAAATTGCAATACCCAAATAATAATATATTTCTAGATATCGAACATAAATTTCAGTCTTGTTTTATATAAGAATCTATCAATACAAACATTGTACTTGAAACTTAAAAGCCAATGTGTAAATCGGTTTTTCGTCTTCCGAAGCAGTATCATTCTACAAAATGAATGAATTTTTAAGATTCATGTACCAGCTGGGTCTACGCCACCCAGAAAGATTGTTTAATAAAAAGAAATACAGTGCTAAAAAGTTAGTCATGCAACATTTAACCTAATAGAAATAGAAAACTGCACGCTTAATCAGAAATCTAACTTACGAATTTTACAGTTCTCTTAGAACATCGACGTTTTCCAAAGAATTCCGCGAAGGAATACTTAAAAAGGCTAAGTTCCTAACTCACACCAGGTGTAGAATAGTATTTACTGGTGATGCTGTGATACTATATTATTAACATGATTACGAAGTTTTATCCTTTCAAATCTAGTAGACTACTTATATGCCTTTAATTGCTTAATACTTTGTGAGTAAATAGATAAACGGCATTGTTTCATGAATTTAGTGATAAATATACTGTGGGAATCTACGTCATTGTTAACTGGACTTATGAATCATTGTCATTGAAAATTTAAATGGAAATACCAATACTAATTTTTGAAAAACATCTATATAAAGTCCATGAAGTTTGATTTAATTCAATATTCAATACATTATTTTAGTAAGAAACTCAATTTGAAATGGGCTTAGATTGGAGAATAAAAATATTATGTGCTGTGCAGGAGAAGAAGGTATTATAATGTAATATGTACCTTATACCTAATGGTGGGTATATCTATTACTTCTTAATCCATAGTGGTAGTAGACGATGTGACAGATAGAAAGAATCTAGAATTAATTTCACCCAACAGAGTTCCCAGCTACAACCTAGGATACAACCTTAACACTCATTTACACCAACAACATGGTAACTCCAAAGGGTACTTTATTTCCTCTAAAACTTAAATTAAAATAAACTCAGTGTTCTGTTTTAAAGCATAAGGTATCAGTTATTGGTTATTCAAGTTCATTACGTTTCATTAAAACTATGAAGACAATATTAAAATTTATATAAATATATAAATTTTAATATTGTCTTCAACCTATTTAGGTTCAGAGTCAGTTGTGAAATAGGCATTAAGCTATTATAGTTTGTGCAATTCCTTTCAAGTCTACAACAGTAATCATATACTAGTCATCCGAAACACACAGTGACGTACCAGACGAAGTTAACATTGACTGTGCACAAGGTCTCATAAGTAATAAAGATACATCGAGGCTTGATATTACGTTTTGGCATCACATTTGCCTTGACACTATTATTATACGACTTCCACGCGATTATGTCACTTTATGGCGTAATCATAATGCCCCTTAGCTTAATAACAACAACCCTGTTTTAATATTATATTTCATGAAAGGATACTAAATACAAGATAAATCTAAAAATAGATGTCACTTTAGTTCTAAATATAGAATAGATATCATTTTCTGCCCCGTTATCTGGGGGGTCAACGCCGAAGTTTTCTTTTCCACCAACTTCCTTTTTAATTCATATCATCCATCACACCGTAAAGGTGCTAGTGGAGAAAGAATGAATGTTTAGAAAAGTTATGGAAAGTACTTTAACGAAAGATAGATGAACTGATAGAGTGATGGTGATGACAACATTCCAATCCACACTGCTCAAGGTTTTGGCTTAAGTTTTACAGACACCCCTGGGGTAAGTTGGGGCTGACACATTCTACGTGAAGCCTATAAAACAAAGAACTAGCAGAAGAAGTCGAATATTCCGCAACGATAAACGTTTGCCACCGAATACCGGTTTTATTGCAGAAACAAATAAACAAAAAACACATCGCAACTAACACGGGCGAACAGAGTTAGGCTAAGAACTCACAGGGCGGTTTCTACGCGTGCCCGCAGCGGTTGCGGGATCGCAACACTTGTAGGATTTGTAGGATCACGGGAACATTGCCATTTTGCACCAGCTTGTAAATACCCACCCGTCTTGCAATATTCGCCCGCCAAGCTTGCGGGCGATAATCGGAACCGTGGCGGCTGCGGTACCGCACAAAACTGCGGTCTCGCGAGTTTAAGCTTTGGTCTCTTGAGCGTAACGCACATCGCTGCGATATACGACATACCGTATATCGCAGCGACGTGCGGAATGCGGCGTTTTCCCGTTGCCGCAGACGCATATATTGCGACGGAACAAGAGACCATTCCAGTAGTTTTTGGTACGATTGTTGTGTCTCACGCCGCATACCGTACACCGCACCGTTGTGCATAACGATCAGGAGACCAACGCTTTAGAAACAAAACGCGAGAAACAAGGCCCGAGTAGTGAGTTCTCAGCCTTACCTCTATCAATCTCGGCCGCGTAATTTTACGACACAAAGTCAAGAGCGTTGTGCCGATTTGTTACAGTTTCAATTTTTCTTGCGGCTTCCATTATAGAGAATAACTGTTTGCTTTTTGAATTTATAAAACGAGGTCGCGCGTAGCGGCTCTTGTTGTGACTGCACCGAACTCGTAAAACCAGTAGTGCCTACTGCTTAGCAGAACGATTTGAACACTCGTGTGTTATGCATCGCTACTGTGGGTCTCTTAATCCTTGCACTCAAGTATAAGTAGCAAGCAATGTACAGTAATAACGGTTTGTAACTGAACTAATTCATCATAACAAAAAAGTTTATACTACCGGGGACGTTAGGCAGAATCGGGCACAATACCTGACTCAATAAAAATATTTCCATTAACCCAGGAGGATAAGTGGATAGTAATTTTCCCGTCAACGAAGCAGAAATTTAGGTAAACAGGAATACCTATATCAATTTTCTGAAAGGTTTTTTATAGAGGAGTGCCCGTATTAAGCAGTATGTATATACCTTTAGGTTGACCTATCGATTACAGATTTCTACAAATCGGCCGAAACCGATTTGTCATTGTATTGTATTTTTAAAATGTAATTCTTATAGCTCGCTTGTAGAAATAAACATGCTGTCCTCATAACTGATACCTCGAATTACTACTACCTTACTACTACCCTTATACAACAGTTTTAGAATGTCATCAACACTTTGTAATGAATTCTTCATTTGTGTTTAAACATTTTAGAACTGTCAATCATTTATAATTATTAAGACTTAATCGTATTTAAAATAAAGTTTCTTTAAAAAATATTACTAAGAAAAATCTTTCAGTAGGTAAAAATTATAAATCACGTACAAATTGTTGAAAAAGATCGTTGTATTCATTATAATTTTTCAAAAATGTTCTGACTTATAGACAAAAAATGCACCGCTCGTAACTCATTGTAGTTAAGATTCAATTTACTATTGCATTGCACGAAACCAGTTATAGTAATCACAAGTCTTAAAACCTTTCACTTTCGCGGTCTGACATAGTTAAGCCGATAATAGGTTTCATAATATACTGTGAAATAACATTACCGATGTACAGGCATAAGCACATCGATCTAGGCAAAACTATCAAAGTTTCCAAACGTATTGAAACCTTAAAAACATTGGCATACAGTTTTGAATCGCTTATATTACTATTTGTAGCCCTCCACCCACTTCCTCGCCTCATATCCCATGGGTGTAGTAAGAGGTGCCTAAAGGCTCTTTCCCGGCTTGTGCATATCTTGGCGATCGGATTTGCTGGTGCCGTGGCTAAAAAACCGCTAACTCTGCTAGGGAACGCTATACTGGGTAACAGCTTTGTCTAAGAGGGTTGGAGTAAGACGGGGCTGCCGTGAAAACGTAGCCAATCCAAATGGGGAATGGCAGGTCATACTGCACTATCCCCTCAAATATTAAAAATAAGCAGTTTAAAATTTGAAGCAGATAATATTGCACGACTAGGTATTGTTCAAAATAGACATGGATCTTTATTGTATATACTGAAAATAAGTACCGACATAAACGACATTATCATAACAATTTGAGTTTCATTTACAAGAGTTAATGAGCTGTCTACTATACAATTACGTCTCTATGGACTAGTTGAGTTGATGTTATTATAACAGAAGAGAAACGAGCGTGTAACGTGTGCTTTGGTCGACATATGAACACGGCACTTCAAAAAGAAAATTTAAAAATAAACTATCTAGTCAGAGTAATATAAACCTTAGATAAAATAAAGGTAGGTTCATGAATATCTTACAGAAAATATTGATTTCTAAACACAAAACATACTCAAACGCATATTATGGCACTGCTCAAAACGTACCTAATTCTTGTAAAAATCTTAATGTTTTCAATAAAGAATACAAAACCTTTGTAAGTATATTTGAGTTCTGTCGTTTTTTGTATTTAATAAATGATATTCGTATAAAAACAACGAACATTTTAAGCATTTGCATTTAAAATGGATACAGATTTACTTACATTATTGAAAATTGTTGTGGTTGAAAATGAATTAGATAAATTTTACGTTTTGGGTAGCCTGGCATTTTGTTGACTGTAAATTTTGTTCCAAAATACAAAGTGAATCACAATCAGAGTACGGGAAGTATACAATTAGGTGAAACGCAGAGTCGGTTGGAGCACCGCAGATAGTAAATAATGCTGCTGAGTGAGCTAAATTTAATGCTGTTCAAATTTGTAACTGGAGTGAAATAATAATTAATTACGAATCTCCAACCAAACAACCACAAGGCAGAAGCGACGTTAAATGACTGCGAATGTTATTTCTCGAGATTTCCGAATAAAAGTTCTAAAAATCATCTAAGTAGCTCTTTGAGAATTATAAAAGTAAAAGGTAACATTAATCAAGTTGACTACAGAAGCCTTTTCTCAGAAAAGCTTCTGAGATAATGTCGAAATCAAGTCGGTTTCAAAACTTATTTCCTCAATATTTATCTCGAATTTAATAATGATAATTGACTAGTAATTATTTTCACAATTTTTAATATCTTAGTAATGATTGCTTTAGACCTGAGAGATTTTGCAAAACACTGAAAACACTCTCACTGAAACTCAGAGTCCTTACGCGTATACATGTACATACGTACACGTTAGCTGCAGCTGCAGTCTTCACTATTATCTTGCAAAATAATGTGTTTATATTTTTTTCATCTATCCACTCCGCAATTACGGTAATTTGGAAAGGTGTGAAAGAGATCAAAATTGACTAGCAGGGTAGTAGACTATAACCTCCCAGTGAAAATACTGATGATGATTACTATATAAGGCCAGAATGGTGATGGCTAGACCAGTTGATCCTACTGAATCTTCTTCTTTCTGTGCCATGTCCTATTGGATGTCAGCGACCACATTTGTCTTATGTTGTATTGCCCTTTGTCAGTTTTATCAATGTAACAGCATCTTTAATATTTGTCCAGTACTTATATATTTTCAACCCACTCTATTATTATTCTTTCTCTTCCCCTTTTGCTATATATTTTTCCTTCAATTGTGAATCTAAGATTATTTTAATTATTATTTCCAGTAATCGAATCGTTTCTATTGGGCTGATGTCGAAGTACCAAACAGACGAAGTCACGTAATATTTCAAAATTATAGTAAGGTCACTTTCATTTAAAAAATGCTTTAACTTTAGCTGCTGAATTAAAGAGTTCTTTTGCTGCTGGTAATATAAAAACTCACACCTAAAAGACTAAGAAGCTTTAATGCCTTCAGTAATCCATTATTCCATTAATAGTTTTCGTTACAAACTTTTGTTGTCTAATGATAAATGACGTTAACTGCATCGTCAGAAATATCGTTAATCATTCCAGATAACAGAGAGTCGCTTTAAACTGATGCCCATTTCGTCATAACAATAATAAATAATAAAAAGGATTGTGTAAACATTTTCAACAGTCTTGCAACAAAACGTTAAATAGTTTTGTCTGTTTAATAAAGATAAAACTGTATGAATATTGTATCTTCAGGTTTAATCAGAAATTATGTACCTATAATCCTAATAAACGGTGGGTTAGAACAATATCACTTCGCTATAATGTAAATAGACATTGCTTCTTCCACTTAAGTACGGTCAGCCAAGAAATTGGATTACTGTCGTGGGGTTGAATATAATTTGCGTCCCAAATCGCATGGATTTCGTTTTCCGCTAAATCAATATTATCACTGTCAATTTTGATATTGGAATATGATCTTGCCGCCGCCATTGTATAAAATTGGGACACTGGTTCGGTTCAAAACCCTATTTATATTATAAGCATTTTTCAATCACCACATTTTCCAGTTCCTCCACACTGTGGTGAATCTACGGAATGTTTTTTTAATTACCAAATTTGAGTTCAGTTATACAAATATGAATTACGCCTAGTCAGCAGAGGTGAATCAACACCCACGTTTCGCCAATTGGTTTAATCATCAAATATAATTGAGAAATGTTTAATTTAAGCGTAGTAATAGGACCGATTTCTTCAAAAAGCATCACTTTATTACCAATAAGCATTGTGTTATTAATAGCAGTTCAATGCCAATAAGCGCATTTTTAATTTACTTACTAATATTTAATTAAAATGAAATATAAAATAAAATCATGTTTTTTTTTTCATTTCAGACAAATCCCTGACATTAGTAGAGCCTGCCTTAAGACAATCTGAAATATCACACGGAGAACAATGCTCATGTACCAACTGCGATGAGGTCCTCTCGAGGTTCACAGAATGCAGTATATGCTTGGAACCGTTACAGGTAAATATATTTAAAAATCTGTACTAATATTATAAAGCTGAAGAGTCTGTTTGGTTGGTTGGTTAAACGCGCTAATCTCAGAAACTACCGTTTCAAATTGAAACATTATTTTTGTGTTTGATAGTCCATTTATTGCGGAAGGCTATAGGTTATTAACAACCGACATTAACGCGAGCGAAGCCGTGGGCCACCACTAGTTATAGATAGTTGCCAAATAGCCAGGAGCTTGAGCGCAGTAGCTTAGCGCTGTTCGCTAAGGCAGGTCATTGGATGAGTTCCACTGAGGTTATTAATCGGCATAAGCGTTCCTGTGATCTAACACAGTAGGCGAGCTATGGGTGTTACAGTCATGTAAAGTTACTATTAATACCCCTCCGCCTGTTCAGATATAACAGGCGTGATTTATGTGTGTATTTACGTGAATCAAAGACATTGTATTAAGTGATCTAAAAATGATCTTTGAGCGCTATTATTCATTTCCATTATACCTTATCATTACATGCATTTCAGTCGTCTTATAACTTGTCCATATCAAGCCAAACAGCCCTTTACCTTTTTCAGCCACTGCTGACACTTTCCAAATTCCTGTAATCCTAATTCTATATTTTATCCACCTCATCGTTTCGCGCATCAACATTCTGATCTCTGGCATATGCAAATTTCTTTCATCTGTCACCTTCCCAACCCAAGATTCCTATCCATATATAACGACAGTAGGCCTACTGTGCAAGACGTTTGAGAAATATTTGAGTTAACCCATCACGCTCACTCATTTCTATCGCGATATGTGATTGTGTGAGTGACACATACGATTGTAATAGCCTTGATAGTGTAGACTCTAGCCTTAAAACACACGTAAAATGTAAATAGGATAGTGCCGTATGGTGACAGCAGAGCAGAATACAATATTGTCACCACCCCATCTCTCCATCGGGTATCGTACAAAGTGACTAAGGGTTAAGATAGCACTGAGTAATAGGCAGCAGCGTTCCTCTTATGCCACCTAGCATACTTGTTTCCGTGACCGATAAATGGCAATAGGTTCGCCACCGGTTACATGGGACCTAACCTAATTGGCGAAACGTGATTTATGTATGTATGTAAATTCTTTACCGAATGATCCATAAAATTGTAGTACATACGTTTTTAAAGCAAACAAACCAACATTATCAATTTCGTTCGTGCCACGATTTCCCTTTGATAAGAACGCTTGAGCTTGTGTTGTGACTGCATTATGGTGGGCATGAACGTCGTTTCCCAATGATCGATATAAATGCTTCCGTTTTATTGACTTCATCGTCGTTATGTGCATGCATTGCATCACATAAACATTCTACACGCCGTATGCGCGTCGAGTTAAAAATGAAATATTTAAGGACAACAATGTTACTATGCATTAGACAAAACATTTAGGGGGTACGATAATCTGAGTTGATTTTGTCATTAACATCAGAATCTTGTTGGATATTCATTGATATCATCAATTGTAAAGCAACTAATATTGTAACGAACTAAAATTTAACTGGCATTCTGACTGACTGTTTTTATCGACCTAGTTTTACTCTCACTTCTAATGGTGTTTTATCCACAATCTGATTCATTTCATGATAACTACTGATAAGTTAGGAAATTAAGTTTTCTGTATTGCTTATTGACTAGTGCTATAGTATAATTGTTGCTTTTGCCATAAAATATTGTAAGGGCATGTTTCACAATCGAAGTAACTTATTTTGTAGTTCAATTGACATTTAATTCATATTACAACTGTCAAATGATCTACGAAGTAAGCTACTTAGAACTTACTTGTCGATTGTGAAACAGGCCCTTAGTGTATAAAATAGGAGGAATTCACCCAGTCGATTAAGTAAACAATTCGGAGCCAATCTCGACAAATATATTGGCAAGGGAAACATTTATATTAGAGAAACGGGAAGCACTGAATTTTCAAATATCTGTTTTTGTCAACAGATGTCGTTGGCATAACTTATACCAATCTGGATAAATTGTCTAGTGTTTACAAAATGAATTTTACATGCCAGATCAAAGATTCAAAATTGTATTTATTTAGTAACCTCAAACGAGTAATATTTTAAGTTCAATTTTGCGTCTTCCGCGTTCAATGTTGACCCAAATCCTTGTTCCTGAACTTGTTGTAAGTTCGAGGAAACTTTGAACGTAACTAACGGCATTGCTATAACCGTTACAGACCGGAGAGGCATTATATTTTACATTATAGTTATCTCCTATGCTAGTAGCGGGAATTGCAGCGTTTGTCCTGAGATCCAATAAATACATACATACATACATAAATCACGCCTATATCCCCGAAGGGGTAGGCAGTGGTGAACTAGCACCCGCGTTTCGCCAACTATGTCAGGTCCCATGTAATAGGCGGCGAGCCTATTGCCATTTCTCGGGCACATAAATCGCAGTACAATTTTATATTGCTAGGTGGTATGAGAAAAATGCTGCTGACCATTACTCATTGCTGTCTTTTACCCTTAGTCGCCTTGTACGACACCCACGGTAGAGATGGGGTGGTGACAATTGTATTCTGCTCTGCCGTCACCACACGGCCTATCCAATAAATATCTTATAATATTCCGCCATTGCACACAATGTTGTTCCATATCTATTGTATTTAAATATTTTGAATGGTTCATCTATATTAATATTATAAAGTTCAAGAGTTGGTTGGTTGGTTAAACGCGCTTTTCTCAGGAACTATTGTCTCAAATTGAAAATTTAGTTTTGTGTTGGATAGTCCATTTAT
Source organism: Cataclysta lemnata (assembly GCA_963931975.1). Lineage (NCBI taxonomy): Eukaryota > Metazoa > Arthropoda > Insecta > Lepidoptera > Crambidae > Cataclysta > Cataclysta lemnata. The sequence continues at coordinate 1,360,521 of OZ008352.1, forward strand.
TGAGGAAGGCTATAGGCTATATAATAACCGATGCAAACGCGAGCGAAGCCGCGGGTGACCACTGGTATTTTATAATATTCCGCCATTGCACACAATGTTGTTCCATGACTATTGTATTTAACTTGCTTAAATTGTTCATCAATTTATAAAAGATTAAGGGGTTTAATAACACTTCAAAGTTGTGGTAGCATCTATTTCACTTATAAAAATGGAGGGCCTACGAACATGCATTACCTACGTCTAAAATTATTACAATGTTATTTCGCCATCTAGATGCTGTTTGTTTAAATGGGTACATTGGCCTGCTTCAATCGTTTCAAACCGACATAAAACTACGAAAATAACATTGTATTGATAATCAGGGTTATTTTATAAAATTGTACCTACCAGCTCTTCGTTTTTTTCTCAATTTACCACTGTCAATACAAAATAAGTAACAGACAACAGTTTAAACACCTTCGACATATAAGTGAGTCAATTGGAATTTGTATAAGTGAAACTACTCTCATAGGCTTATGACTTTATATCGTGATTACATCATGTTTTGCTGTTAGGTTATAGTAGATTAACAACAGAGATCTGTTGTTAATCTACTATACCCTAACAGCAAAACAATCATTCGTATTTAACTATTCAGTTTCTCTCTGTGTCATCCAATATAAAAACCATGTAATAATTTCCAGTGCTGCGGACCATGCGTGTGTCCATGGTGTGGTGGCGTATGGTGCATTCGGTGCTCGAGACGAATGTCGAGATGCGCCTGGTGCAGAGGAGCTCTTCGCGCGCCGGCTGCCCCCTGCCTCGCCCTGCAGAGGCTGGTCAACGACCTCTCACTGCCATGCCGGAATTACAGGTACTTACTTACCTATGCTTATTTAAAACTTCTTCTTCCAGGCCTGTTTCCAGTCTATCTCAGCGCAGTTATGATCTTGCCACATTACCTCATTGCTCATACCAGGATAGTCGCCATCCTTACCGGGATCTCTGTCACTAATGTTATTATAAATTTATTGAATAATTTTATACATATCTTTATTGCAAGCAAGTGCAAGCGGAAGATACGAAACATTGCCATAGATTCACAAAATAATTATGAGAATGTATTCTACTTTAAAATGCTATTGAGGAAGAGCATTTTGAAGTTCAAGTAAAAATACACATTTAAATACCAGTAACATTACGACACGCTTTAAAGATGTTGTGTGTTTTCAAAACTAAAGAAGTAGAATACACAGTCTCTATTGAATAGTAGCTAGGTGCGTGGTATGAATAACTAACTATAAATTTTGTAGTCATATGGCATCAATTGACAATAAAATTCAAAATCAGATACGATTATTAACATCTTATTTAAAATTCCAGCCACGGACAATAACATTTTACACTTTCTAACGCATAAAATCTCAATCAATACAGAGTAATCAAATAATTACTATACAATAGCCAATATTGATAAAATTTAATCAGTTATTTATCGTGTTGATTGCCACTCGTCTTACACACACTTCAGGCAATCCAACATATCTATGATCAAGGGAATCTATTGTTCTTTGTGTTGCTTTGTGTATGTATCGAAGTTTGCAGAAGTTTACTCAATTACGATTCTGTTCAGTTCACACAAGTATTTGGATCACGTACACAGATCTATTCACTTCCTCGTCGGATTGAATATCGAATTCACAATGAAGATGATCTAGATATGTTTGGAACACCTCTAGATACACGCGAAGAAGTGTATTCGATTGTGTAGGTGTGTAATTACGACGCAGATCGCTTAAGGCTAATCGCCACGCGTGTAGGAAGCGTTCAAACTGCGCTTCGTAACTGTTATGGCAGCTATTCGTTTAATTTGTAAAAGAGGAATGTAATTAGTCCCTATCACTTACATTGCAGTCACGAAATATTTACGAGGGAATGTCTTGTCTTTATCAAAAATGTTAACATAGAAAGTTTAGATTTTTGCAATGTATTGCCGTGTGGTGACGGTAGAGCAGAAGGTGAAATAGAAGTGATTTAAGAATGTATGTTTATAGATACATCCTATTGTTTCACGACTAGAAAACACACACTTTACAACTCAACACAACTCAACTCAACACAACTCAACTCAATACAACTCAACACTTTTAAAACTTTTACTTCTTATAACAAAAGGGGATATCATGAGAATACTATCTGTAAAAGTACCTATAGTTAGTAGATTTTAATAATGTACTATAAATTTTACAATTACTGTTAATATTCATTCGATAAGGAGAAAAGATCATCTTACATTAGAAATGTTTACCAAATAGTTAACAGTGAATGAATATCAAGTGTGTTTAACTATCTCTACAAATTGAGGACAATATTCTTAAAAAAGAATTTTGATTCGACATTTACGTAGGGTATTACTTTTTCTTTGAAGTTTCTACATCTTCTAAAACAAACATCTGAAACCATTTAGTTATCTAAATAATTCACCAGTATTCTATCTCTCATTCCATCTTTCTCATTTTCTTGGACACACAGGTTTTCGGTATCTAACGTCTTGACGATTCATAAGTGTATTGTAATCATACCAGATATGAATAAATGAATTTTTGAAAATAAAAATACTTTGACTTTGAATCAGAATTATCAATAATACTTCTATCTAAATATCGCAATACCCATTCATAATGTTCTATCTATAATAATTATAAACTTTAATGTAAAGTCTATATTTCATTATCATCATATTATATTTCTCCTGAGAATATATCGCACTTTGTTAATTAGAAATTCAATTAACATAAATCATTAACCTACCGTGCGCGAGTTCGTCGGTGTACAGATATTTGAGTTTGTTACTAAATATAGATTGTATGTTTAGTTACTATTGGTATGCTTAACTGTCTCTTCTTCTCAAACACACCTCATTCATGTAACCTGTATCAACCCGCAATAGGCTAGTGTGGTGGGTTATGGTCCATTCTCTCTATTTTCTTCCATCCATAGGGAAGTCCGTGCCCCAGCAGTCGGGACATTAATGGGCCGGTGTTGATGATGTGATGATGATTCATGTACCCTAATGAAGACAGCTCAACTAATAAGTGTTTTATTGTCTTTATAGGCGTGGCTGCATAGAACTGCTCACGGCGACGACCAGGGTGAAACACGAAGAGGCCTGCAAATTCGACACCATGATTTGCCCCATCGCTGCAAACTGCTGTACCGTCCCCTTTGAAGAGCTATCCTCCCATCTCCAGTCTACCCACAACATAATCGCCGTATACTCCCAAAAAATCAAGATTCTCATCGAAAACTTCCAGACCAAACTCAAAAGGACGGCCTGCTGTAGAACCAAATACAAAATAGTCCTGCTTCACCAGAAAAGCGCCTTCATCATCAAAGTCTGCATCTACAACTACCATGTCAGGGTCGAAGTGATGAGAAGGAAGCTTGGGTATATCGCGGACGTAAAGTCGGCGTCTAAGAAAAGCGAATATTGCGCCCTAGTCGAATTCCAGAGCAAAGCTCTTTGTACCAAGTCAGCTATTCTCATAGAGAACGAAGCTTACGGCAAGAAAGCCGAAGTGCAGTGGCACGATCTAGTTTTAAAGTCTGAAGTCGATGAAGCTATCACTATACACGTAAACATCGGAAAAGCAGACGCAGAATCATCAAGAAAAGATTTCGTTGATACATAACAGTGTGATGTGTAACATGTGGACAAAAGTGACCTTTATAATGAAACCAATGTATCGAATAGTCAAGTTTCTGCAAAGGTTGTTTGGAACGAATTAACTGCAACATTCATAACATTGCGAGTAATAATGTTGTCAAGAATGTTGGCAATCGGTTTGTAACCAAACGTGACTGATCTAGACTTAATCTTAGTTTTAAATTAATTTAGATGTACAAGGTTGAACAGAATAAATCCTAATATTTTCTTAGCATCTGCATTTTCATTTACTTGAGATACTTGACGTGCAACGAATAACTTTTTATGTTTTACAATCGTAAATTTAAGCTTCTTGTTGAGTTTAATATTATGATATTACTTTGCTGGAATGTGCACCATTCATTTTGCCTTTCAACATTATATTTTTTTTCTTGCTTTATATCTCCATACTCAGCATAAAACTTAAGTAATTTACGTCTCGTATAGTCATCAAGCCCGATCAAAACTATAACTTTTCGAACTTTTTCTTACCACAATTTTATTAGCACAATTTTTTCTAACATTTATAATTGATATTCAAATTAAAATCAAAAATTAATTTTATTTTAAAAAAGATTATTATGAGCATTTTCTTAAAAGCCGTTTTAAATAAATTAATTAGTTAGTGAAATTTAGACTTTCTTGTAACTAAAAAATAAGTGCTAATCTTTCTATTATGTAAGAACTCAACAGACTGTATCTCCCAATACCCAACAAGCACTAAAATGATTTAAAATTATTTTTATTTGAACATCATAAAATAATAAATGTTAGAAAAACTATTACAAATAAAAAGAGGCAGAAATCCCGCATCTGGGCGAAAGTAATTTCTCCAAAGTTTTCTGACTTTTGTTCCTTTTGTAACGCTCTCAAAGTTTCGAAGGTTAATAGAAATTTCTTTAAAATGTTCACGAGCCCTAACAAGACTTTAGCACGGGCTCTTTTGCTTTTACGAGTCCTAGTAAGAATTTAACCCAAAAGGGTTAAAGTCTTCAGTATTCCGGTGAGTGAACCACTAGACCTCGGCGGCGGCGGCTAAAAGAAAAAGAGTACTCGTCTTACCACTCCATGACCCAATTCGTAATAGCGCTTTCAGGCCCCAAGTGTACAGCATTGATCAGGATTTTCCAAGTGCCAATTTTGAACGTGATGCCCTACCCACAAGGTTATAACTGATGCATCTCCACAATTTTCCTTTATCGCTCCCCAAGGCGGAATATCAGAAATTTGACTAATAAGAAATTTTGATCGTTTTACCCCAAACTTTGTAATAACGGCTCGGCATTGCTGCTGATAAATGAATGAATAGAAAATGTCTCAAGGAACTCGAAGCTGCCGAGGTAATTGTGATTTAGCCGACTTGATCTGCCTTACCACCAACTCTAAACGCGACTAAATTCCCATTGTTAAAGTGACACAACGCTGTAAGCCGAGTAGAGCGGCATCCCGTTTTGTCAACCGCGTTTGGATCGCACTAATACTTCATAGTACTGCCACTGTTATCTGAATGATACCAATATGTTAATGAAGCTGACTGTAAAACCTAAGCAAACCCTGTTTGACGATTATTTTCTATAAACGGCTGTAAATGTGCCGGAGATCAAAGGCTTAACGTGCCTTCCGGAGCACTATCAAAAACTTTTGGTATCAACATCTAATGACAGCAAACTCCTCCAGGTAACGCAGCTTCAGATTAATTCAATATTCACCTGCCCGACGCTTTACTTTATTAAGCGAAGGGCAGACGACCTCAATTTGGGGCAACAGCTGTCCGACGCTTTGTAATTTGAAATGGCATTCCATCGAAAACGGTTACAACTTATAGAAACTGACAGTGCTGAAAAGCTCTGAAAAATACTCCCGTTAGAAAATTCTAATGCGTTCAGTTATGGTGCCTCTACACGGTGCGGTTACAATTTCTAGAAATTCACAGTGCCAAAATCTATGAAAAATACTCCCGTCAGATAATTCTAATGCTTATGGTACTTCTACACAGTGTATGTACCTAACTTGCGCATGTTGAAGCACTTGCGCAGGTTATGTGCATCGTTATATGCATCGTGTAAGCGATTCCAGCAAGTCCAGTGACTCTAGGATGTACCTGATCAAGAAACATGCGCAAGTAGCCTGCGCGCAGTAGAACTCGCGCGGGCAACATGCGCACGTGTAGCTTGACCAAGTAACTTGCGCAAGTAGCCCGCGATTTATTTGATAGAATGAATATTATATTTTAAGTTTTAATTTTAATTTTAGGCCTTCTATGCTGGCCTGGGAGCGAACAAATAACGTAGAATAGGCCAGCCCCAACTCATCCCATGGGTGTCGTAAAAGTCGACTAAGGGAGATTGCCCGGTGTAGACCAATAAGCACCTTGGGGCACCCGAATGGTGGAGGGCAAACCACCAACAACAGCGTACCCAAGGAGGGTTGGTGTCAGGCAGGCGGCCGGCTGTAAAACCTAAGCCAAAACCTTGAGCAGTATGGATTGGAATGTTGTCATTCTAATCACTCTCTCCGTTCATGGGTCTCTCGACATGGTCCGTTCCGTCTCTTTTCTATACATTCATTCATCACTAGCACCTTTACGGTGGGATGGATGATATTAATCAAAAGGGAGTGGATGGCTTGATGACGTCTGACATATGAATGGAAGAGGAAACATACTGCGCCGACCCCAGATAGACTGGGAACAGGGCAGGAAGAAGAAGAAGAAGAAGAATATTATATTTTAAAACAATCAACTTTCATTGAATTTTTGTCTTCCTTTTAGACTTCAGTAATTTTTGCAAAGATTTCGTCATACAAATGAAAGGTAAATGTCGCCATTAGAAGCCAGGACCCAAACAATGCAGCTCCCTCTTTATTTGGACTAAAATATCGTTACGTTTGTCATCGTCAACTTATCTGTTGTACGTGACGGAGTTGTTGAGAAAGGCAAGGGCAATGAAAGCGAAGTGATAACTATTGTGAATCATTGCTTTCTTAGAAAAGTGCTCACCGAATGGGGAGTAGGTTAGTACGGTCAGCAATGAAAGTTCGTTGACAATTCAGACGAAGACTTTCGAATGCAGATGTGTTAAACATAATTATTTACCTTTAATTAACTTTTAAATTCAGACCATCCATGAATAGCATGTAAGTCGCTAAGGCCGGTCACAGGATGTGTGACCAAAAATTTATTATCTCGACTTCCTCCGTGCTTCGAAAGCCACGTTAGGCCACTGCAGGGGCACAAGCCTTCCCTATGGATGGAAGAATATAATCAGGGAGAATGGGCTATAACCCACCACGCTGGCCCAGTGCGATTGGCGGGCATTCACGATGCAGCCGGGGCTTTCTTAACTCGAGATAATACATTTTTGGTCACCAATCCTACGGCCGGCCAGAGCAACTTCCATGCTATTTATGGATGATCTGTATTCAAAAGTTAATTCTTTATGCTTAGTGAACATTGCTTAGTTTCAACAATCGCCGGCCGAGCGCGTAAACCACTGCGCTATCGAACTCTTGTTCTCTTTCCTTCGAGGTCATAGATTCCTATGACCTCGAAGGAAAGAGAAGGAAAGTGCCCTCTAAATCTTTCTGCCACTGAAGCCAATCCATTAAGGCTGGCGAATCCTCAGCGGACCCAATCGCTTCACAGATGCCCACAGGATTACGTCCACGACTGTACCATCAAGCGACGGCCAAATTTCGGCCAAGTGGGACGCTAACTGTGGAATTCTTGTGATTCCGGACACGAACCTAGGCGCGTGTCCATTGTTCGGACGAGAGTCTCGTCACGAGACAGACGTATTATGTAGGTGACAGTCGTGACGTTTAGCAAAACTTTATTTTAAAAATGTATGTGATGTCACCGCACGGGACATGAAGTAGAGCACTACAAGGATTGAGTGAAGCGACAGAAGAAAGCAAATTAATAAAGTCCATTTTAACTATACTACTTATTTATAAAAAATCAAACAAATAAATTAAAAACACAACAAATGAGCTAAGAACTAAATCTTGGGAAGAGACAGACAGACACACTCCTTTTATTCGTCCTACAATAAAATCTAAAATAATAATTCTGAAGACAGGTTAATATTTTTGATTTTTGGAAGTGAACAAGCTATGCTCTTGTGCTTATTAGGGATACTAGAAAGCGAATTAATGTAAATATAATAATTGTATATTGATTGGTGTACAAGCGCATGTCCTCCTAAATTGAAGCCATCAGCCATCTACCGAGCTCAAGATATTGCTGTTATATTCTAATAGGCGTTTACGCGATTCCTATACATTGCTAATTGCTATGCATGGTTTTCATTTCATTGTGCGCCAATGTATATTATTTAGTTGCCATGAGTACATACATACATACATAAATAATACCCATAGTGACGATGATAGGGTAGACCATACTTTTCAATTAAAATAACATCAAACCATTTTGATCTCATTGTGTATTAAACATATAATATGGCATGTATAGCATGAGACTTATTTTTGCTAGAAAACCGTTTTGATTTGTGTATTTTTTATATTCAAGTGGTAAATATGATACAAAGATTTTGGTGGTTAGAAAAAGAATTTCGAAAAATTATGATCTTGAGGCGGGAATCGAACCCGCGTCCGCTGCTATCCGGGCAGGTGCCTGACCGCTCGGCCACCCAAGATACTAATTAACTTGCCGAAATTCTTCTAACCTTTACACTTCACGTTGTAAGCCAACGGGTACCCTCGCAATGTAGAAATAAATTTACCCGTTGGCTTACAACGTGAAGTGTAAAGGTTAGAAGAATTTCGGCAAGTTAATTAGTATCTTGGGTGGCCGAGCGGTCAGGCACCTGCCCGGATAGCAGCGGACGCGGGTTCGATTCCCGCCTCAAGATCATAATTTTTCGAAATTCTTTTTCTAACCACCAAAATCTTTGTACTAATTTTTCTAACATTTATATAATGTTAAAATTAAAATCGAATAGTTTTTAAAAAAGCAAACCCAAGCTTAACCGAACGCACGGTATTTGTAAAAATATCTGCTTTGGAATGTTTGAAATTTATTTCTACATTGCGAGGGTACCCGTTGGCTTACAACGTGAAGTGTAAAGGTTAGAAGAATTTCGGCAAGTTAATTAGTATCTTGGGTGGCCGAGCGGTCAGGCACCTGCCCGGATAGCAGCGGACGCGGGTTCGATTCCCGCCTCAAGATCATAATTTTTCGAAATTCTTTTTCTAACCACCAAAATCTTTGTACTAATTTTTCTAACATTTATATAATGTTAAAATTAAAATCGAATAGTTTTTAAAAAAGCAAACCCAAGCTTAACCGAACGCACGGTATTTGTAAAAATATCTGCTTTGGAATGTTTGAAATTTATTTCTACATTGCGAGGGTACCCGTTGGCTTACAACGTGAAGTGTAAAGGTTAGAAGAATTTCGGCAAGTTAATTAGTATCTTGGGTGGCCGAGCGGTCAGGCACCTGCCCGGATAGCAGCGGACGCGGGTTCGATTCCCGCCTCAAGATCATAATTTTTCGAAATTCTTTTTCTAACCACCAAAATCTTTGTACTAATTTTTCTAACATTTATATAATGTTAAAATTAAAATCGAATAGTTTTTGGTAAATATGATCCCACATCATGACCATCATCCCCAATTTTTTGAAACATTTTCTAACCACAAATTTCATTTGTACAGTTAACGGCACTTCAGACTACCCAAAACTGCCAAATATGTTCAATTGATTCTTAACCTTAACTTGTTGGTTGTAAAGCACAAAGTCGATTGAGGAAATTTGACATATTGTGGTATTCTGACGTGCTGTTGACTGTACCTTTATAATACGGTCCGGATTCATTGCTCTTCAGTGTATACGAATGGAAACACACTCTTGTTTATAATTCTCAAAGGCTACCAGTTCCCTGCAAAGGTTTGTCCCGTGATAATAATAATTTCAGACTACCACAGTGTTTATTAACGAAACATTGTTCGCACGAAACATTCAATTGTTTGATGTGGTTAATTTCTCTGTAATAATTAATGGCGACGGTGGGACGTGACACGACTGACATAGAATACTTTGAAATTCACAACACCTACTGACTGACTATTCTTTCTCTGTGACTTAATGAGTTGCTTGTTAGTTGATATAGCATTTAGACAACAACTACATATTAATATAGCCATTTAATGTATCTGAAATAAAACTGATTTTACTGAAAAGAATCGCATTAAGGTGTTTGGCATTTTGTTTATTTAGGTCGACGTGGCGATCACTTTACAGCAGCCGTGGTCTCTGAAAGACTAAAGACATCTTTATACAAATTCATAGTTAACTACTATCATAATATTATTTTAGGTGGGCCGATTAAGACAAACGGAGCTCACAGTGTCAAAGGTTTTGGCAGTATGAGGACGGTGTTGGGATTTAATTATTCTGATGATCAAGATAATGGTATATTTCAAACATTATCACTATCAGCTTCTCGAGCTATTGGAATCAAGAAACATCCATACATGAATAGGGATGATTGAAACGGCGGGTTAATTAATAAAAATGCCAAACACCTAAATACAACGGAGTAAACCGCAAAAGTAGTTTTATTAATTAATTCAAATGTGAAGTGCTCCTGCAAATATAAGAGAACATTATTTATGATAATTAATAAGAATGTGGTGGCCGCAAAATGCCTAGGTAGGTTACCTTGGGACATCCGCGGGATAAAAGACTCTTCGTAAATAACACAACACGCTTTGAAATCAAAATATTGTCCAATGCTACTGTTAAAATTATGTACTCTCATTCTGTTTTTTTTTATATTTCTCTGATTCGGAGTCTTGTGTAACTGTATGCGGAAAATTTGTACAAAATTCTTCCTCTAACCAAAGTGGATGTTGTTTATACAGCATAATTAACCTCTCAGATAAAGATTCTGATTCAGATCATTAACAAAGCAATCACATCCTCGTAATTAATTTTAAATAATTGAGTATCTACCTACTAGTCCTTTGCTGTAACGTAGAATATTATAATCAGAGGCAGTAAGATAATAAAGAGAATTAATTATAGATAAAATCAAAGTTAATACCTCCGTAAAAAAAATCTTCGGAACGCAAAGAACATTATTTGAATCTAGTTTCAAGGAATTATCTTAGTTTTTGCTAAAGTCGGCTTTAAGATTATCAATTTTTTACTTTGTCTAGAATAGGTACTGTTTGGTTTATATATCTGTGCCAAATTTTATGCCAAGTTTATGAACAGATGAACAATCCCCTACCAAACCACTTACTTGCTAGGTGACCGTTCACCTGGCTTTTCCTGTGTAAGACTACTTTTGAATGTGTGTAAAATGCAATTTTTACCAAAACACTGTCTAAACGCTTCTGGCAGGAGGCCAATGAGGAAGAAAAGTCGCTGTCCATCTCTTCTCCCACATCCAGCCGACTGATTCGATGGAATAAATGGTGTGCAAGTGTCTGAATCCTATTCAAAGTTTTTAGTGTGCCTGCCTTTGATGAAGATATTGAAATCAGTTTATCCAGATCATCTAGCTTTTTCTGCACAATTCTTAATTCTGAAACAAAATCTAGATCACCACATTCTAATACCTCATCAGAGGGCAGGTCCCTATTGAGTAAACGAATCTGTGCCTTCAAAGCAGTCACTGTGTCTGTCGGCTTTGCACCCCTAATCTTAACTTCATACTCAAGTTCATCTTTCAACAGCAAATTAAAAGTTATTGGTCTTTGCTCCATGATGCAAATAACCTAATTTATTTATTTATATGTTAATGTCAATATGACTTTAAAAGATAAAAAAAGTGTGGAAAGGCAGGCAAAGGAACCAAGATAGTGCACTGTTATGCGCAGGCACAGTGAAAAAATTATTAGAAATTTAGTAAAGTAATCTGCTAATTATACCTAGCTTATTATAGCATTAAAATTGAAAAGTAAAAAAAAAATGCAGTGCAAAAACTAAAGAAACCACTCCAGATATCGAACAGAACTTACAGTTTCTCCATTAACATGTAAAATTCCTGTATAATAGTGAAAATATCCCTGTTTAAAATATTTTATAGCACAAAAAAAATTATACAAATTAGGTTTAAGTTTATAGCAATGATGATAAAACTCCTACAATAAAAAAACTAACCTCTAATCCTGCCCGTCATCGACCAGCCTCCTCTGAGCAAATTAGACCAGAAACAAGGACTATAATTAAAAGTAACAGAACCTCCTTTTCCTAATGTTCGGGCGCCATGTAATACTGTAATTTTTTCCTGCTCATGTATGCCTATACCGTGATAATAATTTATAATTTCCCCCTTCTACCTCATGGTGACTGGTCGCGCCATCTTGATGGTTTCGCGGGATTTTATTTAAAAATTATTGAATTAGTACATGACCGTTTCCTATTCCCTATCCTTTCGCACATGCCTATCTTTCGCCTGTCCGAGCGAGAAGGAATGCGCATCGGCCAATCAAGAAACTGCAAAAGTTGTGCCGATTTAACGCCAGAGCGCGTATGAGGTGCCTCTGCGCGTCGCGTCGCCATCACCAGTTGAAGAGAAAATTTTGTAGTTGAACATCCAAATTGGGCCGCAATTAAAATATAACGCCGGAGATCTCCCGCCCGCTTTTTAAACCTATTAACATTATTATTTAAACAGTTATCAGTGTCGTGAGTGTTTGTGCTAAAGTGTAATCACAAACCGCGCGCTGGTATATTACCGCGCGCGCCCATTCGCCGCTAAGTACCTACGCACCTACCAGAAGAGGACGCTCAGAAGAAAAGCCAGGTATTGTGCCTTCCATTACCTATATTAGAGTTGTCATTTCCACCTGTCTTTTCCGCAGGCAACTCTCAATTCCATCCACCAAAGTCTTGTACTAATTTAATAACGCAAAATACAGTCCACTAAATTTATACTCACACGCGCCTCCATTTTTTTTATGGTCCAAACGAACCGAATTTTTAAAGTATTTTCTTAAAAATAATTAAGCATTTCGTTTATCACGATAGTTCAAATAAAACCTCTAATGCTTACTTAGGTAAAATAATCGCATAAATAATTTTGTTACATAGTTATTATTACCCACGCCATCCGCGTCGAAGTAGGTAGGTAGGTATCTACATAGAAACTGCGATCGATTCGTTATTTTTCTAGTTACCTACTTGAGACTTTAACAAATAACGCATTGTATTATTGCAGTTACACGCTATAGTTTGTATAACAATTTTTATGGAATAATCTACATTCATCGTTGTTGCTAACCGCGTATTTTTTTGCCTACGACTATAGGTATTCCCGCGCTTTGTTTATCATAGCAAACTTAAAGTTTGTTTATCGCAAATTTATTAAAAGGACAGGTATTATAACTTCATACCTTAGTGATTACGTTTGGGATTATTTTTGTTTCTTATCATTTCGCCGCGCTCCCATACGTAACCTAGGTAGGTAGGTGTAAATACTCTGTTCTCCACCGCCGCGTCGTGTTTGTTTACAATTTCAACGCGCTATACTTATTTAATGGTATAGATTTAAATATTGTTTGTTTATTTAATTTAAAATAAATATCGCAAAATGTCTAACGAAAATAAGTTGTCACTTTTACATGCAAAAAAAGACCTTATGTTCTCACGCATACAAGCTATCGCCGATAAGGTCGTTAACCTTTCTAAAGAACATGTAAGAGAAACATTCTTATGTGACCTTGAATCAATTGATAAGTTGCGCTCTGATTTCGAAAGTGTGCTGGATCGAATAAATTCAATCGAATTAGATTCGAACGCTAAATATGTTGTTAATTATCAGCCTCTTTTATCATTTGACGACTTGTATTATCGAGTCAAACGCGCAGCTAAATCTTTTCAAATAACGCAACCTGATACGAAATACATTCGAGGTGATAGGCCCAGGTTACCGCCTATTGAATTACCCGAGTTTAATGGTGATATCAAAAATTGGCCTTTATTTTATAGTTCTTTTAAAAATACTGTTCACGACAATCCTGTTTTGACAGATACGGAAAAATTGCATTATTTAATTGGCAAACTCACTGGCAAAGCTCGATCTGTATTCGCAGGCATAACTCCCAGTGCCGGAAATTACGATGTTATATTGGAATGTTTAGTAAATAAGTACGAAGACAAGCGGCTACTCGCTTCGTCTTACTTAGATCAGATATTTGAATTAAAACCACTAAATTCCGCCACGGCTAGTAATCTCGAGCTAATTTTAGATAAATTCGCAACATCAGTTTCTGCACTAAATAACTTAAAAATAAATAATTTATCTGATTTTATATTTTTGTATACCGCGCTAAAGAAATTAGATCCAGAAACCGCGCGTGCTTTCGAAATGGATAAACGTGGAACCGATATCCCATCTTTCGATTCTTTGGTGACTTTTATTCGCGATCATATAAAAATACTGCAACGCGCTTCTTCTAATAGTAAACATGAAGCCACTAAGAGGATGGATGCGGTATCGAAGCCACCTAAAACTACGCACACTTATACTACAACCGAAACTTCGCAAAATAATTGTTCTTTATGTAAAATGAAACACGAACATTTATATAACTGTTCGGGGTTTCAAAAACTAACGCCTAATGAACGCTTTCGATTTGTTAAACAAAATTCTCATTGTGTTAACTGCTTAAGTAAACATCACCGCTCTTTTGATTGTAATTCTAATTCGCATTGTCGTAAGTGTCAACTTAAACATCATACGATGCTTCATTTCGAAAATAAAAATGCCACATCCACGTCAAGCGCGCTCGGTGGCGCATCGATGATGGTGACAGCGCCGCGCGCATACGCGCCTGAGTCGTCGCCGGCGGCGGCGCCCGCCCCGCCCGGCGACGATTCAGGCTCGGGCCGCGCGGTGTCGCCACCATCAGCGGCGCCCGGTAATTCTAATGATGTTGCATTGTGCACGTTATCACAAAACGCAAATAAAAATATTTCGCACGCGCTTTCTACTGTTTTACTTGCCACCGCGCGAGTTATAGTCATTGATTCTTATGGTAAAGAACATTATGTTCGTGCCTTATTGGACAGCGCTTCGCAAAGTAATTTTATTACCGGCGAATGTTGTAATCGCTTAGGACTACATTCGCGACAAATGCCGACGCGTTCTGTTGTAAAGGGAATAGGAGGTTGCACTAAGAATGTTAAATCCTCGGTTAATGTAAAATTCTTTTCGCGTTTTGATCGCAATGTTGGCTTCGATATGGAGTCATTGGTTGTTGATAAAATTACCGAACGGCTGCCGACCGTCAGTATCGATTTTTCGTCATTTTCTAATTTAAATAACTTACCTTTGGCCGACGATACTTACTTTGTTCCCGGAGTTATCGACATGCTTGTCGGTGCTTCGATCTTCCCGCACCTACTGTTGTCACGCCATATTCAAGGCCAATCAGCACAGGTCGCGCCTCACGCTTTAGAAACCGTACTGGGATATGTTATTATTGGTTCCGTTCCCGCATTTAATACTTACGCTTCCGTTTCGTACTGCTGCGCCGTCGAGCCTATGGAGTCCGTCGTCCGCAAGTTCTGGGAAATTGAAGATGTTTCCATGCCGCCGATTCTCAGTCCAGATGATAAAGAGTGTGAGAATATATATACTCGCACCACCACACGCGATGACGATGGTCGCTATACTGTCGCACTCCCATTCAAGGGTGACATTTCTTCTCTTAGCGACTCCTACCGATTGGCCGAGAAATGTTTTTTATGTCTCGAGCGCAAAATGCAGGCTTCACCTAAATTAAAGAAAGCATACGATGAAGTAATTTATGAATATTTAGACAAAGGTTATATTTCACCCGCCCCTCCTGATACGGAGGAGAACAAATACATGCCATCGTATGTTATACCGCATCACGGAGTTATCAGAGAGGATAAACTGACTTCCAAGTTGCGCATGGTGCTCAATGGCAGCGCTAAAACTAGCACGTCTGTTTCTCTGAATGATATCCTTTATAATGGACATAATTTACAGGGAAATTTATTTAATATAATTGTTAATTTTCGATTATTTTCCGTAGCACTCTCCGCTGACATAAGGCAGATGTTCTTATGTATAGGCATCCGCGAGTGTGATCGCAGATTTCAACGCTTTTTATATCGCTTCGCACCTGATGAACCACTTAAGGTTTATCATTTTAACCGCGTTTGTTTCGGGCTCAAGTCGAGTCCATTTCACGCTTTACGTACAATTAAACAACTCGCATCCGATGAGGGCGATTCCTTTTCAATGGCAAAGGAAGCGGTACAGGCTGGTCTGTACATGGATGATTTTGTCTACTGCCTAGATAGCGAAGCAGAAGCAGTTTCTACTGCTGCTGAGGTTATTTCGCTTATGAAAGCTGGACAGTTCGATCTCGTAAAGTGGACAACTAATTCTCAAACCGTTTTAGATTCCATTCCGCCAACGCATCGTCTCTCATCAGTGAAGGAATTTAATGAATCCGATTCTCATAAGGTTCTCGGTTTATGCTGGTCTCCCAGTTGTGATTTATTTAGTCTTAAAATTTGTACTCCTGTTGAAAAGTGTACTAAACGCACCATACTATCTTGTGTTGCAAGATTATGGGATTTTATGGGTTTTGTTGCCCCTGTAATATTATACGCCAAGCTCCTTATTAAGGAACTTTGGCTACGCAATTGTGATTGGGATGAAACTCCTCCTGACAATATTGTTAAATTGTGGTCCCGCTTCAAAAAGGAGCTTCCTTGTCTTGAACAAATAAAGATTCCACGCCATGTTGATATCACAAGAGGTAGCGCCCTGAACATCATTGGCTTTGCAGATGCCAGCGAAAAGGCTTATGGGGCTGTAGTTTACTTTCACGTTAAAAATGGCGATAATATCTCTGTCCATCTTATTAGTGCAAAGTCTAAAGTTGCGCCTCAAAAGGTTATCTCTCTCGCTCGGCTTGAACTCTGTGCAGCTCTTGTGCTAACAACATTAATAACTAACATTATTGAGGCATGTAACAATCGCTTTCCAATCAATAATGTATACGCTTTCTCTGATTCGACGGTCACCCTTTGCTGGGTTCACGCATCCCCTCACAGGTGGGACACTTTTGTTTCCAATAGAGTATCTAAAATTCAGTCTCTATTGACCCCGCAAAATTTTTATCACGTGCCAGGCATAGACAACCCTGCCGACTGTCTATCCCGTGGACTTACTCCTATACAAATTCTTGACCATCCGCTTTGGTTCCATGGCCCAGCCTGGATCAAGTCTGACCCGTCAGAGTGGCCCATTGGCCCCTTCAATCCTTCTACGGTTTCTGAACCGCCAGAAGAGAAGAAGCATTCCTTTGTCACTTCTGTATCGCGAAGGGAATCTCCCATCATTGCGTTGGCGAATCGTGTTTCTTCGTGGTCAAAGCTCCTGCGCATCGTCGTTTACGTATGTCGCTTTATGAAATTATTACCGCTGCGAGAATTCATAACCGCTGCAGACCTGGAGTACGCTGAGGCTAAGGTTATTCGCGAATTGCAAACCTTATATTTTCAAGAGGAAATTCTCAAATTACAAACGGGAAAGACTTGCAATCGCACATTTCAACGACTTAAGCCGTTTTTACAAGACGGAATTGTTAGAGTCGGTGGACGCTTAATTCACTCTGATTTAAAATTTAATGAAAAACATCCTATTGTTTTACCGCGTAAAGATCACATTTTAAATTTATTGGTTGATTATTATCACAAACTTCATTGTCACGCTGGTCCAGATTTGTTGATGTCAATCTTACGTCAAAGATATTGGATACTATCCGCCCGCAATTTAATTCGCAACCGAGTACATAAATGTATTCCATGTTTTAAACTTCGCCCTAAATCAACGTTTCCTGAGATGTCGGATCATAGGTCATGTCGCGTCAAACAAACTTTAAAACCTTTCACGCATACAGGTACAGATTACGCAGGCCCCTTTAAGGTAACAATATCGCGTGGCCGTGGTATACGGTCCACTAAAGCTTATGTTTGCCTGTTTGTTTGTTTGACCACGCGTGCCGTTCATATTGAACTGGCAGGCGATTTAAGTACTAACTGCTTTATGGCAGCATTTAAGCGGTTTTTGTCTCGCCGAGGTCCTGTAAATAGGATGTATTCAGATAACGGGACTAATTATGTTGGTGCGAAACGCTCTCTATCTGCATTACACGCGTTCCTAAGTTCTAAGCATTTTAACACTGATTTTTCGCATATACTCGCTGAAAACCGCATAACTTGGTTACTGAATGCTCCTGCCGCGAGTCACTTTGGCGGTAATTGGGAGGCGAATATTAAGAGCCTAAAAATGCACTTGTTTCGTGTCATCGGTGAACAAATTCTGTCGTTTGAGGAGATGAGTACCGTCCTCGCACAAGTTGAGGCGGTAATGAATACGCGCCCTTTATGTAGAACGCTATCTAGCGACCCGTCTGAGCCGCTTGCATTGACTCCTGCGCACTTTTTAAATCAGACGCCTTTAAAATATTTACCCGCAGTAGACATTGACGAAGATAAGCTTCACATTCTTTCTCGTCACGCTTTATTGGACAAATTAATTCAGTCTTTTTGGAAACGATGGAGGGCAGAGTATCTGCACACTTTACAGAGTCGTGATAAGTGGAACACGCCAGCTAACCCAATAACTGTAGGTACTGTCGTTGTTCTAAATACAGAAAATGCTCCTCCTCTTCACTGGCCCCTTGGCGTTGTTGAAGAGGTTTTTCCAGCTAAAGACGGTGTCATACGCGTAGTTCGTGTAAAAACTGCTTCCGGATCGTACTTACGCCCGGTTGTACGTCTCTGTCCTTTGCCTAAGCAATAATTCTTTAGGTACAGTCAACGGCTCTTCGGACTGCCCAAAACTGTCGGATTTCTTCAGTCGATTGTCAACCCTATCTTGTTGGCAGTGGAGCCGAGAGTCGACTGAGAAAGTTTGGCATTTTGTGGTGGTCTGACGTGCTGTTGTATGTACATAACGCATCTTAGGTTAAGGTTTTAATTTTATTACATTTTTTGAAGGCATGCCTTCAAGCCGGGGGGAAATGGTCGCGCCATCTTGATGGTTTCGCGGGATTTTATTTAAAAATTATTGAATTAGTACATGACCGTTTCCTATTCCCTATCCTTTCGCACATGCCTATCTTTCGCCTGTCCGAGCGAGAAGGAATGCGCATCGGCCAATCAAGAAACTGCAAAAGTTGTGCCGATTTAACGCCAGAGCGCGTATGAGGTGCCTCTGCGCGTCGCGTCGCCATCACCAGTTGAAGAGAAAATTTTGTAGTTGAACATCCAAATTGGGCCGCAATTAAAATATAACGCCGGAGATCTCCCGCCCGCTTTTTAAACCTATTAACATTATTATTTAAACAGTTATCAGTGTCGTGAGTGTTTGTGCTAAAGTGTAATCACAAACCGCGCGCTGGTATATTACCGCGCGCGCCCATTCGCCGCTAAGTACCTACGCACCTACCAGAAGAGGACGCTCAGAAGAAAAGCCAGGTATTGTGCCTTCCATTACCTATATTAGAGTTGTCATTTCCACCTGTCTTTTCCGCAGGCAACTCTCAATTCCATCCACCAAAGTCTTGTACTAATTTAATAACGCAAAATACAGTCCACTAAATTTATACTCACACGCGCCTCCAGTGACAACAAAATAAAAACAACCAGTTGGACAGTAAATTTATAATTTCAATTTAGCACAAATTTAATACATTTATAATTTCAATTTTACATAAGCAGTAATTAAAAAAAACCAAGACCAAGGGGTTCGGTTGGAGTCGTTCTGGTCGATAACGAGTGGGACGGGTATACGAATCTAAATGAAATGAATCTATCTATATCTATAGAAGTCTATCTATATCTCCGAGCCTTCAGCCGCCTGGTGGTTAGTAAGGTACCTGACTGTAAAGAAGTGTAGTAGGGAGTAGCAATTCCTCACAGGATTACCCGCTAGGTCCAGTCCACAATCAAGACAGCCTTGGACCTCTCAGAGATTGATAACTGGAGTCTCTTTACTCGCACCAAAGGACCCTTTCGGGTCAGTGACACAGTATGTGTTCCATTTAATAACAGCTGTCAATCGGAGAATCACTTGCTTGCTCTGATATAATATTTATAAAATTCTTCTAAAATTTGGAAAATTCCACCAAGATAAGAAGACCATCAAAATTTTACATCGTCTAGCTATGAATTTTAAAATGGAATGAAATCCACTTCCGAATTTCAAAATAAGCGCTCGTCATTGGCCGCACAGTTCGACAATCGAATCCTGACACTCTTTAAGGGTACTAGGCCGGACCAGGGCAACGATTCTGCATCATACAGCCAAGACAACATTGACAAATTGACAACTTCTTCGATCACTAAAAAATCGATTCCAAGGGAATTCCAGACAACAAATGCGACCACCGAAGATCCAACGGAACCCAAACGCCGAACAAATACTAAACAAAACCCTAACCTGCCAAAATACAAAACTATTGTCCGGAAACCAAGGAAAAAGTAAAGCAATATTCTTTATAACACTTGGGGGCTACACAACCACCCAAACCAAGCAACTCTTGTCTGAACTTTTTCCTTTTTTTTTATTTTTTTTATTAGTCCCCAATCATGTCGATTTCCATTTGCAAATCCAAAATTATTATGCCAACTAATGTCATTGTCACTGTCAGTCAGTTTGTCAATTTTGACTTTGACGACTTTGACAAGTGACAAAATGACAACGTTACAGTGCCTTCCTATCTTTTCTTCTGGAGACGACGAAGTAAATAATTCTGATTTTACAATTTCACCCAACTGACTTACTTCTACGGATACTGAACTCAAAGCTTAGGTTTACTGATTGATTTTGCCTTCGAAACACTTCTTAAAATGTTAAAATTTATCTTACTTAAATAATATACCCTATTACTACTGTATAAATTACTAATACTAGATATTTAAGTAGCCTTTTTTGGTCGAGTGTCTACAACGAAGCTGACTTGAATAAAAGTTTTAATAATTTCCATGAGTTTTTCACTCTGTTGTATAGACTATGCTTTCCTAAGCACAAAGTAAAAATCAGTTTGCAAAAAAGAAGGGAAAACTGGATAACAAAGGGATTAAAAATAAGCTGTAAGAATAAAAGGAAAGCACGTTTCAAATATTATAAAAATAAAACTCTCGCAAATAAAATAAGCTATTTAAAATATTCAAAGGTATTAAAAAAATGCATCTACAACTCAAAAGAAACTCTAATATTGCCTATATCTGTAGGAGCAATAACAAATGCAAAGCATCTTGGAACCTCATAAATAAAGAATTGAATACTCCTAAGTCTCATAACTATATCTGCAAAATCAGGAAAAATGAATCGATTTTGACAGACCCTAAAGAAATAGCTACCGCTTTTAACGATTACTTTATTGCTTTATCTGACAATCATAATAATTATAATCAGGGAAAAGTGTTAAATAAACAAAGCGTATCTAACTCTATTTTTCTAAGACCTTTGACTAAAGCTGAGGTACGAAAGGAAGTGATGCTCTTGAAAAACACAAATTCAGTAGGCCACGATGGCATATCCACAAAGATTTTAAAAAAGTGCATTGACAATATCGTTTTTGTTTTGACCTATTTAGTAAACTTATCTTTCACTTCAGGTACTTTTCCTGAAGCACTAAAACAGTCGATGATAAGGCCATTATTCAAGAAGGGAGATAGCGATGATGTGGATAGCTACCGTCCCATTGCATTACTATCAATATTTGCAAAAGTTTTTGAGAAGTGCATGTATAAACAAATAATTGAATTTTGTAAAAAATATCACATAATAAACGTAGAACAGTATGGTTTCCAACAAAATAAATCGACGGCATTAGCGGCTCATAAACTTTTGGAGACTATACTTATGAATATAAATAAAAAGCACTTTACCACGGCAGTCTTTATTGATTTATCAAAAGCTTTCGATCGCGTTTCGCATCCATTGCTTTTAACTAAAATTGAGGCAATGGGTATTAGAGGCCCGGCTTATGAATGGACAAAATCATATCTCCACAACAGGAAACACTGTGTTGTTATTGATAATTTAAATAAATATAATGAAGTTGAGTCATATTTATCAACATACAACAAGACCACATATGGTGTACCCCAAGGCAGCGTGTTGGGTCCAATTTTATTTCTTTTGTATATTAACGATATTACAACTGTAACTAACCATAAATGTATTGCCTTTGCTGACGACATTTCCATTGTAGTGACATCAAATAATAAAAATAATACAATTCAAGACCACGAAGAGGACATTAATTGCACTATTAATAGGTTAATTGAATATCTTTACATACACAATTTAAAAATAAACCTGACAAAAACAAATTATATACAATTCAATAATCATAAAGTTATCAACCTTGACATTCATTATAAAAATACAAAAATAGAAAAAGTAAATAATACGAAATTTTTAGGCTTGATTATAGATAGAGACATAAACTGGAAATGTCATATAGACAGTGTTTGTAACAGAGTCAATAAGTTCATGTATGCTCTTAAGGAAGTCAGACATGTAACAAATGTGAAAACGGCTATTACTACTTATCATGCTTATGTAGAATCCTTAATTCGTTATGGCTTATTAGTATGGGGTAATGGTACAAGTGTTAACAAAGCTTTTATTGCTCAAAAGAAGTGTGTCAGAGCCATATGTGGTGTTCATCCACAAACATCATGTCGTACATTATTCCCAACTCTGAAAATATTAACACTACCATCACTATACATATATGAAGTATGTGTATTTGTATTTCAAAACAAGAGTTTATTCAAGAGAGCCTGTGAAATTTACCCTCGTAATAATAGAAACCCTAATAGACTAGTACTGCAAGTGACACCACAAACAATGCAATACAATAAGAGCTGTCTCGT
Organism: Cataclysta lemnata; assembly: GCA_963931975.1. Taxonomy (NCBI): domain Eukaryota; kingdom Metazoa; phylum Arthropoda; class Insecta; order Lepidoptera; family Crambidae; genus Cataclysta; species Cataclysta lemnata. The sequence goes on from OZ008352.1 coordinate 1,383,124, forward strand.
CATGTCTGTCAAAATTTTTAATAATATACCCGGTGACCTAAAATGTTTGAATGTAAACCAATTTAAAAGAGCTTTATATAAATGGCTATTGACAAAAAATTTTTATGACATTAGGGAGTTGTATAACAAATAACAGAATTTTAATTCTTGTAATATTATATAATAGTGAAGGAACATTAGTTAATTAAATAATTTTATTCTGACTGACATATAAATTGTATAATTATTATTTTATTTAATAACAGTAATTCATGTTGATATTATAGTGATTCTGTTGTATTTTAGTTTGCATGCTTATGATATAGGCGAAACATGATGAACCTACACACCAAATTGTATTTACCATCCTAACAACCATGTTTGAAGCAAATAAATATATTATTATTATTATTATTTAAGCTTTAATTTAATTTTATAAAAATCACTAACCCTGTTATCATTCCATTCTACCGTGATTATTAAGTACGGTATAATGGAATGAGTTACGTTAAGCACAGTGCTTACATGTTAAGAATTATAGTCTGGACTTTCATTTATGTACAATTTATATACTTATTTAATGACTGTAATTTATTTTGTGACCATTAATAAATAAATAAATGATTATGATGATAACGATAATCATCACCTACCTTTTAATTTCCCCACGGCTGGGTCACAGTTCTTCCCTATGGATGAAAGGATATAAAGAGAATAAGTCATAATCTGGCCTAGTGTAGATTAGTGTGTGTTACCGGCTGCATATGCACCCGGGACCAACGGTTTAACGTGACCTCCGAAAGACAAAGGAATTCGAGACAATGTACTTTTGATTACCCACACAATGAGCAGGCTGAGAGAAAATTGCTTATTTTAGAAAGAAAAAGAAGAAAGAAATATTTATTGAGACACAACAGAGAAACAAAAGGTATTAAACATAAAAACATAAAAAATAAAAAAAATGTCTCAATCGGTCCCAGCTCAGCATATTGCCAGCCTCACGACTAGCGCTGGTCTTCCGCTGGAACCGTTTTCAGGAATATACTACTAATTCGAGACGTCAAAAAACAAGAATAAATTAATACTATTATTTAAAAACAAAACGATTTAACATATAATATGGCTGTAAGCACTTAATTCCTTTACCTTTTGCCGTATTAAGGTAAATACAGAAGACATGGCTGTATAGGCTAGATCTCTTTGCCTTCCCTAACAAAGATACAATAAATTAAAAAATATAGGGAGAATTTAAAAAAAATAAAAAAAAAAATAAAAAAAAGTTTAAAAACTCTTTCACGAATCCTCCTTCATTTACGCGCCTCATGATCACTAAAAAAGAACCATAGCTAATAGGTCTCCGCTCCAAAGCCAAATTCTGCAATAACTCACCTCTTGAATATAATACCGCCGTGTGGTGACGGCAGAGTAGGATACAATTGTCACCACCCCAAGTCTCTCCCGTGGGTGTCGTATAAGGCGACTAAGGATCAGCGATGAGGAATGGGCAGCAGCGTTCCTCTTATACCACCTAGCAATAGTACTGCGCCTTTTGTGCCCGATAAATGGCAATAGGCTCGCCACCTTACATGGGACCTTTCGGGGATATAGGCGTGATTTATTTATGTATGTTTAATATAATATGAACTAGGGGCATTGTCGTCTACATAAGTCTTGGACTCTTCGCTCACAAAGGGTGAAATGTACTAACCGGGCCGAATGTTTGTTTATTTATTCACAAGCCACAATTGTTGACAGCAAAACAAATAGAAGGTCCAGAAATACCGACTCCTTTGTCAAGAGTTATGTCTGCGTGCAGGATTACAGAATTGCTTTGATCAATTCGGTAAGCCGCTTGGACGCCCTTTAATAATTCTCGGTCTTCAACGAGTTGATTGGGATTTTTTTTTGTGTCTTTGATATAATTCTAAATTTTTTCTTCTAACATGACATGATCGCTCATGTAATATGAATATCGCATAACTCAAAAAATAACACGGTAGAGGCATATTAAAAGATTTAGAATTATGACTTTAAGTAAGTGTTCTTTATATAACATTGTATTTTTATTTATTTCATTTTAAATATAATGGGAATTAAATGTATTACTACAAATACCTACAACGGCAACGAACTCCATAAAAACCAGTTAATTTACTTAATTAGGTTATCTCAATTGTGCTTGCACCGTGTATTTTATGTTGTTTCCATTTTTTATATGCAGCATGCATGGTGCAGGTTGCATGGTTGTTAGAGAAATAACGTCAATTTATTCACAATTATTCGTTTTCAATCTAAAGATGAAAAAGAAGCCACCTAAAAAATTATAAAATCCATAACCATTTATTTCATCCATATCTAGATCTACGATTTTGATCTTAAATAAGACAATTCAAGATACAGTTTTTAAGTAATTTGTATCTTCCGATTTGTCGCATCCATTGCCGCACTAAAAGGAAACCAGACACGATCCAATCTTACCTCAGCAGCGATGTACGCCGGAATAACTGAGAGCAGCAGTCTCTCCTGCTGCTCCCTCTCACACTCCAGCTTCACTCTCTGCTCCAAGCAGGTCCTGGTGCCCGCGAAGGTGTTCCTGTGGGCACGTTCTGTGAGAGCCCTGTAGTAGAACCCGATGCCTGACGCAGACAGGAGGAGAGCTATCTCGCAAACCAGCTGTAGACAAAAGCAGAAGATTAAAATTTCCCTTCAAGGCATTGTGAATTTTGGCATTAAGGATAAAAGACGTAAAATTTTGGTCTATGATTAGTATTTTAATTATAAGTCACGGGAGACTCATAGCCTATCTAATCAATATATTTAATGATATTGTGAAAGCACTTTTGTGTCTAAAATTGGCACAGGCCGTTTTAATAGTCCGTCTGTAAAGCTAAGCTCATGTGGAGGAATCCGGTGATGATGATGATAGTAATTTTTGCCAATGAGTGTACACTCATTGTCAAAAATCATCAACTCAATGGCATTGGTTACTCGAACACGGATTAGACTGACGAATTTCAATTACACAACATTTAGAAACTTAATACTTTAAATCCACACGAACTCTTCATCTTGAAACAAATAAGGTTAATTAATGTAAAATTATTTGACCGTTCTCCCTAAAGTCTTGTTGAAGTTTTTGATTGAAGGATCAAGCTTAGATATTCGGATCTTCGTTATTATTTAATAAGTTCTTGTAAAGGATATAAATGACTCCTAAAAGCAGGTAAGTGGCCAGCCAATATACCTAACTTGCTAAAATCGTCCATTCATCTACCTGTATTCGACGAGCAACTATTAATTCACCTCTAACCATAATTTATAGGTTGTTGCCGCGACCCGTAGCCGAGATATCAGTAACAAAACAACACACACTGTTTGATACAATATCACACACCAACATTAATACCAAATATAAGCATAGGCATAGGCCTACCCTAAAGATGGAAGAATGTAGTTAGAATGAGCCATGACCCACCACGCTGGCCCAGAGCGGATTAACGACTGCAGATGCAGCCGGGAACAAGTGCTTAATGTCCCCTCCGAAGCACGGAGTAACTCAAAATATATTAATAATAATATATTGTTCACACACACATTATTGAGCCGTGTGGTGACGGCAGAGTAGAATACAATTGTTACCACCCCAAACCTCTCCCGTGGGCGTCGTACAAGGCAACTAAAGATAAATCAGTGAGCAGCAGCGTTCCTCTTATATCACCTAGCAATGTACCTACTGCGACTTTTGTGCCCGATAAATGGCAATAGGCTCGCCACCCATTACATGGTACCTGACATAATTGGCGAAACGTGGATGCTAGTTCACCTCTGCCACCCCTTCGTGGGAATAGGCGTGAATTATGTATGTATGTATGTATCCAATGATTGGCCTTAGCTAACATTTCACTGCGCTATCTAGCTCCTCTAATGCCCATTTGATATTCTGGGAATCCTATTAGTCCAGTTAGTGACTAATTTTGATTCACACATTACACATTAATGATATGGGTTGAATTCACTTTTACTATTATAAATATTCAACTATTTTTAGTATACCTGGTAGTGTTGCCAATGCAAATTCAATATAGAAAATATTTTTTTCCACCAAAACCAATTAACAAAACATGATTAATAGCATCTGTGGATTTTTTGCGGTCTAAATAAAATAAATGATGAATCTTTTAGTCAGAACATAACCAACTATAACAAGACTTTGCCTGAAACTGCAGATGACAAAAGGATTTAATTAATCCCATTTCAAAGCTCAAGACGATTAGTGTGCATCTGCAGCTAAGCGCCTGCAAGTTTCAAAGGCAAAACTCAACAATCATATCTTTGCGTATGTGAGTCTCACAGGCGTTTCCATTTACTTGTGAAAATAATACGACACTCACTTCACTTGACAGCTGAAAAGTTCGTGTTTAATTAATGTTTTTACAGAGTACAGTTACCAACATAAATGTAAATGACTGTAGACAGCTCTGCAAGAATATCTGATCATCCACTGAGGTCTTATTTAAGTGACGCGAGTATAAATATTAGACATGACACAAAATGTGCCGTGTGGTGACGGAAAAGCAGATTACAAATGTCACCAGCCCCATCTCTCCCGTGGGTGTCGTACAAGGCGACTAAAGGTAAAGACAGCAATGAGTAATGGGCTGCAGCATTCAACTTATATACCACCTAACAATATACTGCGATTTATGTGCCCAATCGATGACAATAGGCGCGCCACCTGTTACACGAGACCTAACGCCAATTAATGGCGAGAAGTGGGTGTTAAATTAACCTCTGCCTGCCCCTTAGGGGATGATAAAATATTTTTGCAGGGCTGTACATCGTCAGAAATTTATTATTTATGTTAGTGACTGTACATGTCTCATCTGACTTGATATAACGTGAGCCTCCAAGTGCCACACTTCTTTACTTAATTACCGTTCCCAAAAGTCGGTAAATTAATTACTTTCCTCCTCATCCCACTTTTGATTGCGAGAAACAAATATATATTTAGCATTAATTCATTAACCAAACGCGTGTATTTTGAAAATACGTAAAAGGTATTTCCTATGTGAATATGAAAAGAGTGGGCCAAATAGATATATACTAAAATACATACATACATAAATCACGCCTATATTATTAGTGAATTAAACACCCACTGTTCGCCAATTAAGTTCGGTCCCATGTAAATAGGTGGCGGACCTATTGCGACCTATCAGGCACATAATTGGCAGTAAGTAGTAGTAAGTAGGTGGTATAAGAGGCATGCTGCCGCCCATTACACATCGCTGTGTACTCTATACCCTTACGGCGGGTTTTATTATTCTACAGTTGAAGATAGGCGTACCGTAGTTTGCAACTTAGCAACGTTTGCTATTAATCGTAATATTACTAAACTCTAGTAAGCTTACTTTTAACTGTATATACTAGATAGAATATTGAAGCCCGCCGTTAGTCCCCCTTGTACGACACTCACGGAAGAGATAGGGTGGTGACATTTGGGTTGTAGTGCGTAGTGTGTAGAATCAGTAAATAAAAAGTAGATAAGCAATTACGTGGAATAGCCACAGTACCATCCAAATTATAATCAGAACAAAAGCAGCTATTCTTTGGATTCAAATTTATGCATAATTACCTACAGCCCCCAAGAAACAGTAAACATTTTCATAATTGCCTGCTTCTTATGTAAATGAAAGCATTTATAAAGTCGTTAAAATATAGAATTATATTGACTAAGCTAATCTTGCTTTTAACTAAAACTAAATTTTAAATACGTTTTACTCATGAAAATAGAAAAAGTTTGGTTGGTGGTAGAACTTCTCTGAAGTCCGCCTGGCCTGACCACCATCTTATCAAAATCTGTCACCATAATAATAATGTTAACAGCATTAATGTGTTCCGACAATGTGTGATAAGATAGCCAGCCCCTCTGTGGTTGAGGGTGCTAGGTGAAGCTCGATTTCCATCTTTGGCCCTTATCGTTACTTACCATCGGGTAAGATGAAGGGCAAGAGCTTCCCAGTCTAACATAAAAAAGTATTTTTTTTTAAAAGCTGTTACATTTGTTACTACACTACAACACGTCGCACCTACGATCGAATACTCGGATAACTTAAAAATTTCAATAAAGTTTTTTTTATACTGAAACCAATGCTAGTATAATTTTAAACGAAAGAAAATCATGTGATAGCTATGTTAAAAAGTCTTACCTGCTGATAAAATAGTCTGTCCTCCTCTACAGGTTTCAGGCCTAGAGCAAGGCCTAGGTAAGCCAGGGTCAATATGACTGACATGCCCAGCGATATGGAGCGGGCTATCGGCATCATGGTGTGAACCATCTGTGAAAAACATACACTGGTGGTTATAAGTAGAAAAAGTATTGTCACTTATAATTAAAAGAACATAAACGAGCAATGGTTATTGCTGGTGTATATTACAACAATGAAAATATTTGTATCATTTGTGTGGTGACGGCAGTGCAGAATACAATTGTCACCACCCCCATCTTTCCAGCGGGTGTCGTACAATGCGACTAAGGATAAAGACAGCGATGATTAAAGGCAGCCGTTTCCCATAAACCACTTAGCAATATACTGCGATTTGCGTGCCCTATAGATGGCAATAGGCTCGCCACCTATTACATGGGACCTAACCTAATTGGCGAAAAGTGGGCTTTGATTCACCTTTGCTTGCCCCTTTGGGTATACAGGCGTGATTTATGTATGTATCAATAAATAATTGATGACATAGGGATTTTACTTTCTCAAGAAAATTATTGGTTGCCTTTGTATTTTGTATGTTGCTTTTTTGTTTCCAAGAAGTTAATTTATAATACCTAGTGGGTGTGGATCACCTAGCAATGTACCTACTGCGACTTTTGTGCCCGATAAATGGCAATAGGCTCGCCACCTATTACATGGAACCTAACATAACTGGCGAAACGTGGGTGCTAGTTCACCTCTGCCTACCCCTTCGGGGATTTAGGCGTGACTTATGTGTGTGTATGTGTAGTGGGTGTCTGGTCTTTTTACGAAGGGATCTTTTCAAACTAATCAAAGTGAGTATTCCAAACATTCAACAATAACAATGTAAATTCTGAATAAACTCCCCGCATAATATGCTGAATTAATACCTATTTTTCTAAAGAGAAGTTGCTTAAAATACAATCGGAAAGTCTATAGTATAGGTAGCTAATTCACAGCTCGTGTTATTACGAAATTATTGATGCTATCAAATTAGTTTTTAAGAACCACCTATTTCAGTGTTGGTAAGGTTTAAAAATAAACTATAATAGATATTGGTTTTTAGTTAGTATAATTTTTCTCAATCAGAAATTGAAGCTGTGATTTGACGGCAGATCAGAATACAATTGTCATCCCCAATCTCTCCCTCGGGTGTCGTAGAAGGCGACTAAGGGTTGAGTAATAGGCAGAGGCGTTTATCTTAATTATACATACATACATACATAAATCACGCCTATATCCCCGATGGGGTAGGCAGAGGTGAACTAGCACCCGCGTTTCGCCAATTATGTTAGGTCCCATTTAATAGGTGGCGCGTCGCAGTAGGTACATTGCTAGGTGATATAAGTGGAACGCTGCTGCCCATTCCTCATCACTGTTTTATCCTTAGTCGCCTTGTACGACACCCACGGGAGAGATTTGGGGTGGTGACAATTGTAGAGAGTATCTTAGTTATGCCACGTAGCAATATCCATACTGCGATTTACGTGATCGATTATACGGCTCTCCAACTACCTAATGGGACCTAATATAATTTGCAAAACGTAAGTGTTAATACAACTTTAACTACCCCTTCGGGGATGAATAGGTGTGATTTATGTTTGAAGATCTTCATCAAACCAATTCAGGAAATGGACGAATGCGTGACCTAATTATTTATACTATGTATTATAATAAAATTTACTTAGCAATGAAATGTGAAAATATCGAGATGCGTTATTTTTTTTTAGTATAGGACTTAATAATATTGGATTGCTCCATTTCCGTATTTCAGAAGCAGTATTGGTGGATTTATATCGTGGCATGCCTTTCATACTCCCATACCTCTGGTCTGATGGAAAACACCATAGCAGTACTCAGACTGTAAAAATTGTAAAGAAAAAAAAACAAAATCAGCGACCTAACTCTGCAAGCCGATTGCAATCGTCTTACTGCCGCACTCAGAGACGTCAATTAACTTTAATGAGTATTTAATGTCAAATTTTTCATTCAAATCTAGACCACCCGGCAAGAATAGCGACTAGTTTTGAATTGTCTTTTTTTGACGTTAAGTACTCATTAACGTTATTTGACGTCTCTGAGTGCGGCAGTAGTCTACCAGTCACACTCACTCATTAGGTATGATAGCAACGTTTGAGAGAGATGGCAACACAAAACCGATTCCAATTAATTTAAAGAGTAGCCCCTCAGTTACAGGAAAAACTAACTGGTGACCTTGTAGCGTGGTGTTTTCATTATAATCACTGTCGACATACATCGCTCGGCTCAGTGGCTGCTCACTGAACAGTATCAGGGAACGTCACTCAACGTGACAGGTCACAGATTTCCGCGGCCCGTCGCCGTTATAAACCTGTAGGCCTACCACGGGCCGTGGACAAAATCTCTCTCCACCACTTGACAGTGTTTTGTCTCGGGATTTAGTGGGAGTTAGAGCGAGAGGAAAATATTTTCTTTTTCCCCGGGGAGATTTTATCCACGTCCGGTGCTACGGGGGCTAGGCAGAGGAAATTGTACGCAATCGCGATTCGTTCACGCAATATCGTCCAAGGATTAGGAGGACGGTTCCCATTCTGAGATCAATACACATAGCACTGATTGTTGTGGGGTCTGTTTATGGTGCAGTTACCTAATTACGTTTATAATGAATATACATATTTGGACACATTCGTATAGTTCAATCGTATAAAAAAAAATTGAATAGACGGTGGTAAAATAAAAAAAAGACCATCGTATTACGACCATTTTAACCTACATAGTTACATAAATCATGCCTATATCCCCGAATCAGAGGTGAATTAAAACCCACGCTTCGCCGACCAGGTTTGGTCCCATATAATAAATAGGTGGCGTGCCTATTGCCATTTATCAGGCACGGAAAACGTTGTCCATTGCTAGGTGGTCTAAGAGGAACGCTGCTGCCCATTACTCATTGCTGCTTTAGCCCTTAGTCGTCTTGTACGACTTGGGAGAGATGGGGGTGGTGACAATGTATACTGCTCTGTCACCACACGGCGGAGGCAAGGTGTATACTTTCCTCAAAAATATCCGATAAATGATCTAAAGCTCCAACTGAACGGGCTAGGTCTTTAAAAAAAATATGTTTTTTATTCAATCTTTTTTACAAAAACGTCCAGCTTAGTGTCCTAGAAAGGGAAGTGTTGTGGATCTAATGACACTATAATGCTATATCGAAAAAATTTAATCGCCCATCAAGTTGCAGATTGCCATGTTTAAATCAAAAGCTCAAAGCTTGTTTCAACGCCTCCATCCAGAACAGATTGCGCATAGATCACTCGAAAAGGGGAAAGCTCGCAATCCGTCGCGGGTGTACATAATTTTTTACTGTCATTTTGTGTGAGTCCATTATTTGCGGCGCTCAACCGACAAACGTTTTGACAAATGGACATATCAAGCCCACTTGTAGCTGAATGAGACGCAAAATTAAGAATCGAAAACATATAAAAACTAAAGATGAATTCAAGATGAAACAGAAATATATTTAAAAGAATTTAAATCTGTAAATTATTAAAGCATACAGCCACATTAAATAAAATTGGATCAAATCAAAATTCAAAAGAAATAGTACAAATAAACAAATAAAAATTAAAATATTAACCATTTATTAAAATTTTGGAAATATTTGCGTTAAGACCTTTCTTCAAAGATACATTCCTACTACTCCACCACGAACCACACAGAACTACTATCCAATTTTCCAGTCAGTCATTTATGAAATTAAGACATGAGTTTGTTGAAAAAAGAAATCTCAAAATATCTCAATGTATCCGCTGTCGAATACAACAAATTACTTTTTACACAAACAGATAGATACGTTATTTACAGAGAACTTTGATCGCACTGAAATATTTCAATTGAAACGCACAGCATTGGGGATCGTTTACATTCAATCACCATTTAATTTACTTGCCATTCGTGTGTTCGGCAAATTGTGACAGCACTGATGGAAATTAATGTCCATTCGTTTCTCTACAACAACATCGACTAAGCAACTAATTCTAATTTGAATTTAATTCGAAAACATCGACATACCTATTATTATATTCAAAGAAAAATTTCAAATTCAAAGCATCAAACTAGACGCGAGTTGCGACGAGCTTTCTATAAACAAAATTAAAAAAGAAAATAAATTCTAATAAATATTTCGAATGGTCTGCAATCCGGACGGAATGGATATACTAATCACTACATTCTACGTAATTTTTACCTGCCAGGGATTTCCAATTACACAATCTGCCTACAATTTTCTCTTGATAGATCCAACCATATTTAAATCATTCATCATCATCATAATTATATTTATCAGCTCTCCCCGTAACTCAACCAGGCAAATTCATTGTCACGCTTCAAATCTGATTTTGTATACTGTAAATTGAATACGGCAGTACCCTCAGCGGGTCTATAAGCAATTTGTATCATCGACGACAAAAGTCGTAACAGTCTCAGAGCGTCTAAATTGGATTTGAAATGGTCTCCTTGTTTATTTTTCGATTGCATAGCGCAATGATTGCGACCACCCCATCGGTGGAGGTAAGCATTCGATTTATGAAACGCGCGAGTTCTATTTAACAACACCCCCAGCCCTCGTGTGTCCGGTTTTATAACTGTGTGGATCGCGTTCAAATAAAACAGTGAATGCAGAGATAAAAAAGGATTTGCGCGCATATCACTTTGAGTCTAAATTAAAAAATCAGAAGAGGAATGGAGCATTCTTCGCACGCAAGAATAACGTGCTACTAACAAAAATACATACATAAATCACGCTTATATCCCCGAAGCGGTAGGCAGAGGTGAATTAACACCCACGTTTATCCAATTATGTTAGGTCCCATATAATAGATGGCGAGCTGGCGAGCCTATTACCATCTATCGGGCACGTCAATCACAGTTTATTGCTAAGTGGTACAATAGTAATGCTGCTGCCTATTACTCATCGCTGTCTTAACCCTAAGTCGCATTGTACGACACCCGCGGTTGAGATTCGGGGTGATGACAATTGTATTCTACTCTGCCGTCACCACACAGCATATGACATTATTGTGGGGCCTAGTTTAGATGTATTTAATGCAAGTAATTACAAGTCAGCGGTTACTTATGAAGCGCTTCAGAGTACCTACACCTGAAAATTGTAAACACCGTAACATCGAGGCGGACGAGCGTGACTCCGCATAATTAGAACTAATTAGCATACGCCGACCCTGTCCCCCTTCAGAAAGCTCCTCGACCCGTTTTAATTAAAATATTTCAGAAAAAGTCACCTCAAAGAGCGATTTTGCTCACGACTGTACAAGTCCGATTCGGAATTTGATGAGTTCATTAAAGTTTGTCAATCCCGGTTGAGGCCAAGCTTCGTAGATAAACTTAAACATCAACTTTTTTATGGGTGTTTTAATATTTTTATTTTGAGTAATGATAATTATTTAAGACATCATCACTTCAGACTTCCCTATGGATGAAAGAATATAGGGAGATTGGGCCATAACCCACCATGCTGGCCCAGTGCGTGGGTATTAACGACTGCAGATGCAGCCGGGACCACCAGCTTAACGTGCCTTCCGAAGCACGGAGGAACTCGAGATAATAAATTTTTGGTCACCCATCCAATGACCAGCCTTAGCGAATATTGCTTAGTTTACGCAATCGCAGGCCAAGCGCGCTCTGCTACTGCGCTAGCGAGCTCCTCCTATTAAAGACAGCAATTTTATAATTCGCCTGCCCTGCTCATACTTCGATTCACCTAGGTCCGCAGTCACAGAATCACCCACTTCCTTGTCATTCATATTCACGAAATCCATTCATTTTTATTGAAGTTGCAGATCTTACCTTTTAAATTTCACAGCGGAATACTGATGTTATTTTAATGTTATTGGTTAGGCTTTTATTTTACGCGCACTGCACAATTATTTGGTAGGTACCTAATTTGTTTGCATATTTATTTTACTATTTTTACACTCCTCACTTCACAGTTCACTGACACGTAGTCCTTCTTTTTTTTTCTTAATTGACAAAGTCCATTTTTTGACACTGAAGTCTATTTTTTTTAAATCTGTTATTAAGTTTTTGAGTGGTCAGCTTTAAGGAAGTTTGCATGTGGATATGCAACCTTCACACTTTCCCTCATTCAAAACTTATTGAGTCCTAGCCTGGCACGCATATCTAGGAGTCGAGGTCTTGGGACAGGCTTTGTTAAAATGTCCGCAAGTTGGTCGGCTGAGCTGGTCTTCACTACATTTAAATGTTCACCTTGCACCATCTCACGAACGAAGAAATGACGAACACGTATGTGTTTGGTCCGCTTATGAAATTCTGGATTGTGGGCCAGTCTAATCGCGGCTTCATTATCAACTTTCAGGATGGGTATTTCATTCTGTTCAGTCAGGAAACCAAATATACGTTGAAGCCAAATGAGTTCCTTGGCTGCTTCGCTTGCGGCGACTATTTCGGCTTCAGTAGTCGATGTTGCTACGGTTGCTTGTCTTTGACTTTGCCATGAAATTATCCCTCCAGCATAAAGGCATGCAACGCCTGACGTGGATCTGCCAGTAGCAGGATCCCCAGCGTGGTCCGCATCACTGTACCCTTCTAGGATGCAGTCTTCACTTCCTCTCGCGTATTTTATGCCAAGGTTTTTAGTACCACTGAGATATCTGAATATTCTCTTTACTTTCTGGCAGTCTGCTTTTGAAGGATTATCCAATTTTCTGGATACAACTCCTACTGCAAATGCTAAGTCCGGACGAGTCCCTGTCATCAGGTACATTAGGGCACCTACAGCTTCTCTGTACGGGAAGTCACTGACTTTCCCTGTTTCTAAACTCTCTTCCAGACTAAGCTTTTCTATAGGTGTTGAAACCGGATTGCAGTTAGCCATATTGAATCTCTCCAATATCTTATTGACGTAAGATTTCTGATTAATGGCAATGAAGTCCTTTTCCTGCGTGATTTCCAAACCCAGGTAATAGAATGCCGGTTTCGTGGTAATCTTCAGTTTAGATCGTAGATCATCCAAAAATTTGTTGGCCAGCTTTTCGCTCGATGCTGCCACCAGGCCATCATCAACATATAGGACAATCAGAATCTTCTCCCTGCCTACTTGCTTTGAGAACAGACAGCAGTCTGCATCACACTGCTTGAAGTCTAAGTCTAGTAGGATTTGTTCAAAGCAAGAGTTCCAGCAGCGCGGTGCTTGTTTGAGGCCATAGAGACTCCGATTGAGCTTCCAGACTCTAGACGTCCCATCGTCAAGACCTTCTGGTTGCTTCATATATATGTCTTCTTTCAGTTGACCATTTAAGAATGCTGTCGCTACGTCAAACTGAATTAGATGCATTCTTTCTTTAGCACACACACTAAGAAGTGCTCTTACTGTGGCCATTCTGGCGACTGGACTAAAGGTTTGGTCGTAATCCACACCTTTTCTTTGTCTGAACCCTTTAACAACAAGGCGCGCCTTATACTTATCAACTGATCCATCGGGGTTGGTCTTAATACGAAAGATCCATTTATAAGGTAGCGCTTTTCGATTTTTAGGTAAGTCGCACAATGTCCAAACTTTATTTTCCTTTAAGGAATTCATTTCATTTTGCATTGCCTGCAGCCACTTTCCACGATCTTCCCTTTTCATAACGTCATGAAAGCTTTGGGGAAAATCATCTGCAGCCTCCGTGCAGATGAAATCATCGAATTTTTTTGGATGTCGAAGAGTATTGCGGTCCCTCAAGTCATATCTCGGTTCTTGTACCACAATTTCTCCTCCATCTAAATCTTCACAATCAAGAAACTCTTCTTGATCGCCTTGATTATCTCGATCAGTTTGTTCGTGATCTCCAGTTTCATCTCCCTCTAGATCACGTACTGGTTCGATTGGGCTTTCAGCAGGCTCATTCAAGTTTTCGTTCTCTCCATCGTTGATAGCTCCCTCTGTATCTGGAGTGACATTGTACCGCTCACTTGTCCCTAACGAGATTTTCATTTCACTCTCATTCGTAAATGTGATATCTCTGGACCGATTGGTATTCTTTCCATCCCATATACAGTAACCATCATTCTCTTCATAGCCGATGAGTATACCCTTGATAGCTTTCTTGCTGAGTTTCTTCCTACACTGTTTGGGGATATGAGCATAGCACTGGCTTCCAATCACACGTAGGTGTGATATTTTAGGCTTCTTTCCGAACCACAGCTCATAGGGAACTTTATCCTTAACTCGGGTTGGTCCTGTTCTGTTGAGGACGTATGCTGCTGTATTGACTAATTCAGCCCAAAGCTTTTGCGGTAGTTCTCCTGTTGCGTGTAACCAAGTTCTCGCGGCTTCAACTAAGGTACGATTCTCACGCTCGCTACACCCATTTTGTTCAGGAGTGTACGGCATTGTAAGTCGCTGTTTGATACCACGGGCGTTCAATATTTTCCTAACATCTCCATTGTCAAACTCCCCTCCGTTGTCACTTAGAACACACTTGACAGTGTGACCCGTCGTTGCAATTTCACTAAGCATAATCTTCAGTTTATCCTTTACTTCAGATTTGTAACGCATGAAATATACAAAACGGTAAGCTGAGAAGTCATCCTTGAAGAGTACAAAATATTTATATTTGGATACACTGGGATGTTCAAATGGTCCGCAAACATCGGAATGTATCAATTCGCCTGGAGTAGTTGCTTTTTCTCTTCTCCCAAACGGTTGCTTGTGGGCTTTACCAAATATACATGCCTCGCATTTGACTTCATCTTCGGATAAGTTAATACCAAGTTCTCTCTTGACTAGAGCTTTGACATGTCTCTTGTCTTGATGAGCGAACCGTTCATGGTACAGTTGCAGCATATTGGTACCCGTAATTGCATTTACTTCAATTTGATTTGATATTCTTGAAGGAGAGATCGTCTTTAACTTCAGCTTATATAATCCGCCTCTGTGAGTTCTGCTTCCAACAATCTTCGTTTCTCCATCAATATCAAATTGACAATTTGTGGCGGTAGACTTGAACAAGCTGTTCCGCACATTGTCTTGAGTTAATGATGGTACAAGCCAGACATCTTTCAATCCAATGGTTTCCTTCTTGCCACCTACAGTCGATTCTACGATAACTAGTCCCTTCCCTAATGCTGGAATGATTGTCCCATCTGCCGTCTTCACAGAATTTTCGTCAGAATCGAATGGCTCAAATTCTTGAAACACATCTTTTCGGATGGTTATGTGCGTTGTTGCTCCGTTATCCACAAACCAATTCTCTCTATCTTGATTTGTTGCCTGAGAGCAGCATGCATTCACTGCCATCAATGTTACGCTTTGTACCGGTTTAGATGAGTGAGGAGGTGCTGAGCTGCTTGGTTTTGGTGGTTTACCATCCTTTTTCCATTTCTTGCAGTTCCTAACTCTATGCCCCATTTGAGAACAATAGTTGCACTTAACCTTCTCATCTTTCTTCTTTGTCGACCTCTCGGCTTCTTGAGTAACCAGCGTCTCGTGACTGCTCCCTCCTTTGCTCTCGAGTGCCTTCTCGTATGAGCACAGTTGTGTCGTGAGGTTGTCAATAGTCCTATCAGCCTTACTTAAAAGTAACCAACTTGATTTGAACGCAAAAAATCTTTCGTCGAGAGTTTCAAGGATCTTGCATATCAGGAATAAATCAGGGAGCTTGGCATTAGCGTCCGACTTAGTGATTTCGAAATTCAAATTGCTCCAGATGTTCTTTAGTTTTGACATATGGGTTGATACGTCATCCGAAATGTCACGTTTAAAACTAAAAAACTCCATACACAAATTGTATGCCCTATCCTCTGATTGACCGTCAAATAATCTATGTAACTCACGCCAGACCTCATAAGCTGTCTCAAATCTCATTATTTTTTGTAATGTTGATTCCGTCATATTCGTGGTCAAAATCAGCAGTGCGCTGCAGTCAGCTCTCTTATACCTGACTAGTTCCAGATTATAAGCTGCGACCTCTGCGTCACCTGCACCTTCTGGGTAAACTGGTTTCTTCAACCCGCCTTCTACTACCTCCATAGTATCTATATTACCTCGTAGCGCAATCGAGATTTTGTATTTCCAGGTTGTCCAGTTTGATTTCCCTTCAAGATGACCAATCGTAATTTTTGTTGAAAAATTTTCCATTGTGAGGGCCGAATAACCTATTGAAGTTGCAGATCTTACCTTTTAAATTTCACAGCGGAATACTGATGTTATTTTAATGTTATTGGTTAGGCTTTTATTTTACGCGCACTGCACAATTATTTGGTAGGTACCTAATTTGTTTGCATATTTATTTTACTATTTTTACACTCCTCACTTCACAGTTCACTGACACGTAGTCCTTCTTTTTTTTTCTTAATTGACAAAGTCCATTTTTTGACACTGAAGTCTATTTTTTTTAAATCTGTTATTAAGTTTTTGAGTGGTCAGCTTTAAGGAAGTTTGCATGTGGATATGCAACCTTCACAATTTTGTGAAGTCTTCCTCTTCCCCTCCACCCACCTCCATTTGCATTACTTTTTTGCTCGCAATAAGACATCAATTTATTAAAACCAAATCGTGTTACAAAATTTAACTTTAATCGTAATCTATCTGTTCTATCAGTATAGTATACATTATTAATAGGCAAAAATCGCAATACTGGATGGATGTAACCTGTTTCATCGACAAATAAGTGACATTAATAAAACTATTAAGGAGAGTGTTTGGCGCGTTTTGTGGTGTCAGTCAGATTTATTTTCACTAATTCAAAAATTGTTACAGAGTGGATTTTGTGCAGTGAAAGTGGTGTTATTTTGATGCACAAGCATCCGTGTTGATGTGCAATTATGCAGAATCATTGAAAATAAGTCTTGTGATGTGTTTGGTGTTGTGGTAAAGATCACTATAAAAAGTGGTTTTTTCCATTTCATCAGTCACCATCATGAACTCTGTTACCATTCAATTCGCGCCAAACACTCCCAAGATGCGTTAAAATATGTGATACCCATATTTTAACGTAAAATTCATTTCATTCATACATTTCACCCACTCATTATTTCATATATCTATGCCCCTCTAGAAAGTGGCTAATCTATTCGAAAGAATAAAATACAAATGACAATTTTTGACAGCTTCTCTTACAGTTTACACGACGGTCGCCATATTGCTTTCTGTGTAATACGTCACTTGCATACATTTGTATTCTATTCGTTCGAATAGATTGGCCACTCGTATAGAGGGGCAGAGCAGTTAATACTCATTAGCATTACACTACTTTGTACCTAGAGATACTACTCGTAGACAGTATTAGGAAAAACGGAACCACTTCATGAAATCAGCTCTGTATCACACCCACCTGTAAGAATTTCACCAGAACGTCCGAATAAGAAACGTAAGCTGCAGCACCGAAGACTCTAAATTGGTTGCAGCCCACCAAATGCTCTTTCGTAGTGTGAGTTCGTAATAATGGTAGGTAAGCGAGCCGAACACGTTGAGATAAAGGTCTGAAAGCGTTGTGTCGTAAACGAGAAATATTGCTGTGAATGTCTAAAGGAGTGTTCCTTGGAATTACCCCCGGAATAGTAAATGGGGAGACAGCTATGGCCCTCGGAATATTCCCATAGGGTCTCGCTATCTTGACGGTAACTGAGCAAGCCCAGTCTCGAAACGTTGTCTTGCTTATTATAACAGTATTCTTCTCATGCGCTGCTTCTAAATTACTTAGGCTGGAGTTTACCAACACTTTAACAGGCGATTAATATTTAACCGTCTCTTTTTTACATTTTAACGTATGGAAGAACTGTCAAAAACTGGCAGTTATCTTTAAATCGATTGTTTTACATGTTGGTGAACTCGGACCTTAGAGTGGATAAAGTATGTCTGTTATATTCATACTGCTCTAGACTAGATTGAATGGCTAATATCCTGTCTGACACAAACCCAGGAAAGGTATTGTGCTACGACCCGATAGACTCCGGAAACTGGTCAACAACAGTCTACCTAAGTTCAACTTCTTTCTGCTGATTAGAAAACCTTAGAAACCCTTTTGGATTCATCTATTCCAGAATTTTTATTTTTAGTCCACTCTCCTCATCATTTTAATAATGGTAAAAATCTGATAAGATGGTTGCAATAAATCGAAATGAATGTAAGAAATGAATATACATAGAGCAAATAAGACAAGAGAAAGAGAATCAATTAATGAAAACAAGGAAGACCAAATTTATTTGATTCCGTGGCCAGGTGCGATCAACGGTGACATACTGTCTCCCGCGTTCGTTACTTCCGCCGCAAATGCTTAATAATCCATAAACGGAATTTATTCAACAGCAATCAAATGAAATGAGCAAACTCTCCAAGTAATTTAAAATTTTCTTTCCTATTGGGCGACGACGCCATCAAATATTGAATATCATTTGAATTTTTCAATTGATTATCTTTCTGAGGTTTTCGGCAAAAGTTTTATTACTTACTTCAAAAGTATTGAAAAAGCAAAAGGTATTTGCGTGGTAGATATTATTATAAGTATATTGGGTCCGTTTTCCATTCGTTTTGTTGGTCTCACACAGACCCTCAAAGTCATTCAACTTTCACCCACGCAGAATTGTTTCTTCGCGTGATAAGGTTTGCATTGCAGAAATCTGCAGAAGAACGTAAATCGTAAAAGATAGCAATAGACATTCCGCCACATAACTTGGATAATCGATAGAAAAACGAAAGGCAGGCTGAAAATCTATTAACGTCAATGACATTCAACGGTCCTTTTTTTTAGACTTTAAGCTAACAACTGTTTAAAGTGTTCAAAGCTACAAGGAGTTTCTGGATGCAATCGTAACGGAAATTGGCGATACATTTAGAAAAGGCCTGTGTTACAAAGTTAACGTCTGCCGTCTGACATGAAGGACAAATAATTTTCAGCTTTGCAACATCTCAATATGAATTGAGAATATTATTGAAATAGGTATATATATATCTTACTAATGTTCTCCTCATCAGAGCATCGGAATTACCCTTTTAACCCACCCTCCCATAAACTATGAGAGATTTACATCAGTTCTACACCGTAATGGATATCATAAATCATGTCCTTCCTATATACCGTATCACGGTCCTAATGGTTAGCTAGGGGTCCCACAGGTGAGATATAGTCTAACGCTAACCTTTTTCATGTCAAAAACACAAGATACTTCAATTAATTGTACTCAAAATGTAGATGGCTAAAACAAAAAACAGACGCAACTATCCTTTAAATCTTGGAATTTGACAGGGTTTTTATGAATGAGGTGATAAAAACCAATAATCGTTAAAAGAATTTGCCATTTCGAGAACGCAAAATGCATATCTGACTAAACCAAAAGTGTCAAAAGTATTTATAACTGGGAACTAAATCTGTCAGCATTGGTTCAGAATCTCTGAAATCAGGCAAAAGCAATTTTTATATCTTTGCTATTTTAAATGCTAGGAAACTTTAAATAGAAACGAAAAAGAAAAAAACCATCAAAGTAATGAATGTGTGGACATTTTTTTTCGCTATTGAATGTTTCGACGTCATCATCATCAGCTCACTAACGTTCTCACTACATTATAATCATCTACAGCTTATTCTCCCTGTATTCTTTGGGAAAGCCTAGGTCACAACAGTGGGGATATAAAATTAGGTTGATGATATTACCCACCTAACATCAATAGAGTAATCTCACCTAAACTTACAACGTCTCGAATTCTAAATATATTTCTTAGAAAGGTCATTTAATTTAACTAACCCAACTTCCCACTATCCAGGGTTACTTTGATAATTTACAACTCTCTCTGGAAATATTTATTATGGGACAAACTTGCGTAAGCAGAAAATATTTTGAAAGCTTCCAGAAGTTTCAAGAGAACTTTTGTAAGGGGTTAATGAACAATGTGCTTGTAACTTTGTCTTTAAGTCATCGACATAAAAAGTTTTCCGGAGAAGATAACACGATGTAAGATAAGTTTTAATTAAGCAGGATATAATTAATATTTTAAGAAAAATATATTTATTGTTTGTTTTAAACTATAGGATGGAGAATATTATTATGACTTATTTTCTGTGCAACGTTTATTTTATTACAAATGTATTTGAGAGAACTATTTAAGAAAACAAGAAAGTCATAAATAGTAAGGTGCTGAACTAATACGATATTGTATGAGTCGAAAACTATTAGGGTTCCATATTCATAATGTTGTTGATTCATATTGGTGCCGGATCCATAGTGCTGCGGAGATGAAATCAGTAGCAGCGCTTGGGACTGTGACCCAAGTGTTGGTTTACATCAACACTCAAGTTAAGTGAACTTCCATCCACTTCTCTCTTTGTTCTAGACGTATTTGGCAAGATTCTGTGAAAGCCGCCTTACCAAGCGTTCCAGTGCAGAACTAACGAAAGTTCTAGTAATACCTACAAAAATAAAGTAGGTGTTTGAATATTTTAATAGAAATCAATTTCATTTTCAACTAATCCTAAAGAGGAGTATAAATTGGAAAACCGGATATTGACTTCAACTTATCATAAGAAAGAAGAATTCTATTAGCTGCTAATTCCGCTCTGGAAGATTGAACAGTGTGATTTATTATACCTTTTCTCTTTTGTCCTCTGGAAGACTGAATAATTAAGAACAACTTGGAAAATTTATAGAATTGAAAAGAAATAGGCTAGCAATGTTCCTTGTAAGGTGGACACAGGTGCGGGCAAAATTGCCTCTTAAACTCAAGGGAGAAACTTGCGGAATCGTTCTAAGACCTAAATCGGAACTTGTGGGCCTAAATGTTGGGCAACGAAACTTCTAAGGGCCGGTTTTTTGATGCATAGTTAACTCAACCAATTGTTAATAATTGCTAACTGATATTTAACCATTAGTAACATTAGTAACTAAAATAATTACTGATATTTAAACATTAGTAACTAAAATTGTTACTAATGGTTAAATATCAGACCGTTTGAGCCGTTGGTGGCCGTTGGTTGGCCGTGTGGTGACGGCAGAGTAGAATACAATTGTCACCACCCCAAACCTCTCCCGTGGGTGTCGTAGAAGGCGACTAAGGATAAATCAGTGATGAGGAATGGGCAGCAGCATTCCTCTTATACCTACCAACTAGCAAAGTACTGCGACTTTTGTGCCCGATAAATGGCAATAGGCTCGCCTATTACATGGGACCTAACATAATTGGCGAAAAGTGGGTGCTAGTTCACCTCTGCCTACCCCTTCGGGGATATAGGCGTGATTTATGTATGTATGATATTTAAACATTAGTAACAATTTTTAACAATTGGTTGAGTTAACTATGCATCAAAAAACCGGCCCTTAGTGGCAAAATTTTATTGATTCTTTAACCACGAGTGAAAAAAAGTAGAAGGTACTAATCCTTACAACCAAGCCTTCATACATACTTACATACATAAAACACGCCTATATCCCCGAAGGTGTAGGCAAAGGTGAATTAACACACTTGTTTGTCAAATTATGTTATAATTCGACAACTTCGTGCGCGACCCTCCTGCGGTATGAGACAGTGGCAGGGACGGGGTACTACAGATGCCAGCGGGGGCGGGCGATGCGGGGAGGAGGGAAAACTCGCTCCTCCCCGCACCGCCCACCCCCGCCAACATCCAGAGTGCCCCGTCCTCGCCACCGTCTCATACCGCAGGAAGGTCACGCACGAACTTGTCAGGCTATAGGTGCCATGTAATAGGGGGCGGGTCTATTGCCATATATAGGGCACTTCATCTGAGACATTCATTGTTTTGAGGAGCATGGCTGGGGTAAGGCTGAGCGATCGATTGTATAACAGTGTGATAAGATGTAATGACAAGGATTGGGAAAGGGATGCTCGCATGGTTTGGTCACGTCGAAAGAATGGATGAAAGGAGAATTACAAAAAGGATATACATGGCGAAAGTGAATTGAGAAATGGGAAGGGGAAGGCCTAAGCGGATCTTTCATAATCAAATTGAAAGTCTATTAAAAAATGGCTAGGTCAAGAGTACCCGAAACCGACGGGCATGCATGAAGAGATTGATGAGATTGGATGAAGCGAAAGAAGTGTGTAAGGATCGTGCAAGTGGAAAGAAGTGATCTCTGCCTACCCCTGTGGGAGAAAGGCGTGACGTATGTACATGTATTCATTGTTTTATCGCCCTTGGTATATAATGTAATATAAGATACTATGTGGATCTGTTATATATCAGAAGACTTACCAGTATAAGTGCAAAAAGCGGCAAGGGCGCATGGTGCGTAGCGGCCAGCGTGCCAGCGCCGAGACTGACGGTGACCAGAACTGAGCCCGCCAGAGCCAGCGCTTCCCACTCCGCGGCCGCTGGCAACAGCGCCAGCGCCAGCACTATGGACAGCACTAGCGCTATCACCGCCAGGGACGCTATCGACGTCACTTGCGACGAGAGTTCCTGCAACAAAGAGAAAATGAAAATAATATAGTTTATTCACATACATACATAAAATAAAATCACGCCTATATCCCCGATGGGGTAGGCAGAGGTGAACTAGCACCCGCGTTTCGACAATTATGTTAGGTGCCATGTAAAATCGGTGGCGAGCCTATTGCCATTTATCGGGCACAAAAGTCGCAGTACATTGCTAGGTTGTTTAAGAGGAACGCTGCTGCCCATTCCTCATCACTGTTGATCCTTAGTCGCCTTGTACGACACCCACGGGAGAGATTTGGGGTGGTGACAGTTGTATTCTACTCTGCCGTCACCACACGGCTGAGTTTATTCATATAAGGTATTATTACATACACTCATGAATCGTCAAATAAATGCGTTGAACATTGGAAACGGGGGTTGTCAAAGTCAAAAGGTTTCGAGCCATCCGTTCGAAAACTAACAAGAGGCCTTGTTCTTAGAAGAACGGGCAAGAAGATAGATGCAATATACTTAAAGTAGATTCATCATCATCATCATCACCAGCCCTTTAAAGTCCCCATGAAAGATTATAGGGAGATTGGGCCTTAACCCACCACCCTGGCCCAGTTGCGGATTGGTGGTATATATATAGTAGATTATAATATAATATTATGATGTTGGATTAAGATAAAATGGATAAATATGCGATCTAAGGCGTTATTTTTTATCGCCCGAAGTAAGTTCATAGTTTTATGTCACCCCTGACTCAGAAGTGGAATTTTCCGCCCGCTAAGCATACGGAAAAGTCCGCTTTTTGGTCAAGTGTGACATAAAGAATATTGTAATCAGAAAAAGTTCGAAAAATTATGTCCAACCAAGACGTCTCGGTTGGCCGAGTGGCACAGGCATCTGCCCGGATCACACACAGAGAGAGAGACGCATCAAGCCTATAAATTTTCGAACTTTTTCTACTACAATATTCTTTGTTCTCATTTTTTAACATTTATATTGTTCAAATTAAAATTACCTAACTACGCTTAACCTCATATTTCTCAGGTATGCTCTCCACCATTTGAGTGCCCCAAGGTGCTTATTGGTCAACACCGGGCAATCTCCCTTAATCGACTTTTACGACACCCATGGAAAAAGTCGGGGCTGGCCTATTCTTTGTTCGCTCCCATGCCAACATAGAAGACTTGCCTTCGTATAATTGAAAATTATTAGCCAGCATAGAAAACTATCTAACATTCGTATCATAATGAGCATTTTCCCTAAATTCATCTGTGCCCCAACAGCAAACATTAAAGGGTTGGTGACATTGCTGACACAATTGCAGGCTGAGCACATATCCCTTGCTATTTACTTATTAGTCATTGAACTCATCGTGGAAATAGCAATGGTGCCAACAATAAAATCCAAGTAAATGCTGCCGCTCTGCTCTTGAGGCCAGATGACAAAAGCACGGATGAAATAAAGCCCTCAACTTTTATAAGCGGCTCACAATAGAACTAATTAAGCTGCCCTAATTCAATGCAGAGTCTGAAGCGATAACACAGGCCACTATACGACCCTACAGGCACACGATTCGAAATCGGACCTAATTGTGTTGGCAGCAAAGGCCTTTTTCGCGTGTCTGGCTCGAAGTACTAAATTGGTTTGCGGGAAAAAACAGAATAAGTATCATGACAGTGGATCGGGGAAATTGGTTTATAACTATGTATTGCATTTTCATAGGCTTTGTTGTCAATTTTACGAAGCAATTGATATCGAATGAGACAAATTCTTCTTCTTCCTGCATTGTTCGTAGTTTACTGCGGTCGGCGCAGTATGTTTCCTTCTATATTTATATCGGTCAGACGTCAATAACCTATCCATTTACTTTTAATTTATGTCATCTATCACACCGGAAAGATGCTAGTGATGCAAGACTGTATTGAAAAGAGACGGAATTAAAGAACGATGTCGAGAGACCGATGGAAGGAGAGTGATCGGGATGACAACATTCCAATCCATACTTCTCAAGGTTTTGACTTAGGGTTTACAGGCGGCCACCTGCCTGACACACCAACCATCTGGTGGTGATCGAATGAGACAAATTCTTAGTAAAATTTATTTTCAACTCATAATACTTCAAATGTGTAGGAGGTACGCGTTAAAATATTCAGGGCCTGTTTCACAATCGACAAGTAAGTTCTAAGTAGCTTACTTCGCATATCATTTGACAGTTGTAATATGAAATATATGTCAATTGATCTGCAAAGTGAGCTACTTGGAACTTACTTTTCGATTGTGAAACAGGCCCTAACTATGTAACTTTACTATAGCTGTCTCTTTACTTCACCCATGGGTGCCGTACATAGCAACTAACTGCCGCACTCAGAGACGTCAAATAACGTTAATGAGTACTTAACGTTAAAAAATTACAATTCAAAACTAGTTCTGTTCTTGCCGGGTCTATGGTCTAGATTTGAATGGAAATTTTTGATATTAAATACTCATTAAAGCCAATTGACGTCTCTGAGTGCGGCAGTAAGAGTTATAAATAACTTAAGAGGACCAAGGTGTCCGGTGTGCTATCTAGCAATAGATTAATTTATATGCCCGGTAGATAACTCGTCACTCGCCCTGCATTAGATGAGACTTAAAGCGCCTAGCATAAATATGACTCTTAGTTGACGAGCTCACAACAGTAGACCGAAATGGTGATCTCCGAATCTTGTGGGATTATACTCCCATGTAATAATAGATTACATGGGACTTAAAGGGCCTAGCGGATGTTATTCGAGGAGCTTACAACAGCAACCAGGAAGTGATTATCCCCAAGAAACCTGGTATGTTAAAACAATTTCAATACAAATACTGCCGTCGTAAATTGAAACACAATAACTTCAATTACTAACTAATTGAAGTACAAACAAGCCTTGCTCAGTCCTTTACCCACCAATCCACACTAGGCCAGTGTAGTAGATCATCAGTAGGTTATGGATCATCATCCCTAAAGTAAATTGTTCCATAAGTAGGGGAGGCCTGTACCACAGAAGTGGGGATTTAAGGGCTTAAAGGACTGGTACGAATGAAGAAAAAATACGAAGGAAATAGTAACTGCTAATATCTATAAGTAATTTATGAAAGAGCAAATAAAATTAAATGATAAGAAAACCTCGGTTTTGTTCTAGGAATGATCAATGATAAAATACTAGACTTTTATTCGGAAAAGGTTAGTGTTAGTAGTTAGTGTTAAAAATATATAAAGTATTATGAAATACTTTAGTATTTTTAAAAACAATTTGCCTTACCAAAAACATTATATAGAAGCCAATATGAAAAATAAAATTGTTACAAAACTCAAATCCCCTAAAAACCAAGAATCAAAAACTAAAATTGCCTAATATGAGGCCTTTTAAATCTGAAGCCTGATCCCGTAGCCTAATTCTCATGCAAAGGCGAAGCCTTCCAAACGACACCCCATATGGCACCAATTGCTTGGAAACTTTCATCTTTGGAAAATCCCGAAGTATAAGCTTCACATTATGATTTTACGACCGTCTCTTTAGCTCATAAAACTACCCACATTGTCAACACCGTCCTACTTAGCAAGCCACGATTAGCTTGCCAGTGCGGATTGGTGTGTAATGTATTCACGGCTACAGATGCAGCCACCATTGGCTTATAGGTGTAACAGACATGTGCAGTAATATTTATAATGGTTATTCAGGCCATCTCGCTCTCGGAGGAGCTCACTAGCGTAGTGGCACAGCGCGCTTGGCCTGCGATTGCGTAAACAAAGCAATTTCGCTAAGGCCGGTCATTGGATAAGTGACCAAAAATTTAATATCTGGAGTTCCTCCGTGCTTCGGAAGGCACGTTAAGCCATTGGTCCCGGCTGCATCTGCAGTCGTTAGTACCCACCAACCCGCACTGGCCAGCGTGGTGGGTTATGGCTCAATCTCCCTATATTCTTCCATCCATAGGGATGGCCCATTCACATTAAAGGGCTGGTGATGATGATTCAAGCTATCAAACTGAACAACCTTCACTACGGGACCAAAATACCCCACACTAAGCTGAGTACTAGCTGACATCAGTTTGTATGGGGAGGTGTTATTTTTTAAAGATATTGTTATTGGTCTCATAGTTAAAGTTGTTCATTTTGATGGAATAACAATAACCCTTTAAATATTAGTAACGGCCGGTTTTTAACAAAAAACCGGCCCTAATGTTCCGATGCAAAATGATAATCAGTATGTACGGCTTGTTAAACATTCATGGAACATCAATTTGGAACGCCGTGTAGTAACGTTAGAGCAGGATACAATCGGCACCACCCTCATCTCACCTGCGGGTGTCTGTCTTAGGGTTAATAAAGCAGTGAGTTATGGCTGAAGGACCTGACCGAATTAGCGAAACGTGGGTGTTAATTCACCTCTGCCTCTGATACAGGCGTGATTTACCTATCAAGGTATGTATGGAATTTGTGCCATAACACATTTGGGTCAATCTCAAAAGTGCGACAAGATTTTTTTTCAAACTTTCCGATTAATTTATGTCAATTTATTTTTGCGAATCTTTAGTATAGACCTATAAAGAGTTGTGGCGTTCTTGTAATGCGACCGCCTTTGATTGTTTGTCTATGTTTGACAAACACAATGTTTTTCACTAAGTGACAGTTGTCAAATTAATGACATGAGAATTTTACTCCGAACTAGAGAGTATTGTTATTTTCTAAGCCTTATAAATATTATTTCCGATTTATGTTTACTGTCCAGTTTGTATATATTGTAACCGTGTACATATTTAGAAGTACAGTCAGTTACTTTTATGAACCCTGCCTTTTACTACCACGGAACACATCCGCAACCACCAAGATTGCACCCGGCCATGCAACTTCCCAAATTGGTGACCCCGACGTGATCGTCAAGAGCTTTGGGTGTAATATCATTGGCAATTGACCGGCGCGGGATGGGAAGCTGCGTTGGACATGCGGATAGCCACTACGAAGAAATTTTCGTCGTGTGAGACGGTACCACATCCCAAGCTGTGGCGTCGAGCGCCCCCTGGCGCATTCACCGTTTCCTACATTCGCAAGTTCGAGTGACGTCTCCGCGGGAGTTGCAGTTGGACACATGCATGCATTGGACTAACTGCGCATTATACCATTTGTGCACATCGCTCACGCAAGTACTATCGGCATCATTATTTGGAGTATTTTTTTAAACATTTTATTATTATTCCAAGTAATGATTTTTAGTTAGTTGTGTAAAGCGTGTCCGGAGTATTGATTTTTACGTTATTTTATGAAAATTATTTTTTTCAACTTGTGTAATGTGACATAGGAAATATTTCATTTGTTTTTCGTGTGTATTTTTTCGCGTGGTTTGACCAATTTGTTTACAT
This sequence comes from Cataclysta lemnata, assembly GCA_963931975.1. Lineage (NCBI taxonomy): Eukaryota > Metazoa > Arthropoda > Insecta > Lepidoptera > Crambidae > Cataclysta > Cataclysta lemnata. The sequence goes on from OZ008352.1 coordinate 1,411,100, forward strand.
TGTCTTTTGTTTTTACGTGTAATGTTGTCTGCATATTGACAACTTATGTTGTTTTTGTTGACATGTCGACATATGAATTTTTAGACGTTTGTGTTTTGTTTTCGCCACATCACGCGCCCACGGAATAGCAATTTTTCTTTTCTGTCCGTTCTCTCTCTATTTAATACGAATTAATTTTAATTTACTTTCGTTTATAATTATAATAGCGTGTTCGCGTTTTCATGGCTGACGAACTACGTTCACGTTTAGCAGCCCTGGAGGCAGAAAATGCAGTTTTGCGTAATCTGCGCGACCAAAAGGAATCCCAACCTCAACGGGAGGGCGAGGTATGTCGCGTGAGTGTCAAACTTCCCCCTTTTTGGTCTGATAGGGTGACAGTGTGGTTCGCACAGGCTGAGGCACAGTTTTTGCTTGCTGGTATCAACACTGATGCCACGATGTACAGTCATGTCCTTAGCCAGATTGACCACAAGATTGCCGGCGAAATCGAGGACATCGTTGTCAACCCTCCGGCTGAAGGTAAGTATCAAAAGCTAAAGGAGACCTTAATCAGCAGACTTTCGTCATCAGAGGAACAGCGAGTGGGGGGCCTTCTTGGTGACGAAGAACTCGGGGATCGGAGACCATCCCAATTTCTCCGTCACATGCGCTCGCTCGCGGGAACGGCTCTCTCGGACGATAACATCTTGCGGCAATTATGGTTACGTCGTTTACCACAGCACGTACAGGGGATTTTGGCTGCACAAGCTGACTTATCTCTTGATAGAATCGCAGATATAGCTGACAAGATTTTGGAAGCTCAGCCTGGTTCTTCAAACGTATATGCTGCTGCTGCTACGCCCTCGCTCGATACCGTTATGGCTCGATTAGAGGAATTAACTAAGCAAGTTGCTGTTTTATCGACCGGTTCTTCTGTTCGATCTCGAAACCGTTCTTCTTCCAGAAGCCAGGCGACATCACGCTGTAGCACACCTAGTAGTAAACGCTGTTGGTACCATCGCACATTTGGTGCGAATGCCAGCAAGTGTATTGCTCCATGCAATTGGGCGTCGGAAAACCACACAAGCAATCAGTAGCGACGGCATCTGATTGCAAGCCCATCCAACATCACGGCCGCCGTCTTTTTGTCACTGACCGTATCACAAAGCGTCAATTTTTGATTGACACTGGTTCGGATCTTTGTTGTTACCCCCGCAGCTGGTTGTCAGTTCCGCGAAAATCTTCGGACTATGAACTTAACGCCGCTAACGGGAGTAGTATTAAGACATATGGCACTATTCATTTAAACCTCAACTTTGGTCTTCGACGAGCATTTGTGTGGGATTTTGTTGTTGCTGATGTTACGACAGCGATCATTGGCTCAGACTTTTTAGGTTATTACCATCTTTTGCCAGATTGCCGACTCAAGAAGTTGATGGATGGCGTAACGAATTTGTCAGCACCCGCTGTTGCAGCAATGTCGGAACAGCTTAGTGTCAAGGTTGTCGTTACAGGAGATTCCAATTTTGTTAAACTGCTCGCCGAGTTTCCAGAAATCACTCGGCCTCCTGGAATCCCTCGTAATGTTTTGCACAATACCGTGCACTACATAAAGACTACGGACGGCCCGCCTATTTCGTGTCGTCCTCGTCGTCTGGCGCCTCAGAAGTTGATAGCAGCAAAAAAGGAGTTCAACAACATGATCCAAGCTGGCATTGCACGTCCTTCTAAGAGCGCCTGGTCGTCTCCGCTACACATGACCTTGAAAAAGGACAGTAGTTGGCGACCTTGTGGCGACTACCGATCCCTTAACGCCAGAACTGTCCCTGATCGGTACCCAGTCCGCCACATAAATGATTTTGCTCATAATCTCGCGGGTTCTAAGATTTTTAGCCTAATAGATCTCGTAAAAGCATATCATCAGATCCCGGTATTTGAAGAGGATATACCGAAGACAGCCATCGTTACCCCGTTTGGCCTCTTCGAATTTCCCTTCATGACCTTTGGCCTTCGGAACGCTGGTCAAACTTTCCAGAGGTTTATCGATGAGGTCACACGGGGTCTCGATTTCTGTTTTCCGTACGTGGATGACATTCTTATTTTCTCTGCGGATGAGGCTCTCCACTGCGAACATCTGCGTATCCTCTTCAAACGCCTTCAAGAGTATGGAGTTGTCATTAACTCATCGAAGTGTACTTTCGGCGTTCGGGAACTTACCTTCCTTGGTTTCCATGTCAGCCCAGAAGGTACAAGTCCTCCTCAGGATCGCGTTCAAGCTATTTTGGATTTTCCAGCTCCGAAAACCGTCCAGGGCGTGCGTCGTTTTCTCGGTATGTTAAACTACTACCGTCGATTCGTACCCCAGGCCGCGCAATTCCAAGCTCCATTAATTGATGCAGTAGTTGCCACTAATGGTAAAGGCAATAAACCGTTCACGTGGTCGCCTGAACTACTGGAGCAATTTGAGGTTTGCAAACGGAGTTTGTCCAGGGCTACGCAATTGCAACATCCGGTTAATGACGCACCTCTTGGACTGTTTACAGATGCATCTTCTGTACATATTGGGTCCTGTCTTCAACAGCGAGTCGATGGTGAGTGGTTTCCTCTTGCTTTCTTTAGTAAGAAACTTACTAAAAAGCAGACAGAGTGGCCGACTTACTATCGAGAGTTGCTGGCGGTGTACGAAAGTGTACAGCATTTCCGCTATATTTTGGAGGTTCAGAGCGTCACTATTTATACGGATCATAAGCCATTGCTGTATGCTTTCGTACAGCGCAGGGAAAAACTGCCCCCTGCCCGATTAAATCAGCTATCTTTTATTAGCCAATTTACAACTGATATTAAGTATATTAAAGGTGAGGACAATGTCGTGGCTGACGCCTTATCTCGAGTCGAAGCTATTGCTCTTGAACAGGACTATGAATCCCTCGCGAAGTCGCAAGAGTCAGATAACGAACTATCAGACATGCGTCAGAGCTCCAGTCTCCAGTTGACAAGCGTCGTCGTTCCTGGTACAAACGTTTCCATTTTTTGTGATGTATCCACAGGCAAGCCACGTCCATATTTGACCTCTTCCTTTCGCAAAGCAGTTTTCGATAAGTTTCATAACTTAAGCCATCCTGGCGCACGTGCAACTGCTCGCCTTTTGACAGAGCGTTATGTCTGGCCTTCGGTCAATAAGGATTGTAAGCAATGGGCACGCGCTTGCGAGGCTTGTCAACGAGCTAAGGTCTCACGTCACAATTCTTCTCCGTTAGGTGATTTCAACCTTCCATCTGGTCGTTTCAGTCACATTCACATTGACATTATTGGTCCTCTACCTTTATGCAATGAGTTTCGCTATTGTTTGACAGCAATTGACCGAGTAACGAGATGGCCTGAGGTTTGGCCTATGCGCTCCATTACCGCAGAAGAAGTGGCAGACACCTTAACTAGAGAATGGGTTTCGAGATTTGGGGTACCATCAATCATCACGACAGACCAAGGTACTCAGTTTGAGTCTGACCTGTTTCGTCGACTGATGATTCACTTTGCCACTAAACGAATAAGGACCACATCTTATCACCCATGTGCTAATGGCATGATCGAGCGAGTACACCGCCAGCTTAAGGCTGCTCTCATGTGCCATCATGATTCTTGGGTGCGTTCACTTCCTTTCGTTCTTCTTGGCATGCGTTTCGCGTTCAAAGAGGACATTAAATCCACAGCCGCGGAGATGCTCTATGGAGAACCTCTTCGTTTGCCAGGTGAGTTATTTATTTCATCAACGCCATCAGATGTAATTGACAATCCATCGGATTTTGTCGTACAACTACGTCGTAAGATGTCAGTTGTAAGACCTATTCCTGCATCTCGACATTCATCACCATCAACTTTTATTTTTCAAGATCTTTCTTCTGCATCACACGTTTTCTTAAGGGATGATACAGTTAGACGTCCTTTACAGCCACCTTATACGGGTCCTTATAAAGTTGTTAATCGTGCCAGCGATGGCAAAACTATGACTTTGGACATCAAGGGCAAAAGTGTTGTCGTCAGTATCGATCGTGTGAAACCAGCTTTTGTTGAACATACTGTCACCCATCCAGAGCAGATTGCAAAGCCTGCGTCTTCTGATGATCCAGAGCAGACTGTAAAGCCTGCACCTTCTGTTCGCCCAGGGCCAACTCCGGCCATCGCTACCGCGCCGTACACTACTCGGTCTGGTAGACGCGTCAAATTTAGATGTTTATAATTTCTACTAGGTTTTCCTTCTCCGTGGGGGGGTGGTGTGGCGTTCTTGTAATGCGACCGCCTTTGATTGTTTGTCTATGTTTGACAAACACAATGTTTTTCACTAAGTGACAGTTGTCAAATTAATGACATGAGAATTTTACTCCGAACTAGAGAGTATTGTTATTTTCTAAGCCTTATAAATATTATTTCCGATTTATGTTTACTGTCCAGTTTGTATATATTGTAACCGTGTACATATTTAGAAGTACAGTCAGTTACTTTTATGAACCCTGCCTTTTACTACCACGGAACACATCCGCAACCACCAAGATTGCACCAGGCCATACAACTTCCCAAAGAGTATTTTAAAAATAATAACCAAGCTTGAAATGTCATGGTTATTGAGAAAATTTAAAAATTTGAAATGGTATGCCCATGGAGTTGAGCTTTGTCCATGGAGCTTGGCATGGAGTATGTTTTTGTCCACACAATGATGATGATGATGAAATACATAAATCACACAATCAATAAATCACAAATTTGCGATTTATTGATTGTTCACTGAAAAGTGTTATAACTGTGTAACTTTCATACAACTGTCGTTGAAAGGGGAACCGATATAAACGTTTACATTAAAACCACTTGGAAGAATAGTGTGGCGGCTTTGGCCCGACATCAAAGCCTGGTGACGACATGTGTAAACACTGGTGTTTGCCGTCGAATCGTACCTACTCCTGCAGGAAAGCTTTTTTATATTATGATATAATGCGGGATAAGCTGTGTCAATATTGCTTGCGGACTTAAAAGAAATCAGTGACGCTGGGATTGCGTCAAAATGTATTACAGTTTGTTAAATATGATTATAAAACTGCTTAAAGTGAGAAAAGGATAGACAAAAAGGTGTATGAGTATGACAGATGTGATATAAATCATCCGATGTTTTACAAACTATTATTTATTATGCGTGTGTTTGTGTACATGCATAGAGGTATGCATACATGAATCACGACTTTCTCGCCTAAGGGGCAGGCAGAGGTGTTTTAACACCCGCGTTAGGCCAGCTTATTGCAGGTCCCATGTAGCAGTCCGTTGGTAAACTATTCTGAGAACGATCAAGAAACTAAGCAAGTTTTGTCCCTGCCTTTACATGGAAATAAAAATATGTCATAGTCATAACAACTATGATTATATAAAAACATACTATCTTTTTTTATTGACATCTTTCAAGAGAAGAGATTTAGAAAAACTAAGATCCATAGATGGTACAGCTATTCATCCCTTTGCTCTGGTTACCTCTTTCACCTACCATGCATGAGCTTTGAGTCACATGCATTCACTTCCGCGTGTCCATACCAAAATAAACGCATTTACGCCCTTTTAACTTTTCCATCACTGACGGTACTTTTAGATTTCCTCTTCCCTTGTGCCTTATTTTATCCGTCCTCGTCACCAACCCAACCCCAAACTCGCCGTAAATCAAAAGAATACCACAAAGAAAAAGCTTGTTCATTGACGAAGCAAAAAACTCGATAGGTACTACCTTCTTGATGTAAAGGGTTAATATTTGAATATTCAGAACCGCCCCAAAGCCCTCGAAGATAAGGTAGTAAATGGACAACGAAAACAAAATTGCTGTCCATTTCTACGTGCTTTTGATAAAAAAAAACCGGCCAAATGCGAGTCGGACTCGCGCAAGAAGGGTTCCGTACATTATCTGTACTAATATTATAAAACGAGAGTTTGTTTGTTTGGTTGGTTGGTTAAACGCATTAATCTCTGAAACTACTGGTTCAAAATGAAAAATTATTTTTGTGTTGGATACTCCATTTATTGAGGAAGGCTATAGGCTATTTAGTAACCGAAATTAAAGCGAAGGAAGCCGCGGACGACTACTTATCTATAAAAAATCAGCAAAAATCATGTATGTTGTGCGGGAGCACCCTTAAATATTTATTTTATTCTGTTTATTAGTATTTGTTGTTATAGCGACAACAGACATACATCATCTGTAAAAATTTCAACTGTCTAACTATAACGGTTCACGAGTTACAGCCTGGTGACAGACGGACGGACGGACGGACAGTGGAGTTGTAGTAATGGGGGTCCCGTTTTACCAATTGGGTCTACTTCTTCTTCTTTGTTTTGCTCTTGACAGAGCGGTCGTGGTCGTCATGAGGGAGGGCTGTGGGCTGTTGTCCTTCACCTGACTATAATTTGGCCATCGTATCCGGTTTGTAGCGCTTCTCGTGCATTCATGCAATGGACCGCCCACGGCAGATTTAGTCTGGTCCATCCATCGCATAGGTGATCTGCCTCTTGGTCTAGTACTGTCTACTCTTCCCTAAACTACCAATCGCTCAATCGACTGGTGGCCTACCGCCTAACTCGATTGCTAAAGAAAAAGCTATAGTTTATGACGTCACGCTGTCATTTCGCACCAAATTTACCTAAACTATTAGCGATAGCTTTGAACGAATGATCACCGAATTATTTTGTATGAATTTGGCACAAAATCCGTACTGCCTAAAAATTCAGGATGGCTGCTATAGCCGTAAGCAATGCATTGCTATATAGCTATCATCAGCAATCGAGTTAGGCGGTAGGCCCTCAGGTCTTCCTGTCTCGAGACGTGACCGAAAAACTTCAGTATTCGAGCCTGCACGAGAGAAGACAGACGCTGCTTGATGCCGAGTTCCTGAAGTATAGAAATATTTTTACGGAATCCGGTCCAAGATACTCCAAGCATTCGTCTCCAGCACCACATCTCAAGAGCGTCTATCTTCTTTTTCTACCTATTGGGGACGGAACCCTAAAAATCGCAACTTAAATGAAGTAATAAGCAAGCGTTTCCCCCCAGGCAGCCACTGGGGATTCTTATCTGTAAGTATTTGCGGAACGCGTCTTCAGACTCGTGTTATTAAATATTTTATTAACATACAATATCTCTCTGATATTACACGAGCACCGAACATAGAAGACTATTTTGATTTTATTAGATAGTTGTACAGTTCGGCCTTGAAGCATAATAAATTACTAGCTTAAAACATAAACATAATATTATGATCGTCAGACGTTGAGTTCCCAGGTTCAAATCCTGACAGGATGTAGGTACCGGTCATTTTTGTGCGCTCTAGAATAACTAGTTGTCTACAATTAATATAAGCAATCAATATTGGTATAATATAATTGTTAAATTTCAGCATGGATGATATAAACAAAAGGGAGTGAATGGCTTGGTGACGTCTGACCGATATTAATGGAAGAAATAACAATATACTGCACCGACCCTAAGTAAATTGGGAACAGGGCAGGAAGATCATGATGATGAATTTGTTACATGTATTATGTACTAAATTATATTTCCTGAACTAGTTCCCTCATTAACTATATTCAATGTTGTGATAGGAAAGGCATTTACTTTACTTGGAAATAATTCAACCAATAATAAATAAATATTTCCAATATTCATCTAGCCCAAAGTACCTAAGCAGCCAAAGCGCTTGTGTTATGGAAACTAGATGAAGGACAAATTAATATTGAGAAATAATCTCAAAAGAAAGTCCAAATATTATTAATAAACACGGTTTATATATAGACAAGTTATTAATCAGTATTTTGTCTTTGCTCGTATTCAAAATCATGTTTGTGAGACGAAGACAAAACGCGGAATAACTATACCATGTTTACTACCGGTTTATTAATAAGACAGCAGGAGGTAATAATAGGATCCTTATTACGGTCAACACCAGTATCCAACACTAACTGTCGTCGTATTTGCAATATTTTCACAGACATTAGGTACTGTACTTGGAAATTCTTGGCTAAACGCACAAATTACCATTATTATTTTATTTGGTCCGTTAGTTTTGTCTAAATGAACCAAATAGTTTTCCTGGTTTAAAACATGATCGTTAAATATAAATGATGTTAGAAGATAAATATGTCGATGATTTTTTCTATAAAAGTATTTTAATGTTAGTGCTGATTGAATTTGATGAATCAATTCCTTCAAAACTCTGTATTTGTTAAAAGTTATTAAAGTTATTCCTTTAATTATTCAGATCATAAGAAAATTATTCTTGATTTTGATCTATTTTTTAATGGAGAGCACATAAGTATTTTAAATTCAAATAATACGCATTTAACACGGAAATATTAGCATTGCATCCCATAATTATGTAAAATTCACAAAAGTTTAAAATCTTAGCTTTTCTTCGCATACAAAAAGTGCTTCGACCTGCTTATTTAAAACAATATTTTGCCATTGGTTTATACTACCCTACAATCTAAAGAAGATAAATCAATTCCACAAAATTGAAAGGACCTTTCAATTCAGGTCTATCTCAAACAAATCGCTGTTGAATAAATACCACTGCGAAGAATCATAGCAATGGTCTCCAATGAGAAACGAGACACGGTTAATCAAACAAATCTCTCAAAACTTAAATAGAAGCTATGGATCATCCATCGATGGCTGAAGCCCTCAATATCGATAAATTATCTTTGAGAGTCGACTGAACTACATCATGGAGACAAAAGTTTCCTTGATTATATTTGTTCACTGGAAAGAGCTTAATAGCGGAAGCCTGCAATCGCTTAAACTTAAAAATGTTCGCTAAGATTGCTCGTATGGGAGATAAAAACCTCTGAGCTTCAGAAAGTACGTTAGACTATTCCGTCCCGGCTGCATCTGCAGTCGTAATCGTTTTCCAACCCACACACTCAATAATAGCCGAGTCTCTCTTTATTCTTCTATCCATAGGAAATGCCGGTGTCCTAGCCTAAGACTTCAGTAATATTAGTATTTTACCTATTGCGTGTATAGAGAAAAAAACCACAAAAATATACGTCACGCCTTTCTCCCACAGGGGTAGGCAGAGATCGCATCGTTCCACTTGCAACTGTCCTTACATACTTCTTTAGCTTCACCATACATACATAAATAAATCACGCCTATATCCCCGAAGGGGTAGGCAGAGGTAACTAGCACCCACGTCTCGCCAATTATGTTAGGTCCCATGTAATAGGTGGCGAGCCTATTGCCATTTATCGGGCACAAAAGTCGCAGTACATTGCTATTGCTAGGTGGTATAAGAGGAACGCTACTGCCCATTCCTCATCGCTAATTTATCCTTAGTCGCCTTGTACGACACCCACGGGAGAGATTTGGGGTGGTGACAATTGTATTCTACTCTGCCGTCACCACACGGCTTTGGCTTGAGTTTGACATAACCCCTTTTTAAATCCTTTCAATTTCATTAAAAGAGATCCACCGAGGCCTTGCCCTACAAATAATATAGATAGATGATATGAAGGTGATGGATGAAGAGTGACAGAAAACAGTAGATAATGAGGACATACTGCACCGAACGTAAATATGGAAGATGATAAGGCACGATGATAATGATGATATTAGTATTCTACCTTCGACTTGTAATTTCTTTCCAAGCATAATATTTTAGATCCAGAAAATTTAATTATAAATCTTTAAAGCTCATTTCAGCTCAGTACAGTCGGAAGGGAGTTTAGTGACATTAATATTTCACCTTCCAGCTATGACTGTGAGAAATCTTTGGGTCCGGATATTAAACCAGTAAAATTTTTTCAGCTAAAAGGAAAGGAAGGCTAAATATTTTTGCAGTGAAAAGTAACAGATGCTAGTTAGTGAATTTGGTATTTTATCTTCCGTCTGTAATTTTGTTTCCGATAAAACTTTGATTAAGAATATGAAATCAGTGAAAACTTTTCAGTTTTCTCTATTCAGAATGAAAACTTTTTCTCAAGAAGACACGACTTTATTATAAGATCTGATATTTTGAACCGCCCTCCGTGATCTGGTGAATTAAAATCCCGTAGTCTCGGGTTCGATCCCCAGGGGAGTTTATACAAATTTATACTCGGTTTGGATGGTGGTAGGATTTTTTCAATTCCGCCTGGCTAGCTACCCCTTATCAAAATCTGTCACCATAGTCAGTTCCATTGATTGTACTTTATGATTTCGCTCTCATGCATGGAAGTCGGGATGTCACGTCGTTATGAAATAATAAATACATACATACATAATTCACGCCTATATCCCCGAAGGGGTAGGCAGAGGTGAACTAGCACCCACGCTGCGCCAATTATGCTAGGTCCCATATAATAATAATAAATACCACATACCTACTTACTACATACTTATTGTTGGAAACTAGCTGATAAGTTTTGTATCATGCCTACCAACCACGTTCGGTCGGTACAACTATTTTTGAGCAACAATATATTATTTCACATTGAACAACTACGTGTTTCCGCCAGTCTTTCCATCAGACAGTCCACCCGTCGACAACAATTATACTAACAGTTTTTAATATTCTCTTATGAAACTTTTACATTCCAGCTGTCAAAAAAGTTCACTCAAATTAACTTTCCCGCCATCGCCATCTTAACATCAAGTAGTCCTTAATGTCACGGATCTCTGCTCGAAAATTACAACACAAAGCATTGTGTTGAATACCTACACACCGTATTTAAGATCTCATTGTGTGCCCTTATTTACAATCAACGTTAAATGTTCTGAAGTAGTCCTCTATTTAGTCCTTTTCATATCATCACCACCAGCACTTGAATGTCCCCACTGGCTGGTCTGTCTATGAATTAAAGGGAATAAGGAAAAGGGAAAATGGTAAGATAATGATTTTTACAACCTGTACGAGCAGATACAGGATTGTCAGATAGGAACTATTCCAGGGTCTCCGGGGAGAAGCCCTGGCGAGTAGCTGATTAATAAGAAGAAGCTACCCCAGGGAGTAGCTAGCAGCGCGGAGGTAGAATTGAGATGGAAAAATATAGGGAGAACGGGCCATGGCGCAACACTCCGGTCCATTGAAGAATGGTGGGGATAGGTAATCATGATTAATGAAATCTGGGAAAATTTGTGAAATCAAATATTTCACAAAATAGCCTTGTGATGACCGCAGAGAAGAATCCATTTGTCACCAACCCCCAATATCTCTCGTGGGTGTCATACAAAGCGACTTAGAGATAAGACAGCGATGAGTACAGCAGCCTTCCTCTTGAACCACAAAGCAATAGCAATAATTTAGACAGCGGTGAGTAGCGGGCAGCAGCGTTCTCCTCATAGCACCTAGCAATATACTACCATTTACGTGCCCTATGTACAAAATGAAGGATCATAATAATAAGGTACTTACTATTTATTCAAACAAACTTAAGTCTTACAATCAATATCCTGACGATGAAATTCACGTTCCATTTAATAGCGTTATTCGAGACTCAATCTCTTCAGCATTTCACGACACATTTAAGGAAACCTTTTCGGACAACATGGCTGCTAATAAGTATCAACCTACGCTGTAAATATAAAACGGTCCTTCGACGATAGTCGTAAAACAATGTAAGCTTCTTGCTACAAAGTGTTATGGCCGATTTCAGGGGGATTATGATGAGTTTTTGTTTTGAAAGTGCAATAAACTTTCGGTCACCCGTCCCGGTTGCATCTGCAATCGTTAATAGCCACCACTCCCCACTGGGCCAGCGTGGTGGATTATTGCCCATTGTCCCTATATTCTTCCATCCATAGGGAAGGCCTGTGCCCCAGCAGGAGTTGGTGATGATGATGATGACATGCATTCGCATCTAAAGCCTCCGAATGAGACGGTCAAGTCTGTCCTGAAATATAGAGTCCTGAAGCATAGCGCTATAACGTAGCCATTACACACACTACTTATTCATAAAACACTGTTTTAACTAAGTCACTGATCTGTCTCTTTTTGTCAAACTGTGTTTACGCTGTGATTAAAAGAGACAGTCGGTGATTTGTTTTTAGAAACTGATTTTTTATCTTTACTTTATATATTATTATAAAGCTGAAGAGTTTGTTTGGTTGGTTGGTTGACCGCGCTAATCTCAGGAACAACTGGTTCAAATTGAAAAAATATTTTTGTGTTGAATAGTCCATATATTGAGGAAGCATATAGGCTATATAATAACCGACATTAACGCGAGCGAAGCCACGGGAGACCACTAGTGATCAATAAGGGTGTTAGCGTCTTCTGGCTCTCAAGACTTAGGGCTGGATTTAATGAACTTACTGCCAAGTTCTAATGCAGTTAAGCGTGGTCCACTTATGTATCACTATCCGATAGCCCTGCTTAATGCAGGCCTTGGAGTGTCCGCGTAATTCAATAATGTATGCACGGCAATTGCGTTATGTCTCTCAGCGCGTAAATTCATTATGCTCCAAAGATTAATCCGCTCCTTGCTCAGGAGATACTAACTGGATTTTACTAAGTGATAAACCGAATGAAGCAACACCCTTGCCCTTGGGGCTTGCCAAGGTCATCGTGTGTTATGCATGTTAAGTTAAATTAACTCTGACTATGCTTGCATCATCCACCAACCCGCATTGGGCCATCGTGGTGGGTTATGGCCCAATCTCCCTAAAATCTTCCATCTATAGGGAAGGCCCGTGCTCCATCAGTGGGGACATTAAAAGGGCTGGTGATGATGATTGCATTAGGTATAAAACAAGACGTAAGTTAAATGCGCACGATGAAGGACTTAGAAGAAAATAGAAAAATGATGAATGGTCGGTATGACCGATGATAGAAATAGAGAAACGACTGAGTTGGCAGTTAATGGTAGAGAATGAAAAAAGACAAATTTTACAGACTACGTTATAGTCTCGTCATTTAATTAAAACACGTAATTCCAAAAATATTTCGAAACATTGTGTCTTGAGAATTTTTTTTTAATACTATTCTAGTATTTATGATTTAAGTCTTTTTATATTCACGGAGCGATAATAGAGTCTCTCACTTGATTTTCGTATTTTATATGAATCATTCCACGGGTTGACGTATCTTCCAAAGCACGGAGGAATTCGAGAAACTACAGGGCTCGGCTAGACTTGGCTAGGCTTGTCTAGATCTTTCGTAAGTTCTACTACTGGAACGTCCGTCTAAAGCGGCTCTCACAGAATCTAACCAAATATAGCTGGTTACAGAAATCGGAGTAGCGAATTTAAGCGTTGACATGTATGAAGGGGCCCCTTGAACATACACTTGGATACTTACAGATACAGCGCTTGGGAAGTCTCAAGCGCTGTACCTGACTTCCCTCTCTGCCACACTATGCACTCGGCCGGCACCCGCAGGTTGAATCCATAGAATGCTAAGAGTTTTAATCTCTCATAATCTATCCTATGACCGGCCTTTTGCAAATATTGCTTAGTTTACGCAACTGCAGGCCTAGATCGCTAGCTACTGCGCAATTGAGGTAGTAAAAAGAATGAGTATAGAGATAGGTACCTACTACTTTATCATCCAGACTAACCAAATGAGTTTTAATGAGTGCGTGGCTCACTGGGTCCGTCAAGACCGGCATAGAATTAATCGAAATAAAAACTTCATTTTAGCACGAAGGTCATAATTAAAGTTGGCAACATCCCAAAAATCCTTGCCAGTTTACAAAAAACACGGTCTTAATTTACGTCCTCGTAAACCGGTCACTGTAAATTGCCAGATTTTATGATTTCCCTCTTCTTTGCTAATTTACTACCATTATCTATCCGGTTCTAAAACGTTGAAAACGAAAATAATGAAAACCATACCACGATGATTGTGTTTGATCAAACATTACCTAAGTCTTATTTTATTACTTTTGATTTTTATTTGAACATTATATTACATTATTAATGTTAGAAAAACTATTACAAAGAAAATTATGGTTAGAAAAATTATAGTCGTGATGCGAGAATCGATCCCGCGTGCTCTGCTATCCGCGCAGATGCCTATACGGTATACCACTCAACCAACCAAGCCGTTATTAGTTAACTTGCCGAAATTTCTCTAACCTTTATACTTTACGTTGTAATAAGCCAACGGATACTCTCGCAATGTAGAAATAAAAAATGCAACGTAAAAAAAATGTAACAGCCAATGATGCAGGTATTGTTACAAATCCTAGTCCTATAGTCATTTATCACTAGCACCTGTCCGGTCTAGTAGATATTATGAATCAAAAGAGAGCGGATGACTTATAGAGGTCAGAGGTCAGTTACACAAAAGTGTAACGTAATAAGGACAAATATTAAAATAAAAAAATTAGATTATTTATTTTAGAATCAATACAATACCAACTTAATAATTGTGACAGTTAATGAGAGGATTGGCACGCTGAATCTTATTGAACTGGAGCATTAAGTCGTACAAAGCAAACATTACAGTTTCTCAAAGCCTTTTCGCTTTTGTACGCCGAGCCCATTACATGTAACCCTTGTTTTGTATGTGTTTAATTAAGCTCTTATTAGACGCCACAAAACAATCTTCACTACACATACAAAAGTAAATAATTCTGTGTACATAAACTTGTCAACAGTCGCGATTATAGTGTTCCTAAAGCTGCTTATGTACAATTTGCATCAAAGGCAGCGTGACATTTGCAAAATTCACAAACGTTTGCTGACGGTGACCCTGGATGGTATAGGACAAACAAACTGTAAAATTAAAATAATTAATAGTAGTATTAAACATATAACCTATGTGTTCCGTCCTACTTTTAATGCTTTTTTTTTCAATTTAGGCTTATAGATTGAGTAGTGCTTTTAAAGCTTGCTTTTTAAAATGCTCCAAGAAAGAGTAAACTCATATTTTGAGTCTTGCTTTAAAAAATACACTTATGTCTCCAATATAGAGTTTTAAGAGCTTTCTTGATTTCAAAGCTTGTTTTTAAGAAATACGGTTTTGGGTCCAAGAAAGAGCTATGTGTTGAGTCTGGCTTTTAAGAATTTTATTTCATTTAAGCTTATGGCTTCATAAGTGGAATCGGTTGAGTCTTTACGGTTGAGTCTGCTTTTAGAGCGAGCTTTTAAAACTTGCTTTTAGAGCTTGCTTTTAAAGTTTGCTTTAAATTTTACGATTGAATCGCCAAGCTCCAAGTAAGACTTACCAGTTTTGCTTTTAAAAATACACTTGTGGCTCCAAAATAGACTCTCGGCTGAAGAATGAATACTCACATTAGAGTGCAGCACGCAGACAGCCATGAGCAACGCCAAGCTGCACAAGAGCGTCACGCAAAGCCCTGACACGAACAGTGCATGCTTCAACCGCACGCAGTACCGGCGGTACAACGCCTCCAACTCGAGCTCTGTGCCTTCCTCCTCTGTGGACAACATAAGACTTAGTTATAGAGAGTACAGAGTGTCATGCCGATCCATCGGGGTTACCCGATGGATCGGCAGTGATAACCAGTATTCGGTCTTGCTACATTCTACAAACTATAAAAAAATAGCCATTTAAATCATCAAAACATACGAAATCTTTTCGGTAATTTCAATTACTAGTGGTCAGACGTCATCAAACCATCTACTCCCTTTTGATTCATATCATCCATCACACCGGAAAGGTGCTAGTGATGAAAAATGTATAAAAAAAGAGACAGAATGGACTATGTCCAGAGACCGATGAACGGAGAGAGTGATTGGAATGGCAACACACAATCTAACTACTCAAGGTTTTGGTTTAGGTTTTACAGCCGGCCGAGTGTCTGGCACCAACCCTCTTTGGAAGCATAATAGTAAATACTAAGACAAGCAATTATACGCCTTTCGCGTGTAAAGCACAAAGTTTAAATTGGAATGCCGAAATTTTCAATATATTCGAAAAAATTAGGAAGCATTAGTATTAACATGACAGATTATCTCGACATGTTTCATCACGATAAGGACTGAGATTGGTTGCGTAATTTTTATTGACACCTGCCATAGATAACTCTATATTCTGTGGAGGGACAGATTTTTCAGATTATGTAGTACAATCGACGAACGGGTTTAGATATTTTTATTGAAAATAGATTTTTTATTTTAACATTATATAATGTAAGAAAAATTATCACCAAAAAAATTTAAAATCAAAATAATGATTGAGACGCTCGCTAGCGCAGTGGCACAGCGCGCTTGGCCTGCGATTGCGTAAACTAAGCAATTTCGCTAAGGCCGGTCATTGGATGGGTGACCAAAAATTTATTATCTCGAGTTCCTCCGTGCTTCGGAAGGCACGTTAAGCCGTTGGTCCCGGCTGCATCTGCAGTCGTTAGTACCCACGAACCCGCACTGGGCCAGCGTGGTGGGTTATGGCCCAATCTCCCTATATTCTTCCATCCATAGGGAAGGCCCGTGCCCCAGCAGTGGGGACATAAAGGGCTGGTGATGATGATGATGATGAAACCGAAGCTTAACCGAATGTAATAGTACATTAATAACATTTACCGTACATTTGTAAAAATACCTGCTTTGGATGGCAGAAATTTATTTCTACATTGCGACTTGCGAGGGTATTCGTTGGCCTACAACGTGAATTATAAAGGTTGGAGAAATTTCGGTCTGAGAAGGTCGTAGGCTATTATTATAAAAGCCTAAACAACGTTTTCTTGTTCAACTAGTATTTTTTTCATCAAAACGAAAAAAAATTTGATTTTTTTTAAACTTTTTTTTCTAATATCGAGATAATCTATTTTTGGCCATCTATTCATAGGTCGGTCTTTTGAAAACATTGCTTAGTTTACGCTTTCGCAAGACAATTGCTGTATGCTACCGAGCTCCTACTGGCATCGTCGGACCATCAATATTTATTTTTAAAAATGCTAAACAGTTTTTGACAATATAAATAGCTACATTGTAGGTACTGAAAACTTCAGCAATTATAATACCTGCGTAATTTTGTTTTGAGTATGGCTCGCTTAATACAAAGGCCAAATTAATTTAATCGTGTCTTAAAACTTTTTAAACTATATAAAGCTCCGGTAATTAATTGGCTACAGTGAAGAGCACGTGCTTTGACAAAAGCATCCTTAACGATCCTTAGTTGGGTTCAATTTTAAACTAATCCCTTTGACGGTCCACGTTGAGTTTGTAATCGATATAAATTGTTATTTTTAACGAATACACAACAACCTTCGAAACTTAGTTGAAGTCTCTTCTGGGCGTTTTAATGGTGATCGAAGACCCGTATGTAAGACGGCTATGTTAAGTAATATTTTAGCTGAACCTATTGCCATGTACCAGGCAAAAATCTTATAAATACCTAATCGTATTACTTTGCGTTTGATGTAAAACATCCAAGAAGTAGGCAGAATACAATTTGCTCATTTAAAACAAGAGAGACGCTTAGGGGATTCAAAATAATCTATGTAAACCGTGTGGTAAACATACAATTTTCACCACCCCTATCTCTCACGCGGTGTCGTACAAAGTGACTAAGGGTAAAGACAGTGATGAGTAATGGGCAGCAGCTTTGCTCTTATACCAGCTATCGAAATACTGCAATGTTATATGTACGACATTCGCCAACTTTTACATGAGCTCCGTCTCGTGGTTGGCGAATAATAGGTGTTGATTCGACCTCTGCCTACTTTTCAAACTTCGATGTACATAAAGAAAAATATTTGAAAATGGGAACGAAGTGGAAACAGGAGGTTGACATCTAAGGGCGGTCCCAGGGGGCGGGTCATGGTGGTCATGCCCCCCCCCCCCCCTAGGCTTGGTCCAGGACCTAATGACTACTGGACCACTAATTAAAATTGTTAAACATAATGCTTTTATACCAGGAGACTTTTTGGTCACTGCAAAAATTTTGGAATTCGTTCAGACCATCGAACTGAACAAATTTCACCATGGAAGCAACTCCAAATTCACGAAAAAATATCAGATGTTTCATACAAAATGATAATAATACCTACTTGACCCAAATGTATATGTATAATTTTTGCAGTGACCAAAATGTCTCCTGGTATATATTTTGTGACAGTATATTATTTTATTTAAGTTCTTCAAATATTGAAGTAGTTACATTTTATTATCAAAATAAAATTATAACTTCTTGTGCCTTGACCATGACTATGTGACCCTCCCAGGGCACCCAAGCTGGATCCGCCCTTGCTGACATCACTGATGACAGTATTTCACCGGAATAATGTCACTGCGAGTTATTTGAACAAAGAGATTCCCATTCGCGTAGCAAGCCTGATAGATAATTGAATAAATATCTTAGGAAATTCCGAATACCGCGAGGTTGGTTTCAAGCGGTATTTTCCATTAAAGCTCAAATTTCCGACGGCGTGTGATTTTTCTCGTTTTACGTCTCCTGGGCGCCTCAGGTTGAAATATCGGCGACTGATTGGCCACTCTGGTTCAATTAAAGGTTTATTTACGGACAAATTACTGGTTTTGCGAATCTCGAACCAAACCTGTAAGACAGTTAATAATTTATAACCTCTTCATCATCATTGTCACCACTCGCCCTTTTTAATGTCCCCACTGCTGGGGCAAAGTCCTTCCTTAAGGATGCAAGAATATAGGGATTAGTGGGTATTAACCAACCCGCACTGGAATAGGGGGCAAAGCTATTGCCATTCATCGGGAACTTTAATCGCAGTAATTTGCTACTGTCCTTCCATTCATTTATTCAGCTTACTTAACTTCTAAATGGGAGGTTTAAAAAATATGACATTTAAAAAATACACATAAATCACGCTTATATCCCCGAAGAGGTAGGCAGAGGTGAACTAGCACCCACGTTTTGCCAAATATGTCAAGTCCCATGTGGCGTGGCGAGCCTATTATCATTTATCGGGCACAAAAGTCGCAAAGTACATTGCTATCCTAGGTGATATAAGAGGAACGCTGCTGCCCATTCCTAATCATATTCAGATTTATCCTTAGTCGCCTTGTACGACACCCACTGGAAAGATTTGGAGTGGTGACAATTGTATTCTACTCTGCCGTCACCACGCGGCGGCAAAAATATGACAACTGCCTAATTTTGTTCCTTTATCCCATATAATACTAATCTAAGACAAATCGAGTCTCATATTGCGCAGAAGTTTTAAAAAAATTACGATAAATATCGAACGTAAAACGTTTGTTAAGAAAAAAGTTGCATTCTATGTCAATCGAAACAGTGATGTTATGATTGACATATAATTTTGTTGTTGTTTTTGTTTTTAATTCTCCCTATATTTTAGGGAAGGCAAAGGGTCTAGCCCATACAGCCAAGTCTTTAGTGTATATTTTATCTGTAGTCTTATGAAATAATGAGTGGGTGAAATGTATGAATGAAATGAATTTTACGTTAAAATATGGGTGCCTCATATTTTAGCGCATCTAGGGAGTGCTTGGAGCGAATTTAATGTTATCAGAGTTCATGATGGTGTTGTTGTTTTTTAATTCTCCCTATATTTTATTGAAGGCAAAGGGTCTAGCCCATACAGCCAAGTCTTTAGTGTATATTTTATCTGTAGTCTTATGAAATAATGAGTGGGTGAAAAGTATGAATGAAATGAATTTTACGTTAAAATATGGGTGTCACACATTTAAACGCATCTAGGGAGTGCTTGGCGCGAATTAAATGGTAACAGAGTTAATGATGGTGCTTGATGAAATGGATAAAACCACTTTTTATAGTGATCTTCACCACAACATCAAACACATCATGAGACTTATTTTCGATGATTCTGCATAATTGCATATCAACACGGATGCTTGTGCATCAAAATAACACCACTTTCACTGCACAAAATCCACTCTGTAACAATTTTTGAATTAGTGAAAATAAACCTGACTGACACCACGAAACGCGCCAAACACTCTCCTGACATATCATGTGTTCCCGCGACTTTGTTCGCGTTAATTTTTTCGCGGGATAAAAAGTAGCCTATGCGTGCTACGGCTCGTGGCCTACGGGTACTGAATCTTATCAAGAGAGGCCATTTTGTCCCCGTGTCACTTTCTCGCTTTAAAAAAACAGGTGATTCGCTGAAACAATTGCATGAAACAAATGAGGCTCACGGGCAAATTTTTTGATACATTGACTTTGATATTACAAAGAATCCTCCTACCGTAACGTCCATTGTCATTTTTACAAAACGAAACAAAAATAAACAGGCAATTGTGTCCACAGAAAATGAATGTTCGAATAGCAAACATGAATTTAAATTAAATTTAATTCTTTTTTTTATCCAAATAAATCTGTAATGTTTTCTTATATTTGCACGAGCACTACACATTTGAAATAAAACAACGGATAAGACTCGCGTATAAAAATATGCCAAACACCAAATTATACGCGAGTCTTATCCGTAAAAAGTTGTTATATTTCAAACTAATAAATCTGATTTGTAAGTGTAATTAATTCATAATCGCAATAAGTAGTGTAGGTAGCAATAGAGAGGACAAACGTGTAAAATGTACCTACAAATTGAGTATTAGGCGTGATTTATTCTTCCCTATCATAAACAATAACATTCCTCTTATAACATCTAACAATAATAAGTACTAGTAATAATAGTACTAATAATAAGTACTAATAATAATAATAAGTACTGTGATTATATAAAAAGTAAGTCAAAATTCGTTTATTCACATCAGTATGACATAACACTTAAGAATCGTCAAGACGTTAGATACCGAAACCCCGTGTGTCCAAGAAAAGATAGGGAAGTTTTAAACTTTCGCGTTGCATGATCAATATAGGTAAGAACGGAAATTAACACGATTAAAATAAAACGCCAGGCATTTAAAAAGGTAAATACCTACTTAATCGTCTTAATTCCCGTTCTTACCTACATTGAAGATAGGGAAGTGCGCAGCAAGCCTCAGTCTATCATCACCAGACCTTTAATGTCCCCACTGCTTGGGCACGGGCCTTCCCTATCGATGGAAGAATACAGGGAGATTGGGCCATAACCCACCACGCTGGCCCAATACGGGTTGGTGGTCTGCTTCGCCTCAGTCTATAATGATCATAAAACCCACCCATTATTACACGCTTTTAAGGTTATTGAAACGGCATTACCTAATACGTTTATAGTCGAGTGCCTCTGTGGCCATGTTTTGGGGTGGGGTGAAGTCGCGTGTGTGGTCAGCTTTCATCTACGGATTGATCGAGTGGAAATGCACTTGGCTGCTTCAGTAAAAATTTCAACATTATTGTTTATTGAAAGAAAACATAGTCGAAAGGAACCAACTGAAACACAAAATTAGTTTTGCTTTTAAGTAATCTATACTAATACTTATTATAAAGATGTAGAGTTTGTTTGTTTGGTTGGTTGAACGCGCTAATCTCAGGAACTACTGACTCAAATTGAAAATTTATTTTTGTCTTGGATAGTCCATTTATCGAGGAAGGCCGACGTTAACGCGAGCGAAGCCGCGGGCTTCTACTTGTGCTTTAATAAAATGTTTGCCTCATTGTATTCAAGGGAAATTGATAACATACCAAAACTGTTAATAATTAACCGTGATTTGGGATAAAAAAAACTATTAGTCTTGTATTCTGGTTCCTTTCTGTAGCAAGAGCACCTTAATGCAGTGGTTGTCATATTGCTAAGATGCCTGATTCTGTTAACGTTTAACGTTAGAATCAGATCTCAGTCTATTGCCTTTTAAAACCGTTCTCATTACTAAGAGAGAAAATAACAAATATCTTTGCTTAATCATTTGTTATTGTTATGTCTATCCATTTATTTGGAATTTTCAGTTTTAGTGAAAATAACTGTGCCAAAAAGCGTACTATTAAAACGCGGATAAGACCAGGTTCTTACGTTACTGGTGGCATTCTACTCCTGATGTAATTCCTAACGACAAGATGATGGCAAAGCTTTGCTAAACAATATATACAAATATATACTTACGGGTTTTATATGGATGAGGAATGGGTAGCAGCGTTCCTCTTATAACTTGTACCACCTAGCAATATACCTATTGCGATTTACGTGCCCTATAGATGGCAATAGGCTATAGCCACCTATTACATGGGACCTAACCTAATTGGCGCAACATGGGTGTTAACTCACGTCTACCTACCCCTTCGGGGCTATAGGCGTTATGTACCTATTTTAGTTTTTATAATATTACGCCAATTTAGAACCGCTAAAAGCAAGCGTACCCACATCTATATTGTCCAATAGTTTCATAAAAAGATCCGATTCTTAGTAACCGAATTTGCGTCTTTTATTGCAGGTTTCCTATGTTTCGTAAAACACGTTTATCCCGAAGGTTTTACGAGTATTCTCTTGAAATTAGGGTTATCAAATCTAAGGGCAAATAACCCGTATCCGGAAAGGATTATTTTGGTTGAGAAAATGTTATTCTTTATCGTAGAAATGATAATAGAAATCTGATATCCTAATTGGTACTGCTTATTGTAATATACGTGATATTCGAAAATGAAATAACACATGTTGTGTGGTGACCAGAGCAGAATACAATTGTCACCACACCAAATACTCCCGCGGGTGTCGTACAAGGCGCCTAAGGGCCGGTTTTTTGATCCATAGTTAACTCAACCAATTGTTAAAAACTGTTACTAATTGCTAAATATCAGTCTGATATGTAACCATTAGAAACAATTTTAGTTACTAATGTTACTAATGGATAAATATCAGTCTGATATTGTTACTAATTGTTAAATATCAGTGATATTTAAAGATAAGTAACAACTTTTAACAATTGGTTAACAGTTAACTATGCATCAAAAAACCGGCCCTAAGGGTTAAAACAGTTTTGAGGAATGTTATGGGTAGCAGCGTTCTTATTGTACCACCTAGCACTATAATGTGGGTGTTGACACACCTCCACCTACTCCTTCGGGCATATACAAGTATAGGGGTGATTACGTGATATTTAGTATGTAAATAATATATAAATAAATCACGCCCGTTTATCCTCAAAGCCTATTGTCACCATCCAGGCATTATTGCTAAGAGATGATGGGGTTGACTCTTTTTAACAATCAAAACATCCTGAATATATACTTTCCTATTGCTATATGAATATTGGTAAGAATATTAATAGACCGAAATCTTAAAGTTCATCTTTCTTTCTTTCAAAGAAAACGTACCGATTATATTATATGAGTACAATTGTGGATAATGGGAATTTCAAGGAAATCCTATTGTTATCAACGTTCGAGAAACGTTTTTTGTTGCCTTATTTTCTTTGTTAGTAAACCACACTGGATTCTCGCAAACATTCGGTAGTATTCGGTAGTGCGTGCTCAGAAATATATTAAATTAAATTCTTATTATTAAATAAAATTAAATAAATCGTTCCTAATTCGCGGGTTGCTAAGCGCTCGGGAGCGCGCAGCTAGGTAGTAGAACGCTGTAGGTACAACCACGCGTAAAGTGCGTCGACTGCAACTAATAAATCTAATAATTGCGTTCTTGTATTTTATTACTTAATATTTCATAACAATTTTAATTGTTACTATAACGATCATTGTAGCGGTTAAAATGTCCTGTAAATATTTGTCGACTGATTTCAAATTCATCCTGTAGTATTATCCGCTCTTGAAATTTAAATCACATTAATAGAAATAAATTACCGTGAGCTCTATAAAATCGTCGTTAACCTAATCGACGTTAACTCGTAAACCTACCGACCCAAGGACACAAATCCCAAGCGCTGCTCCTGAGCTTCCTTCTTCCTTCCCTCTCTTGAACCCTATGGACCCAGCACCCGCATGGTGAACCCATGGAATGCTAATAGTAGTGACAATCGTTTTAACCCTATTTGTTTTCAGTTTTGAACCAATGATTCTCTTCCATACTGGCCTGGGAGCGAAATAATAATGTAGAATGTGACAGCCCCGACTCACCCCAAGGGTCAACAGTCGGCTAAGGGAGTTTACTCGGTGTAGAGTAGACCAATAATAAAAAAATAATTAAAAATTATAACCATTTACCAACCACATTTAAGGCCCTCCAAAATAATCAATTTGAAAATGAGTTAAAGAAGCTGCTCCTATTAAAATGTTATTATAGTGTAAAAGAGAAATTGAAAAAAAAGAAAAAAATTAAAAAAGAGAAAATTTGTAGTATTTCAACGACAAATTATAATTTTAAAATGACCTAAATAACCTATCTGTAATAATAATAAATCTAAATCGTAATTTTCTAAATATAATTATGAATATTGACTTAAAAGCCGAGCTTAAAAGTGATATCAGACTTTATTAAATTGTAATTTATATTTGGCCTTAATTTATGGCCGCATGGTGACGGCAGAGTAGAATACAATTGTCACCACCCCAAACCTCTCCCGTGGGTGTCGTAGAAGAAGTAAGGATAAATCAGTGATGAGGAATGGGCAGCAGCATTCCTCTTATACCTACCACCTAGCAAAGTACTGCGACTTTTGTGCCCGATAAATGGCAATAGGCTCGCCACCTATTACATGGGACCTAGCCTAATTGGCGAAGCGTGGGTGCTAGTTCACCTCTGCCTACCCCTTCGGGGATATTGGCGTGAATTATGTATGTATGTATGTAATTTATATTTCCAAGATTGACATTTTAAAATAATTTATTATTAGATCTTACCTACTGTGTGCTGTACCATATTTTGCAAATTATAATAGTGAATAAATGAATATGAATAAGCACCTTGGAGTACCAGAATGGTAGAGGGCAAACCGCCAACAACAGCATACACAAAGAGGGTTGGTGTAAACCAATACCTTTAGCAGTGTGGATTGGAATGTTCCAATCACTCTCTCCGTTCATGACTATGACTAGCACCTTGCTGTGTGATATCATCCTATCGTGATGGATACATACATAAATCACGCCTATATTCCCGAAGGGTTAGGCAGTGGTGAACTAGCAAACACTATGTCAAGTCCCATGTATTACATGCCATTTATCGGGCACAAAAGTCGCAGTACATTGCTAGGTGGTATAAGAGAAACGCTGCTGCCCATTCCTCATCACTGTTTTATGCTTAGTCGCCTTGTACGACACCCACGGGAGAAATTTGGGGAGGTGACAGTTATTCTACTCAGCCGTGACATGGCTTATCGTGATGGATGATATATTAAAAGGGATTGGATGGCTTGATGACGTCCAATCGATATGAATGGAAGAGGAATACATACTAACTACGCCGACCCAGATAAACAAGGAATAGGACAGAGAGAAGTGGTACCAGTGATTAGGTGGATTAAGCTAAGATCTAAGGAGTAGACAAAGTCGACGATCCTATTAATGTTTACAACAGCTTCTAAAATGTAGACATTAAGCTCGAAGTGCTTGTTTTAATATCATATTATATTCTACGAGCAATTTGTATGGTAATTTCGGACTCATGCGGATATTCGCAAGATGAATCTCTGGAGTGAAAATTCCGTATCAGAAAATTTCAAAATATTATAATAAAACGAATAGTTTATTAGTACACGGGCTTGTTTCAAAATGGACAAGTAAGTTCTAAGCAGCTTACTTGACTGTTGTTCAATCGTCATATATTTCATATTACAACTGTCAAATGATCTGCTAAGTACGTTACTCAGAACTTACTTGTCGATTGAGGCCCAAAAGGGAAAGAAATACATCCGAATTCAACATTTTTTGTAAAAAAAAACTATTTTATGTAAAAAAAAAGCTATTTCAATTAAATTAATAATGTTCGATATTTTTTTACCTACAAATCAGAATACAATTGTCATCACCCCGTTCGGGCTGCATCCGCAGTTGAAAACACCCACCAATCCAGTAGTGGATTTAGGTCGATTTCCTTCCATCTATAGGCAAAGCCTGTGTCTAGCTATGACTCGAGAGCTGTTGATGATGATTAGTTTTGCTAAGGTCTAAAACAATTCAAATAAGTATATTGTCGCTTTAGGAAATAATTGATGACCTGAAGGATGAAACAATTGCGGTGGCTTTGTTAGATAAATTACCTGGTCAGACAGTCTGTACTATGAAAGGGACAGTCTGAGAAATGGACGTTTTGAGGCCGGTTGACATTTTGCCAAAAGGTCCTGTCTCGGGTATTGTTTAAAATTAAGATCCAATTCTAAAACAGGCAGCATGGCTACAGTTCCAAAACCCCTAAGCGGTAGTATTCAGAAATTGTGTGGATTGAAAAATCTACAGCGCCCATTACGTATCATACTAAAAATAGTTGGCGAACAACCATTGGTGTTAATTGACCACTGCCTATCTCTTCGGGGATACCTATGTCTGTACCTAAATCCGCCTGTAACTGTTTAGAGACTTGTTTTAAAAACATGAATAAAAATGTTTATGGCGAGTGTGTTTATTCGTAAATTAAGTAGAATATAACCAATATAATTGATTATATTGATATATCAGCGATGCAGCGCAGAAAAACGTATTTAGGAATTAACTGAGGTTCTGTATGAGGTGCGACGTGTGTCTGTAACTATAGGATCGTATGGATTCCCGCTTCTGGGCGTTCATAATTTAGTTTAGACACTTTTTCTTCAATGATATCTTCCGCAGACGATAACTACGATGACATGTCGACCTTAAAACTTTCAAAGAAACGTGGATTCAAAGGAGATCAGTCGCTGGTGTCATGCTTTTCAAGGTACAAAGATTATCAACATTCTCCAGATTAATTGGCATAAGAAACCCGAAGCTAAAGATCAATGGAGCTCCATTGCCGCGATACTTTGACACTTAAATTGTCGGGCAAGGTGAAAACAGTTAATGTACTTCATCACATGATAAACAAACGGTCATTGACCTTGGCATGACTTGGCTCCATACCAAAATTGCCCGTGAAATAAATATGAAGCTTAATCCCTAGGGAAATAAGGTTGATTTTGTAAAAGCGCCGGTTAGCTGGGCTTTGCGTTTTGGCAAACTGTGTGTCATGTTAAACGCTCCATCAAATGTCTTCCTGAACAATTACTACGACAGAGGTGGTAACGTGAGATATTATGAGTAACAAGACTGCAGTGGGTGTATTAGTGCCAGAATCTTGAGCGAATGCTGTCACGGGAGTGTTCTTTTTACATGGATGAAAAAACATCAGCTTTTCTTCAAGACAACCTAGACATGGGTAGATGTTTCTCTAGCAACACTCATCAACTTTATAATAAAAATAAAAATCCTTAGGATTTTTATTGATTTTACTTTATGTGTTGTAGCAGCGATCATTCTAAAATACTGACGATCTATATGCAATTAATTCAATGTTATGATGGATGACCATAATTAAGTAAATCATCGAAAAGCCGCAAAGAATTTGTTAGTATTATAAGAATGGAGGCTGATAAAACATGAAGTAGGTGTGGTATAATGAAATTGGGGTATACGCGCAATAAACATTGTAAATATATCGCGATACATATACCTATATATGTATATCGCGATATATTTACAATATTTATTGCGCGTATATACCTAATTTCATCATACCAGGTTAATGATGGAACGCGTAAGTTTAAAATATTAATGAAGAAGGTGTACATAAAATCTCCTAAGACAGTGCAGTGTATATAATATTCGGACCCATGTAATGGGTGAGTACTATTATCGTCTTTCAAGTACGTACAGCATTGGAGAGTGCAACTAAGCACCACAGACATAAATCTCGCCTATTTATCCCCGAAGGGGTAAAACTGTAGCCTATTTTTAGCATTCCCCTGTCCGTCCGTCCCGTCTGTCACCAAGCTGTATCTCATGAACCGTGATAGTTAAACAGTTAATTTTTTTATAGTTAAACAAACAATTTCACAGATTTGTATTTGTGTTGCCGCTATAACAACAAATAGATGTTAGAAAAATTATTGCAAATAAAATTGCGGTCAGGAAAACTCCTTGGTTGGCCGAGTGGTATTATAGGCATCTGCCCGTTTGCAGAGGACGCGGGTTCGACTCCCACGTCAAGACTAAATTTTTCTAAAATAGAAAATACATAGAATGAAATGAATATTTAAGGGAGCGCCCATACCAACAAATAATATTTTTTGCCGTTTTTTAATAGATAATGGTACGGAACAATCGTGCACGGGCCCGACTCGCACTTGACCGGTTTTTTTAATTTACCATCATCAGTAGGACCCGGGAATGCATGACTGCCCAATTTCAAGCAAAGAAGCTTAGCTTTGGGATCGTTATTGGTGTACCGTCTGCCATAACGCCCGCCGCTTTCCCTTCAAGAAAATTGAGCTTCGCCAATCTCGTCTGAATTACAGTAAACAACCAATTTCACGGCTCAAGGAGTGAGGAGACGTGAGGAGCGATCACGAGGAAACGCTCGGAGGCAATTTTAAATTGGTACGTAATTAAGATGATCGATAAGAATCCGGCTTAGGGGCAAATGACGGCCGCCTTGGTCGAATGCTCAGATTGCTGGGTATTGGCCAAGAGGTCCCGGGTTCGAATCCTGGTAGGGGCAAACTTTGTGATGACCACAAATGTTTGTTTCCGAGTCATGGTTGTGTATATGTTTATGTAGTATATTTTCAACATTTATATACATAATTATATTAAAAATA
The DNA here is from genome assembly GCA_963931975.1 of Cataclysta lemnata. Lineage (NCBI taxonomy): Eukaryota > Metazoa > Arthropoda > Insecta > Lepidoptera > Crambidae > Cataclysta > Cataclysta lemnata. Next base: position 1,439,601 of record OZ008352.1, read on the forward strand.
TGTCCGTCATCTAGTATCCATAACACAAGTGCTTAAGCTACTTACTTTGGGCTAGATGATAGGTGTGAGTGTAAAAAAAAAAAATATATTTTTTTTTCTTTTTTTACAATATATTTTTTTTAATAGGTGCTGGAAGCGTTCCTATTGTACCACCTCGCAGTATACCTACTGCGTTTTTGCTGCCTCGATATATGGCAACATGCTCTCCCCTATTACATGGGAACTAACATAATCACCGAAACTGTTCATTCACGAAAGTGTTTATTCGACTCTGCCTACCCCCTTAGAGGATGAATAGGCGTAGATTGTGTGTGTAGTTATCTCCGAAAGAGTAGCCAGAGGTATATTTCGCCAAGTATGTTTGGTCCTATATAATAAGGTGGAATTGCCATCTATCGGGCACATAAATAGCAGTATATTGCTAGGTGGTAGAACAGAAATGCTGCTGACAATTTCTTAGGGCAACCATTGTATTGCATTCTGGTTCACCGATAACAAATAAGTAGCTTTTATAAGCAAATGGGCCAGAAAAAAATATTAATTATGTGTAGGACTTAAATTTTCAAAAATTATATAACCTACAAAAAAAAACACATACTATATGTACTATTCAAATAAAATTCAAATCATAATTATAAATGACCTATTTATTTGTGATAATTTTTTGGTAACAGAATATTGTAATTGGAAATTAAAAACACAACCAGAGTTTAAATTGAAAATGGGAGCGATTGGCAATAATTTGAATTTACATTAAAAACTATTACGAAGAAGAAGACTCAAAAGTTTTATATGAGGTACCTATAATTATTTACTGTAGGTACTGTACTCAGTTTCAAATTTAATGAATTCAGTGTTTAGACTGTATATTAAAATGGCGATATTCAGATATTGGATTCAATATTTCAATGATGAAGCTATTTGATTTATTACATTATGCATACGACCGAACTTAATTAACCTCGTATTTCGTCTGGAACAAAATAAATCATTTATGGGTATGTATAAGTTCAATATAATTTTACATACACATACATATATAAACCTGGAAAAACTAAGCAATGTCGCTAAGGCCGGTCATTGGATGGGTGACCAAAAATTTATTATCTCGAGCTCCTCCGTGCTTCGGAAGGCACGTTAAGCCGTTGGTCTCGGCTGCATCCGCAGTCGTTAGTACCCACCAACCCGCACTGGGCCAGCGTGGTGGGTTATGGCCCAATCTCCCAATATTCTTCCATCCATAGGGAAGGCCCGTGCCCCAGCAGTGGGGACATTAAAGGGTTGGTGATGATGAAAACATATATAAACCACGCCTTTTTATCCCCGAAAGGGTAGGCAGAGATGAATCAACAGCCACGTTTCGCCAAAATGTGCTAGGTCCCATGCAATATGTGGTTAGCCTATTGCCATCCATCGGGCAATAGGCTAACCACATATTGGCTGTTTTAACCCTTAGTCGTACACCCACCGGAGAAATTGGGGGTGGTGACAAGTATATAAGTATAGTAAGCATTCTTCTCAAACGTCACCACACGACATAAAAAAACATTATTAATAACTCTATTAATTAAGCTTAATAATGTTTGTTAATGACTTACCGTTTCTGTTAGGAATAAATTAATATTTCGTCATACGAATAATATTTTTTTCGTAGAGAAATCAAACTTTTAACTGTAGTTGATCTAAAACTTTCATCAAACGTAGCAGTAATATAAATTCTAATTTCTAATTAGACTTAAAGCTTAATTAGCATTGGTGAACTAAGCAATCAAATATGATGTCAATGTGCGAGTGAATCAAATTGCCGGTAGCTAGAATAACAAAAATTAATAATAATAAGTACTATAAATTATTATGCCGTGTGGTGCCGGCAGAGTAGAATACAATTGTCACCACCCCAAATCTTTCCCGTGGGTGTCGTACAAGGCGACTAAGGATAAATCAGTGATTAGGAATGGGCAGCAGCGTTCCTCTTATACCACCTACCAATGTACTGCGACATTTGTGCCCGATAAATGGCAATAGGCTCGCCACCTATTACATGGGACCTAACATAATTGGCGAAACGAGGGTGCTAGTTCACCTCTGCCTACCCCTTCGGGGATATAAGCGTGATTTATGTATGTATATATAATATGTATGTATAAATTATTAATTAAGAATAAATATAAAATAAGCTGGTGAATTCGGAGACAGGCCTACCTGATAAAAAGGATCTATAAGTAATATAAAGTTGAAGAGTTTCTCTGTTTTTTTGAACACGCTAATCTCAGGAACTACTGAGCAAATTGATAAATTATTTTTGTGTTGGTAAGTCTTTTATCCATAAAGGCTATAATATATAACATCACGCTACGAGGTGCTGAGCATCAATAAAAAATGTTGCAAGAACGGGAAAAAAATTTCCTTTTCAGAGCTTTTGTTGTTGAAATCTCGCAAAAATCATGTATGCAGAAGTTATTGTTATTTAAAAGTTCTGAAGAATTGAATAGTCCGTCATATAAGGTTGATTCACTATAACCTTCTTTTGTTAATCAAAAATCAGGCAACCAACGTATGACGTGTTGTTATTTTCCGAAATCCACGTGAACCGAATTGCGGGCATAGCTAGTATAATATAAGGAGAAAATAAAACCTTATAGAAAAGCTATTAATGTAATAAAGTCGAATGATATAACAAAGTGTATTATTATTCCTCTATCAGCAATCATAATCAAACAATTAATGAAAACAAAACTACAATTAAATGCCTTACCTTCAATGTTCTCCTCGTCGGTTTCAGCCATCGCTGGTTATTTATTCAACAAACCAATAAACACGAAAACATTATTAAAACAATAACAAAAACAAACACAGTGGCACCACGCGTGAGCGATAAGTAATTATTGTGGAATTGAAAACTTAAGTTTGTCACGCGAAGTCCGCGCGGGCGGGAGACACGCGTGCACCCCTCTCCGCGTCACCGAGCGTACTGGCGAGCGAAGAAAAGCGGTTTAGTGGTGCCAGGAAAACTCCTCCGGCCGAGCGGGAAATATTTATTTTCTTGTTTGTTATTTTAATTGCCCCCTTTTCAGGGACGGCAAAGGGATGAGGCCATACATCCATGTCTTTACATTTATTTTTCTTGAATATTACATTAAAATATGGGTGTCGTACATTTTAATGGATGGAGGGAGTACTTGGCACAAATTGAATGTTAACAGACTTCGCGATGGCGACTGATGAGATGGTGATCAGCGTCAAGCACATTTATTTAAATGATTCCGGATAATTCCACACGGATGCTATTGCATCAAATTTTCCACCATAAACACCACTTTCACTGCACAAAATCTGGCTGACGCCATCAAAAGGGCGCCAAAGACTCTATTTATTTTCTTTTTAAATTATTAACTTATCATAGATAAAGCTGTCCAAATTGCGCTCTCGACGGACTGATAAACTTATCACATGAAATCGGAAGGCGTGTTCAGTGCAAATATTTACACAATGGAAATTCAACTTTGTAGCGGTTAATTCGGACGCGGTGTTTGCAATTCTTATCACTGTAAAAGGACACGAGGTATATTTGTAAATATGTCGGAATACATTCTGTATACAAAAGGCGGCTGAGGTTTGATTTGTTTTATTGTTGTCAGATGATTTATGATGACCTCTAATTAGCAGCACATAATAAAAAAATTCGCATCCCGCACAATAACATAGTTTTTCAAAGATTTTGGTGGTTTGAATAACAGTTTTTCAATATTTTTCTGACTATATTTTCCTCGTAAATTACCAAGAATACCTACCCACACTCATCAGTTTTGCACTGAATTCTTAAAAAAACCAACCAATTAAATCGCTGTCGAATGGTTCATCTAATAATTTTTTTTTCTAATGTTTCATCGTTGTCAGATGAATTATCACAATTTTTTTTTGTACATTATAATTAAATATTTTAAAATTAATGCTACGACAAAGAGGAGGATAAATGTCATATTAACAACCTATATAGTTGGTTGAGTGCAATAAGCCTAGATTCAGATATTTTCAAATATTTCAGGCCTCTTTTTCTTTCGAACAATTGTTTATCAATAATCGTCTAATAATAACAAAACATATACGTATTTTGTACCTATTAACTGTTTCCATAATTATTGTAAACAAAATTAACAATAAATAAAATTGAATCATGACTTTTTTAAGAAACATACATACATAAATCACGCCCATATCCCCGAAGGGGTAGGCAGAGGTGAATTCTCACACGCGTTTCGCCAATTATGTTAAGTCCCATGTAATAGGTGGCGAGCCTATTGCCATTTATCGGGCACAAAAGTCGTAGTACATTGTCAGGACGGTAGTATAAGAGGAACGCTGCTGCCCATTCCTCATCACTGATTTATCTTTAGTCGCCTTGTACGACACCCACGGGAGAGATTTGGGATGGTGACAATTGTATTCTACTCTGCCGTCACCACACGGCTATTTAAGAAACATATTTGGTGAAACGTGCTATCGGTAGTTTTTAGGTTCTCTGAGCTATATAAATATTTTCATTTATCCCTGACTGTTCCCGGACTATTTTAAAAATTAAGAAAAAGAACTTCTCTTCTCCCTTCCCGCCTCAAGATCATAATTTTTCGAAATTCTTTTTCTAACCACCAAAATCTTTGTACTAATTTTTCTAACATTTATATAATGTTAAAATTAAAATCGAATAGTTTATAAAGCAAACCCAAGCTTAACCGAACGCACGGTATTTGTAAAAATATCTGCTTTGGAATGTTTGAAATTTATTTCTACATTGCGAGGGTACCCGTTGGCTTACAACGTGAAGTGTAAAGGTTAGAAGAATTTCGGCAAGTTAATTAGTACCTTAGGTGGCCGAGCGGTCAGGCACCTGCCCGGATAGCAGCGGACGCGGGTTCGATTCCCGCCTCAAGATCATAATTTTTCGAAATTCTTTTTCTAACCACTAAAATCTTTGTACTAATTTTTCTAACATTTATATAATGATAAAATTAAAATCAAATAGTTTATAAAGCAAACCCAAGCTTAACCGAACGCACGGTATTTGTAAAAATATCTGCTTTGGAATGTTTGAAATTTATTTCTACATTGCGAGGGTACCCGTTGGCTTACAACGTGAAGTGTAAAGGTTAGAAGAATTTCGGCAAGTTAATTAGTATCTTGGGTGGCCGAGCGGTCAGGCAACTGCCCGGATAGCAGCGGACGCGGGTTCGATTCCCGCCTCAAGATCATAATTTTTCGAAATTATTTTTGTAACCACTAAAATCTTTGTACTTATTTGAAGCGGTTTGTAAGCACCAAAGTCAAAACGACCTTTTTTACTGACTCATATATTATTATTAACTTCCAAGAACCAAGCAACATTTCCACAATATCACTTGAATATGAATATAAAATTCTTAAATCATAAGTACGTTAAAAGAAAAATGAGGTAGGTATTACGACCTCTTTGATCTTAATACGGATGGAATGGGAAACAAACAAAATGTTCAGAGATGCAGTAATTATTATGACTCAAAGAATTCTTCGAGTGCCGAAAATACCAATTAACATTATTTAGGTACAGTATAAATCAAAAATATTACGTATATAGTACTTTTATTAGGGTTCTGTACCCAAAGGCTAAAACGGGACCCTATTACTGAGCCTTCTGTACGTCCCTCCGTCCGTCCGTCTGTCTGTCACCAGGCTGTATCTCATGAACCGTGATATTTAGACAGTTGAAATTTTCACAGATGATGTATTTCTGCTACCTCTATAAAACAACAAATACCAATAAACAGACAACATAAATATTTAAAGGTATACAATAAATGTGATTTTTTGTATAATTAATGGTACGGGACCCGTCATCCGCGAGTCCGACTCGCACTTTTCAACTAAGGTCAAGGGCGTGTTGTATTGTAATCAATAGATCCTTCGACCATTATTTAAAATCGAGTCCGCAATCCAAGTCCCACAATTAGCCCGAATTACTTTTGATCTACTGAAAGTTTGTCTAGCGAACTTCCGACGAATCTAATTGACAGACATTTAAGATCTAAATAAATAAGATAATGACTTATATTCTGTTTTTTTTTTAATTCCTTTTTGTTTAACTGCGTTCAATTTGACATCTTCGAAAAATAATGCTATTTCACAATAAAGTAGCATTATTAGAGACGAAACAAAGATTAATGATCAATACCTCACATTTATACTATTTACCACACCAGAAAATTACTATTTAGTGGTTAATGAATGTACAGAAAAGTCACGGAAAGCACTATGTAGAGATGACTGAAGAGAGTGATTGGGATGACGATATTCCCAGACATATGTCTGCTTCTCGATGGCTTATGTTTTACAGGCGGCCTTTTGATTGACACCAAATGCTTTGGTTGGTGGTTTTCCCTTTACAATTAGGAGAAGTAGACAAATGAACTAAGTAAATAAATTGGCGAAATCCAATACCCAATCCAATAATTTGACTCCTAAAGTAGGAGAAGCCGAAGTACAGTCAACAGAAAGCCAGATTATATAAAACTGCCAAATATCTCCAATCGATTGCCAATTTCAATTGTCAGACGTGAAGCACAAGATCGATTGATAAATTTTGACGTCTTACGGTAACCTCACGCGCTGGTGACTGTACAAATTCCCCGGGATCTATTTACGGTACATATCCACAACTATGTAAACAAACACCACACATATATACATCCAGCGCCTATTTACAGAAAATTTGCTTCATATCATCAACACTGCCGGGATAAAAATGTTTATAATCTGATTTGTAGTATTTATTCAATGGAAAGAACTTTAATCGGTTACATGGACCGTGGCCTTGAACGGTTTTCGTAGTAAACTGTGATACTGCTAAAATAAACTTATTAGCTGTGCAGAAAATTTTTCACGAGTTTACGACGCTTAAAGCCAATAATGAATACGTTAATAGGAATCGTCTGTGTCTTGAAATGGAGGAACAGAACCTATTGAGTTTCTTACCCGTTCTTCTAAGAATAATTTAAGCAATCACCAACTTATCAAAATCTGTCGGCATAATAAAATGTAAACAGCATATTGTGTTCCCACAATTAGTGTTAAGTTAAGATAGCCAGCCCCACTATGGTTTAGGGTTCCAGGTGCAGCTCGATTCTATCTTCGGCCCTTGTCGTCGCTTACCACCAAGTGACATGGAGAGCTTCCTTGTCTAGCATCGCATCAGCTATGTTGGCTGAAGTTGGAGTTGATGGCTTTCACAGCATCGTAACAGCCTCAATAATAAGCAAACCGCGGGAGAGCTCAAACGCAGTCCTGAAGGTATGAGAAGACTGCCCCCTTCACATGCATTGGACTAGGATGCATGTGGGTGGAACGCTCAAGTTTTTACATACATACATACATAATTCACGCCTATATCCCCGAAGGGCAGAGGTGAACTAGCACCCACGCTTCGCCAATTATGCTAGGTCCCATGTAATAGGTGGCGAGCCTATTGTCATTTATCGGGCACAAAAGTCGCAGTACTTTGCTAGGTGGTAGGTATAAGAGGAACGGTGCGGCCCATTCCTCATCACTGATTTATCCTTAGTCGCCTTGTACGACACCCACGGGAGATTTGGGGTGGTGACAATTGTATTCTACTCTGCCGTCACCACACGGCCGAGTTTTTAAATTAGCCTAATTTCATTTGCGTTTGTTCTGTCACTTAATACTATTTTTTACTAACATGGGCTTAATAGTGGTTACAAACAACTTATATGGGTTTTATAAAAGAGATCTGAAATAAATATTTATTAATAAACTAGATTATTAAAAAACACAGCGCTTTTGATGCGCGCGCGCATACTCCGCGTGAGGGACCTCGCACTTTCAGTGTTAATGTCAATGCTGCTATCGACGCCGATTTACGCACCGACGCCTTGGCACACGCTGCCAGAGTAAATCTTGGAAAATTTCTCGTTGGGACTAAATGGGATCTTGGATTCAATGCTACTACACTTTCGTGGGTATTGAGGTCCAAATTTCCATGTGTACAATCCGAAAATAGCGCAGCTAACGTGACTTGAGTAATGGTGTTATTTTTAGATTAGAGACATGCTGGAGAAAATTCTGGGCAATCTTTTTTTGGATTTTTAGAACGGCTAGCTTTCTGGTCGCTACTTCGTTCGCGTGAACTGCACTAACGCATATATTTCATTGTTACTTGAATAGTTTCAAAACTGACGAATTACTGTACTCACCGCCAATCCCCATTCCACCCCCTTAGGTTTAGAATTTCCAATAATCCTTTCTTAGTGCTCACCTACACTAAGCGTGGTGCAAAATTTTAAGGGTCTAACGCTAGTATTTTTGGCTGTCTGTGCGCTAATACGTCAGTCAGTCAGTTTCCTTTTTTATGTATACATAAAATAGTAGAGTAGAATATGATAGAATATAAAAATGTTTATTTGAGACAAGTATTTGACTTTAATTTAAAACGTAATGGTAATAGAACAAAAAGAATATGCCCGCATAAAACCAAAAGATTCACAAAGTTACTAAATGGTTTCGGCTCAGCGTTATATTTAGGCAGTCACTACCTCCCACAAAGTTAGTATTTGGCGGACACCATAAGTCAAAGTGCATAATGATTTACGTATGTAGGTATGTATGTATATTATAACAACTCTCCGCAAACAACTTTATAGGACAAAGATTTTGGTGGGTAGAAAAAGAATTTCGAAAAATTATGATCTTGAGGCGGGAATCGAAAGCAGCGGACGCGGGTTCGATTCCCGCCTCAAGATCATAATTTTTCGAAATTCTTTTTCTAACCACCAAAATCTTTGTACTAATTTTTCTAACATTTATATAATGTTAAAACTAACATCGAATAACTTTATAGAATACCAAATGCATTATGTTTCGAGGCAAATTTTACTTGCCCTCAAAAAGTTGTTTAGCAGCTATTATCCTCCATGCAATAAAATACTTACCTACCTAATAACCGCCGCTATAAATATTTCCCGGTTCTGTGTTCGAGAATAAACTCTCAATTGGTCTATGGATTCCGCAATGAAATTCAAAATTAGAATGACTACCAACGACATTATTACTTTAGTTTCTTGTTACAGTTGAAGCGTTTGAAGATTGGTGTAGTTACAGAAACAAGAAAATTACATACATACATGAATAACGCCTATTTATCCCCGAAGAAGTAGGCAGAGATGAACCTCCCATGCTGGCTTGGGGACGCGAAAAAATAAGGATGTCAGGCAGGCGGCCGGTTGTAAAACCTAAGCCAAAACCTTGAGCAGAATGTTGTCATTCCAATCACTTTCTTCCTTCATCGATTTCTCGACATGGTCCTTTCCGTCTTTCTATACATTCATTCAACACTAGCACCTTTCCGGTGTGATGGATGATATTAATCAAAAAGGATTGGATGGTTTGATGTCTGACTAAGTCGCCTTGTACCACACCCGACACCCCAGATAATTACAGTTTCTTCATGCTGGTTATATGGCAAAAAAAAATAACAATATAACCATTTCTTACACTAGAAGTAGAAGCGCTATAGTGACATGCTTAGAACTAAAAACTGATAAATATAATGTAATAATGATAATTGGAAACATTAATCCATAAACAAGCATGACTCGGGCATTTTAATATCCGCATTCATTACTACAATCATGACGCGGTATCGATCGGTGTGCGTTTGTACCCACCACGGTGACATAGACGGCTGCATGGCTGCATGGCTTTAGCCAACTGAGGCCGCTCGAAACTGATCCCGCGGGATGAGTTAATTAAATAATAAATTTTATTATTATTACGATATTAAATGCCGTGTAGTGACGGCAGAGGAGAATACAATTGTCACCACCCCCATATGTCTCGTAGGTGTCGTACAAGGGTAAAGACAGCAATGAGTAATGGGCAGCTGCAGCATTCCGCTTGTACTACCTAGCAATATACTGCGATTCATGGGCCCCGTAGATGAAAATAGGCAATAGGCTCGCCACCTATTACATGGGACCTAAATTACCTAATGGTGAAAAAGTGTGCGAAAAGTGGGTGTTAAATCACCCTGCCTACCCCTTCAGGGATAGGGGCATGAGTTATGTATGTATGTGATATTAACAACTGCACATGCAGCCGGGATCAATGTATATTTTTGGCCTCATCCTATGACCGGGCTGAACGTTATTTAGTTTACGCGATCGCATTGCTAGTTACTGCTTCATCTAGATCCTAACTAGATGCGGTAGATCATACATGAAAGCTAGACCGGGCTAATTAATAACTTAATCAAAGTACTAATTTTACTAACTAAAAAAAAAATAACTTAACCTACTAACTCGTAGAAACATCGGTCCTTATAAAGCTTATAGATAACTACGGTCGTACTTTATTCCAATCATTATTTATGCACTTAGCTTGCGCAAGCTACCTTATTCAATAACTATTATTATACTTTTTCATAGAACTGACGCCTGTTTATCTCCGAATGTGGGTATTAAAACCCACATTCTGTTAGTCATGACAGGTTGGTCATATCTACCTCAGACACAACAAAAAACATACTCATATTCCTATAGTCCTTCCACGTACCACGTTCCGCTTCCACGGTCCTTCGCGCCTGATCTACAGTGATGAACATTATACAGTAAGAGATTTTGAATATAAAGACAATCGCAATAAGGAGATTGTAGTATACCTAGACAAATGGGTACGAAAATGAAACCCAGCAACCATAAATGTCCTATTCTAACTGAAAAGTACACTTGATCAGATTTCCTGGATAAACTCAACTCAATGGACTCAATCATAATTTTCTAAAGATTATTTATTACACGAATACGTAACATATTAGCCAGTATCTAGTAGCTGTTCGGAATTGAAACCGTTGAACCTCAATAACAATTGAACTTGACAACTTCAAACGCGTATTATTTTTAAGTTCAACTCTTCCTCAAGTATTCTATCGAATAATATTCAAACTTATAGCCGCATCGAACTTGAACCTTCTCCCATCTCTGTTGAGACGGCCTTGTAATTTGACCTATATCTATTCCGGAACATAGTGATACAAAACTAAATAAAACATCGCCAGTTTATGTCATACTGGCTGTGAAAACCGAAATAGTACTTACTGTTTGCAGATAAATCAAAAATATCATCATAATTTTTTGCTGAATATGCAACTTTTTATTCTAATATTACAGCCAGGTCTGCAAAACAAGTAAAAACTTTATTAAAAACTTGCCTCATTAGATTATTGTTAGTACTTTTTACAAAAATCTCATTAATGTGTCAAACTTTAACGCAAATGTAAAAAGTAACAAACGGGATTTAAAGATAAAAACAGATGAATACTCTGAATTCTAAAACGAAACGTTAACTCATCTCGGTCAGTGTTTGTTTATATTTTCATGTTTTTTTATGAACCCAAAAGGCAGTGCCTATTGAATTGGAAACACGTTTCATTGGTGATACACTGTTATATCCATTTAGACTTTTCGCTGATAATAATAAGGATAAATAGATAAATAATTAATTTCTCAGAATATATTAGCCCAAGGCCGATTTTCGAGCATTCTTGTTCTTAAAATTATTTCCATACATTTAAACGCACAGATAGGACTTAAGTTGCCATCCATCCCACCAGACAGTAAAGCTGCCGGGAAAAATATAGAGTATTGCACTAAAACAAACCTTAATGTGACAAAATATTCTTTTCACTTCTCATGCTCTGAAAGTGCTTGTTTGTGCAGGATACAGGCTGCACAAAATCGAATTTTGTGCTCATAAATGAGTCTATATTAAGGCAAAGAAAATGAGCCATGCAGCCAAACTCAATAAAAAGTCAGAGATAGAATTTGTTATTTTATAATATTCACTTTAATTTATTTGCCCTAATGTGTTTTTTTAAGACATAAAAGATATTAAAATTTTTATTTAAGTACGGTAGGTGATTAAATTAATTTAAGAAAATTATTATTACAAAATTAATTGTATTAAAATTAGTACGTAATTTTTTATGTGTATTAATTAATTAATAATTTAATGGTGATCTTTTATATTATTGTGATAATTTAATTGATTGTGAATCTTATTTTTTTTTTATTTTATTGCAATGTGAAATGTGTTTTGCTATGCCTGACAAGGCAAGGCAAGGTACCTACATACCTTCTTATAAAGATCTTTTGAAAAAACATTATGTGATGCAATAAATGAATATGAATATTAATTTAATACTAGACTGTATAGGTCTGCAGCCCAAGCCTAATATCAATGGGAAAAACAATTTCCTTCAGTATTCAAAACTCGACTAATTTTAGTTTGAATTTTAAGAAATGTTATGTTTAACTACTGTTTTATTTCCTCGCAATCAAAGTGAAAAGCAGAGTTTCTAACTCGTCCACAAAACCATTTTTGAATTCGTTTTGTGCACTTGATGGAAAATTTACTATTAAAGTTTTTCAAAAATGTATATGTTTCTTTGCTTTGATTTTGATATAAAAGATATTTTTACTGATGACGCTTACAAAAAAAAGCTCTGAATGTAAATTTGAAAATAGTCTTTAACGACATTATAAATTAAGGCTGCGCTAGTTAGTTGCGTGCGTGGGTAATTGCGTGACTTTAGTAATAAATAAATATTTTCTTTCTAAAGGCCAAATATGGATTCTAAACAGTTGCACCTCATTAGAAGCTAGCTTATTACTAAAGTACAAAATATATGCGGCTGCAAACGAAATATTTTATAAGGGCAGGGAGAACGTTTGATAATATACTACATAAACATATAAACAACCATGACTCGCAAACAAATATCTGTGTTCATCACACAAACATTTGCCCCCACCAGGATTCGAACCCGGGCCCACTGAGGCGTTATCCAGCGCTCTGACCATTCGACCCAACTGCGGTCGTCGAAAATAAACGAACATTTGAAACATACGTTTAATAAATATCAATTGGATACATTCCAAGTATTATTTCGTCGTATCAACAATGCGAATATTTTATAGTTGTGTTGTGTATAAAATAATAAAGATAGGTAATAATAATACATCCGTGTCAAAATTAGGTGTGTGTATGTCATTGAGAGCATGGCTGGGGTAAGGCTGAGCGATCGATTGTACAATAATGTGATCAGAGAAAGAAGACGTAATGACAATTATTAAGAAAGGAATGCTCGCATGGTTTGGTCACCTTGGAAGGATGAGTGAAAAGAGTGTGATAAAAGGATAAAAAGGATTTATATTATGTTGAAAGTGAATGTAGAAAACAATGCAAGGTAAGGCTATAATCAATTTGAAAGTATTTAAAAAAAGGGCCAGGTCAAGAGTACCCGAAACCGACGAGCAAGCATGAGGACAGTGATGAGATTGGATGAAGCGAAAGTAGTATGTAAGGGTCGTAGCAAGTGAAAAGAAGTGATCTCTGCTTAACCCTGTGGGAGAAAGGCGTGACATAGTATGCATTTAAGTATGTATGACTTCATCTTCACCATGTCCCTCATGCTGTGACCTCGGAATGGCTAACCATTGCAAACTAACACATCATCATAAACTGTTACTATGAAAAATAATTGGCCGTAGCGAATATTTCTATAGTTACGTTACGACCTAACTCCTATGTATACCAATAGGTATCATATTCTAGCAGTTGAAACCAACCAGTCCTGTTGACATGGGTGACTACTGACTACATAGTACTGAACTGACTGCTATCTTCGAAGTGACCTTTGAGCGTGGTGTCAAAGTTAAGATCGTCGGATTATTATAGTAATATAATATCTCAGCTGTAATTGATTTTCAACCCAAACGCCTCTGTCATATAAAGTAAAATCGTTGGAGAAAATTTCGCAGTAAAATTAGACACAACATAATTGTCAATGCCGCCAATTTTTACGCTGACGCTCCGCGAAATGGAATGAGCACTTCAACCCAACTGTTGCTAATAAATCTTGACGGGGTGTTATCGTTAACATCGATCAAATTGGCCGGGTACAGTCGGCAGCAACAAACATGTCAAGCCTGCATTACGGCCTACGGCTGGCGGTAATCTCGGATTGCCGTGAATCGTATAATCTGCATAAGCCCGCTGTCCCTTGGAAATGTAACAAGGAATCTTAGCATCCATTTCAGCAGGGAAATTGGGAAAGAGGTGAACAAACTATGCGACCATCTTTTGTTTAATTTCTCATTTTTCAATTTCTCTTACAGCTCGGCTTCTTTCATACCTCACACTTTTTGCCATCCCCAAAGAGGTGTATAAAATATTCATCAGATGAGACCTACCTAACATAGTTAATTCACCTCTAGGATCAATATGCATGATTTATATATGTATGAAATAAAACAAGCTTTACGGATTTATCTTGCATTCATATTTAGATGTGAAGCGTGGTCGGTGACACTCCCCGTGACCACGACCTCTGTGAAGTAAATTTTAAATCTCGTGAAAATATAAGAAAATTGTTGTTAACGATTTGGAATTCGGTCCAATGAATAAACAATTTTAGGTACTTTTTATTTCAAATTATGAACAAACCCATGAAAGAAAAAAAAAGTTGACTATTTCCATTTATTTGCTATCTGTGACCTTAAGCCTAGCAGCGTTACTTCAATAAGGATTATTCGAAATGGCCTTAGTAATATGAAATAATGGTACAGAGAACGGTCTAAATAGAGACAAGTAGCAAGACGAGTGTAACTTTTTATGACGTAAGCGCCATAAAGGATCTAAAATCATACAGGCCTAAGGACTATTATGCCATAAAAAAGGGTAATTTACGGGGGTCATGCGCATACTTGTAAACTTTCAACGTATTAAACTAGAAGCAGTTGGTTAATAAGAAACCTTGGTCTGATTAAAATAAATTAAATTAGTCTAATTCTGCATAAACTTATTGATCGATTAATAAAAAACGTAGTCATTCACATAATTCACTCCTATATATCCCCAAAGGGGTTGGCAGACTTGATGGGATTCGTATTTCCCATCAGTCCCCTTGGCTGTATGTATGAAAACAATTTCATACACAATAGTACAGCTTTGGCAGTTTGGCTTTGGATCACCTTCCCCTACACCTTTAGGCTAAATTTACACTGCGGCGGAACGGAATGAAAGCGAACTATTTTAACAAAATTGTACACAGTAACAATAATTAACTATTTTACAAAATTAACTGGTTTACTAATTTAACAAAATTGGCTTTTAGGCAAACACGCTAAGTCACAAACTCGCGCGCCATATAGTGAAAAGTCGCGCGTCTTTCGGGAAATTCTCGCTCATTCCTCTGGAAGACGTGCGAGTTTTTGGCTTCCGTTTCTTTTCCATTCGCCGCAGTGTAAATTGTGCCTTACTGCCGCACTCATTGACGTCAATTACCTTAAATGAGTACTTAATGTCAAAAAAATCATTTAAATCTAGCAAGACCCGGCAAGAATAGCGACTAGTTTTGAATTGTAATTTTTTGACATTAAGTGCGGCTGTTAGGCTCGAGTTCACCAACAAGTAAAACAAGCGATTAAAAGTTAACCGTATATTTTTGACATTTCTTCCATACTGTTATATGCCAAAGAGAACTGGTTAAATAATAATCGGCTGACGTGTTGGTGAACTCGAGCCTTGGAGTGTTTACTCATAGAATCCATACTGTAACAGCGAAGAGCTTTAGCACTCTGATAATCCGCGGTAATAATCGCGTCTTACACAAAGGCGATGTCAAAGTTTCGTCAGAAACGCCATCTGTGCAGACATGACAAGATTTTCCGGTGGTGGCAGCGTAGCTACATCAAAGTTTCCCTTTGCAGTGCGCACTACATGCGGCTACTGAGACTTAACGTTGTTTGCCTAATTCTTACACGACTGGAATATTCAAAAGGGTAACCCTGAATTTAGTTACAGCTCTCGAAGTGTTTACACACAATGAAACTGAATAAAACTTCTCTTGTGATATTATAAGGAAAATCCAAAGAAGACCCTTTCAATTCCCTTTTTTTCGTTTCACAATCAAACGAACGATTATTTGAAACCCAAACTATGTTTATTGGTAGGGCAATGATTCGTTTCAATTAAGTTTTATTTCTAAAATAATTTAGTATTTTGATAAACAAATCATTGCCACTTTATTGTTTTCGTTACTATCTCACGAATACACAAACGCTACTCAAAGTGCTGAGTCCTGCTTTATATTTAAGTATTGTCAAAATTGACGTTTACCATACAAATCTCAAATTGTCCACTTAACTTTATAAGCAGTGCTCAAAACTTGAGTAGCGTTTCTGTATTCGGGGATGAGTGCGGCAGTGAGCATCAGTATTTAGTACTGAGACGGGCTACAATTTGTTTATCAGTGCCCCACCATTCAAGGAACCACCGACCGTATCAACGGATATCACTCAAGCAATTGAATAATTCCTGACACTGAGCATCATGAAACAATTTCTTTGTGCAGTTAACAAGGAAATGATCGTCTTCTACTTTTGTCAAACAGCAGGCACTTAAATAATTGTAAGATAAGAATAACTTAATCAACTCTAGTGTCAATGCTCTCGACGATTCAGAACAATGGAAGACAGAAGAGGTAAGCGGGCTTATAAAATACATACATCACGCTAACACACAAAGAGTAGGGTTGGTGTCAGGCAGGGGTCCACTGTAAACCCTAAGCCAAAACCTTGAGAACAGTATAGATTGAAATGTTGTCATCGCAACATTTCAATCTACCCAACCCACTTCATAGCTGATAGAGTTTTTTGGATATTTATTGTAAACAGGAAAAATAACAATTTATAAATATTCGATTTTGATTTCAACATTATATAAATGTTAGAAAAATTAGTACAAAGATTTTGGTAATTAGAATTAGTTGGTGAGTCAGGCACCTGCCCGGATAACAGCGGACGCGGGTTTGATTCCCGCATCCAGACCATAAATTTTTCGAAATTCTTTTTCTAACCACCAACATCTTTGTACTAATTTATAAATAGTAGAAAAGGCGTGGTTCGTTTCTTCTAACCCTACCCACCTGTGATAGGAAACATGCTGAGAAACATTGTTCATCATATTTAGAACTCTCGGTCGACATTTTCAACACGACGAGATAAGGAGTGGCGACAATTCTATGCTCTGTCACCACATACATCTATTTCCCCAAGGCGGTAGACAGAGTTGAATCGACACCCACTTTTCGCCAGTTAGGTTAGGTCCCATGTGAGAGATGACGTCACTATTGTCTGTTGTATTGACGAGGCTATTCTCAACTATCAGGCATATCGCAGCATATTGCCAGGTGCACTGACCTATAATATATAAATACGCTGGACTGAATCATCATCATCATCATCATCATCACCAGCCCTTTAATGTCCCCACTGCTGGGGCACGGGCCTTCCCTATGGATGGAAGCATATAGGGAGATTGGGCCATAAACCACCACACTGGCCCAGTGCGGGTTGGTGGGTACTAACGACTGCAGATGCAGCAGGGACCAACGGCTTAATGTGCCTTCCGAAGCACGGAGGAACTCGAGATAATAAATTATTGGTCACCCATTCAATGACCGGCCTTAACGAAATTGCTTAGTTTACGCAATTGCAGGCCAAGCGCGCTGTGCCACTGCGCTAGCGAGGTCCTCAGCGAGCGCTGCTGGACTGAATACTTCTTCTACTAAAATGACAAATGTTTTCTTGTGCCGATTTGAAGCGCCCCATCGAGCGGCATGGGTACTAAATTTGACGTTTGTTGCTTGTATTTGACATTATAATTGCATCTATGTAATAGTTCCGTGGACGTTCACTTTTGTAAACTAGTGCCATGAGCGCTAAGATGCCGATAATCAAATTGGCTTCATTTTTTGGATGACAACCTACAGTCCAGTGTACTTGTATAACAAAGGTCAGTGGCTAGGTGGTATATGTGGAACACTACTGCCCATCATCCGCATTGCTTACTGTGTCCATATCCCCCATATAAGGGGACCTATTATCAACTACTCGACTCCGCTACTACGAAACCTCGGCCTTCGACCTACCCCCTTGTCTGTAGCGAATAACATTTATAAACTAACAAAACCTGTTATTGGATAACATTTACGAAAAGCGTACCTACGAGGGCGATCTAAATTGAAACTTATCACAAGATCATAAAGTCTATTTCAAGTTCGCTCTAGGGCCTCGTATGAACACAAAAACAGTGCATTACACAGAAAACTTACGAATTATTACAAACACATTGTGACGTTAATCTATTTACTTGTTTTAGTTTCGCTCAGTTAAGTGTTTTTAAACGTTCACTATTATTTAGGAAGTGTACTATTTCAGGTAACGCAGTGGTAGCATGTTGGTACTAGTTTCAAACAAAAATATAAATATTGATCAAATATTTATATTTTTACTAGGCAGGCTGCCCCATTCGGATTCTGGGAAACGTTTAGGAAGTAGGCAGTTCAGAAGGTCATAAGGCACGTCATAAATTTTATGTCAAACCTGACCATAAAATCCCACTTCCCTGTGGGTGGTAGAAAATAGGGAGAAAGAGCACTGGCCCACACTGGCCTAGTGCGGATTGGTGGGTATTAACGACTGCAGATGTAGCCGGAACCAACGGATGAATGTGACTTCCGAAGCACGGAGGAACTCGAGTTAATATGTTACTGGTCACCCATCATTCAACCGGGCTTAGCGAACATTGCTTAGTGTCCGCAATCGCAGGCGGAGCGCGCCATCGAGCTCATCTTCAAAAAAAGTACCATATAGTATAGTATAGTATAGATAACATATCTAGACTATACAGAATCAACTTGGTGAATGAGAAAGGTCAAATCCTTTAAGGCCGTCTTACAATGTCACTGCTTCCTTCTCTTGATTGAGCTACGAAAATATCCGGGTAAATCCGGTTCCCCGGTTCTGTTGGGCCAATGTGTTCATTTTTCTCTCTCTAACATGTGGAATGCCTTATTCAACACCAGACCCAGACTCATAAACAATGTAATACTGTAATAATTACAATTGTAAATCAACAAAAACATTAATGCTTTGTCGGTTTCCTTGTGTTTCCCTCAAAAGATTATCCTTGTAAAGAAGTTTCGGTTTAGGCCGAAACTATGACCGTTGTCGAAATTCGTTTTCGGTTTCGGTCGTAAAATCCAGTTTCGGTGGGACACTAGTAAATAAAGTCAGAAAAATTCCGAAAAATGTTTGGCCTTATGCGGGAATCGAACCCGCGATACGAGTAGATTGTATACCTATACCACTCGGTTCCCGCATCAGTTTTTTAATATTTTTTTAAATAGTGTTATGGAATCTACTACTCTCTACGTAGATAGAGTTTCGTGAGCCTCATACTATTCAGTTTTAGTCGAAACACAAAACTAAGTAAAGTTAAGGAGATGTATAAAGAAGACTTCGTAACCACCAAAGTTTTAAATCCTAAGTTTTATCACACAACTGACTCTCGCTATTTAGGCTAACCCTGGTTACTTGTAATTTTGCTGAGGAGTAAAAACTTGGGATAAGCGATTCCTTAATCTCGGGCAAAGGCTTTATAACCGTCCGCCACAGCCTAAGCACGATAATATATTACGGTACAGTACACACACATACAATATACATAAATCAGAAATATTTAATTTTATCCCCGTAGGGGTAGGCAGAGGTGTGTTAACACCCATGTTTCCCCTATTACCATGTATCGGGCACCTAAAATCGCATTAAATATACGGATATGTGATAGGTATTAAGAGAACACTTTTATTCGTGACTTTGTATTAAATATTTATCATCGCTCTACAAAGACTACACGTTACCTACTAAAATTACAGTATCATTACAATGGATTTTACTGGACTTAGGGTAAAAATTGGCGTAACTATACCCTACTGTAGATAAAAGAAAGACGTAGGTTTGAATTTAGAAAAAATAAAACTCACTAAGACCTTAGTCTGTGGTCTCATAAACAACTTGTTTTGATGCCTCGATCACCCCCGAACAAGATGACACGATCGGAGCTTTCATTATTCCACGTAATTTTTTGGTGGAAATGTCTTATTTTGTAAAAGCGTCTCGAGTTAGTCAAATTGTCGGGTGAAAGTGAGTTAGTTAATTATGTATTTACTTCTGCTTGACGCTGGTGTTTTCTCTCGTTTCTGCTATCGAGAGGAAGAGAGGCGGCCAGATACAATTCAGATTTATTATTAATTATTATATAATTATTATCTTTTTCTTCTTCTTCCTACCCTGTTCCCAGAAAATTTTCAGACCACTTTTTCTGTAAGGTTTTACACTTACATAATTTTTGCGACGTCAAACCGATATATTATGTTCAATTAATTAAACAAATAAAAACTAGGTACCTAGTCATGTCAGTTTGTTTTACAAAATCATATTCAACGTAAATTTCAATACATGTAAATTCTGACAATGATCAATTATTATTAGATCCCAATGACAAGCACATATCGATTTATTAAAAAAAATTACAGACTTAAGTTATTGTTACGAGTGCGAATGCGAATACACAAGTAGGTGGGGCGTAATCACCAAAAAAAAGGGGCAAAAAGGGGTCGCTTCTGCTGTAAACAACTGCGGTGAACAATGAGACCCCCCACCCGGAAGAGGGGGGAGATTAAGAAGAGAATGAGATTAAGAAGAGAGAATTAATTACATTTTTCACGAATTCTTGAACATACACGAGCTCATAAGCGAAATAGCGATCGGCACACCATTACCAACACCAGCCTTATAATGTTCCCACTGCTGTGGCACAGGACTTCTGTATAAATGGAGGAATAAATGGGCCATATCCCACTACGCTGCACCAGAGTGTGGTAATTAATACCATTGGTGGGTATTGACGACTGCAGATACAGCCGGGACCAACGACTTAACGTGCCTTCCTAAGTACGAAAGAACTCGAGATAGTAAATTTTTGGTCACCCATCCAATGACCAGCCTTAGCGAACATTGCTTAGTTTACGCAATCGCTGGTCGAGCGCGCTAAGCCACTGCGCTATCGAGCTACTCTTGAATTGATTGAATGTTGTTGTAACTATACACAAAAGAGAAGCCAATACCGCTTAAACATACTACTCTACTCTCGCGGCGGTATTTAAGTGACAGTATAAATTGCTCTCAAGTGGTTTACTGCAAATATTGTGGAAAGTAACCCTGTACCGAAACCACCTAATGACGGTAGGACTTCTTTATTGTAAGTGCACCAAACAATTTACAAAACATAAGGTATCATCATATACACTCATGAATCGTTAAAGAAATACTTTAAACATTGGAAACGTGTATTTCAAAGTCAAAAGGTTTCCAATATTCAACATGATAAGCTACGCCATCTATACGTAAACTACCAGGATGCCTTGTTCTTAGAAGAACGGGTAACAAACTCAATCCCCCTTATTTAAAAACGTGTACTATACAGTTGTAGCAAATAAAAAATTAAAAAACAGCATGAGTTTTAAACTACGACCAACTTTAGTCCATGTTTTATAATATGGGGGTTACTGTCTATGAATTCATATATTTACTAAGTTTTCTGAAAAAAAAGTACGCGCGAACGGAACAGGAAATGGAATCGCGTTTCTGACGCAAAGGAAATAAGCTGTAAAATAAATACTACAAACAAACCATCGATAGTGCGAATCTTGAGTAACCTACGGCCACAATGGACGACAGATTTTAGTGGCGGCTATTTTAAAGTCTTCAGTTAACCACAGTGTGTTAACTCAAGACAAAGTATAGCCTAAAGGTTAGGTTAGTAGCATCTGAGTATATAATGTAATTGCAGCTATGATGGGGCTGAAACTTCTCTACTTATGTACAAAAGCCCCTTTAATCAATAAAGATATAAAAAAACAAGATTAATCAAATCGTGCGTCTTACCTGTGATATATGTAGATATAAATTCAAATAACAAAATAAGTACTCAATTCATCATTAAAAAATGAATATCAAAACGGATTAAACTGTGTCCTCTATAAGAGCTATATACTGACCTAATTTCTTCTTACCATTTACCTAAATGTATGTAACCTGAAATAACAACTAGAATTGGAAATAATATCTGATTTATTAATTCTGCTACATAGTATTTGTCTTGTATCATCTAACTCTGTGTGGTAACTAAATATGTTAAAACAAAATAATCATGAAAAAAATATAATGGAACATAAAAATTGTGTAAGTATTGCGATATCAATAAAACAAAAAATTTACCGAAATAAACATGTCATACAAAAATACTAAGTACCTATCTCGTAGGTCCATAGGCTTTTTATATAATGTTTTCTTATTATTATTTTCTTATTCGCACGAGCACTACACCTTTTTATAACTAAAGTCAATAATCACCAATAGTTCGTAAAGCAGGCGCAGTCCTAGTTTTATAATAACTCGCTCTTAGACCGTATAAGGCGTATTGACCTGACATTGCACTACAGACGTAGTTTATGATTCGTTCTTAAATGAACTTTTTAACCATGTGAATATAAAAAACCGGCCAAGTGCGAGTCGGAGTCGCGCACCAAGGGTTCCGTACCATTATGTATAAAACAAGCAAAAAAAAATTCATTCGTTTGTAATGTATGGGAGCCCCCTTAAATATTTATTTTATTAGTATTTGTTGTTATAGCGGCGACAGAAATACACCATTTGTAAAAATTTCGACTGTCTAACAATCACAGTTGATGAGGGAGATACAGCTTGGTGACAGACGGACGGACAGCGGAATCTTAGGAAATATAAAACTAGCTGCGGCGGTATAAAACTAAGTATATTCTTATTCTGCTGTGCCGTCACCACAAGGCATGATAGGCCGTGTGGTGACAGCAGATCAGAATACAATTCTCACCCACCACTCCAAATCTCTTCCGCGGGTTTCGTACAAGGTGACTGGGGGTTGACACAATGATGATTAATGGGCAGCAGTGTTCCTATTGTATCTACTGCATAGCAAATCTAGCAATATACCTACTCAGATTTAGGTGCCCGATCTATGACAACAGGCTGACGGCACCCTATTATATGAGACTGAAAATAGTTTGCGTAACGTGGGTGTTTAGTCACCTCTTCCTAACCCTTCGGGGACATAGGAGTGATTTATGTATGTATAAAATCCGCGATACCGCTGTAAAGACATCGGGCCAAAGCCGGGAGCAGCGTGCTCTCGAAAAAACAAAATTGTTTTGTAAACGGAACGCCACATTAGCAAGTGCCGGTGGCACTTAGCCAACAGTCAACATTTGAACTTGAACGTTATTCCTGTAACTCTAGACGGTCTCGAACGGGAAATGACACTCGCCGATTATGCTATTATAATAAATAATAATAAATATTTTTACACTCACACCTATCATCTAGCCCAAAGTAAGTAGCCTAAGCACTTGTGTTATGGATACTAGATGACGGACATATTTTTAATATAATTATGTATATAAATGTTGAAAATATACTACATAAACATATACACAACCATGACTCGAGAACAAACATTTGTAGTCATCACAAAGTTTGCCCCTACCAGGATTCGAACCCGGGACCTCTTGGCCAATACCCAGCAATCTGAGTATTCGACCAAGGGGACCGGGGATTATGGGGGATAACTGTCTATAATGTAATTGCCAAGGACAATTAATCACCGGCATTTTCGGCATTACGTCTCATCATCAACATCACCAGCCCTTTAATGTCCCCACTGCGTGTGTGTGTGTGTTTTTTAATTCTTCCTATATTTTAGGGAAGGCAAAGGGTCTAGCCCATACAGCCAAGTCTTTAGTGTATATTTTATCTGTAGTCTTATGAAATAATGAGTGGGTGAAAAGTATGAATGAAATGAATTTTACGTTAAAATATGAGTGCCACATATTTTAACGCATCTAGGGAGTGCTTGGCGCGAATTGAATGGTAACAGAGTTAATGATGGTGCTTGATGAAATGGATAAAACCACTTTTTATAGTGATCTTCACCACAACATCAAACACATCATGAGACTTATTTTCGATGATTCTGCATAATTGCACATCAACACGGATGCTTGTGCATCAAAATAACACCACTTTCACTGCACAAAATCCACTCTGTAACAATTTTTGAATTAGTGAAAATAAATCTGACTGACACCACGAAACGCGCCAAACACACCTGTCCCCACTGCTAGAGCACATGCCTTCCGTATGGATGGAAGAAGATACAGAGAATGCACTGAACTACTATTACTACTCAATGGGAGAATGGGCCATAACCCACTCGCTGGCCCAGTGCGAGTTCGTTTAAGTAATGACTGCAAATGCAGCCGGGACCAACGGCTTAACGTGCCTTCCAAAGCACTGAGGAACTGGAGATAATAAAATGAAACGAAATTATGTATCCCCGACTGGGTAGGCAGATGTGAATTTACAACCACGTTTTCAAACTGTTCTAGTGTTATGTAATGTGAATGTGCATAGTGTGGAACGCCAAGAACTGTCAAGTGTCACCATGACAGTTAGAGGTTTCCCCGGTTGTCTTTGTCTTTGTCTACGCTCTAGCTAACGACCACGTTTTTGGAATAAGTTGTTATGTAAGATTATAATAAAACCACTTCTAATATAATATATTTTATTAATAATTACCGCAAACATAACACAAACTACAATATTACATATTTTACGCCTTACTCAGGGGTAGTCAGACATCACTTTTTCCACTTGCTACGATCCTTACATACTTCTTTCGTTTCAATTGGGTTATGGTGACTATTGTATTCTGCTCTGCCGTCACCACATGAGTAAGTTTATATATTAGACTGAACCTAATGAAGTAATAAAATCCCTTTCGAAAGCCTAAAAGTACTAGGAATCGTGTTAAAAACAAAACGTTAACAAGAAACTAGCATTAAACTGCGTGGGGATACTTAAAAATAGTGTTATCGTCGAGATTATTACGGTGTAATGTGCTGTGTGAATGTGATGTGTTCCGAGATATTATCATCATAGCATTTTAGGGGCTGCTAAGAAACATTGAGATAAACGCGTTTAGATGCTAAACGTCGAGAATCCGCCGTTCAGAAGCTGAACTAAGATCAACTTGAACGACGATTACATTAGGCCAGTGAAATGCAAACTTGGTAGCGGGACTCAGTTTAGAGCATGAACCGAGTTCAACTTCAACTGATCGCGTTTAATTTCTGCGGTGAAATCGGCCCTAAGCCAAGTAAGACAACAGCATTTTTTGCAACAGGATTTTTTTTATGTAATAATTTTTCTCTCATTTATACATCTTCTTCTTCCAAGCCCTTAACCTACTCTAAGTCTGTGGTTCACCAGCACTTAAACAGGCGATTATTATCTAACCGTCGGATTTTGACATTTTTCTGTCAAAAACTGCCGGTTATATTTTAATCGTTTGATTTACGTGTTGGTGAACTAGGGCCTAAGTAGGGTCGGCACAACATGTCTTCTTCTCCCACTCTCCTCTAATAGACGTGAGCTCAGCATGAACTGCCCTCTTCCTCATGTCATCTTTCACACAAACCATTTATCGCTTCTTCGGTCTCCCTCTCATTCTATCTAGGTCTATGCACATCCTTCTAATACCTCTAGTTACGTACCATTCATCCCTCCTCATCACATGCCCGTACCACGATAACCGTTACCTCATGTGCTGTTTGTTACTCCTCATTTTTAGGACATTTATAAATAATTATCATTATCAAATAAAAATCTAAATAATCACAGTATCATCTATAAGTGATTATAGTGTTATATTAGGTGACATAGTTTGTATAAATTGTCAAATTACGTTGATATCGAACAGATTTGCAGACGTTCCCCGCCTTTGATCTCCACGATCGTTTATTTTGTTGTTACATCGTTCGTTAATCCTCGAAACGGGAGTTGAAAAGAACAGCTGCCCACGTACAGTCAAATATAAAGTTTGGACACACACGATCATCCTAAAAATATTTGTCGCAATATCTCATGATATGACACGTCCATAACCACCTATATATACCACGTTTCTTCTTTGTAAGTATTTTTTTATAAATATTCTTTATTAGTTATATTGCTGTTGGTGGTTTGGCCTTCAGCAAGCCATCTCACAAAGTCGACTTTCACCCTTTGGGGTGAGTCGGCAAGCACATTCTACGTAATTTTTCGGAGTGGATTTAGTTAGACACGTATTTTCTCAATTTTATAACAGAAATGCAACATACTATACCCAAAACTGATAATGATGGTAATTAATTTACGAGACTATATATTTGTAGTTATTGTTCACGACACGACAATAACACAACGACATACATTGAAAAGATTAAAAACACTACAGCTCTAACTACCGCACTTCGAGACGTCTTTTAACATTAATGACTACTTAATGTCAAAAAATGTCATTTAAATCTAAAAACCTCGACCCAGCAAGAATAGCGACTAGTTTAGAATTTTCTTTAATTGACGTCTCTGAGTGCGGTGAGCAGTAAGAGTAGCGATTTACTGATGGCAAAAAGCTCGCCCCCTTACATGGCACTTAACATAATTGCCAAAACATGGGTATTAATCTTTCACGTAATATTATATTAACTTCGTAATAGCGTAAGTAGACAGATTATTTATGAACAACTGAGTGTGTTAGGTAAGTATCATCGAATACCTGGCAATAAAAATAATCTATATTTTATATTAAAATTATCATAGGGATTAAACTTGGCAATCTTATCAGAAGCTAATGTTATTTTAAACTACATTTAGTACGATCTACCTAGGTAAATAAACTACCACTGCAACGAATGGTAAGTTAGTTAACTGAGTGATGATGAACGAATCAAAGGCACTGATGTGTGACCATACAAGGGTCTCCATTACGAAATTATTAGAGATGTTCCGACTAGTCGGTAAAGCCGACGACCGGGAATAATTTATTGCACAAATTGGGATTTATTCGGGAATCGAAATCTTAACCCTTAGGAAACAAAAAAAAAATAGCTTACAATAAATAGCTTACCCTGCATATCTTTGTCCGTAAAACCATCCATATCAACACCGCTATTCACTCACTCACATATAATTAGTGGAAACAACATTGAATCAGAGCTGCACCTATTTGTCACCACACTTAATGCCCCTAAAACACGACCTTGCAAGTCACTACACTATCACGTAGGTATCAAAAACCACACTGCCGACGCATTATTCAATTTGAATCCAAAACATTTCACTACTTTTTTAACTAAATAATCGTTAACGATTTTATTCAAAATTCGAATAACTATTTTCAGCGTTACGGATTTTATTCAAAATTCGAATGGAAACTTTTTAAAATAGCCGCGCGAATATCCGCGCTTCCGGTTAGAGCATTTGCACACACGTCTTTATGCCCCAGTCGACTACAGTGGACTGTTTCTATTTCTGCTATTGCTACTGTCCGATCAAATTAAAAGATTTACTCTTGTGATTTATTCGCCTATGCTATGTGCAATTTGAGGCGGTGTATTTTGTCCACTTCACTAGCTTAACTGTCGGCAAAAAAAATGGAAAAAAATCTGTATAGCCTTCTGGAATCAATGCGGCTGTCTAAGCTTTAAAAATGGACTCCGCTGCTGTATTTATAGCGTATACCAGCTAGGTCCAAAGTACCTATACCAGCAGTTCGATAGTACCTACGCCGTAGCAAGTCCATACTTTCAGATACAGGCTTAGGATGAGATGAAAACTTTTAGCATTCCGTGGATTCGCCGTGCGGGTGCCGGGTCAATAGTGTAGCATGGAGGGAATAAGGAGCAGCGCTTGGGACTTGTGTAAGGAACCCAAGTGTAAGTTTACAACCTTCACAATATGTCAACACTCACCTTAGCCACCCAGACTTCTCTCTCCAACCAGCCATAATTTGGTAAGATACTGTGACAGTCTGTAAGAACAAAGAGGTTTTTATACTGTTCTTTATGTTTTTCTAAAATCATCAGCTTTCTATATTTGAATTAAGTGTCTTGTCAATATCTTGATAGATTACTTACAATTACAACTTACAAAACAAGCCGTGTGGTGACGGCAGAGTAGAATACAATTGTCACCACTCCAAGTCTCTCCCGTGGGTGTCGTACAAGGCGACTAAGGATAAATCAGCGATGAGGAATGGGCAGCAGCGTTCCTCTTATATCACCTAGCAATAGTACTGCGACTTTGGACCCGATAAATGGCAATAGGCTCGCCACCTATTACATGAGACCTAACATAATTGGCGAAATGTGGGTGCTAGTTCACCTCTGCCTACCCCTTCCGGAATATAATCACGCCGATTTATGTATGTTACTTACAATTGTTATTTTTCGGCTTCGCTTTACCATGTCATTGCTTACACCTAACTAAATAAATTTTAACTTACAATGATATTATATTTATCTTTTTAAATATAATATCATTGTTAACTTAATAATATTTATCTAACAGTCTAATTTTCGAAATTCGTTTTTTTTTCAATATCGCTATAGGATTTATCTAAATGAGTAATGTTAGCATGGGTGTGTTCAGGTATGCGTTATTTCCGTTATATGTTGTATAAACTTACATACTAACATATGTGTGATAGATAGAAATAGAAGTAATCATTTTAGCGGACATGGCATAACTAAAGTGGACGCAATTGGCACTAATTAAAATGATTATTATTTGTCGAGAGCGAGATAATTAGGTAATAGGTATCTTCACAAAGCGTCAATCATCATTTTGGAAGAGAGACACCTACTGTTGGGCATAGGCTTCTCAAAGATCTCCAACTTCCACAAAACGCGCTGCCCGCATAGATAAACTTATTCCGCGACCTTTAAGCGGGGAATTTACTACACGGGCATGCCCGCCGGTCCTCGCTTCTATTAGATCTGTGCGATGTTTACCTAGTGTAGGACCGTCATAGTCAGTCTGGCCAAGTAGAATGCGGAGAACGCGGATTCGTTTCCCGGATCAGGACAATAATTTTTTGAAAATTTTCTGACCTCATTTTGTTTTTTAATTTGATTATTGATGTTAACTGAGACAGACAAATATTTACGAGAAATTTAGTGGCATTGGCGTAGTTTTTTTTATGCTAGACGGGAAAGCTCATGCCCTTTATCTCACCTGATGGTAAGTGACGATAAGGGCCGAAGATGGAATCCAGCTTCACCTTCACCTGGAACCCTTAACCATACAGGGACTGTCTATCTTATCACAAATTGTCGAAACACAATAATGCTGTTAACATTATTATTAAGGCGATAGATTTAATAAGATGGTGGTAGCTAGGCTGGCAGAATTGAAAGAAGTCCTACCACCAACCAAACCGAGTACAAATTTGTACCCCCCTGGCGATCAAACCCGGGACATCTGGATCTTAATTCCGGTGGGTTAACCATTATAAATGTTGTGGTGTGTTTAACGGTGAGAAATTGTCGCCATCATGAACTCTGATAATATTCGACTCGCGCTAAGCACTCCATAGATGCGTTAAAATGTGTTTCACTGTACAATTCATTTCATGTATTAATTTCATTCATTCGTTTTATCACTCATTCAAAATTAAGAAAAGTAAATGAAAATGTATTGAAGAAAGTTCCAAAAATAACAACGTTAAACTGATTTTAAAAAAATGTTTTGTTGTCTGTGGCATTAAATGAATGAATGAAAGTGTTTGGCGCGTTTCGTGGTGTCAGTCAGATTTTCTTTCGATAATTCTAAAATTGGATCAGTGTGGATTATGTGCAGTGAAAGTGGTGTTATTTTGATGCACAAGCATCCGTGTTGATGTGCAATTATGCAGAATCATTGAAAATAAGCCTTGGGACATGTTTGATGTTGTGGTGAATCCTACTATAAAAAGTGGTTTTGTCCACCTCATCAGGCACCATCATGAACTCTGTTACCATTCAATTCGTGCCAAGCACTCCCTAGATGCGTTAAAATGTGTGACACCCATATTTTAACGTAAAATTCATTTCATTCATACATTTCACCAACTCATTATTTCATATGACTACAGATAAAATATCTACTAAAGATATGGCTGTATGGGTCTAGACCCTTTGCCTTCCCTAAAATATAGGGAGGTATTTAAAAAATAAAAAGGGGAGTGTTTGGCGCGTTTCGTGGAGTCAGTCAGATTTTTTTTCGATAATTCTAAAATTGGTTCAGAGTGGATTTTGTGCAGTTAAAGTCGTGTTATTTTGATGCAAAAGCATCCGCGTTGATGTGCAATTATACAGAATCATTGAAAACAAGTTTTGTGATGTATTTAATGTTGTGGTGAAAACTACTTGAAAAGTGGTTTTGTCCACTTTATCAGGCACCATCATGAACTCTGTTACCATTAAATTCGCTCCGAGCACTCCCTAGATGGGTAAAAATGTGTGACACCCATATTTTAACGTAAAACTCATTTCATACATACATTTCACCCACTCATTATTTCATAAGACTACAGATAAAATATACACTAAAGACTTGGCTGTATGGGCTAGACTCTTTGCCTTCCCTAAAATATAGGGAGAATAAAAAAATTAATGAATGAATTAAGTTGTCTGTGGCATAGAGCGAGCGACACCTGGCGACACCGACAGCGGAAGCGGTTTGTATTTTGCAAGTATTGTACAGCCTGGCGAAACTCCCATACTGCAGAAAAAATGTATGGAGTTTAGGCAATTTTTAATGGCGACTTGTTTTGTCTCTTACTTCCGATCTAACCTTCCTTGTCTCGCGCTGCCAGAGTGTGTCACTAATGTCATAAGTCACTATGCCGTTTTGAAAATATAAAATAAAGCGTTGTTTTAGTTTAGTTTTCCATCTTGTGCTTATTTATTGTCTTCAGTGACTTATCATTAGTGTATATCTAACTAGTTTGTGTCATTTATTTATGTGCATAACAGCGAAATGTTTTACAAAAGGTGTGAAATATGTTGACGAAAATCTAGTAGGAAATTAAACCAAAAGAGGGTTTTTATGGCCAATTCCCACTAGACGAGAAGCGGTAAGTATTTTTCCATGTTATTATATAAACGCTAAGTAATTAGAAATAAGTTCTGGTCACTTTAATCAAAAATCATATGCGCCGTAGCGATGTCCTTACTACTTACCAAATTATCGATAAAAAATCTATTTTCGTAAATTGAGTATCAAATGTATTTGAGATGTTTCATTAGTTTTATACATATAAATATTGTCTATTGCAATATATTATAATATAGTATATCATATATAGGGTTATTTATAAAACAACAAAAACCTCCCATGACATAATAACATCATTAACAACAAAGTTTGTTGTATGAGTTTTATTATTCATCTCTCATTATCATCATCAAAAGTTCTTCTGTGTTCAACTCCACTTATTTTTCAGATCACAGCGTGACTTGTTGAAAGGCGATGAGAGTCATGGCTACAAAGCATATGAAAGTGGATCGGCATTAACCCCGTTGAAAAGCCGTTTCGGTTTGCGACTGACAGAGATGAATATAAAAAGCTGACGGCTTATCTTCGGAATTGAAGAGGCACTAGAAGAAGAAGACAGCGTGACTGCCGCCTTGCTACACGATGCCCGTCGGGTGTGATCGTTGCCTGCAACCGCATAAGCGCCTCTATTGGTAAGTTACATAACTTATCTTTCCGATATGGTTTGATAGCTCAATTCCTGAAGCTAATGAGTGGTTTATTTCAGAACCAGATTTCATTGATTGGGCAGAACCAGACCTTCGGGCGCGTTACACATAGTCCGCTATGGTAAGCGGTGAATAATAAATTGAATTAATGATGACCAGCGTAAACTCAAACGATATATTTACTAATCTCTATTTATTATTTCAGATCTAAATGTCCTGCTTACTTGCTTACACAACATTGCAAAAACGTGTGTTGATCGATCAGCTAACATCTGAAGACTTCGCCTAGAATATGAGATCAGAAAATTACCAACAATTTTAATTTCCACATTGTAAACATAACTTTTATTTTTTGTTGTTAAATAAATTGTATTAAATAATTACACGTAATTAAATAATACTCAATATTTTCAAACGAACAGAGCTTTTTATTTTGCTTTTGTAGGATTAAAAAACCTGTCTGCAAGTTCTGCAAGGCAGGGGGGGGGGGGGGTACCCATTCGTTTTTATCGATATCGACACATTCTGTAGCGTACACCACATCCTTAGTTTGCTTTTGTAGTATGTTGGCATTACTTTTTTATCTGTCTCTGTTGGTTGGTACGAGATCTTAGCCTAAACTGCGAGTCAAAATTGTTAAAAAGCTTGTTTGAAGTCCCGACTCTTAAACGTAGTGTATTATATACTCTTTGGTATTGTATTCTCTTTGGCGGTTTGCTTGGCTCATTCAGCCTGGCGAAACTCCCATACTGCAGAAAAAATGTATGGAGTTTAGGCAATTTTTAATGGCGACTTGTTTTGTCTCTTACTTCCGATCTAACCTTCCTTGTCTCGCGCTGCCGGAGTGTGTCACTAATGTCATAAGTCACTATGCCGTTTTGAAAATATAAAATAAAGCGTTGTTTTAGTTTAGTTTTCCATCTTGTGCTTATTTATTGTCTTCAGTGACTTATCATTAGTGTATATCTAACTAGTTTGTGTCATTTATTTATGTGCATAACAGCGAAATGTTTTACAAAAGGTGTGAAATATGTTGACTAAAATCTAGTAGGAAATTAAACCAAAAGAGGGTTTTCATGGCCAATTCCCACTAGATGAGAAGCGGTAAGTAGTTTTCCATGTTATTATATAAACGCTAAGTAATTAGAAATAAGTTCTGGTCACTTTAATCAAAAATCATATGCGCCGTAGCGATGTCCTTACTACTTACCAAATTATCGATAAAAAATCAATTTTCGTAAATTTGAGTATCAAATGTACTTGAGATGTTTCATTAGTTTTATAAATATAAATATTGTCTATTGCAATATATTATAATATAGTATATCATACATAGGGTTATTTATAAAACAACAAAAACCTCCCATGACTAGATAGCTAACATCATTAACAACAAAGTTTGTTGTATGAGTTTTATTATTCATCTCTCATTATCATCATCAAAAGTTCTTCTGTGTTCAACTCCACTTATTTTTCAGATCACAGCGTGACTTGTTGAAAGGCGATGAGAGTCATGGCTGCAAAGCATATGAGAGTGGATCGGCATTAACCCCGTTGAAAAGCTGTTTCGGTTTGCGACTGTCAGAGATGAATATAAAAAGCTGACGGCTTATCTTCCGAATTGAAGAGGCACTAGAAGAAGAAGACAGCGTGACTGCCGCCTTGCTACACGATGCCCGTCGGGTGTGATCGTTGCCTGCAACCGCATAAGCGCCTCTATTGGTAAGTTACATAACTTATCTTTCCGATATGGTTTGATAGCTCAATTCCTGAAGCTAATGAGTGGTTTATTTCAGAACCAGATTTCATTGATTGGGCAGAACCAGACCTTCGGGCGCGTTACACATAGTCCGCTATGGTAAGCGGTGAACAATAAATTGAATTGATGATGACCAGCGTAAACTCAAACGATATATTTACTAATCTCTATTTATTATTTCAGATCTAAATGTCCTGCTTACTTGCTTACACAACATTGCAAAAACGTGTGTTGATCGATCAGCTAACATCTGAAGACTCCGCCTAGAATATGAGATCAGAAAATTACCAACAATTTTAATTTCCACATTGTAAACATAACTTTTATTTTTTGTTGTTAAATAAATTGTATTAAATAATTACACGTAATTAAATAATACTCAATATTTTCAAACGAACAGAGCTTTTTATTTTGCTTTTGTAGGATTAAAAAACCTGTCTGCAAGTTCTGCAAGGCAGGGGGGGGGGTACCCATTCGTTTTTATCGATATCGACACATTCTGTAGCGTACACCACATCCTTAGTTTGCTTTTGTAGTATGTTGGCATTACTTTTTTATCTGTCTTTGTTGGTTGGTACGAGATCTTAGCCTAAACTGCGAGTCAAAATTGTCAAAAAGCTTGTTTGAAGTCCCGACCAGCCTGGCGAAACTCCCATACTACAGAAAAAATGTATGGAGTTTAGGCAATTTTTAATGGCGACTTGTTTTGTCTCTTACTTCCGATCTAACCTTCCTTGTCTCGCGCTGCCGTAGTGTGTCACTAATGTCATAAGTCACTATGCCGTTTTGAAAATATAAATTAAAGCGTTGTTTTAGTTTAGTTTTCCATCTTGTGCTTATTTATTGTCTTCAGTGACTTATCATTAGTGTATATCTAACTAGTTTGTGTCATTTATTTATGTGCATAACAGCGAAATGTCATACAAAAGGTGTGAAATATGTTGACTAAAATCTAGTAGGAAATTAAACCAAAAGAGGGTTTTCATGGCCAATTCCCACTAGATGAGAAGCGGTAAGTAGTTTTCCATGTTATTATATAAACGCTAAGTAATTAGAAATAAGTTCTGGTCACTTTAATCAAAAATCATATGCGCCGTAGCGATGTCCTTACTACTTACCAAATTATCGATAAAAAATATATTTTCGTAAATTTGAGTATCAAATGTACTTGAGATGTTTCATTAGTTTTATACATATAAATATTGTCTATTGCAATATATTATAATATAGTATATCATATATAGGGTTATTTATAAAACAACAAAAACCTCCCATGACTAGATAGCTAACATCATTAACAACAAAGTTTGTTGTATGAGTTTTATTATTCATCTCTCATTATCATCATCAAAAGTTCTTCTGTGTTCAACTCCACTTATTTTTCAGATCACAGCGTGACTTGTTGAAAGGCGATGAGAGTCATGGCTGCAAAGCATATGAGAGTGGATCGGCATTAACCCCGTTGAAAAGCCGTTTCGGTTTGCGACTGACAGAGATGAATATAAAAAGCTGACGGCTTATCTTCCGAATTGAAGAGGCACTAGAAGAAGAAGACAGCGTGACTGCCGCCTTGCTACACGATGCCCGTCGGGTGTGATCGTTGCCTGAAACCGCATAAGCGCCTCTATTGGTAAGTTACATAACTTATCTTTCCGATATGGTTTGATAGCTCAATTCCTGAAGCTAATGAGTGGTTTATTTCAGAACCAGATTTCATTGATTGGGCAGAACCAGACCTTCGGACGCGTAACTTATCTTTCCGATATGGTTTGATAGCTCAATTCCTGAAGCTAATGAGTGGTTTATTTCAGAACCAGATTTCATTGATTGGGCAGAACCAGACCTTCGGGCGCGTTACACATAGTCCGCTATGGTAAGCGGTGAACAATAAATTGAATTGATGATGACCAGCGTAAACTCAAACGATATATTTACTAATCTCTATTTATTATTTCAGATCTAAATGTCCTGCTTACTTGCTTACACAACATTGCAAAAACGTGTGTTGATCGATCAGCTAACATATGAAGACTCCGCCTAGAATATGAGATCAGAAAATTACCAACAATTTTAATTTCCACATTGTAAACATAACTTTTATTTTTTGTTGTTAAATAAATAATTACACGTAATTAAATAATACTCAATATTTTCAAACGAACAGAGCTTTTTATTTTGCTTTTGTAGGATTAAAAAACCTGTCTGCAAGTTCTGCAAGGCAGGGGGGGGGGGGGGTACCCATTCGTTTTTATCGATATCGACACATTCTGTAGCGTACACCACATCCTTAGTTTGCTTTTGTAGTATGTTGGCATTACTTTTTTATCTGTCTCTGTTGGTTGGTACGAGATCTTAGCCTAAACTGCGAGTCAAAATTGTCAAAAAGCTTGTTTGAAGTCCCGACTCTTAAACGTAGTGTATTATATACTCTTTGGTCCCGACTCTTAAACGTAGTGTATTATATACTCTTTGGGCTCATTGGCTTGGCCTAAGTTGTCATTGTAGATTATTCTATTTATATATTAAGTGCGTCGCATTGTGAAGTTATATTATTGTTTAAAACCGAATACCCTCGCCACAGGTTGTTAAGAAATTTTATTTTTATTATTCAATTCGCCACCTTATCAAAATTTGTTGGCCATTTCGTAGGGTAGCGTACCCAAGTTTTTTGATTGTACAGAAAATTCACCATGAGTAAGTTACCTCCTATTTTGAATACAATTAATTTGTGCTCAAAAACTGCCTATATTTATAATATTATGGATTAATGTCCCTAAAATAGAATTATTTAATAATAACCTCAATTTTTTACAGCCATGGACATAAGACCCAACCACACTATTTATATAAACAATCTCAATGAAAAGATTAAAAAAGAAGAGTTGAAGAAGTCAGTGTATGCAATTTTTTCACAGTTTGGGCAAATATTGGACATAGTTGCTATGAAAACTATGAAAATGCGCGGGCAGGCATTTGTTATATTTAAAGAAATCTCCAGCGCTACTGTTGCTCTAAGAAGCATGCAGGGTTTTCCTTTTTACGACAAGCCAATGGTAATTAAAGTATAATATTATATTTATTATTATTAAATTATAGCCAGTGTGGTCATGGCGGAAAATAATACAATTGTCACCGTCTCATATCCATAACAGAAGCACTTAAACTGCCTAGTTTAGGCTAGAGATAGGTATGAAAATTGTTCAGGGGAACCGGGTCCATAGTGTGGCAGAGGGGGAAGTCAGTGGCACCTCTTGGGACTTGTGACCTAAGTCAAAATTTACAGGATCCCTTCACAACATGGCAACACTCACCTTTGGCACCGCAAAATCGCTTGCTGCCTAGCCAAATTTCCATAGCCACAGATTCTACGAGAGGTGCCTCAGACACATTCCAATGTAGAAAAGTGACTGTCTGCGACCCAAAATCCATAAGCAGTATAATTTAATTAATATGTAGGTAGTGTTATAGTTCTTTTATAACCTTTATAAAAAAAATATTTCAACATTTTCAGAGAATTCAATACTCAAAATTAGATAGTGATATTATTGCTAAGATGAAAGGCACCTTCCAAGAAAGGCCCAAGCGTCCAAAGCTGCCTAGAGGTCCAGACGATGGAAAGAAAAAGAAAAACAAAGATGGCAGTCGCCAAGCAGGTCATGGACCAACTGGTCTCATCAATAATGTCAACGCAGAACAACCTCCAAACCAGATTCTCTTCCTAACAAATCTTCCAGATGAGACCTCTGAGATGATGTTGTCTATGCTTTTCAACCAGTATGTATATATTTACTTTTTTAAGAACCTAGATTATAGGAAGAGTGGACCATAACCCACCATATTGACCCAGTACTGATTGTTGTAATGTACATGTTGCAGCCAACAGGGACCAATAGCTTAAAGTGCCTTCCGAAAAAATTACAGAATTCGAGATAGTATATTTTTGGTCACCCATCTAATGTCCCACCATAGCTAATAAAGCCTTAAGCCCTCCTTAACCGAATTTAGTAATGTAATGTACATTTTCTAATCTGCAATACATTGTTTTCAAGGTTCCCTGGATTCAAAGAAGTTCGCCTGGTGCCGAACAGACATGACATTGCCTTTGTTGAGTTTGCCAATGAAATGCAATCGGCCGCTGCGAAAGAAGCACTGCAAGGATTCAAGATTACACCATCGCATGCCATGAAAATAACTTTTGCGAAAAAATAGAACAATTTATTTGAATTGTATTTACTTTTTAAGACAATAAAAGACTAAAAAAATTAGAGAACTGATTTGAGCATTGCACTTGGCTTGAACAGCTCTCTGGCTGTGAGTAGTTATTTAAGTGTAAAATGTCTTTAATCTGATATCTCAAATCATCAAAACAAGGGATAAGCTGCTGCACTCAGAGACGTCTAATAACGTTAATGAGTACTTAACGTCAAAAAATGTAGATTCAAAACTAGTCTCTATTCTTGCCGGGTCTATGGTCTAGATTGGAATGAAAATTTTTGACATTAAATATTCATTAAAGTTAATTGACGTCTCTGAGTGCGGCAGTAAGCCGTATGGTGACGACAGCAGAATACACCTATCTCCACCCCTCATCTCTCGTGGGACAGTTATGAGAAATGGACAACAGAGTTCCTTTAAACCATCTAGCAATCATTACCTAGTGAGTTATTACATGGATGTGACCTAACATGATTGGCGAAACGTGGGTGTCAACTTTCCTCTGCCTATCCCTTCGAAGATAAGTGTATGTCTCAGAGTAAATAGGACGTGTATGTAGATATTAAGTGGTTGCAACTGCGTGCAAATTGAACCTGCAAACGTTATAAGTTGCACGTTTCGAACCAAAGAGTATATAATACACTACGAATAGTTTCGAACTATATAACCAAAATCTTAGCGGATCGGTTGTTGTTCTAACAAAGAAAAAAATTCTGAATCTGCTAATAAATTCTATTGCTTTTTGGACATTACTTTTAGTGCGTACCTAAATTTATGTTAAATTAAATGAATAATCCTTAGAGCAAATAAACAATCCATGTTTTTATTTTATTAAAAATTTAATGTATTGTTAATCTTCTCATTGCTTACCACTGTTAAAATATAATGTTACAAAAGCGGCTGTATGAGTTAAGGTTCCTTTTCCTTAAAATGTGATACTTTTTTTCCTGTCTGCCTGTCTCTGTCTGTAATGTAACTCCATTAAATTAAAATTCTCGCCATAGATTGAGAAATGAGATAGCTTTATACGGACTTCCCAAGTTAGACAAGAATGCCATCATTCATTCGACTTTGTTATTGGTACGGTTAATATTTATTTTCAGGTGATTGCGAAACTGTCAAAAAGTAGCGCAGATGAGTTAGTGAATGAATCAGGTTGTGACTGTTTTCATTATTTAATTAAATTAAATTTATGTAAAGAACGTAAATAAAAAGTGGTTCAAGTTTGACTATTAATAATTAAAGGAAGTAAATACATTTTTGTGGCTATTTAGTGTTGAATTTTGGTGGCAAACATGGAAGATATATTTCAGTGGTGTAGGGAAGGAAACGCCTTACAAGTTCGAGTTTGGCTGGATGATACAGAGCATGACATGAATCAAGGGTAAATTTACAATATTACATAGAATAATATTGACAAAATTGAACATATGGTCCAATAGCTATAACGCCCACATTGTTTTCGTCTCAACGCATAAACTTAGCCAATGTGTATGTGCTCAAGTTTCGGAATGATGTTTTTTCAAGGTCCTCATATTAAGTAATACAAATTGGTTTTTGTAGAAATTAGACA
This sequence comes from Cataclysta lemnata, assembly GCA_963931975.1. NCBI lineage: Eukaryota > Metazoa > Arthropoda > Insecta > Lepidoptera > Crambidae > Cataclysta > Cataclysta lemnata. Next base: position 1,478,757 of record OZ008352.1, read on the forward strand.
ATTAAAATTTCTTTAAAAACAAATATTAAGCTAACAAATAACGCCAGTAAAGTATAATGTTTTATTCACTGTTTATACTATTTATTAAACAACCACAATCACTTTAAAGAATGAGACACAAACAGTAAACATAAGTTTAATATAAATAAATACTTATTTATCTCAGCAACTTGTTTTTGTTATACAATTTCATTTCAAGCCTCATCATTTCATTTACGCTGTGTGGTGACGGCAGAGTAGAATACAATTGTCACCACCCCAAATCTCTCCCATGGGTGTCGTACAAGGCGACTAAGGATAAATCAGTGATGGGGAATTGGCAGCAGCATTCCTTTTATACCAACTAGCAATGTATTACTGCGACTTCTGTACCCGATAAATGGCAATAGGCTCGCCATCTATTACATGGGACCTAACATAAATGGCGAAACGAGGGTGCTAGTTTACCTCTGCCTACCCCTTCGGGGATATAGGCGTGATTTATGTACATATGTATGTAATTTCATTTCAGCAGTTGAACTAGGTAGTTTTAAAAATAAGACAGTTAACAAATAAAATACCTTCAATATCCATTTGTCGTTCAAAATAATCATTTAAGCTGTGTAATATTATGAGGCACCATGAATAAAATAAGGAATATTGCATATAACTACTTAATGTTTTGACTAAGTTTTGTGACTATAAAAACTATTGGTATTGAAATTAGTATTTGAATTTTCAATTAATTAAGGTTCACAATGCTTAAAACACCATTACAATTAATTTCTCAATTATATGAAAGTATAGTTAAAACTGCTATTACCATCCTATCAGATTTCTTAATCATTTCAAAAACCAATCAATTTGTGTGTTAATATATTTTTAAATATTACTTATTCAGATATCTTAATCAGTTTCAAAAACCAAACAATGTGAGTGTTAACATAGTTTTAAATGTATTTGCAGAGATGATCATGGCTTCTCACCTTTACATTGGGCATGCAAGGAAGGACACACCAAAATAGTTGAGATGTTAATCAGGAGAGGAGCTAGAATTAACGTTACAAATATGGGGGATGATACCCCCCTCCATTTGGCAGCAGCTCATGGTCATAGGGCCATTGTACAGATGGTCAGTATTCAATTTAATATGTACAAACATACATGAATCACACTTATGTATATTATGTGTTAAACCCACATTCTAATGACATCCACATCCTTACTTAACAATCAATTACATAAAATCAATCATCAATTTACATAACATTCATTCCAAAAATAACATTCATTACAAAAATATCACAACTTGTACATCTATGTTATGTCAGTAAATATCAATAAGCATACTTACATAACTAGATTAGGATATTACTTGAACTTATCTATACTATAAACTGATTAGAGTATTATTATCTTATCAAAGATTAAAGTGTAAAAACACTGTTACTACTGTTTTATCCCTCAGACGCTATAGTCCGTTCTGTCTCTTTTCTATACATTCATTCATCACTAGCACCTTAGCAGTGTGATGGATGATATGAATCAAAAGGAAGTTGATGGTGTCTGCCCTATATGAATAGAAGGGAAAACATACTGTGCCGACCACAGATAGACTGGGAACAGGGCGGGGAGAAGAAGATTATATAAATGCTAGAAGGAATGGTCCGAAAAAGATATAATTATTTATTGTGAGATGATTTTTCTGTTACAAGTTGCACTTCAGTCAAAATTAGATGTAATAAAAACCATTTTATAAAATAAATAAAAACACTACTTCCCTAAATATCATCATGTAAGTATCTGAACTTAAACCGTCTATTGAGGAGCTTGATAGCACAGTGGCTTAGAGCGATCGCGTAAACCAAGCAATATACGCTAAGGCCAGTCATTGGATAGGCAACAAAAACTATACCATCCCCGCTGCATTCATTCTTGATAATAAATTGAATTGGGCGAGTCATATCGAGGCAAAAACAAAGAGGGCTTGTATAGCATTTTGTCAGTGCAGAAGACTAGTTGGTAAAAAATGGGGTTTAACCCCTAAAATATCTATCTGGCTGTACAAATCAGTTATCAGACCTTCTATGACCTACGGATCGGTTGTATGGTGGCCCAGAACGCAACTTACCACGGTAAAAGCAAAACTCCAGAGTCTACAACGCTTAGCAAGCGTAGCTACCACTGGATGCATGAGAACCACCCCATCAGCCGCACTAGAGTATCTCTTGAGCCTGACACCTCTAGATCTTGTAATACAGGAGGAGGCAAAGGCAGCAGCCTTAAGGCTTAGAGCTAACGGGCTATGGAAACAAAACATAGAAACAACACACACAAAAATTCTGCAATGGACCCTGAAGGAAATACCACTCCTAGAGGCACCCATAGACAGAACACCGTGTAAACATGTCTTCGATCGAAGGTACAATATCCAACTCATCGCAGAACCAGGAGATGTCTCTGGCATCAATGAAGTTAGGATATACACAGACGGCTCTAAAACCACATATGGCACTGGAGCTGGTGTCTTCTCGAACGACTTAAACATAAAAATATCAACAACACTGGACAAACTAAACTCAATCTTCCAAGCAGAATGCATTGGCATCACCAAAGCGGCACAGGCGGTTGCAGCCAGAGATGTCAGAGACCTAAACGTCAAAATAATCTCAGACAGTGCTTCCGTTCTACAAGCCCTACAAAGAAACACGATAACATCTATCCTGATACTGGAGTGCCACAATGCACTCCAATCCATTGCGAGTACGAACGGAGTAACTCTTCAATGGATCAAAGGACACAGCAACTCATTGGGAAATGACGTAGCCGATGAACTGGCCAAAAAGGGATCGAAAGGGACAGTATATGGACCGGAACCATTGCTACCCATACCTCAGGCCCAGATAAAAACATGGCTGCGCACCAAAACTGAGGAAACCCATTTAAGAGAATGGATAAACAGTGACGGGTGTAAGCAAACAAAGAATGCAGTTCCGGTGGCATCAAAAAGATTTGCTCGCAACCTCATAAATTTAAACAGGCACAAACTCCGAAAGGTGATAGGCATAATAACTGGCCATTGCTCCCTAAACAAGCACCTATTTACCATTGGGGTGACGGACAGCCCTCTATGCAGAGGATGCATGGAGGCAGAAGAAACGCCACAGCACGTGCTTATAGAATGCAGGAGCGTGGCAGATGAACGGGCAAGGCTCCTCCAATCCCCAGTATCGGTCCCGGAAGCTTGCAGCAGTCTGAAAAGACTGCTGGGTTTTTGGGATAGTCTGGGATGGTTGGAGTAGCAATAATAGGGAGACACGTACAATGGCCCAATCAGGGGGCTAAGTGCGGACAAAGCCCAGTTAAACTAACTAACTAACTAATCCCCGCTGCATCTGCAGTCGTTGATTAAATACTCCACCAATCCGCATTTTTCCTTATACATATTCTTCCATTCATAGGGAAGGCCTGTGTCTCAACAGTGGGAACATTAAAGGACTGGTGGTGATGATGATGTGTGTGTTTTCTTTTTCAGTTGCTACAAAACAGAGTTGATGTGAACTTTACCAACGAACATGGCAATTCCCCACTGCATTACGCTTGCTTTTGGGGGTACAGCGCTATTGCTGAGGACTTGTTGCAGTCAGGTGCTTTGGTGTCACTAGCTAACCAGTACGGAGACACTCCACTGGACAAAACTAGAGGACAACTGGTTCAGAGGTAATAGGCATGATGACTAATTTTGGAAACCTACACCATGTTTTCCTTACGCGTCTCCTCACACCTGTTATTCAAAAAGATGTTATAACACTCCCTAATTGTTATTTTCCTGCTAGATTACATGAGCTGGCCGTGCAGCAAGGTCAGGACATGAAGAAGATCCAGTTCAAAGACCAGTCCTGGCTTGGTCTCAAGACGAGGAGTCGGGACGCAACCCTATCCCGGCATAAGGGCATCAACATCAACGAACTGGCCTTGCATACGAAAATTGCCACCAGTCCTTCAGGTAGGATGTTTGTTGTAGAGAGTATATTATTATGCCCTATACTGCAGGTAGGGTGATTGTTATAAAGAGTATAATGCCCTATACCGAAGGTAGAATGTTTGTTATAAAGAGGATATTACCTATACTGCAGCTAGGATGTTTGTTATAAAGAGTATAATGCCCTATAGTTGGCGTGTGGTGACGGCAGAGTAGAATATAAGTGTCACCACCCCAAATCTCTCCCGTGGGTGTCGTACAAGACGACTAAGGATAAATCAGTGATGAGGAATGGGCAGCAGCGTTCCTCTTATACCATCTAGCTATGTATCTACTGCGACTTTTGTGCCCGATAAATGGCAATAGGCTCGCCACCTATTACATGGGCCCTAACATAACTGGCGAAACTTGGGTGCTAGTTCACCTCTGCCTACCCCTTCGGGGATATAGGCGTGATTTATGTATGTAATGCCCTATACTCCAGGTAGGATGTTTGCTATAAAGAGTGTATACCTTATACTGCAGATAGGATGTTAATTATAAAGAGTATATACCCTATACTGCAGGTAGGATGTTTGTTATGAAGAGTGTATGCTCTATACTACAGGTAGGATGTTTGTTATAAAGAGTATAATGCCTTATACCGAAGGTAGTATATTTGTTATACCTTATACTACACTGGGTGGAAAAAAAAGACCTTGGTTGGATTAAAAGTAGTAATATTAATAAATTATTATTACTTAATATTGATGATGGCAAATTTTACTGAAAGGAAACATTCCTTTATTTACAAAAATAATTTAAAACTGCCTTTGAAGATTTTTGAAAAATTACCTGCTTGAGCCAGAAATCTAACCGGTGAAATGTGAAAATAAACATTTTATGATACCAATTGACAGGGTCAATCATAAGGATCAATTTCTTTTAAACAACATAGTAGGTATCTTAAAGTAGTAGTAGGCCTTCTATGCTGGCCTGGGAGCGAACAAATAACGTAGAATAGGCCAGCCCCAACTCATCCCATGGGTGTCGTAAAAGTCGACTAAGGGAGATGGCCCGGTGTAAACCAATAAGCACCTTGGGGCACCCTAATGGTGGAGGGCAAACCACCAACAACAGCGTACCCAAAGAGGGTTGGTGTCAGGCAGGCGGCCGGCTGTAAAACCTAAGCCAAAACCTTGAGCAGTATGGATTGGAATGTTGTCATTCTAATCACTCTCTCCGTTCATGGGGTCTCTCGACATGGTCCGTCCGTTCATGGGGTCTCTCGACATGGTCCGTTCTTTTCTATACATTCATTCATCACTAGCACCTTTACGGTGGGATGGATGATATGAATCAAAAGGGAGTGGATGGCTTGATGACGTCTGACATATGAATGGAAGAGGAAACATACTGCGCCGACCCCAGATAGACTGGGAACAGGGCAGGAAGAAGAAGAAAAAGGAGTAGGTATCTTAAATTGAAGAACGACCAAGAAAAACATTTCTTCTATATAAAAATAGAATAACATATCCTTCTTAGTTATTATTAAATTACGTAACTAGAGATACGTTAAGTAAGTATGGATGTGAATGAAGATACTCTTTGGGTATTCTGTGATGGTGGTGGTACATAATGTTGCTAACTTCTAAGAAAATACCATCTGAAATGCCAATGTTGAGATCTTAGCCCACTCTGTCTGTAGCGGAATGATGTGCCAACTTGCAGCCACAGAAGATTTGATTCCCCCCTTCTCCCAATTACAGGGGAGACGTGGCGAGGCAGATGGCAGAAGAATGACATCGTGGCGAAGTTCATAGCGGTGCGGGAGTGCACACCGCGCGTGCAACGGGACTTTAATGAGGAGTTTCCCAAACTGAGGATCTTTTCCCATCCCAACATACTGCCCGTGGTGAGTTTACTTGCGTGCTGCATAAATAATTTAAAAAAATATATATACTGGGTGTAACAGAGAGGTGTAGTCATATTTAAAGGGGTCATTCAGGTCATCGAACTAAACAACTTTCGCTAAGGGACCAAAATCGAAATCTCAGAAAAAAAAAATCACTTCCCCATATAAACCTAAACCGAGAACCAGCTGACATCGGTTTGTATGGGGGAGTGTTTATTTTTTCTGAGATTTCGATTTTGGTCCCTAAGCGAAAGTTGTTCAGTTTGATGGCCTGAATAACCCCTTTAAATATGACTACACCTCTCTGTTACACCTTGTATACTTCTATAATATTATCTTTATGGGTATTGCGCCCTAACGACCTTATTATAATAAACACGGTTTAAATATAGACGCAGTGTTTTGTCGATGAAGACAAAACGCGGAATAGCTATACCATGTTTAGTACCGTTTATTAATAAGACAGTACATGCTTAGGGTAGGCAGAGACCACCTCTCGGCACTTGCTATTATGTTCCGCATATACTTGTTTCGCTTCATCCAATCTCATTAATGTCCTCATGCATGCCCGTCGGTTTCGTGTCCTCCTGTCCTACTCCTGACCTGGCCCTTTTATTGAAATACTTTTGATTTGATTATGAAAGATCCACCGAGGTCTTCCCCGCTTTTCTGTTCACTTCCGCCATATAAATCCTTTTAGTCGTTCTCCTTTCATTCATTCTTTCCACGTGACTAAAACTAATCATGTAATTTACATGACAAGTTTAACTGCCGCACTCAGAGACGTCAATTAACTTTGATGAGTATTTAATGTCAAAAATTTTCATTCAAATCTAGACCCGGCAAGAATAGAGACTAGTTTTGAATTGTCATTTTTTGACGTTAAGTACTCATTAACGTTATTTGACGTCTCTGACTGCCGCACTCAGAGACGTCAATTAACTTTAATGAGTATTTAATATCAAAAATTTTCATTCAAATCTGGATCATAGACCCGGCAAGAATAGCGTCTAGTTTTGAATTGTCATTTTTTGTCGTTAAGTACTCATTAATGTTATTTGACGTCTCTGAGTGCGGCAGTAAGTCATCTGAATCATTCTTTGCTTTTCGCAAGGGCGGTAAAACAAAGAATGACTCAGATGGCAAGTATTGGTAAGTACCTATATAATATGCGACCTGAGGCTTTCTTTTTTATGGCCCGAGGTAAGATCTATAAAGAGAAGAGATAATATCTTTTAATTTCCAATTATTCATTAATTACATTTGATTGATTTGATCGTAGTCTTATGTCACCCCCTGATCACGAAGTGGGATTGTGGGAAAGGTCCACTTTATGGTCTGGTGTGACATTAAAATATATCTTGATATTTTTTTGTCATCTTAACAATTTCCAACCCGTCCGCCAGGTGGGATGCTGTGTCTCCGCGCCGTCGCTGATCGTGATCTCGCAGTACATGGCGTGGGGTTCCTTATACTCTTTACTGCACGGCAGCGCGGGGGGCCGCGTCGTGGTGGACGCCGCGGCAGCCCTACGATTGGCAAGAGGCGTGGCGGGAGGCATGGCGTACCTGCACTCGCTGCAGCGGGATAATGTGCTGCCCGCTTATCATCTGAACAGCAAGCATGTCATGGTGAGTCCGTTTTATTGTTTTTTTTTTGGGTTTTGTAATTTTTTTTTTTTGCAATGTTTTTAGTGTTTAGGATCCCTACCCTTTGGGTAAAACGTTTCATTGCCAAGATTTCGCTTTCGCTATCCGTTGCCGCTATAACAACAAATACTAATAAATACATACATACATATGTCACGCCTTTCTCCCACAGGGGTAGGCAGAGATCACTTCTTTCCACTTGCTACGATCCTTACATACTTCTTTCGCTTCATCCAATCTCATCAATCTCTTCATGCATGCCCGTCGGTTTCGGGTACTCATGACCTGGCCCTTTTTTAATAAACTTTCAATTTGATTATCCCTTCCCGATTAGGCATTCCCCTACCCATTTCTCCATTCATTTTTGCCATGTAAATTCTAATGAACATAATAAAATACCTACCTAAATATTTAAGAGGACTCCCATACAACAGACATGATTGTACAAAGAAAGCCTGTCGTAGCGGCACTAAGTAGTCCTCCCTATCGCCACTAGATGGCGTTAAGCAGTTTTATGCACTTGTTCAGTGCCTACTACTATTCGCTAATTTTTTTAATGGAATTATACACTACTACTAATGATGACGGAACATTGGCAATTTCATACTTTATTTAATCTTACTGCTTTCCATCACCGCTGATGCTATACCCGAACCGTTCCTTGTTCCAGATCGACGAGGACCTCACTGCGCGCATCAACATGGCGGACGCTAAGTTCTCGTTCCAGGAGCGAGGGCGCGCGTACTCGCCGGCGTGGATGGCGCCCGAGGCCCTGCTCAGGGCTCCGGCCAAGCGCAACTGGGAGGCCGCCGACATGTGGAGCTTCGCCGTGCTGCTGTGGGAGCTGGCCACCAGGGAGGTCAGTTCGCTAAGGCCGGCCATTGGTTGACTTTTTTCTTTTTTTTTTACCTTTTATTGTACTAGTATGCTGGACTTTAGGTTGTCATCCAAAACATGAAGCAAATTTGATTATCGCCATCTTGGCGCTGATGGCAATGGTGTGCGAAGGTGAACGTCCACGGAACTAATATTAGAGATGCATTTGTAATGTCCCATACAAGCAACAAAGTCAAATTTAGTACCCTTGTCGCTTGATGGGGCGATTCAAATCGGCACAAGAAACATTTGTCATTTTAGTAGAAGTATTCAGTCCAGCGTACTTGTTTAAAAGAGGTCAGTGACTATAGTGCATTTAATTTTGCAGATACCCTTCGCCGACTTATCGCCAATGGAGTGCGGCATGAAGATCGCCCTAGAAGGCCTCCGCATCGCTATACCGCCCGGCGTCTCGCCCCACATCTCCAAGCTGATCAAGATCTGCATGAACGAGGACCCCGGCAAGAGACCGTCGTTCGAGATGATCCTGCCCATCCTCGACAAGATGAAGCGCTAAGTGAGTGTGCAGTTGAAATACACACCGTTCCGCGTTGTCTTACAGTTGATATTCGGTTGTATCTATATACAGGGTTATTTGTAAAACATCAAAATCCTCTCTGGAGTAGATATGTAACATCATAAGCAACAATGACTGTTTTAAGACTTTTGATAATTTGTACAAAAATAAATAATAATTTAATTTACCGCTCCAAAGTCAATAACTTTATGTACACATACTTGCATCGGCATTAGGCAGCGCGCAGTCCTAGCGTTGGTGTCGTCCTTTCGTTTATGAATGAAACATAGACGTATAAATGTCACGACAGTACAATAAAACTTAAAAAAATAATTTTGCGTTGCATTGCGTTATATTAAGGGCCTGTTTCACAATCGACAAGTAAGTTCAAAGTAGCTTACTTCGCAGATCATTTGACAGTTGTAATATGAAATATATGTCAATTGAACTGCAAAGTAAGCTACTTCGAACTTACTTGTCGATTGTGAAACAGGCCCTAAAACTCATAATATAAACGTTGTTTATGATGTTAGCTATCTAGTCATGGGAGGTTTTTGATGTTTTAAAAATAACCCTATAGATGGGAAAAGCGCCGGGCGTTTACGGACGATTTGTTTATAAACTAATAAACGCCCGTAAATGCCCGTTAGCTCCTAAAAAAATTGGGCGTTTACTTATTTTGTCAAAATAATTCAGTAATGTTAAAAACAAGTTTTATAATTTATTTTTATTATTTCCACGATTAATTCTACATTGTTAAACGTATCACCCTCGATAATTTATAACGTTTTCTCAAATTATTGTATCGCATACGCGTATAGAATTGATCGTTGAAACTGGAAATAGTAAAAATTATTGTTTATTGTGCTGAAATAGTCGCATACGAATCTCATATTCGATTGTCATTCAAAAATTAACCTTATTCAAAAAAGGTTATGTGTAAAATGGATATTTAAAACCTGTATGAATATGACAGCTGTAATGCGTATCTTCCTACGGTGAACAGACTGATAATGTCTGTTGACATCCTTGCAAAATAACGTGCAAGTTTTTATAAACACTAATAAACGCAATACTATTTGAAATTTCTCATTAATACGAGCCACTTTTACTACTGAAGCCAATTAGAATATCTAAAAAAAATTCAAAATAGTTTTAACATTAATAGTGTTTAAATTTTAATTAGCCTAATGGCCTGTTTCACAATCGACAAGCAAGTTCTACTAAGTAGCTTACTTCGCAGATCATTTGACAGTTGTAATATGAAATATGTTAATTGAACTGCAAAGTAAGCTACTTCTTACTTACTTGTCGATTGTAAAACAGGCCCTTAGTGTGTATATTTAAATCATGTTACTTTAATAAGATTTAATTTTTTATACTCACTCTAATTAACGGTGTATTCAATGTAATTGATAATATTAAATGTTACTTACTCTTCTTTTATTATAAAATATAAATACATATACACATCATCTTAATGCAAGTGCCATTTATAATAATATAGATTTAAAGCGAATATTTTATATGAATTTTATACAACTTTTACACACGAATTTGATGTCAAGTTAAAATGTTATTTTGCGTAAACTTGACATGTTATGATTGTGGAAAATACAGGATGTTATTATATTTTGTAATTAGCAGAAATATCCCAACGCAAACACAATTTATTAATAAAAAACATGTTTAATTTTAAGGCGATTATTGTGGCTTTTCTTTTCGGGGTTGTTATAGATTAATTAAGAGTGATTTATTCATTTTATCCCAACTACGTAAATATGGTGTCTAATATTGTGGTTACCTAGCACGTGGACAAAATCCCTCTCCACCATTTGACAGTACCTATTTTGTCTCGGGATTTAGTGGGAGATAGAGCGAGAGGAAAATATTTTCTTTTCCCCGAGGAGATTTTCTCCACGTCTGACTGCGTCCAATTTTTAAACGGCCATTGCTCTTTAACGCTAAATCATTTTCTAAGTACAAGATAAGGTTACAATATTAATACAAAACAGTATTTCGAATTGTTTACCTACACAGCGTGTTTGTATTTGTTGTTTAATAATAATTGTTGTCTTGATCTTTTTCTGAGTACAAAAGCATTTCAGATTACAAAAAATGCAATTTTTTCCTGTATTTGTATAGCTATAAATTGTATGTTTAATTAATTGTTGATGTATAATTATTGTAATATGATGCTGTTATCTGTCTATTGAATAATAGTTCATCCTTGTTGACATTGAATCTCTTGTATGAATTATGATATATAATATTTTTTTCACTTCTCATGCTCTGAAAGTGCTTATTTGTGCAGGATATAGGCTGCACAAAATCGAATTTTGTGCTCTAGAGCATTAACGTATCTACTCATAAATGTGTCGATAATAAGGCAAAGAAAATGAGCCATGCAGCCAAACACAATAAGAAATTCAGAGATAGAATTTGTTATTTTTTAATATTTACTTAAATTTATTTTCCTAATGTGTTTTTTAAGACATAAAAGATATTACAATTTTAATTCAAGCAGGTACGGTAGGTTATTAAATTAATTTAAGAAAATTATTATTTCAAAATTAATTTAATACTTGGCTGTATATGTCTGCAGCCCAAGCCTAATATCAATGGGAAAAACAATTTCCGTCAGTATTCAAAACTGTACTAATTTTAGTTTGAATTTAAAGAAATGTTATGAGAAATTCTGATTTATTTCCTCGCAATCAAAGTGAAAAGCAGAGTTTCTACCTCGTCCACAAAACCATTTTTATCCTCGACATTACTATCTGCCCTCGCCTACGGCTCGGGCTGCTAAAAGTCTCGGACAAAAATGATTCGTTTTGTGCACTTGATGGAAAATCTACTATTATTTATCATAACAATGAGTGTCCTTGTTGAAAAATAAATAGTACTAGCCTTTGCCTCATTCAATAAGCAGAGAAGTGTTGTATTTAATTTATTATTTAATCTTGGCAATAACGTTTTCCCGCATAAATTATGATAAACAAAGTGTTAACTCAGTCTAATTTTGTTTACACTATTTTTTATGATCAAAAATGTAAAGGACGCTAATTTATCGTAAATTTCGAAAAGCATTAACTTAAAGTTATCTCATACTCATATTACTACTAATTTTGATTATAATAAAATTTAGGACATTATAATGAAATACTAAAACCACGAATAATCAATTCTAAAGAGGATAATATGGTGGACATAAATAGAAAATTAATTATATAAACTCCACTTCTATTCTCTTTCCATCACAGTTTGACTGAAAGAGACGAAGGATTATTTAAGTTGAAACGCTATGAAAATAACAATGTTGTTAAGTAATTTTCAAACTGGTGCTAGTATAGTAAGGTTAATAAAGTTAACAACTCCCCATGGGGATCACAGTGTATTCGCAACAATAAACCTTCATGAAACATAATATTGAATTGATGTTATAGGTACTATGTAGCCTACTACTACTAGTAACATTATTTCAATATTATGTTAAGAAGTCACGGAAGGGTAAATTGACTATTCTCATTGAAATAGATTATAAAATATACAAACGCATCTTAGAAACTAAAGATTTTCAATCGAGTTCGAACTTTATGTCAAATAATTTAAGTTTCATTTAGCTAGTCGTGCTGTTGACTATACCAATAACTTCGTTTAATTTCTGCACTGTACGTTGTTGTAATGATCTAACTTTTGTATGTATTTAATTATGGATTAACTAGTTAATAGCTAATTAGTGGCCCTAAAATCGTTGTTGGAAATAAGTAATAATCTGTGTCTACCTACATGGTTACATTATGTATTGTGTTATTTAGAAGTAAAATAATGCTTTTAATTATAATATGTGCCTTATGATGTTTTCTATTACATAGCCTTAAGTTAATGTGACATGAAATTGAAATATTTTTATGTACTAACTTACAACTTACAACTTTCATAAAGTTGTGTAATATACTAACATATTTACATAAATCATATTAAATACAAGTGGTTGTTTTATTTACTTGCTCCTACTTTTCCGTGGTATTTCAAGTTTCGTGACAGATAAAGCTGCTCGAATTTATAGAATGCATATATTCAGTGGTCTTTAAAACTGACAAAAAAAAATATTCTCGCAGTGGTCTTTTAATAGCTTTTATCATGAAAGGTTCTTATGGGCCTCGGAGACGGTAAATTTTCTGTGTGTTTCATTGTGTTGCTAGGTCAAACAGATCTTTTTTATGTCTGCTTGATTTGTATGACAAAATATTTGTTGTATCTAGGAACAGAATGAAACAGAAAATGAACGAGCTTGACGCGTAGCTGATTGACCGTCTCCGAAGCCCATTACCACTGGCTTTGTTACCACTATAAAATTAGCTTGATCGCTGTGAAGGCAACAAATATCACGAAAAGGATACACAGTAGGCATGGGTCGTACTTGCAAAACGCCGTACCAGGGCGCCCTGGTGCGCCAGCTAACAAATACCAGGGCTGAAAACCAGGGTTCAAAATACTTGCAAGTATTTTCTTAGTGCGTAGGAAAATAGACCTTAACTTGTTATACTAAGAAACACAATCGCATGTATACACCCGACCGTGCTTGGCAGTGAGTAAAATACTTTAAAAGTACTGACACTTTGAAAGTAATATACTTTAAAATTATTTCGGGCCATAAACTTCTCGTTCGTTTACTCAATAAGTAGGAAAAAATTTAGACCTTAACTTGTAAGCATAAGGAACATAATCGCGTGGATAGAACAGAATAATGTTTTGTTCGATTTTTTAATTAGTTTTTGTCTTCATCTTCATCGCCATCATCATCACCATCACCATCATCATCATCGCCAACCCTTTTTATAGTTAATTAATGACTGCAGATGCAGCCGGGACCAATAGCTTAACGTGCCTTCCGAAGCACGGAGAGTCGGAGAAACTCGAGATAATAAATAAATTAAAAAAATTTTTGGTCACCCATCCAACGACCGGCCTTAGCGACCATTGCTTGGTTTACGCAATCGCAGGCTAAGCGCGCTGCGAGGTCTCAGTATATTTGTCTTACTGTCGAGCGAGGTCCTCAGTATATTTGTCTTTCTGTCGCACTCAGAGAAGTCAATTAACTTTAATGAGTATTTAATGGCAAAAATTTTCATTCAAATCTAGACCTTAGACCCAGCACAGCACAGCAGGGACTAGTTTTGAATAGTAACTTTTTGACATTAAGTACTCATTATCGGTGTGTAAGGGGTGTAAGGGGTCTCATAAACCACCTCACGAGACCCAAGCCAACCTCACCTGCACGCGGTACACCCTGCCGTACAACCAACGAGGCTCTGGCGCTCCCCACCAACCCGCATTGGGCCAGCGTGGTGGGAGAAAGGCCCAAATCCCCCCTATGATAAGACAAAAAGGAAGGCCCCAAGTGCCCGGCGGTACCGGAGGCCGTGTCGGCGGTGACGGACGCAGGCAAGGTGCCGGGACCAGGGGTGCGAAGAATCCCCGGGCGGCGAAGACCCCCCGTCAAACGACTTTGGCCCTGGCAACATATAACGCGCTAACATTGCGGACCGAGGAGAAGCTGCTAGAACTGGAAGAAGAATTGAGCAGGATTCACTGGAGTATTGTGGGATTATCCGAAGTCCGAAGACAGGGCGAGGACACGGTAATCCTAAAATCCGGTAACCTGCTCTACTTCCGGGAGGGCGAAGATCTGTCCCAAGGTGGTGTCGGGTTTATTGTCCACAAGTCTCTCGTGAACAACGTTGTACAGGTCGGAAGTGTGTCGAACAGGGTGGCGTACCTTATACTCAGAATTACCAAACGGTATTCGTTGAAGGTTATACAGGTATACGCCCCGACCTCGACACACCCCGACGAGGAAGTGGAAGTAATGTATGAGGACATCTCTCGAGCAATACATACGTCCAAGACTCACTACACTGTTGTCATGGGAGACTTCAACGCAAGGCTAGGCAAACGTAGCGATAATGAGTCGAAAGTGGGGCAATTTGGAGTTGGAATCCGGAATTACCGTGGCCAAATGCTAGCTGAATACATGGAGAGGGAAGGACTCTATATGATGAATTCCTTCTTCAAGAAACAGTTGCATCGCAAATGGACCTGGAGAAGTCCGGATGGTGTAACAAAAAATGAGATTGACTTCATCATGTCGACTAAGACTCGGATATTCAATGATGTCTCAGTGATCAATTCGTTTAACACGGGGAGCGATCACCGATTGGTAAGAGGCACATTGAATCTAAATGTCAAATCCGAAAGGTATCGACTGATGAGGTCTACGCTCCGCCCTGAAGCCATCCAAATCCAAAACCCCGAACGCTTTCAACTAGATTTGCAAAATCGCTTCGATTGCCTGGAGGACTGCACAGATGTGGACAAATATAATGACAGGTTCGTGGAAGCTGTCCTTACGGTGGGTTCAAAGTTTTTCAAACCCAGCCGTACCAAAGGTTCAAGAAAAATCTCAGAACCAACATTGAAGCTCATGGACGAGAGACGTGAGATTGTTCTGCGGTCTTCTGAAGACGCTCGTAGACGTCGGCAGCTCAGTAAACGGATCTCCAAGTGCCTAACTCGCGACATACGCCGATTTAATACAGATTGTATTAAAGAGGCCATCGAACGCAACAAAGGTTCCAAAGTGTTCGCTAGAGATTTGTCACTTGGAGAGAGCTTGCTGACCAAGCTGAAGACAGACGACGGCAGAATCGTTACGTCCCGGCCTGAGCTTTTGGCTGAGATTGAGAATTTCTATGGACAGCTTTACGCGACATCACACACACCTGTCTCTCAGGCCACTGACCCAAGAGCCAAGTTAACTCGACACTATACCGAAGATATCCCGGACGTCAGCCTGTACGAGATTAGTGTGGCCCTCAAACAGCTTAAGAACAACAAGGCGCCGGGTGATGACGGTGTTACAGCGGAGCTTCTGAAAGCAGGTGGACGAACCGTCCTGAGAGCTCTTCAGAGGCTATTCAACACCGTTATACTCGAGGGAAAAACGCCAAAGGCATGGCACGGGGGCGTGGTGAGACTGTTCTTCAAAAAGGGCGATAGAACCCAATTGAAGAACTATAGACCCATCACCCTCCTTAGTCACGTTTATAAGTTGTTCTCGAGGGTTATTACGAACCGTCTCGGACGCAGGTTTGACGACTTCCAGCCCCCCGAACAAGCCGGATTCCGAAAAGGCTTTAGTACCATAGACCACATACATACGTTGCGGCAGGTTATACAGAAGACCGAAGAGTATAATCTGCCATTATGCTTAGCGTTTGTGGACTATGAGAAAGCCTTCGATTCTGTCGAGAACTGGGCCGTGCTCCAATCACTCCAGAGGTGCCGAATAGACTATCGGTACATCCAAGTGTTGAAGTCACTGTACGAAAACGCCACTATGTCAGTCCGCCTTCAGGATCAGAACTCTAAACCCATACAGCTCCAGCGGGGTGTGAGGCAGGGCGATGTAATATCGCCGAAACTGTTCACCGCCGCGTTGGAGGACGCGTTTAAACTTCTGGACTGGAGAGGATTAGGCATCAATATAAACGGCGAGTACATGACTCACCTTCGCTTTGCTGATGATATCGTAGTCATGGCTGAGACCCTGGAAGACTTGAGCACAATGCTCGATGATCTAAGTAGAGTCTCCCAACAAGTGGGTCTTAAAATGAACATGGATAAGACAAAAATCATGTCAAACTCCCATGTCGTACCCACTACTGTACAGGTTGGGAACTCTACACTGGAAGTTGTTGACGATTATATTTACCTGGGACAAAAAGTCCAACTTGGTAAGTCCAACTTCCAAAAAGAGGTCAATCGACGGATCCAACTCGGCTGGGCAGCGTTCGGGAAGCTACGCGGTATATTCTCGGCCCATCTACCGCAGTGTTTAAAGACAAAGGTCTTCAATGCGTGTGTGTTGCCAGTGATGACTTACGGCACCGAAACGTGGCCGCTTACAATGGGCCTTATAAGAAGACTCAAAGTCACCCAAAGGGCAATGGAGAGGGCTATGCTCGGTGTTTCCCTGCGTGATCATATCAGAAATGATGAGATCCGCAGGAGAACTAAGGTCACCGATATAGCCCGAAGAATTGCGGACCTTAAGTGGCAGTGGGCAGGGCACATTGCGAGGAGGACTGACGGCCGTTGGGGCGGAAAGGTCCTCGAATGGCGGCCACGAACCGGGAGACGCAGCGTTGGAAGGCCCCCCACAAGGTGGACCGACGATCTGGTGAAGGTCGCGGGAAGCCGTTGGATGCGGGCAGCGCAGGACCGACCGGTTTGGAGATCCTTGGGGGAGGCCTATGCCCAACAGTGGGCGTCTCTCGGCTGAATGATGACTCATTATCGTTATTTGACGTCTCTGAGTGCGGCAGTTAGTCTTAATATAAATAAGTCTACACTCTTTTCACAGCTCCTCAACCAAAACACAACTAAAAATAATAAAGATGCTACTTTCTCGCACGTGCCAAAATTTAAATGAAAAATATTATTACAATTTTAAATTCATATGGAATTATATTGAACGCACAATAATGAACTTTATTTATGAATCAATAGAATAGTTTAGTTCCATATAGAACGCTAACAATTTTGTATTAAGATAGACTTGGCGGCGCCAAGTTGGCGCGCATTAAGAGTTCATAGTTTAAAGATCATAAAATATGCTTAATTTTATTATGTACATTATTTACATAAATGTTAAAGTCTAAATTCGGTTAAATCAGATAGAACGAGAGTGAAATATCAGTCTCGCTTATTCTGCCTTGAGGTGGTATAAAGGATGATTCACGGTACACCGTGTCGCGACCGGGCCGGAGCCGGGAAACAATACCCACCGACAATTCGTCGGCGTGCCGGGCCCCGTCGACGCACGGCATGAACACGGGCGGGCCACGGTTTGCATGAATGACTTATACAAAAAGTATGCAATATACGTTTGACCGAGTCCCGTCTGGGGCACGACCGAGGTCCGATCCGGTCGAGACACGGTGGACCGTGAATCGTCCTTACCGATCATACACGACGTGGTTTTCGAGCGACCGAGCAAGCCCGAAGATAAAAGTACCTACAAGCCAAACCGAAGCCATAGCCATGATGTAAAATACTTTCAAAGTAATTTATTCCAAATTAATCTTAACTCCAATACACTTAAGGGTTAAAATAACTTTGGCAAAAAAAAATACTTTTAAGCTTTGCAAGTTTTTGTTTTAGCTTATACGATTATGTTTTTTATGCAAATAGTAATAAATTTCAATTTCCTACTACTCGGTTAAAGGGCTCAAAATACTAGATGGACGCAATACCTTGAAGGGTTGCAAGTATTTCGGGGCTGAACCCTGGTCTTCGTAGCAAAACTTCGAAGCAAAAACCAGTACGCCTCACCTCTATAAAAGTATTGAAAGTAAAAAGTACTTTAAAAGTATTTCGGGCCACTGACCTCGTTCGTTTACTCAATAAGTAGGAAAAAAATTAGACCTTAACTTGTTAGCATAAGGAACATAATCGCGTGAATAGAACAGAATAATGTTTTGTTCGATTTTTTAATTAGTTTTTGTCTTCATCTTTATCACCATCATCATCATCGCCAGCTGTTTTTGTGTGCCCCATCAATGGGGAGACCATTGATGGGGCAAGGGCCTTCCCTATGGATGGAAGAATATAGGGATATTGGGCCATAAACCACCACGCTGGCCCAGTGCGGGTTAGTGGGTATTAATTAATGACTGCAGATGCAGCCGGTACCAACGGGTTAACGTGCCTTCCGCGAAGCACGGAGGAACTCGAGATAATAAATTTTTGGTCACCCATCCAATGACCGGCCTTAGCGACCATTGCTTGGTTTACGCAATCGCAGGCTAAGCGCGCTATGCCACTACGCTAGCGAGGTCCTCAGTATATTTGTCTAACTGCCGCACTCAGAGACGTCAAATAACTTTAATGAGTACCTAATGTCAAAAAAAAATAATTAAATCTAGACCATAGACCCGGCAAGAAAAGCGACTAGTTTTGAATTGTCATTTTTTTTTTACATTAAGTACTCATTATCGTAATTTGACGTCTCTGAGTGTGGCAGTACAACATTTTGTATTACAAAATTATCTAGGTATATTGCTCGCGCAATAATGAACTTTATTGATGTACAAATAGAATAGTTCAGTTCCATAAAGAACGCAAACATATTAATGTAGTAAATACACTTTGGGGCGCATTATGTTGTTATTTATTACGCTTAAGTTAAAGTCGAAATTCGGTTAAATTAGATAGAACGAGAGTGAGATATCTGTCTCGCTCATTCTGCGACGTGGTTTTCGAGCGAGCCCGACCGAAGACAAAAGTACCTACAAGCATTGAACTACTATTACTGTTTACTTTATAACTCAATGCCTACAAGCCAAGCCGAAGCCACAGCCATCAAGTAAAATACTTTCATAGTAATTTATTCCAAATTAATCTCCACTCCAATAAACATAAGGGTTAAAATAGCTTTGGCAAAAAAAATACTTTTAAGCTTTGCAAGTTTTTGTTTTAGCTTATACGATTATGTTCCTTATGCTAATAGTAATAAATTTCAATTTCCTACTACTCGGTTAAAGGGCTCAAAATACTAGATGGCCGCGCCGGACTGACAGACGATCGAGCGCGTTCTAGTAAAAATACCTTGAAGGGTTGCAAGTATTTCAGGGCTGAACCCTGGTCTTCGTACTTCGAAGCAAAAACCAGGGTTCAAAACCTGGTCGCGTAAATACGCCTCACCTCTATTACACAGAAATGTTTATGAGTATGACAGCTGTCAAATCAATCATTTTACAAACTAGTGTTTATCCGTAGTATTATTGTCCTCTATGCTAGTGTTCCTCTCCCCGGCTAGCAAGACCACCGAAACACAATATGATAAAGCCATTTTTCACGTTGAACAGTCGAAAAACATTGGATATTTGACAGTTAAAAGCATTGAACTACTATTACTAGCGTATAGAAGCGACACCGCAAACAAGAAATGTAGTTGTGTGTAGTGATGCTCCGGAGCAACAACTCATTTAGTCATTCGCCAACGCTCAAAGCGACTGCTTGCCAAATTGTGGCTACAGATCGATCTAAAAATGCCTTCTGGCGTGATAAAAACATGCAACAATGAATCAAAAACAAAACAAAAAGATAGTGGTGTGACTTAACATCGATAATTGTAACAAAATATTAATTAAAACATATCAAATATTAATTTAATAGCATAATTCCACATTTGCGATGCATAATCTAATCTATAAGGATGTTTTTGTTAGACTGCGTTGAAAGAAACGCGCAGGGGGATGCAACTCCTATACGCTGTAAAAGTGTGGTACTACCGCGCCATCTAGCATTCAAGGAACGTAAACTTTCATCGTATTTTACTAATATGGTCACTAGAGGGCAGTACATGACATAATATTTTACAATTATTTTCTTCAAAACATCAACAAAACCTAATTAAATTGCTAACGATAATAGCAAACACACATATTGAATTTTCTTACCTTTTTTTAACGTCATATTATTACAAATGATAATAACTGTAATAACATTGTTATTTTAATTTTAAGTCTAGCAACATTACTTTATGCAACTTTAATTATTCTCCATCTTTCAAAAAGTTTTCCGCGCTTACTACGTATTTCGTTTCTTGTTTTAGTTTCTGTGATTTTTTGATATTTGACGACTTGGACTGCTTATGGACTTTGATTACTGGTTTCTTACGATATTCTGGCTTGTTTATTGGACTCTGTTACTGTTATACTGGATTACTTTGGCGCGCTCAACGGAAAATCTGATCTTGCTGTTTGGTTTGGAAAACGAAAATGCCTAGGAAATCGTCTATAATTTGTTATTTTGGGTGTGCGAGTGATGGTAAGTAGCCCGTATTAAGTATATCCAATTACATTTACTGAAACTTACATCTTCATGTGAAATACAATATTAATTACAATTTTTAGGAGGACCATTGCACGTATTTCCCAATTCCCAGGAGGAACGGTTTAATTCCTGGAAAACCGTAATTCATAAGACAACGCTTGAGAGAGGAGATAAATATTTGGTTAACTCTGTTCGAATTTGTGACCGGCATTTTGAACAATATTATAAATTACCTAGTCGTCGTTTGACTAGAAATGCTATACCCACGTTAAATATCGGTAAGTGATGCGAATCTTAACTTGGTCATGTCAGAGGGTAATTTTGAACCTTAATAATATAGGTACACTTCAATTCCATATTCTAATCTTTGAATATTTCTAGCCGTGTGGTGACGGCAGGGTAGAATACAATTGTCACCAACCCAAATCTCTCCTGTGGGTGTCGTACAAGGCGACTAAGGATAAAACAGTGAAGAAAAATGGGCAGCAGCGTTTTTCTTATACAACCTAGCAATGTACTGTGACTTTTGTGCCCAATATATGGCAATAAGCTAGCCACCTATTACATGTGACCTAACTTATTTGGCGAAAAGTGGGTGTTAATTCACCTCTGCCTACCCCTTCAGGGATATAGGCGTGATTTATGTATGTATGAATATTTGTATTGTTGATTAGTCATATTATGTGCTATTATAGTACCTACCTAAATATCATAGAAAACTTTTTTGACCCCTTTGATATTGATATCATAATATAATGAAACTTGTTGTAACTTTACAGATATTAATCCCATGCAGATGCACTCAAAAGATATTTCATTATTATCAGAACCATCAACATCTACGGTTGAACCAATTGCTACATTAAGTAAGTTGAAAAATCATTTTCTAATGAATTTTTGCCATAATTTTCACTAAAATAAAGCTTGAGTGATTAAATGTTTTTATTTTTCTCAATAGTTCATAAGAATTAATTTATACAATCTTAAAAATAGTATCTTAAATTGCTATCACATGTCTATGATTAACTAGAAATAACAAAAATGTTATAAACAATGTTTAACTAGATTTAATTATTAGCCCTTCTCTACTGAATTGTATACTTACAATACTCACTACAGTTGTAAAATATACATTTTAAGTATGTAATTATATTATATGTAGTGCTTACAAGAGACAATATTATAACACATGTCAATTTTACAGGCACCAGTCCTATGCAAGTTAATGAAATAGGAGAGAGTTTAGCAAAGATACCAAAACTTTCAAAACCAAAACGAAGTAAGTCTATATTACATATTAAATAGAATTTGATCTTTGCTCATTATGATTTGCCAATTTAGTAAGGTCGTGGAAGATTAAGGTGTCTAAAATTTGTAATTGTAGTCTTACTGCCGCACTCAGAGACGTCAATTAACGATAATGAGTACTAAATGTCAAACAATGACAATTCAAAACTAGTCTCTATTCTTGTCAGGTCTTTGGTCTAAATATCAAATGAAAATTTTGACATTAAGTGCTCATTAAAGTCATTTGACGTCTCTGAGTGCGGCAGTTATTCAACATATATAACTTCCTTTCATAATTTTGTTAAACCAGGATGGTTACAAATAATACTAGTACATAATTTTTTTTGTTTTATTTCAGTATTATATTGTAATTAAATTGTTGTTACTTTTCAGGTTTACATCAAACCAAGACTAAGTTTATGTCTTCAAAAACTATTGTGCAGTTACTAGACAAAATTAAAGAAATGCGCCAAAAATTGAAATACAAAAACAATGAAATCATCCTGGCTAGAAAATTTATTTCGTCTAATTCATTCTTGCAAACTATTAAAAATTTACCAGATGCTGCACAAATATTATTTAAAATGCAACTGCAAGGCAAAAAACAAGCTAGAGGGAGAAGATTTTCTAACAAAGAAAAGATAATGGCTCTCTCTATATTCAAACAAAGTCCCAAAACCTATAAAATCTTGCAATCCATGTTTATTTTGCCATCTAAACGTACTTTGCAGTTGCTACTGAGTGACTTAGTTGTGAAGCCAGGAATAGATAATCCTATTATAAAAAAATTAAATAAAATAGCTGCAAAGCTCTCTGATGAGAAAAAAATGGTAAATTTATTATTTGACGAAGTTGCTTTGGCACCCGGCCTCTTCTATGATGCTTTAAAAAATGAAATTATAGGGTTTGAGGACTTTGGTTTTAAAAAAACCAATTTAATAGCAAATCATGCACTTGTTTTCATGCTAAAAGGTATAAAAAGTAAAAAAAAACAGCCTATTTGTTTTACTTTTTGCCAAAGTACAACAAAAAAAGAAGTTTTAAAAATATTATTATTAAACATCATCAAAGAAGTTCATAACAGTGGTATGACAATTGTGTCTACAATATGTGACCAATGTACCACAAATGTGTCTGTCATAAAAGACTTAGTTGAAGAAACTAATAATAAGTATAAAAATGAGGGAAAGCAACCAACGATGTGTTTCGAAATAGAAAATATGAAAATTTTTCCTTTATTTGATTCACCACACTTATTGAAAGGTGTCCGAAACAATTTTTTGATTAAAAATGCCATATTCATCCAAGATGGTAAAGAGAAGTTGGCAAAGTGGGAACACATACAAATGCTATTTAATATAGATGTAGGAGAAGATGAAATTAGACTTGTTAATAAATTAACAGAAAATCATGTTAATAAAGATAAAATAAAAAAAATGAAAGTAAAATTGGCAGCACAAGGTTTCAGTCAGAGAGTGTAGTACATTGCTAGGTGGTATAAGAGTAACGCTGCTGCCCATTCCTCATCACTAAATTTTGAAATTTAAAATTTAGCAATATATTATATATGGGTAAATGGCAACAGACTCTCCACCTATTACATGGGACCTAACCTAATTGGCGAAACGTGGGTGTTAATTCACGGCTGCCTATAAGGTTAAATAAAGGCGAATTAACACCCACTTTTACGCCAGTTAGGTTAGGTTCCATGTAATAGGTGGCGAACCTATTGCGATCGGGACGTAAATCGCAGTATATTGCTAGGTGGTACAAAAGAAACGCTGCTGCCCATTACTCATCTCTGTCTCTACCTTAAGTCATACGACACCCGCGAGAGAGATAAAATCTATAGAATTATCTTGTTCAATCTAAGATCTTATCGGCCAAACTTATAAGACAGGGTTAAGTAACAAGTTGAATTCTTTGTTCCAGGACACAACATATTACCAGCTGAATGCGAGGACACAGCAGATTTTTTATTAATTTTTGATAAACTGTTTGATTCTTTTAATGGTCATTCTTATCAAAATACTTCAAAAATTTACAAATGTTGCTTAAAAATTAACTCCCCTCATTTCCAACTATGGGATGATTTGTTACCAATATTAGAATCAATAAAATTTCAATCAGTAGTTAAAAGAAATGGTGTAAATCAGGTTAAGGTAGAATCGATTCCATCAATTAGAAATTGGATTAAAAATATAAAATCATTTAAAGAAATGTTTAATCACTTATATATAAATTATAATATTAGAAATGTATTAACAAGAAATTTTAATCAAGATCCGTTAGAAATTTTTTTTTGTAATATTAGAAGTAATGGTGTAAGGAATATTAATCCATCATGTAATCAATTTATGAATGCATATAAAACGTTGATTATAAATAATTATAATTCGCCACACTCAATAAATGCCAATTGTGAACAAGACTTCAATCAATCAATGCAATCATTAAATAAATTATTAAATTATAGCAATGATTATAATAGTAATGAACCTAATTTTGCATGTGATATTAATAAACTGGTGGAGGCAATGACGGAAATGAAATTTACAGATTCTTTACTGCATGTGGAAGCAAAAAAATATGTCACTGGTTACATTATTAAAAAATCCAAAACTAAAGTTTTTAGAAAATGTATGGACTGCTTAAATGATTTATGTAAATCAGAAGTTGATTATGATTCCTTTAATTATGAAATTGATTATACAAAAAAATCATTATTCCATCCTAGTGATCAATTTATAAATTTAATGAATGAAATGTATTATGTCATTGTTGCATGCCTCAGAGAAAATCCAGAATCAGTATTTATAAAAAATAAAATTTTATTTTATATTGATTGTGCATGTGATTTTAGTATGCTTACATGTAATAAACATAAAAATGATTTAAAAAAAATTATATCCAATCATTGTATTAAGTTGATTGTACAAAGTTGGTGTTCGGGAGTTAATCGGATTCTAAACGGAAAATTAAGTACTTTTGATAAGAATGACAAAATAAAGCAACAAGCTCATGATTATTTTCTAAAGAGAAGAAAAAAATAAACTATTATATTATATTTTTTTTGTTTCATTTACGGTAATACAAAGTATACAAATTAATTTTAATACAATTAAAGTAGAACCCCTACCAAGCAAAACCTGAATACAGCGCCATCTATGAATTACTTTTGGAATGTATCCTTTCATTACAGCGCCATCTATGGAACAAGGAACACTGATTTTAAAATAGTGAATCCTTGAGTTGCGCATCTATACCAAATATACTGTATAGTCTATGGAAACGCGTAAGCGACATGAAATCGCAATGACTAAGGGAGTCTTGAAATCGGCGGCGCTTACGATGTTTTGGCCGCGAGAAAACTATTCTATCAGCGATCGGCGCTGCATGTTTTAATACTTTGGTTAGACGATAATCGACTGCTAATTGTGTTAGCGCTTATGTTGTTTGTTTAGCGCTGTAGGTTCGCCCGCTGGCCGCGCACACCCCGCCACCGTAGGTAAAATCGAGTTGGGAGAATATTTTTGTTTGGCATTGCGTCTCTGGTTTACCTTATAACTCAATGGTTAAAAGCTTTAAATGGCTATATCTAGATGTTAAAGTGCGCGTCAGATAAGCCAGCGCGCGAGGGGTGGCGCTGCTCGCTAACATTGACACTCTTAAACAAACAAAATAGCAGACGAAATTTTTGTTCCAATTTTGACCACCGGCGGACTTATCTGGCGAGCATTCTATAGCCAAATATGCTTTATAATATAGCCATTTATCGCTTTGAACAGTCAAAAACCAATGATTTTTGTAAGTTAAACGCGATAAATAGCTATATCATATCGTGTTTGGGTTATGCTAGCCGGGCCGCAGTGGTGACCTTTAAAACATACTAGTGTTGTTTGTTTCTTTATATAAACTTGACATAAACCGGCTAGTCGAAGTGAGCTAACTGGAAAGACATTAAAATGTTATTATTGTCAAAACAATTATGAAACAATACATGGCTTTACGAGCTAGAGTCTTTTGCCTTTTCAAATGGGAGAAGAAATTTATGAAAAGTGACAACTGATTTGATTTTGACATTTTGTTTTATTTATTGTCGACTTTTTAATTCAGCAAGTCATTAATCTAAACTTATAGTTTTTGATCCATCTTTTAGATGTATTATTACGTCAAGTAATAAACAAGGATTTGTTATAATGCTATGAAATAGTACGAATAAATTGAAATGAATAAATGAACTGGTTCCAAGTCTAATGGAGTCCAATAGTGTACCAGCAGAGTTTGGGCCACTGCCCAATATAGTAGACGTTGAATGGAAACTGGA
Organism: Cataclysta lemnata; assembly: GCA_963931975.1. Classification (NCBI taxonomy): domain Eukaryota; kingdom Metazoa; phylum Arthropoda; class Insecta; order Lepidoptera; family Crambidae; genus Cataclysta; species Cataclysta lemnata. The sequence goes on from OZ008352.1 coordinate 1,505,172, forward strand.
AGTTGTAACTAACAATCCAGGAGTTGGTTCAGATAACTTGTTTTACACCGTAATATTGAAAACCGATTGTGGCAGTGACATCAGATTCACGTGTGGAAGTCAACAACTACAAGACTTGGTGTACAAATTGAAAGACTTAGTGAGACACTGTGAAAAAGTAAAAAATGATTTAACATAAGTGGTTAATATAATGTTATAGTCGAAATGTAAAATTGTTGATGCCAGCGAATGTTATGAATATAAGTACTAATATACCAATTTAGATGACTTTTCTTTCATGGGCAAAATAATAAAATACTTTGACTATTTAGTATAGCTTTATTCTGAAAATACAGTATAATAATATAGTGAGAACACAAGTGAAACAATTCCGTTGCACAAAATACATCACAGTATAAACAAAAATAACTTAAGTGGAAAGGTAAGCTGCATTTTCTGAGTAATTTAATTTTTACTACCAATCACTTAATATAGTTTTATCTTAAAATATCACATTACCAACAACTACACTAGAACAACATTAGAGATGACATTTAAGCTTTATTAGGAACAAAATTGTTAATTCTGGGCTTAGTTACAAACATTTTTCAGAAATTTATTCATTAGTCTGATAACTTATTTTAGAACCTTACAATGACTGCTTTAAAATTTTGGTTATACAGTTTGTTTATAGTATACCAAGTTTTTAAAGAATTGTAGAATCACAATTTTTTTTAACAAAACTGGCCTAAGGTTTTGGTACAAAGTTATAAACGGATAACAGAATGTAGTGACGAGACATGTGCACATGCTTTATCCTGCCCGTTTATGGGATATACAGGCTGAGATCTAAACATACATCTATGTTTTCCCGCACTAGAGAATCACAAACCTAACTAGGAAATGTATACTCGGGTCAGGTAATTGATATCCATTTGTGTTCTTTTTCCTCAAGGTGCAGAAATAAGGTATTGCAATGTTGTTGACATGTTAATAAATGCAATCAATAGATATACAGTACTGTCGGACTTAATTATTCTTCTGAAAGAGACAATATAAAATGGACTCTTTCTAAAAATAGCTTTTAGTTAATATACAATTTAGAAAGAAACGTGTGAAATGATTCACTTATCAACTATGATTTATAAAAGTCAGTTATCCATGGATTCTCTGCGCTGGAGCAGGTTATTTAACTGCTTAAAGGGCATTGCAAAAATATTTTTCATAATTTTTTAACCTTATTGCAAATCGGTTAAATTCAAATTATAGTGGTGGCAACATTTTTACCACTGCCCTATAAAGGGTTACTTTAGTAGTTTAGTACAATCTACATGTTCCTGAGACTGGCAATCCAGACACACATTTCTTGGCAACCAAGACAAATACAGCGAAATAAAATTTTGATAAGGGTTTTAGGTACCAAAAAATATTGTTTTTAATTTTAGTCTATAAAGTTCCATACCTACAACAGATAGTTATCTCGAAAATGCTCTTTACCAGATAATTAAATAAACATATTTGAATTGATTTTATATTTGGGTGCCCTTCCCCTATATTGATACTGAATAAACACATTTTTCACATCATATTATGCAAAACACTTTTTTTTTAATTGGGGGTATTTGCATAGTAAATCTACAGAGTAGCATATATCATAAAATAGCTACATAATCTCCTAATTTTTTGGACATCTAACAAGATTGTGTAGTAAAATAGTGATTTATCTTAGCCAATAATTACATCTACTGTTTACACTAATTCTGAACAACTGTATAGCTGGTAAATATCTACTGATAATAAATTCAATATGGAGAAAATGATAAATGAAGATGTTTCTCAAGAACCAATGTTACATATCAATGTTTAATAAACCAATACAAATATAGATAACATAATACTTTTATGTAATAAAGGAACCTAGGTAGCTAATATACCTAAAACTAAGAAGCAATCCTGTCATAATATTGATATTACTAGTAAAGAATACCTACACACACTCACTAATAAAAACACAGTAAAGCAATATTGAGAAACTCTTTGTTAAAGTTTATAATTATGTATTCATCGCTTATAGAAAGAAAATGGTTTCCCAAGGTACTAAAAACAGTTTAATCAAAAATGAAAATTATTATATTCTCTGTACAGAGTTATTTTTCTTTATTATTATTATCATATTTGAACAGTACCTGCAAATAATACTTTGTATCAAATTAATTATAAAGAATCCAAAGGCTCAGTTCTACAGTTTACTTACAGGGCTATATGTAATAAAGAGGCACAACTAGTAATTGGTTATGATTATTAAAAAGAAATTATAAACAAATGCAAGGATAAAAACATTAACAAATAACAAATTAAAAATTTCGAAGCTATCACACAATTTTTAAGAGCTAAGTAACAAATTTTATAAGCCATGTGCAGGAATAATAAAAGTAAAACTTAACTTAAAAGGTACCTACTTACTATATATATAAAGCAAAGAAATAAAAACAATATTTGGTCAATATTTTTTAATTGCACTGGCATAAGTGGGTTAGTAAGTAATTATATTTTTTGTTATTCAATTACAATTTAGAATATACCCTATACTTTAAACTACTAAGGAAATCACATTGTTTTAAACAGACAGTCTACTAGCTACCGCTTTTTTTATCTTACCTTCATTTTTATCTATTTTCATAATAATTTTGAAGTACTAGAACACATCCGATATAGCATCATATATTTTCGATGTCTTTCGACATCTTAGGCCGGAACGCCTGAGATCTTCACCACGCTAGTAAGTACCACTGGGTACCTACAATCCAAATATCACATCAGCACAGTCATTAGCAAGAACGTTAGCATGCTGTAATATTGTTGAATTTACATTCTTAGTTGTGTCTACTATGATATCGAGGAATTTATAGATACTTAGCTGGCCTAATACCTACTAAGTTCTATTTTATCAATGATATTAAATTTTGATGTACTTTCGATATTCTTAGCTTTATACTGCTGTCCATCAGATTCTAAATAGGCAATAACATTTTAAGATTCGATAAATAATATGTACTTACATTAAGCACATTCTCTCAAGTAGCAGAATAGAATCATAAGTATGTATTCTGAAGTGATAGCAATAATTTAAAACTTTATTCATAAGTTTTACTTTAATAAATGACCCATTCTTTTTACATTTTCAATATTCAATTTATGTCAAAGGATAACTAATTTAATTTGATATTCCATTAACGGTATGATGATATTGAAGAAGATGAAGAAGAAGAAACTAATCACCTCCTCCAAAAATGGAAAGTACTTAAAATTTAAATCCATCAGTAACACTATCAGTTAAAATTCTTCAAAAAGTTGCCTCTCATAAATTATGTAAAGAATTGTATCTGCGGGCAATCTTGACAATGTACAATCAACAGCACATCAGACTATACAAAACTGTCAAATTTATGCAATCGATTGTCGGGCTTAACTTATTTGATGTAAAGTACATAGTCGACTTGACATATTGTTAACCGTGACGTGCTATTGACTGTACCTACAATGGTAATCATGGGTCCTATATGGCCCGTGCCTCAGGGACTTTGACACGTTAAATACTTTTTAAAAATATTGGACGTTTCTGATATGTGCTTCATAGGCGTCGTCCTAATAGAACGCGATGCGCTATCATCGCGAGAGCCAACGACGCGAGCATCGCACGCATACAAACACGGCCGCGTCGCGCGATTGTCTGTTTGATGGACTGGACACCTTTTTGAGTTCAATACGAGTTCGTACGAGTAAAATTCGCGCGAATTGGCGATGATTGCACAATCGCTTTCTATTAGGACAACGCCATAGAGCACTTGGATAAGTATTGCATCTTGCCTAGGACACCCTGCTTTTGCGTCATGACGATTCATAAAAGTATTTATTATAATTTATAATTCATACCAGTGATATAGCCTGCTCACCGTAGGATGATACGCATAAAAGCTGCCATATTCATACATATTTTCATCTATCCCTTTCACACATATCCTCTTTTTATATTTGCTACCTGCTGTCACAGAACTCATCCCAGTTGAAAAAAGGTATAAGCAAGCAGTAATAGTAGCCAAGTAACACGATACACCGTTGCTATCCGACAAACGTCAATTTTGACAACTACTCTCACATCTGACACGACAGTCGCCATGTTGTTTTTTAATATACTCGTTCGAATAGATTGGCCACTTGTTTAGCAATCTGTGAATAAATTGATGTTGACTTTGACGTTGACAGCTTGAGTAGTAGCGCTCACAGGGAGAAGAACTTGAGGAAGGCGGCGGGAGGCACCGGGTGGGGGGCCAACGGACCCCCGGCGCGTTCTACCCGCGCGCGGTATTCCTCGCACTGGCAACATTCATTCAAATGTCATTTTGATTTTTATACGATTATTATTTTGTTATTTATTTAAACACTATTAGGTACTTAAATATAAATGTAAGAAAAAATAATACAACGAAAATTGTGGTTAGAAAAAGTTGGAAAAATTATAGTCATGCGGGAATCGAACCCGCGTCCTCTGCAATCCGGGCAGATGCCTATACCACTCGACCAACCAACACGTTAGCTTGTCGAAATTTCTCCTTTAACCTTTACCTACACTTTACGTTGTAAGCTAACGGATACCTACGCTCGCAAAGTAAGTTTTCTAACATCCAAAACAGCAATTTTTACAAATACCGCGCATTTAGTTGCGAGGGTATCAGTAAATCTGTTGGCTTACAAGGTAAAGTCTAAAGGTTAGTCGGTAAGTTTTAACTGACCTCTTGTATTGGTTGGCCAAGTGTTTCCTAACCACAGATTTATTTGTGATTTGGTATATTATTTCATTATTTTTAAATGAATATAAGTAATGTGAGAGTGCAATCGCTTCTAAAAAACAAAAGCGATGTAACTCAAAATTGAATTCCAGCAACAATAACCGTTACTGTCATGAAATTAGAACTCACAATGCTTCAGTCAGAGTATTTTTTTGAGTTGTGCCTTTCTTGTGTTAAACGTACCTGGTCCGCGATGCAAGGGTGGCCGAGCGACCTCCAGAATAGGCACTTGCAGTGACGACAGAGCGAGAGGGTCTCGGCGTACTGAGCGTCCTCCCTTAGGCCATAAAGCCTGAAATTAAATAAATATAACATTTATTACCAAGGGCAGTAAAACAAAGAATAATTAAGAATGTCTCAGATCGCAAGTACCTATTTGATGCCCAAGCTGAAGGCGAGGGCGTTGGTAAGTATAAAATTTTATGTCACCCTCTGACTAGGAAGTGAGATTTTCCGTACCTGTAGTGGGCGGATAATGCCACTTTCTGGTCTAGTCTATTACTAATATTATAAAGCTGAAGAGTTTGTTTGTTTGGTTAAACCGCGTTAATCTCAGAAACTAAGGCCAGGGTTCACCAACACGTAAACAGTCGATTATTATTTAACCGGTTCTTTTTGACATTTCACAGTATGGAAGAAATGTCAAAAATAGACGGTTAACTTTTAATCTCTTGTTTTACATGTTGGTGAACTCGGGCCTAAGGTGTGTTAGAGAAAATTACAGTGTATAGAGGAGATCACTAATATTTAGTGACCTAACAATAGGCATGATGACTAATTTTGAAAAATTACACTATGTTTTTCTTACGTGTCTACTTTACCCAGAATAAATTATATTTTTGCATTGAGTTATAATTTGTAAAAATTTTCGATTTTGATAGAGAAAATATATTTTGAATAATTCAATTTAAAATTTCCGCCAAAATAGCAATGGCGTCTGTGTGACGTCACTATTTCGTAAAAAAGGTCAGTTTCTATATTAAACTAGTGAATATGATTGGCAAATAAAATGTCAAAATGGAGATAGCTAAATAATGACGTCACGCGGCGTTTTAGCAAATATGACGGATTGCTAAGTTTTGTACGTTTATTTTTATAAAATAAATATCAATCACAAGTATAATCTGTTAACAATTTACTATAAACGAATCTCCTTATCCTAAATTATTATTATAAATCATTATATCAGTGATTCTTTGTTAGTGTCATCATCCCTATTCATGTGGTGTGTCGTGTGTGAGGTGTATTTAACTCACTTCCGGAGCTGGTGGAAGGTGGCCCTCCAGTCGTCGGCGTGGTGCGCGGCCAGCTGCTGCGGCGTGAAGTGGAACCGCGCGAGGTCGCGCCACACGCGCTGCTCCGAGCACACCGAGCCCATCACCTGCCACGCCGACGACGCCGCCTGCCACATCGTCTACTATTGGCGTTTCGCGAGCGGGGTAAGGTGTCTGTAACGCTTTAAGCGTCTCACAGACACGTCAGCGGTCAGCGTGGCGGGCAGTTGTAACGTAGGCAACATGAGGCTTAAAGACTCAATCAAACAGCAGCGGTGGCGGGATGATGGCGGTGGCGAACCCGAACAAACGTTCACCACCTCTTCTTCTCCCTGCCTTTATCCTACTCTAAGTAGGGTCGGCACAACATGTCTTCTTCTTCCACTCTCCTCTATTAGACGTGAACATGAACTCCCCTTTTTTCCATATCATCTTTCACACAATCCATCTATCGCTTCTTCGGTCTTCCTCTCATTTTAGGTCCATGCACATCCATACTTAACGTTGACCACCCTGGTTTGAATAATAACCTGCGTTACGACTGCCCGCCGCCGCTGAACGCGTCTGTCTGTGAGACGCTTTACTCTTGGCCAAGCGTTTGGCGAGCGAGCTAAAGTATCACACTCTCTGTAACGCTTTACTCTCGGGAGTCGAGAGACACTGTTATATCACACTGAAAGCGAATTGAGACGTGCAGGTGACAGCAGAATACAATTGTCACTACCCCCATCTCTGCCGTGGGTGTCGTACAAGGCGACTAAGGGTACACGCAGCGATGAGTAATGGGCAGCAGCAGCATTCCTCTTATACTACCTAGCAATATATTGCTGCGAAATGTCGGTGTTATTTTACCTCTGCCTACCACTTGGGTGATATAAGCGTGATTTTTGTATGTATAAATCACCCCTCTTTATCCCCGAAGACTAGGCAGAGGTCTAACGGGCACGTAAATCGCAGTACCTACATATATTGGTTGGTGATATAAGAGTAGCGCTGTTGCCCGTTATTCATCACTCTTGACCCTAAGTCGTCTTATAAATGGACTTTATTATTCATAGATATCAATGTTCGGTTCACTTTCCGAAAGTTTTCTTACAAATTTTATTTATCAAAATTCATTTCCGAGGAAAAAGCAAAATAATTGTAAAATGAATAAATAAACTGTCAAGGAATCAAACGTGGAGATGGCTAAAGGTCACGTGAGTAACACAAACACAGCTATTTTAGAAAATAAGTAAACAAAGTACCCTTGAAAATACTCACATCCAGGTCTCTGTGATCGAATAACCTCAGCAGAATGTCTCTGATGCATTCTTCGGGCAGATCGTGGAGTTTGGGCACCACTTCGGGACCGGGCTGTGGAACCAGAAAACGTCTCATTATACACGCGGTCATATTCAACCTTAGTATTAATGAGCATTCGGGCCTAGCCTGGTGTCCCATTTATATGTTATTTATCTAGAGATCGACACATCTTATCCCGTACTAGATATTCTGTCCGACGACCGAAACGTGGATAAAGTAGGCCCCCTACAAGGTAGACCAATGATCTGGTAAAGGTCGCGCGAAACTGCAGGATGCGGGCAGCATACCTAGGACCGATCGGTTTGGAGATCCTTGGGTGAGGTCTATTCCTAACAGTGTGCGTCTTTCGGCTGAAATAATGATGATACCAATACTCGCATATGCCTCCAGTGCGCGCTAGCCATCAAAACCTCTTATGTAGACGACTTTTACACGTCTATATGTTGATTACTATATAAACTAGTTTAAGACTTGCTTAATGTTGCTTAGCCTTCTGTTTAGAAGGATTCCTTGAATTCCAAATATCGATGGAAGGAAATAATAAAGAATTCGGAAGGAATCCTTCAATATCTCCCGAAATCATCTCGAAGTTATTCAAATCTTTAGTTGGTTCTCATGGAATGCCAGAACCATACGAACCTCCTGTATCCGTATAGAGTCAGCAATGCGGTTTATTCTGGCGATAGCCGTGTCGTGGTGGCCCCAGAGAGCGCGCGAGCCCAAGGGCCGGCCCCAGCACGAACCTCGCTCGGCCTCCACCGCCGCCGACAGCGCCACGACCAGAGCCCGCAGGGCGTTCAGGTTTTGTTGAGACGTCGCCACTGGGGATTTGGGTAACGTTAAAATATTCCTATCACGTCAGGTTGCAATGGTAAAGACAGTCGTGGAAAATCCTAGAGATATACTATAAACAATATCGATGGTGCAGCTGCTAGAAGGTACGCGGTTGCTATGATAAAGACAGTCGTGTCAAATCCTAGAGATGAACTATTCACAATATCAATGGTGCAATTGCTAGTACGCTCGGCCTTTGCGCGATCACTCGATGGATGACCAAAAATATATTATCTCGAGTTCCATGCTTCGGAAGGCATGTTAAACGGTTGGTCCCAGGTACATCTGCAGTTTTTAACAGCTACCCAATTCGCACTGAGCCAGAGTGGTGGTAGGTTAGAGCTCTTTTTCCCGTTAGAGCTCTTTATCCATAAGGAAGGCTTGTGCCCCAGCAGTAGGGACAATCAAGGGCTGGTGATAATGATGATTTCCCAAATTGTACTAAATACGTTCTAATACTAATTATTACAACGCTGCTGGAGGTTAAATTGCTGACGTAAAGGGTTGTATTTAGAAAATTGAAATTATTACGCGAGTCACGTATCTGAAAAGATCATTGAGCACATTAGATGCTGGGTATATTGTGTAGCGTACCAGCCTATATGCAATATATTAATAAGACGTGTCAGTACACGTCTTATTAATATATTGCACCTACAATAAATTATTGTCACAAGGTGACGACAAAGCAGAATACAAAATCAAAACTTCATATTATACTTACCTTGGTCAGCGAGTTGTTCCAGCATGGAGAGCAGAAGTTTCTGCGCTGCGCCAGGCAGGTGTGTGAGCCTTTGTCCACCTAGCAGCAGCTCAAGCAGAGCGCAGATGTAGTTGAACCTTCGCACATCGCGGACCGCTGATGAGAAGTCCAGGCGTCGCACCGCTTCCGATAGGCCGTTGAAGCCTGCAATCTGAAACAAAGGTACTTTAGACACCCTTGCTGTTGTTTAACTGGTCTATCTTCAAAAATCAATGATTCCTGATATATTTTCATTATTATCATCTTTTTATCCAAGAGACTTTCTAACCACAGTTTTCTTTGTAATTTACTAGGTCTATCAAGTAGACAGACACCCCAACAGACTATATATAAACATATATAGACTATATATTGAGCTGTTCTGTAGGCCTATTCGCTAACTTTTTGACACTAATGGATAAGTAAATAGTTCGGTGATCATCAACTGTCAAAAAAAGTTAGCGAATAGGCCTACTGAGCTCTTTTGATCTGCCTTTTTTAAAATATCCGACATAAATAAAAGGGAACATAAAATTCTCATAGATTTTACACAAAATTTTCAATAAAACTGGTAGAATTAATAATGAACTCACCTCTCGTGTGCATTTGATAGTTATATGGCAATGCGGAGGTACCCTGTTCACGGAATCATTTGTTTTTTCGGAGTCCTCTCCTTCATTTGACCTGGAAAAAATTATGATAATTTATAAACAATAACTATAGTAAGTTTAATTAATTGTGCATTAGGCGCTTTTATATGTAACTAATTAATTTAATTTCCTTTCCAGAAAATATCCTTCCATACTGGCTGGGCAGCGAAAAAAAAAATAACGTACACATGCCTGCCCCGACTCACCGTAAAAGTGGATCGAGAAACATTTGCCCATTGTATAGCACTTTGAGGCAACCAAATGGTAGAAGGCAAACCATCAAAAACAACAATATACCGAAAGGGTGTCCTGCAGCCCCCGTAGCACGGGCCGTAGACACATCTCCTTCGGGGGAAAGCAAATCTTTTCCTCTCGCTCTAACTCCCACTAAATCCCGAGACAAAACACTGTCAAGTGGTGGAGACGGACTTTTCCACGTCCCCGTGCTAGGCCCGCAGGTGGCTGGCCGCAAAACCTTGAGCAGTATGAATTAGAATCTATTTGATTTTAATTTTAACATTATATAAATGTTAGAAAAATTAGTACAAAGATTTTGGTGGTTAGAAAAAGAATTTCGAAAAATTATGATCTTGAGGCGGGAATCGAACCCGCGTCCGCTGCTATCCGGGCAGGTGCCTGACCGCTCGGCCACCCAAGACATTATCACAATTAGAATCTGTTCATCGGTCCCTCTGCATGATCTTTTCCATCCATTTTTTATACATTCATTTAACACTAGTACTTTTTTAGTGTGATGGATTTCTGCACTGCACCTTCATCCATAAATTCAGAAATTGGATAATTAGTTTAGAGGTTTTCTATGCCTAATTATTGAAAAAATGTTGATGTCATGTTGACTGCTTCGAGTGGACACTACACCAGTCGGCTTGCATTAATTTTTCTAACCACAGCCATAGGAGGTCAAGTTAATATCAATCTCACTGGTTTGCATTAAGGCAAACTTTCAACCAGCCAGCACCCAGCATGTCATGGCGAATAATCCAACATAATCTTCACAAGCCGCAGTGAAATCGCAATTATGTGAAAGCTAGCTTGTCTAAGGGCTACTGGAAGATGTTAAGCCGAATGGAATGAACGAATAAACGCACAGAAAACCGCTTTCACTAAACGTTTATCGACAATGACTGCATACCTGCAGCCGTGACTGTAGATAAAACGTGCAATCTCTTGACTACTTATTATAATCAGAATGTCGTCCATGTAATAGTTTGATGACTACATGGATGACATTTTGATCTCAGAATTTAATGCATTCTCCGCTGCTTATAAATCAAATTTTGTCCGTGGTGCTGCGCTGGGACATAGACATATTTGGTCCTGCCAGGAAATCATACATTATGAAAGAAATTGCCATAGTCCGTTTTTTGCTTTCGATGTCATGGGAATAAGATTAATTCCATGTTTAACCTTTGTTCCTTGCTGTACTGTTTACCTGGCAATCACTTTGGTTTGCTCTCGCACAACTCTCTTGCCTCGCTCACATCAGTCATTCTTTTAAAAACATCTCCTTTTATTCCTGCCTCTTCGGATCCCAGCTTTTTTGATAACATTACTGATTTGGTCAGTAAATATTCTGCTGGGTCGTCCTCTCTAGGCCAGTACTTTCGCGCTATATACCTCTTTCGTTATTCCTCTTTCATCTATCCGCTCCACGGGGTCAAATCTTTATCTTGTTTTAATTTTTATTTTATGAGATCCTTAGAGAGAAGATTAGTCTTCGAGATTTTTTTACATATTATGTTTATGCAATGATAATATAAGAAGGCAGAATTTAATAAAGAAGGCTTTCTATTCTAATGCAGATTATAGTTTACATAAATGATATAAAACAACTACTGATTGCTTCTATCGACCTTTTTCTTCCCTATCAAGTCTGAATTTATTCAAACGCGATAAGTACGTAGCACTTTAAAAATAGTGTGCCTGACAAGCGAAATCAATACCTGACTATTTAGGAATAGGGTGCAGTATAAATATGAACGGGGAAATGTCCGAAAATAGGTCACCGGTTGCTAAACGTGACCCACTTCGAGCGTCCGGCATCCCCTGACCTCGGTCGGCTCAAGGGTACAAGGAAACAAGGGCTCTTGGTGCATTGGTTGAAATGAGATGCGTTCCAGTTCAACAGACACTTTGAAACTACTGATTTAGATTGCATAATTTTTTGAGGTTATTCTTGTCACCTTTGGTCCAAAGATTTTGGTGGTTAGAAAAAGTTTTATGAACTTTTATGAACAGCCAAAGCGTGTCCAGAAAGGCTCGTATGGCTGTTCATAATGGAGTGCTGGTCCCAACATTAATGTATGGAAGTGAAAGTTGGGTATGGCAGAAGAAGCATGAAAGTAGAATAAATGCAGTAGAAATGAGAGCGTTGAGGAGCATGGCTGAGAGATCGATTGTATAACAGTGTGATAAGAGAAAGGTGTGGTTTGAAAGAAGATGTAATGACAAGGATTGAGAAAGGGATGCTCGCATGGTTTGGTCACGTAGAAAGAATGGATGAAAGGAGACTGACAAAAAGGATATACATGGCGAAAGTGAATGGAGAAATGGGAAGGGGAAGGCCTAGGCGGATCTTTCATAATCAAATTGAAAGTCTATTTAAAAAAGGGTCAAGAGTACCCGAAACCGACGGGCATGCATGAAGAGTCTAATGAGATTGGATGAAGCGAAAGAAGTATGTAAGGATCGTAGCAAGTGTAAAGAAGTGATCTCTGCCTACCCCTGTGGGATAAAGAACGAAAAAGAACGAAAAATTATGGTCTTGATGCGGGAATCGAACCCGCGTTGGCCGAGCGGTATAGGTCCTATACCTGTCCGGATTGCAGTCGACGCGGGTTCGATTCCCGCAACAAGACCATAATTTTTCGAACTTTTTCTAACCACCAAAACCTTTGGTCCCCTATCCTGTTGGCCGAGCACGGGACGTGGACAATCTCTCTCCACCACTTGACAGTGTTTTGTCTCGGGATTTAGTGGGAATTAGAGCGAGAGGAAAATCTTTTATTTTTCCAGAGGAGATTTTCTCCACGTCCCGTGCTAGGCCTACTGATTCAGATTGCAGAAGTGCATGCGTGAGGACAGTGATGAGATTGAATGAAGTGAAATATTGTAAGGATCGCAACAAATAGATACAGATGATCTCTTTACCCCTGTGCTGTGGAAGAAAGGCGTGCCGTATGTTTGTATGTGTGTACGAAGCATTGAGTTATAAGGTAAACAGTAATAGTAGTTCAATGGTACGAAGAACATGCGGACCAAAATGGCATTTCAGCATTCCTGTTCTTATTTGGCTCAGATCTTCATACGGATGAGCAGTCTACTGCCTGATCGTAGATAAAACCACATAAACAACTACTCACTTTCGCATTATATCAGTGTCTAGATAATAATAAACGTATCGCAACATCTTCCATTTATTGCAACCTACATAGGCAGCCGGTCTAGCTCAGAACCGTCTTTATACCGTTACACACAAGAACCTTTTCACTTTGAAGCTGAAGTAAGTAATTAATGTGATGTCATCAACTCCAGTTAGTAAGACCTTTCGACATGCATTCACTCGTACTGCGCATCCGTTATAGCTGTATTGAGAGAGGGAAGGCGAGGGGCTCAACATAAATTGGCTAACGCAAAATAGTGCAGGAAGGTCGATGACACGCGATTCGCTTTCTCTTGTTGACATACGAAAAAGGGAAGCGACAGGGATAGTGCATCGTTAAACAAAGAAAGATAGTGTGGAAAAATAGCGATAGTTTTTAGAGATCCATACTAGATTATTGAAGGCTTTGTTTGATTTTGGTTAAGCAGCCGCAAACATTTCTGTAACGTGTTTAACGTTGTTAACAATTTAACTATTGAGTAGGGTAAATGGGATTAAAGCTGGCATATGGCCTAATAATGCCTGAAGCGGATATCTTTGCAGAAAATTATTCATAGCAACCGGAGGGAGAAGGTGTGAAAAAATAACGCAGAATGTGCCAGACCTGACTCACCGTCGTCAAAGTCGACTAAAAGAGATTCCCCGGTGTAGACCAATAAGCACCTTAGGACACCAGAATGGTGGAGGGCACACCACCAACACAAACCCAAAGAGTGTTGGTATAAGGCAGGCGACCTTCAGCAGTTTGGATTGGAATGTTGTCTTCCCAATCACTCTAACCGTTCATCGATCTATCGACATGGTCCTTTCCGTCTCTTTTCTATACATATTTTAATTCATCACTAGCAGCTTTCCGGTATGGTGGATAATATGAATTAAAAGGGAGTGGACCACTTAGTGGCGTCTGACCGATATAAATGGAAGAGGAAGCATACTGCTGCGCCGACACCAGTAGGCCTATTCCCTAACTTTTTTTGACAGTTAAAAGTGATGATCACCGAACTATTTACTAATACATGCTGTTATCACAGGACAAGTGTCACAATAGCCTTATAGTAAAGTAGTAATGGATAAGACAATAGTTCCGTGATCATCACTTTCAACTGTCAAAAACAGTTAGCGAATAGGCCTACAGATAAACTGGGAACAGGACAGTAAGAAGAAGAATATTCTTAGCTGAGTCCCAAAGTAATTTTCAAAAACCACGAAGACGACATGGAAGATAGAACACATAATAATTATAACTAACCAAGCATATTATATTCCTTGAGATCTTCACCACAGCCCACGCGTGAAAGTGCTAAGTAGATGTCAGTCGACGTCAGCATCTTCGTGTTATATTCTACCTCGGGTGTCATTAAAGATTATGTACAGTACGAGGCGGTATAGAAATGGAAAGTACGATGTCCGTGAACCGTACGTGTTGATGGACACAAAAAAAATAATGGTTGCGAGTGAAATTGGAGAGCTCAATATCTGTCTTGCCGCGTTTTTAAAAAGTTTATTTTATCCTTATTACAAAGAAAATAAAGTCAGAAAAATTATTGTCTAGATGCCGGTATTAGAAATTTATTTCTACAGCCTGTTGTAGCCGTGGCTTACACCGTGAAGTTGAATGGTTGGAAACATTTCGTCAAGAGTTGATGAAACGACTGATTAACGGTTCATCAAACGACTGAACACACTAGCCGATTGTCTTTTATCACAGAGACAGTTTTTAAATTACGATACAGTGTGATAAATAAATACGACACACAAAACTAAACGACTTTCAAATAAAATAAAACAACACAAACGGATCAAATTTCCCCAACGATATACACTTAATCATACTACATCATTGAGTTATAAGATAGTAATAAGGTAGTAGTAATAGTAGTCCAATGTATGTACTACATTATCTAATACCCTTTTTGATATTTAAGTGCAAATCGATTGTATTGTATGCGCATGAATAATGTATGAATGTATGTGATGCTGTGGCCAGAAAAACAAGAAACCTGAGGCGCCACAGTCGCTGTTTTCGATACAAGGTCATTCTTTTAGGCAGCAGAAATTAGTTCTAATAATGTTCGAAATATGGTGCCCAACACAATTCTCCGTCATCACAAGACGGTAAAGGTGGAAAGTGATTGGTAGGCAGGTAGTTATGTACGGTCAACAGTACTGCAGACTACCCATTACCCTAAACCAACACTGTAGACTATAAACTATATACTATTACGTGGTGATTGATGACTGTACTGTAGACGTAGATTGAAAATGGATTAAAATCCGACAAAAAAGTTTTTAGATTATTGCTAATTATTATTATTGAAATACCCCAAATCTCTCACAAGGCGACTAAGGTACTAAATCAATTATGAGGAATGGGCAGCAGCGTTCCTCTTATACCACCTAGCAATAGCAATATACCTACTGCGACTTTTGTGCCCGATATAAATTGCAATAGGCTCGCCACCTATTACATGGGACCTAACATAATTGGCGAAGCGTGAGTGCTAGTTCACCTCTGCCTACCCCTTCGGGGATATAGGCGTGATTTATGTATGTATTAAATACTTAAATTACAAGGTTGGGTCTAGGCATTAGTTCTAGCAAAACTCTTTCTTAAAACTGACGTCGTCTAATATTGAGACTTCCTTCTGCGTCACTATGTCAATTGATGCGCAATTTCCCAAAACTAGATCGCCATTCATTTCTCGGTCGGCATTATAGCATAATTGTGATAATAATTCTATTATCACATCTGCGTCTGTGTGTACTCGGCTGTATTCAATGATGTGAACCTATAACGGTCAATAACTGGCAATAGCTGCATTGGAAATTTTCGTAATTAGAGTGGGCATACGAAAATAGAATAAATTCACTTCCACAGCCAAAATAGCTAGAGCTCTGGCGTGTGCAAATTACAACGTTGCGAGAGTTCTATACGGTTTGGGTTTGTTATTCTAACCAGTTCCTATAGTGCAGTGATTCCGGGTCGGCGCGTGCGCAACGATTATGACTGGCGGTCTGTATGTAATGAACGTTGTTAGTTACTGTTTCTACAAATTGGTGCGGTACTCTGTTTCGAGATACATACATACATAAAGAGCAGAATACAATTCACAACATTTCAAAAAACAAGTTTCGATAATTATGAAACCATTTGGATCTACGGTCATCTGAAACACTAACAATCATTTCACCCAAAATTTTTTTTTCAGAATTTATTATATTAAGAGATATTTCAAGAATAAAACTAAATGGCCCTAAAATGGAACTACCCTGCCTACCCCTTCGGGGATATATGCGTGATTTACGTTTCGCTCATTATTTTATGTCCCAATCCCAAAAGGGGTCGAGCCTCGAAAATAAAGATTTTAATTTTTTAAGATTTTAAGAAGTTTGCTGCAAGTGGCCCTAACTGACAATAGCGTTCGGTGTTCTAAATTCAAAATTCGAATTTCGGATCTAATAGCGTTCACATGTCAGCATGTCACATGTCGTTTTACATGTCATTACGTGTACACGCGTATGAGTTGCACCGCGCAATCCAAGGTCGTTTTAATCACAATAAAAGTTGAACTTGCAGTATTCCATCCGCGTCGTGTGGGTTACTAGACACTAGACAAGGTCAGGGATAGAGTTGTGCAATCCAATATAGAAAAAAAAAACACATCCACACCCAAACATAAATCACGCCTGTTTATCGCCGAAGGGGTAGGCTAGAGATGAATTAATGTTTCGCTAACTTAATAATATCCCATATAATAAGGTGGCGAGCCTATTGCCATCTATCAGGCACATAAATCGCAGTACAATATTGCTAGGTGGTTTTGTAGAAACTCTGCTGTACATTATTTATGGCTGTCTTATCTTAACCCTTAGTCGCCTTGTACCCATGGGAGTCAAAATGGTATGTTTGACTGACGTTGAAAAATGTATAGTGGTTTTCACCATCATCAGTCACAATCATGAAGTCCGTTACCATTAAATTCGCGCGAAGCACTCCCTAGATGCATTAATACGTGTGATACCCAAGTTGCAACATAATTTAAGAAAAACAAATCTAAAGACATGGCTGTATGGGCTAGATTCTTTGTTTCCCCTTAAAATGGGTGAAAAAAAAAAGAAACGGCATTACCAACCCAACCTTTACCAACGACAAACATTTGCCTAAACAACTTTTTTCCCGCTTAAGGGCTTAACAGAATATAAATTAAAATTTTGTAAATAGAACAGTCCATAGACAGGAGAATTGCTCGCCAGCCAATGCCCGCTGACTCGGCACCTTGGCTTTCTGCCAAGGATAATCGGCCGACGACCAACCTCTTGATCGGCACATCTGTTAACGTCCTAAAGCGTTCCCGTTTTGGAGTCGGTGCAGTTTTGTTTCATTCCTGTATCAATTAAATGTCAACCGCTAAATCCGAAAGGAGTATGGGTGTCTTCCCACCAGAGACGTGCGAGGTGACTAAGCGCCAGCGTGCAAGGAAAAACTAGCCCAATACTGTTTCCGCAAATCGGAAACGGAGCAACCCTATTGGTGGATATTTGCTAGCGCACCGCTTAGCTATCTCTCGCATCTTTGGCGGAAAAGCAGCCTTATGGCAGTGGTACATCCGAGGAGCTTGATAGCGCGTTTGGCTTGAAATTGCGCAAGCTAACCAATGTTCGCCAAGGTCGATCGTGGGTGACTAAAATAGGTATATTATCTCGAGTTGCTCTGTGCTTCGGAAGGCACGTTAAGCCGTTAACTCCCGCCTGCGTCTGCAGCCGTTAATACCCAATCCACAATGCCCCAGCAGTGGGCATATCATAGAGCTGGTGATGATGGTGAAATCCGAACGTCTGTTGGTACAGCTCGACACAATTGTGTAAAGTGACTAAAGCGCGCGATTCCTTTAAACGTTGTCCGACGGATCTTTCGTAGTCAAATTGAAAGTCTATTGAAAAAGGGCCAGGTCAAGAGTACCCGAAACCGACGGGCATGCATGAAGAGATTGATGAGATTGAATGAAGCGAAAGAAGTATGTCAGGATCGTAGCAAGTGGAAGGAAGTGATCTCTGCCTACCCCTGTGAGAGAAGGACGTGACGTATGTATGTACGATGCGTTTGACAGATTGCGATTGACGCAATTATAATATTATTATTGTGTACATTTTTATATAAAAAATTGTTCTCTGTGTTTAACGCGGCCACAACCGCATCGTTAAAAGCACAAAGCAAATAACAGAAAATTTTCTTTCGTTTCGAAAAGAAAAAATCGAAAAGTCTTTGATGCGGGAAACGAACCCGCGCCCTCTACAATCCGGGCAGATGCCTATACCACTCGGCCAGCCAAGACGTTTGATTTTGCATCATATTCGAAAAATCACAAACCAATTGTCTCACTGTCCGTTTGGGTTATGTCATTTCCTCGGTTCCATTAATTAACTGACTAGCCCGACTATCTAAGTTACGGAGTATCTAAATTACGTAGTTAAAATTTCAAAACAATGAGATGTGGTGGCCATTCTCTCGGTAGTAATGGTAAATACTTAACGACTTTAACATTACGATTTATATAAATTTGAATTCACCGACGATGCGGGATATGGTCCCGCGTCGTCTATGAATTCTGATGTTCTGATGAAGTCTGATGGTCTTGCATCGCCTATGAACTAACGTATAGTTCATACAGGAAAAGAAAGAGGCGAAGAAGGAGCTTACGAATGTCGTAAAAATCGTAAAAAACGATATTAGTAAATTCATTATTATCTAGACTCCTAGAGATAGCATCAACAACGCCTTAGAACATTGCAAGCAATATACAAAAACATTATCTCGTCAGCCTACGTTTTTGTTGCATTGTTCGTTTTTTCTCTCTCTAAAAGCCAAAACCGTGAGTTCTGATAAAAAAAACGCAAAAAGAATCCAGTTTTCTTCTTTGTGATCACTTTCTTGGTCACTCAACCGCATAACTACTTCAAAAGCTGACGTTATTGAAGTAGCTACAACAATGTCGTATCCTTAGCAGTGACCCGTCAAGACTTTCGACTATTTTGGTTAAAAGTAATCGTCAACTATTTATACTCAATCCGTTTCCTCCACCACTAGGGGAAGTGGCGCCAGAACGGGCTTACTACTACGCTTAATACGGCGTTATTACAAAGAGTGTTTAGGAAGGTTTTGATTCAGATGTCGTCTCCGTTACAAGCTATTGACCAAAAATACAGACGAATTGAGAACCTCCTTTTGTGAAGCCGGTTAAGAAGGGACAATATCAGATTGAAACACTACTTAACACTTTTTTGTAATCAGTATCATACCGTTCATGTTATTTTGTATTAATTTATCAATCAAGTTTCTATGGTAAAGTTTGTTTATTTACCATTTAGTTTTGACGATTATGTTTGGAACTACTGATTTTTTAAAAGTATATTTTTGTTTGTAATTAAACAATTAATTATTAAGGTTTGACTCGTGGATATAAAGTTAGCTATTGGGCATTGTTATCATATTTAAACCGATAGGGAGACTAAAGAATCCTAGGGGTTTCTAAAAGTTACTATGTATGCATCTAATTAAAACCTGAGCATCTGATTAGATTAGAGTGTATAAGCAGATACTACAGGAGAAACTACAAGTAGTGAATCAATATCTCAATAATACTAAACAGAGGTTGGCAGCCTCTGTGACCTAAATATCATCTAGACAGAGAGATCATGGCTATATAATAAGTGTCAGAACTAATATAAGCTAAATTCGGTCGTGATAATCCGACTAATATAGTATCTTTAACGTCTCAATTGATTCTAGAGATTTTGTAAATATTTCTGGAATTTAATTATGTTTAAGCCGGCGGGTTTAAGACAGCAGTGAGTTATGGGCAGCAGCGTTCCTCTTATACCGCCTAGCAATACCTAAATATACTGCGGTTTACGTGCCCGATAGATGACACCTCAATAATTACATTATTTTTTATTTTGATTTGAAAAATATACTGAAAATACGTGGTTAGAAAAAGTTCGAAAATGTATGTCAATAAAAATGTATGTATGTAAAAGTCGAATGTATGCCTTGATTTAAGCCGGCGGGTTTAAGACAGCAGTGAGTTATGGGCAGCAGCGTTCCTCTTATACCGCCTAGCAATACCTAAATATACTGCGGTTTACGTGCCCGATAGATGACACCTCAATAATTACATTATTTTTTATTTTGATTTGAAAAATATACTGAAAATACGTGGTTAGAAAAAGTTCGAAAATGTATGTCAATAAAAATGTATGTATGTAAAAGTCGAATGTATGCCTTGATGCGGGAATCGGACACTTTCCTTTTTTCGAACTTTTTCTAACCACAATATTCTTTCTACTTAAATAATTGGCGAAACGTGGGTGTCAATTCACCCCTGCCCTCCTTTTGGGGATAAATGGGCGTGATTTATGTACGTATGTATGTTAAGCCGGCAAATCGTGAGGCTACCTAATTGCTAATCGTCTGAAAAACGCGTACAGTCAATTGTGCGAGTGATTACACAATGGTTCCTGCTGATTCCGTCTGTGGCCCAAAAACATCGATATCGCCGATGATAAACTCTATTACGCATGTGTTAATAACAAAAATTAATGTTGACAAGGTAAGTCGCAAAACCTAAAAAAGAAAAGAAAAATTAGTTTAAAATATTACGTCCTCATGCCTTTACCATTCAGCTAAATAGGACTAAATCCCTTTAACTGCTGTCTGGATGAAAATGTCTTATTTGTTTGTTGTCTCAATGGATGTTTTATTTCTATTTATTTATCCCTATCCATGTTTTCTTTCTATTTATCCCCGAAGGCGTAGGCAAAGGTGAATTAACATCCACATTTGGCTAAGGATTTTAATACATTTGCCGAAATTCCTCCAGCCTTTCAATTTCAACTTCTGTCTGGATGATGAAGAGTTCTTTTTTGTCCTCGAGTCGATCTCTGCTAAGACATTAGAAACTGTATAGATATTGAGGTGAGTGAGAAATGTTTCCATTGGAAATGACCAGTATTTCCGAAAGTTGCATAAAGGTACTTCCTTGCAGACCACAGACTGACTGAGACTTCTATCTCTTCTGGGCAGAAGAAGTAAACATGTCCATAAGACGTTAGCATTTAAAAAACATTTTTCTAAAAGTTCGAACTTCGAACAATCGTCTTGATGCGGAGCTATCATTTTTCTAAGCACAATTTTCTTTGTAGTAATATTTCTAACATATATATGGTTTTAATTTTATTGTAATGAATGCTTTTAAAAGTTACCGGACTATTATAAAGCAATTTGCGTTTTAGTCAAATCCTATTGTATTATTAGATATTGTAGAACCTTCATCTAATTTAGTACTCTATTGATATAAGCGTCATTCTTTTTAAAGCCAACCGGATATAGACCAGACAAATATATCTCTATGAAGGCTGTAATAAAAGCACAATCATCTAGATAATCCACGTTTTCCATACAATTTCCAAATGGATCTGTCGCGTTTCGTTATCCGTCGGGTGTTTGGGTGCGGCTTGGGTGGGCGAGGTTACGGAAGACTAAAGGTCCATGCACACTTTACAGTAATTTTTACTACTTTCGGCCTTTTAATGTCCTCACTGATGAGGCACAGGGCTTCCCGATGGAAGGAAGAATTATGAAGAATATAGGGAGAATGTGCCATCACAACCCACTACGCTGGCCCAGTGCGGGTTGGTGAGTATAACGACTACAGGTGCAGTCGGGACCAACGGCTTAACGTGCCTTCCGAAGCACGGAGGAACTCGAGATAATACATTTTTAGTCACCCATCCAATGCCAGACCGAGATAATACATTTTTGGTCACCCATCCAATGCCAGACACCTACTTGACACAACCTCTCCTGAACTCCTGAAGAACTGGCCTGCTGTTGTGGTTGACTCGCATAGGTTACGACCTATCTATCGAGCTCAATGGAGTTGTATACATATTTTTTTGATTATATAAAAGAAATACCCAACATGTAGCAGTGCCGACCGCAAAACGTTGAGTAAAGTTTTGAAACAATTCTAATAATTCTCTTTGATATGCTTCAATTTTGAGAGGCGTGCAATATTGTGTTTCTGGAACGCTACTCTTACATTTTGAGGCCTTGATCTATCGAGTTTGTCTGACGATTCTGTGGCAACTAAGTGGTACTATTACTATTTGAAATGTCGACTGATAAATTACAAAAACGACCCTTATTGTCATGAATAAAGATACCATTTTCTAAAAAGAAATGTAGTAAAATTTAACACCCAGTAGAGGTTGGAAGCTCTACACTGGAAGTTGTTGAAGATTATGTTTACCTGGGACAATTTGGTAAATAATTAAGGAAGTCCAACTTCCAAAAAGAGGTCAATCGACGAATCCAACTCGGCTGGACTGCGTTCGGGAAGCTACGCGGCATATTCTAGGCCTTTCTACCACTGTGTCTGAAGACGAAGGTCTTTAAATAAGTGTGTGTTGCCAGTGATGACCTACGGTACTGAAAATTGGCCGCTTACAATCACTCAAAGCGCAATGAAGAAGGCTAAGGGCGGTGTTTCCACAGAACTTGGTAACTGACATAACCCGAAGAATCGCGGACCTTAAGTGACAGTGGGCAGGGCGCATTGTAAGGAGGACTGACAGCCTCTGGGGCCGAAAGGTCCTAGAACGGAGGCCGCCGGCCGCTTGCCTGATACCAACCCTTTTCGGATAAATATGTTGTTGTTGGTAGTATGGCCTCCACCATTTGGGTGCCTCAAGGTGCATTTCTTTCTACACCAGGCAATCTGCCTTAGCCGACTTTTCGACACCCCTTGGTTGAGTTTGGTCTGGCACATTCTGTGTTATTTTTTCGCTTCCAGGCCAGCATGGAAGCAATATAGGAACTGTATTTTGTCTACAAGTACAAGTCTGTACATATTCAAACATGGTGGGAGAATTAAAAGCCAAAATGTGAAAGCATGTTTCTGTTTTAATTTCTACGGGTCATGGACGCACTTTGGCCTTGATAGCTTAGTACGTGTCATGGACGCACTTTAACCTTGGTACTTAGCTTAGAGCTAGCTCGCCTGTGCTCCGATGCTAGGTTATAGCAACGTCTACGTAACAGTTTACCTTGAACCAGATAGATTCGTGGCTGTTTCTCTACAATTCTCTTTTGGGGGTAAGCAGTGCTCACGAAATTGATGACGTAACTAAGTCATGCACAAATCACGCATATTTTCCCGAAGGGGTAGGCAGAGGTAGAGCGCAGAAAGTAGATCCTATGTACTACGGGGCGAGCCTCGGCCACGTAAATCGCACTATATACATCATCTCCCTGCCCTGTTCCCAGTCTATCTGGGGTCGGCGCAGTATGCTTCCTCTTCCATTCATATCGGTCAGACGTCATCAAGCTATCCACTCCCTTTTGATTCATATCATCCATTACACCGTAAAGGTGCTAGTGATGAATGAATTTATAGAAAAGAGACGGAACGGACCATGTCGAGAGACCGATGAACGTAGAGAGTGATTGGAATGATAACATTCCATTCCAATCCATATACTGCTCAAAGTTTTGGCTTAGGTTTTACAGCCGGCCGCCTGCCTGACACTAACCCTCTTTGGGTATGCTGTTGTTGGTGGTTTGCCCTCCACCATTCGGGTGCTCCAAGGTGCTTATTGGCCTACACCAGTAAATCGCAGCATATTGCTAGTACTAATATTATAAAGCGAAGAGTTTATTTGTTTGTTTTTTTCCTTGGTTGGTAAAACGCGTTAATCTCAGAAACTACTGGTTCAAATTGAAAAATTCTTTTTGTGTTGGATAGTCTCTATACATAGTTATAGTAGTTGGATAGTAGGCTAATAACATTAACGCGGGCGAAGCCGCGGGCGACCACTGGTTGCTAGTATAAAGAGAGGTTAGGTATGCTCTCTGTTCAGTGTATGCAGCTGCCCAATACTCATCGCTGTCTTACTTCCGCACCCAGAGACGTCAATTAGTAATTTCATACATACATACATAAATCACGCCTATATCCCAGAAGGGGTAGGCAGAGGTGAACTAACACCCACGATTCGCTAATTATGTTAGGTCCCATATAATAGGTGGCGAGCCTATTGCCATTTATCGGGCACAGAAGTCGCAGTACATTGCTAGGTGGTATAAGAGGAACGCTGCTGCCTATTCCTTATCATTGATGTATCCTTAATCGCCTTGTACGACACCCACGGGAGAGATTTGGGGCGGTGACTACTGTATTCTACTCTGCCGTCACAACCAATTAGTAATTAATGACAAAATATTTATTCAAAATAATTATAGTCGCTAATTCTTGCCACGTCTATGGTCTAGATTGAATTTTTTTGACATTAAGTACTAATTAACGTTAATTGACGTCTCTGAGTGTGACAGTTAACCCTTAGGACACCCGCGGGGGAGATGGGAGGGTGCATGGTGACAACTGTATTTTGCTCTGCCTCTTTAATGATTTAATTATGGACTTATTCGGACCAAAGCTAGGGGATTATTGTATGTATGTGACAGTATGTGTCTGTAACAGTTGTGTCTCAATATGGAAGAAAACCAGGTTGCTGAATACGATGTGGTTATTACTCACATCGTAAAATTAGATTAAATAGCCAGTATAGAATACAGATGTCTAAATTGGTGTCAAACTTTAGCTACCAATACCTACTATAGAAACAATAAGTATGTATGCAAATATTTAAAAATAACTTAAATACTTACTGCCGCACTCAGAGACGTCAATAAACTTTTATGACTATATAATGTCAAAAATTTTCTTTCAAATATAGACCATAGACCCGGCAAGAATAGCGACTAGTTTTGAATTGTCACTTTTTGACGTTAAGTACTCATTAACGTTATTTGACGTCTCTGAGTGCGGCAGTTAAATGCAAAATGCTTACGTAAGCAATATTGATAAGTACCTATACAGTCTAGTAGGTACTCACCCCCGAAAACTGAAACGCTACTCAAAGTTTGAGTCCTGCTTAACATTTAAATATTGTCAAAATTTACGTTTTTTTCATACAATTTCTGACTGACAGGTTTGACTCCACTTAACTTTATAAGCAGTGCTCAACATTTAAGTGGCATTTCTGAATAAGTCTTTAATTAGTAGTAGTAGTAGTCTTTAATTTTTTAAACTCGATTAATGAAACAAACAACATTTCGCAGTTTGAAAATTAAATAAGGTCGTGGTGATGTTACTTCTTCGAATTTAATAATTAAATACGAATCTACGTATAGCATGTTTTTACCTATTTTGATTTCAATATTTCTGACAGAAACACACTTTATTTTACTGGGATTATTTGAATTAGATAGCAAATACCCGAGAAAAATCATATAGCGGATGTAAATTGCGCAATGCAATGGGTAATAATCGAGTAAAATTTTGTGACGCAACTGAAGAAACAAAGAGAGAAAACGAATGAAAACTTCCTCATTTCCTTCGCGTCATTCATAAAATTAGTGGTCACACTTTTATGCGTCAAGTTAAGTCTAAGTAGTAAGCGTTAAGTCTAAAAGAAAAGAAAACTTAGCCACCCACACCACCGGATTAAACACAAAGAAACGAAGGACACTCACTCACACACGCACAGGAAATCAATAATTGCTACCGACGGCAACAGAAACAGCTGATCGCATACACAAACTCACCAAGACTTTTGTTGATTGCTATCCGTGCTGTTAAAGTTAGTTAATGCGGGATATCTGCAATAGAAAACATATATGCAGGAGCCGTCACACAGAAAATACGAAAGCTGTTATACTATATTGTTATTACACACACTTGAAACTAATTATTTCCATGCACACGACTGTGGTCCACAAACAAAGGAACTGTTTGTTTTGCAACATTACTCACTTTTGCGCGGTGCATTCTAACACTTTCTTCTTCTCCCATCCTTCCTGAGTTTTTACCCATTCTTCACCGGGCGATCGCCAGTCTTTCGAAATAAAGGGCATGTTTAATACACAATTACACAACTAAAGTTCACAATAACAGCAGTGCGTGCCGTGCACCGCACGAGCGAATAGCTACAACGCGAAACGGGATTTGACGAAATTGAGCTACTCTGTATGTACTCTTTGGTTGGTTGGACGTTCTATAGCAGTCTATTCTTTATAGCATAGCCATATGTGCGAATGAAAGGTCTTGTTTAGAAAGAGAGCCATGCTTGTCGTTTGTTTTGTTTTCTTATGAGTAACGTCATGAACAGCTGTTTTTGATTTACAGTTCTTTCTTGGTCTAGTTTATTCGCATATCGTAGAGGATATACTTTTAAGCAAGCAATTCTTTCGGTAGATATTAAAAATAAATTAATTTAATTATGTAATGATAAATCAAAACCTAATTGATTTGAACATAAAATTAATAATAGAAAATGTTGAATAGATTATTGGGTGGGCATTATTTTATAGTAATGTCATTTATAACATTATTTTATCTTCAAAATTAAATATAAATCAATAGGTACTAAGTAAGAAATACTATTTTGATATAATTCAAACCATTCGGTCTTTCCGGTTACAGGTGTTTCTTTTCTTAATTTTGTTTCTTCTATGAGTACTTTTATACTCTGTGGAATCTATTTTTAGTAGTTTTTAGTAATCTGTGAGTGAATATATTCTCTGTGACATTCGTCTTGTCTATGGCGAAAAGAATATTTTTTTTAGAATACACAGAGTATTTTGAGGTTACTTTGTTGTGAATTTATTTACAACTATCGTAATGGGCGACACTTTCAAACCCAAAATTAGCAGCGGTAATCAAGATCCGGTACTGAAAAAAGCTGAGCTTGATTATATGAAAATAATTGAGCAAAAGAATCTTGAAAGGGTGCAAAAGCTACAAAGAATCAATACAAGGAATAGGATCACAGGAGCCGCTATTGGGGCAGGCGTTTTTGGTATTTATTTGTACTCAATATTTGCGGTGAAACAGGAGACTTTCTTAGACGATTTCAACGAACCAGCAAAGATACAGCAGTAACAAAATGGCAGCAACGCACAGAGCAATAAACCAACTAAGATTGCCCCCTTTACCTAGCATCAAGGATATCATCAGGTTGTACAAGCTAAGAGCACTTAGAGAATTATCTCAAAATTTTTTAATGGAACCAAGGTTGATTGACAAAATCGTTCGAGCTGCAGGGAATATCGAAAATCATGTAGTATGTGAAGTTGGGCCTGGTCCTGGAGGCATTACAAGATCTATAATTCGACAAACACCCAGAAAACTCATATTAATAGAGAAAGATCCAAGATTTTTGCCATCATTAGAACTATTATCAGATGTATGCAAAGATAAAATTGAGTTTGATATTGTTACTGGTGACATTTTGAAAACAGATATTGCTCACTTCATACCAAATGATGTAAAAACTGACTGGATGGAATCACCACCACCAATCAGCTTGATTGGTAATTTGCCATTCAGTGTATCAACTATTCTCATTATACGTTGGTTGGAGATGATTTCTAAGAAAGAAGGACCGTGGTCATTTGGTCGCACTAGGATGACACTGACATTTCAGAAGGAAGTAGCAGAAAGGATAGCTGCTCGCATTTTAAACAAACAAAGATGTAGGCTGTCTGTTATGTGCCAGACTTGGTGCAATATAAATTATAAGTTTGATATATCTGGGGTTGCATTTCTTCCGAAGCCTGATGTTGATGTTGGTGTAGTCACCTTGTCACCTCTGAAACATCCTTTGACAAAGTTACCATTTAAATTAGTTGAGAAAGTTGTACGGCAAATATTCTCCATGAGACGGAAATACTCTATAAGAGGTGCTCAGACACTATTTCCAGAAAATGTTAGAGAAGAGATGGCACTAAAAATGTATGATATGGCAGATATAGATCCTGTGACACGGCCATATCAAATAGCAAATATGGAATTCG
Source organism: Cataclysta lemnata (assembly GCA_963931975.1). Lineage (NCBI taxonomy): Eukaryota > Metazoa > Arthropoda > Insecta > Lepidoptera > Crambidae > Cataclysta > Cataclysta lemnata. The sequence continues at coordinate 1,533,120 of OZ008352.1, forward strand.
CTAGAATATGTCAAGCTTACAGTGAAATAATTCAAAAGTATCCAGAACTCGAGAATTATGATTACAGAGCTCCAAAACATAATTTGCAGTTAGAAGGAGAGCAAACTAATATAGAATAAAATGTGGTAGTCTTGTACCTAAATAGCTTTAGTGAGAATAAATAAAAGTTGTTATTTATTTAAGAGTTTTATTTATAAAACAAATGTGGACACACTTGTAGTTTTATTCTTTCTTCTTTTCACTTTCCAGTTTCTTTTTTAAGTTAACTACTTTCATATGTCGAAATGATTTTAAATGTTGCTCAAAACATTTATCTCCTAAAATAAGTCTCTCACAAACTGTACAGTAATTTCGAGAGTTTCCATCAATTAATTTTTTTTCCTCATTAATTAATGGTTTGATTGGTTCGTATTCACATGGCGTATCATTTAAATGGCTTTCTATTATATATATTGCTTTATTTTTGACTTGCTCATCCCATTTCGATATGTCTGTAGTATCCAATTCGTATATGGGGGGTATCTGAAAACAGAAAATGTAAATCATAATAATGTCAGATGCCGTGTGGTGACGGCAGAGTAGAATACAATTGTCACCACCCCAAATCTTTCCCGTGGGTGGCGTACAAGGCGATTAGGGATAAATCAATGATGAGGAATGGGCAGCAGCGTTCCTCTTATACCACCTAGCAATAGCAATGTACTGCGACTTTTGTGCCCGATAAATGGCAATAGGCTCGCCACCTATTACATGGGACCTAACATAATTGGCGAAACGTGGGTGTTAGTTCACCTCTGCCAACCCCTTCGGGGATACAGGCGTGATTTATGTATGTACATACACATACATACATACATAATTGACGCCAATATCCCCAATGGGTAGGCAGAGGTGAACTAGCACCCACGCTTCGCCAATTAGGCTTGGTCCCATGTAACAGGTGGCGAGCCTATTGCCATTTATCGGGCACAAAAGTCGCAGTACTTTGCTAGTTGGTAGGTATAAGAGGAGTGCTGCTGCCCATTCCTCATCACTGATTTATCCTTAGTCGCCTTCTACGACACCCACGGGAGAGGTTTGGGTTGGTGACAATTGTATTCTACTCTGCCGTCACCACACGGCCATTTATGTATGTATGTATCGTAAATCGACATTTACACTGGGCTTGTGTCGACAAGCAAGATAGCCCGGTGTAAAACGGATGGTGGAAGGCATGCCCCCAAATGACGAAATATCCAAAGAGGTTTGGTGTCATCTAGTCAGTTGTAAAACCCAAGCCAAAACCTTGCGCAGTAATACAATTGGAATGTTGTCATTCCAATACTCTGTTGATCGGTCCTTCGCCATAGTCTTTCCATCACTTTTCGGTGTGATGGATGATTGATATGACTCACTCAAAGTGGAGTGCGCAAACAAACCGAGCTGCTTCAAGGTCAACTAGATGATGATGATTATTATTTTCAGTACCTAGGTTTAAATTATTTTTTGTACCTATCACAAAAAATAATTTAAAGAAAACAATGGTAACTACTGACATCTATACAGCGCAAACGGAACTAACTGGTACAAATAGTAGTAGCACATTTACAACCCAACCCATGGTTTTAAAATTGCTACTCCACGCCAGGTGGCGCTGTTTAAAAATGTTTGAAACATTTTTCCTCATTTCATATACAAACATGAAGTTTCTGTATTAAAATAATGGTAAGTATTAAAAAATAAAGCATATCGACGGATTTAAATCCAACCATTAATAAGAATAGATAAAATAGAATTATCGATGTGTCTTTTAATGTAAAACATAAAAATATGTCTGTACTGTATTTTATTTATAATGTAATTAGGTAGGTATGATTTGATTTTTATTTGAACATTGTTATAAATGTTAGAAAAAATATATAAAAATACATATAAAATATATATAATAAAGTCATAAAACTTTCGATACATTATTTTCATTTTCAGGCATCTGCCCGGATTGCAGAGGACTAGGGTTCGATTTCCGCATCAGCACAAACATTGAAAAATAATTTATGAAATTTTTTAGACTTTATTTTCTTTGTTATAGGGTAAATGCCCAATTTACCTGTCGTGTGGGATGCTCCAAAAACCTCCCCCTCACCATTTTCTTCTGTCTTCTGGCGTACCTTCTCGTTGCCACTTTCATGTTCTTAATGCTCTGTTTTAGGAGCTTCTGGTTCTCATCGGTTGCCTGCTGTTCTTTGGGCAGCATGAGGAATTCGTGGAATTCTTTAAAGCCCAACGTCTGAAATATTCCCTTGGTATAATCCGGTGGCCTGAAACAATAAAAAAAATATATGTCGAACTGCAAAATTCTCCTTGTTACATTTTCTGTCTCTTTTCTGTACATTCATTCATCACTAGCACCTTTCCAGTGTGATGGATTCGATGACATGAATCAAAAGGGTAGATTACGTCTGACCTGAGCGTCTGACCGATATAAATGGATGAGGAAACATACTGCGCCGACCCCAGATAGACTAGGAACAGGAGAAGACTATCTTTAATCTTTTTCCTGACCTAAATGTTAGAAAAAATATTACAAAATAAAAATGGTAAAAAAAAGTTCGAATAAGGTTAGGTAATTACACCTAAATTGCCGAAATATACTTACTTACTATTATTATTCGAACTTTTTTTTATCAAGATTAGATTAGAGAACATTATTTTTTAAAGTTTACAGCTACAAAATGTGATTGACTACACACGGACGGTTTCAGAGTATTGTTTGAGTTATGCTGTTTTATTAAATATTACTTACACCCAAATGTGCAATGTATTAAAACAGCGCTCACCGAGTGTCAATGTCAAGAATTGAGGTGAACGCTCGGAACGAATAATGTTACGTAAGCAAGATACGGAATCCTTTCAAAGACTACGTCGGGTTTCGATAAACTAAGCGGTGCTCCATTTACCTACCCCCAAGACTATATCTCCGTGCTTACCCCACTACCGAATTGCCGTCTCTCCCGCGGGTGTCGTACAAGGCGACTAAGGGTGTAAGCAATGAGTAATGGGCAGTAGCATTTCTCTTACGCCACCTAGCAATGTAGGTACTGCGATTTCCATGCCGAATAAATGGCAATAGCTCGCCAATATGGGACCTAGATTAATTGACGAAAGGTGGCTGTTAATTCACCTCTGCCTACCCCTTCGGGGATATAGGCGTGATTTATGTATGTATGTATAATCGCGGAAAGGGAAAAGTGAAAATACTCGAATGGACTTGCCAATATTACGCGGGTCGACGCATATTGATGCGTTTCTGCTTCAAAAATGTTTTTAATTCAACAGGAGAAAGTGCGTTGACAGCGAATATTCGTTGTAACAACATTACACGCGAATCCGAATACTGATACATTTATAAATAAGTATAATACGTACATAAGAGGGTTGGTGTCAGGGAGGCGGCCGGCTGTAAAACCTAAGCCAAAACCTTGAGCAATTTCGATTATAATGTTGATATTCCAATCATTCTCTCCGTTCATCGGTCTCTCGACAATCTAGAATACGACACATAGGTGTTAATTCACCTCCGCCGACCCCTTCGTGGGTAATATTTATATAAGTATGTCACAAAAAAGGTAATAGTTCGTCCTCGTCTGTTTTGTAGCTGTGTGAGAGAGACCCTAACTTTATTATTGTTTATTTTAAAATTATAGCCGCAGTATTGTGTAACGATAAGTTGTAAACTAAACTAAAATAAAAAAAATCTGCTAAACGATACTGTGGAGGGAAACCTACTGCGCCGAACGGTGCATTCACTGGAAGAGGTAATTATATTTAATAAGCCTCGATAAAAATAAATAATTCACATTCCGCCTGGTCGCGAAAAATCAACGTAGAATGTGCCAGCTTTACTCACCCCAGGGGTGTCGAAAAAGTCGACTAATGGAGATTGCCCGGTGTAGACCAACAAGCAAAACCCGAATGGTGGAAGGCAAACCACCAACAACAGCATACCCAAAGAGGGCTGGTGTCAGGCAGGAGGCTGGCTGTAAAACCTAAGCCAAAAACTTGAGCAGTATATGTTGGAATGTTGCCGTCCCAATCGCTGTCTTCGTTCATCGGTCTCTCAACGTGGTCCTTCAAGGCTCTTTTCTATACATTCATTCATCACAGCTTTACTCTGAGGGTTAGATGGATGATATGAATGAAAAGGATGAAAAGGGAGTGGATGGCTGGAAGACGTCCGACCGATATTAATGGAAGAGGAAACATACTGTGCGTAGAGTTTATAGTCCCTTGGTTTGGTTGGTATGGTATGTATAGATTAGGATGCAAGCCTATTGCCATCTAACGGGCACATGAATCGCAGTATATTACTCATCTCTGTCTTAACCCTTTAACGACTCCCACAGGAGAGAATGGGGGGATACTCTGCCCTTACAACACCTTATCATCACCAGCCCTTTAATGTCTCCATTGCTGGGGCCCGGACCTTCGCTAATTCGCTATGGATGGAAGAATATAGGGAGATTGGGCCATAACCCACAGCGCTGGCCCAGTGCGGGTTGGCCCTGCAGATGCAGCCGGGACCAACGGCTTAACGTGCCTTCCGAAGCACGAAGGAACTCAAGATAATAAATTTTTGGTCACCCATCCAATGACCGGCCTTAGCGAACGTTGCTTAGTTTCCCGCAATCGATCCTGTCATATCTAGAGCAGTCTAGATGCGTGTATTAGCCCGATGACACTAGAGTAAGACGTATTCTGTGGGTGCAGTTCGCTACCGGGCTGCGCGCGCGATTCCAGCGGGCTTATGCCACCTTGATACTTGATATCACAACAATAGGTACAAAGAAAAATTGTTTAGAAAAGGTTCGAAAAACTATAGTCTTGGTGCGGGAATCGAACATCGAAAAAATAGGGTTTGTTGTTATATTTTTTGATATTTTGTGCCCTGCCGTGTGGCTTTATGACGTGGGATCGATATAAATGGAGGGGGAAACAAGCAGGACGATAATTACACCTAATATCGAACCGTGTCGTTAAAATGTGAACAGCGACATACTCCGTTTTACTTAAGCAGAAAGCGATTTTTGTCACCTTCCAGGAACTAAGCGGTACTAAGTCTTAGTAACTGACCATTCTATTATGCATTCCCGACAAAAAATATTTTTCATTCGAATGGAGCCTTCTCCGTGGTTTATCTTTATAATGAAAAAATTAAAAACATATCAATTTTATTGAGTGTGTGCGTTATAGGGTTAACCTCCGAATACAGAAACGCTACTTAACGTTTGAGTCATGCTTAACATTAAAGTGTTGTCAAAATTGACTTTTTCCACACAAATTCTGACATGAGTAGCGTTTCTGTATTCCGGGGAAAGACGTAGATGAGTAATGGGCAGCAGCGTTTCTTTTATACCACTTAGCAATATCCTATTCGATGCCCGATTTGCCTCGATTATGTTCGCCCCATGGCCATGGCCTAGTATAATTAGCGAAGCGTTGGTGTTGATTTACCTCTGCCTACCTCTTTGGGGATAAATATGCGTCATTTGTGTATGTAAATGACCAATTCAAGACTAAACCTGACGGAGTAATTACGTATTAATGCCGGAGTGACTTGTAGGAGACAAAGTAAAAAAATGGAGACTACAAGTAGCAACTCCATAAAGCGCGCTGTAAATAGGCTGATGCATGTAACCCGAGAGCATAGACGGTGACCGCAGCGGCAGATGCTCTGGTGGGGCCGATGCCCCGGCGGCCATGTTTTTTATGCAACTTTTACTGTTCACACAAAGAAAGTGACAAGTGAAGACACGACACGCGTGTCCCTGAATCCCTGTGTACTAAAACTAAATAAATCACTTATTGATCAAAGAAATGACACACGAATAATAATCTATACGTAGTAATATCAGACATTAAAAAATGGTTTAATTTTTAATTTATTACCTATGATAATAAAATTAAGAAACTTCTTAATAATCCTTGGTGTCATAAAGTTGTTTAAACAATTTTGTAAAGTTATAGAAATAATTATCAAAGCAATTTATTTAGATATGAATAAGCATTTAAAAAATCCAGAGCAATTTCAACATTTCTACAAAAAAAACATACTTTTCGCATCAAGCAAGACCATTTTAAAACCAACTATTAAAATAAAGAAAAACGGATCAGAAAATTTCGGAACTATTTCCGATTATTTTTCATCTGCTGTTCATTGCAATTTATTTTCGAGTTCGCGATCATTGACATTCTTATTGGAACGCAATATTCGGGAGTGCACTTATATTAGTTCGAGCAACAACAGCAATAGAAGATATATTCGGCACGGTGGCGTCTCAAAGCCACGCAATCGAAAGTACCTGTCTGGTTTTCTACAACAAAAACAAACACCCGCGCCGCGCGCCTCGCATTGGCTGGAACGAAGGCTTTTAGCGGAGTTTAATTTCACGCGTAATTTGCGAGTCGAATGCCTCCCGTTTCTTAGGAAAGGGGTACAGTCGGCGACTGATAATTTTAGGGCTTAAATAACAAAATCGGAATCTAAATTCCTGAGGGAGACCGAAGAAGCGATGGATGGAGTGTGTGAAAGATGAATTATGGGAAAAAGGGGAGTTCATGCTGAGCTCACGTCTAATAGAGGAGAGTGGAAGAAGAAGACATGCTGTGCCAACCCTAATTAGGGTAGGATAAGGGCAGGGAGAAGAAGAAGACGAAGAGAATCTAAATTCCTAAATCCGTGTGTCCGTGTGGAGACGGCAGAGTAGAATACAACAATTGTCACCACCCCAAATCTATCCCGGTGTCGTACAAGGCGACTGACTATATAAGGGTAAAACAGTGAAGAGGAACGGGCACGCTGCGGCTCGCCACCTAATACATGGAAGCGAACCTCATTGGCCAAACGTGGCGTTAATACATCTCTGCCTACACTTTCGGGGATATAGGCGTGATTTATGTATGTACGAAAGATACTGCGCCGACCCCAAGTTAACTTAGAATAGCAGCCCCTCAGTGGTTGAGGGTTCCGCAGGTGAAACTCGATTCCATCTTTGGCCCTTACCGTCACTTATCATCACGTGGGATGAGGGGCAAGAACTTCCCTGTCTAACATAAAAAATATTTATTTAAAATATTAAATTTGAAGCAATTACCTACTGAAATAAATGTAATTTGTCGCCGACTGTACTACCCGCTGCCGGGTTCTTGTCAATGGAATCGTTTTCATTGTCAATATTGCTTATATGTTTTTTTTTTTATATCGAAGTGCTTTCATGCTAGACCTGACTTAGGTTTGTACAGTAAGAGAACCTTACGACGTGGTGTTGGCAGCGTCTTCCGGAAGGTATCTCCTTAAGCAAGGTTAGGACCCTTCGTATTCTTTCGATCTACAAACTACCGCCTCCGTGGTCTAGTAATTCGCCGACCGGAAATAAGATCCTGGGGTCCCGGATTCGAGGATTCTGGGAGTACTAATTTGTACTCGGTTTGGTTGGTGGCAGGACTTTCTTTAAGTCCGCCTGGCTAGCTACCACCATCTTATCAAAATCCGTCACCATAACAATAATGTCAACTGCATATTTGTGTTCCGATAATTTGTGATAACCTGGAACCCTCCTCAACCTGGAACCTCATCCTCTCTGTGAATGAGGGTTTTAGGTAAAGCTTTCCATCTTCGGCCCTTATCGTCACTTACCATCAGGATGAAGGCCAAGAGCTTCCCTGTCTAGCATTAAAAAAAAGTACAAGAGTATCACTCACGTACCTGCCATCTTTGATTCTCTGCTTGTTATGGGCTTCATGGAAGTCCAACAACTCTTGGATCAGCCCGTCCTGCAGCATCTTATCCACTCGGCTGTCAAGGCGCTGGTCGTGGACGCTCTGAAACATAGAAATCTTTTGTCATCATCATCATCATCATCACCAGCCTTTTAATGTCCGCAATGCTGTGGGGCACAGGCCTTCCCTATGGATGGAAGAATTTAGGGAGAATGGGTCGTAAGCCACCAGGATACAGACGAGCGGAAGAAGAAAACATGTTGTGCCGACTCCGCCTAGAGCGGGATAAGGGCTGGAAGAAGTAGAAGGGTCGTGGTGGCCCATAGGTATTAACGACTGCAGATGCAACGGTTTAACGTGCCTTCCGAAGCACGGCGGAACTCAAGATTATACATTTTTGGTCACCCATCCTAAACAGCCTTAGCGAATATTGCTTAGTTTACGCAATCGCAGGCCGAGCGCGCCAAGCCAAGCTATCGAACTCCTCCGGAATTAGAATTTTAGTTATCCTGATGCGGGATGATTAAGATTCTAACCATTCCACTCGGCCAACCACATTCTCAGCTCTTCAATTCTTCAATTTACCCCTTTGGGAATAAATTGGCATATTCAATTCATAACCTAGCCCACCCAGCAAGGTCCTATTTGCTCAGAAACACGTAAAAAAGTCTGGCAGTGATATCCTAAAAATATATAACGTCAAAGACACAATAAGGATACACGCAAATTGGTCCAGATACATACAATGTTAAACTTCACATAGCAAATATGATAACCTATAACATAAAAATGGGTTGATATTTAAATTTATCAAAGTACGAGTTTTATCGAGCGCTCAACGAGATTTGTGTTGAATAGGTCAAGATCTATGTGTGGTATATGTCCCAGAGAACACCGGGTGTTTAGGTACCTACCATGACACAACAATATTCCCATAGGTTGAGACAAATCACAGTAATGACAGTCAAATCGTATGCACAACAATAATAATATTATTAATACATACATGTTTTACTGGGAGAGGAGGTCGATAGCGCTCGGCTGTGATTGCGTAAACTAAGCATTGTTCGATAAGGTCGATCATTGGATGGGTGACGAAAAGTTCATTATCTCGATTTCCTGCGTGCTTCGGAAGGCACGTTAAGCACGTTACTGGGCTAAATAGTCAAACTTATTGAGTTGCGTCCGAGTTCTGTCTATTGAAGGTGCAGGGCCTCCAATTGAGAAACAAAACAACATTTATAAAAATATTATTACAATTTAATTTGACGATTCGTTAGCCTTATCAGTTAAGCCTCTTTTGTGCCGGGCAGTTAAAATTCGTTCCCAATCAGGAAATTTTGTAGGGTTGTCAAAATACACAAACACGTACCAAAGTATATTCATTGCTCAGTATTAGTCGTCATTTGCCTGTCATTTTTGTTTTATAACTCTTTAAATAAGGGCTATATGTATAAGCCGTGTGGTGACGGCAGAGTAGAATACAATTGTCACCACCCCAAGTCTCTCCCGTGGGTGTCGTACAAGGCGACTAAGGATAAATCAGCGATGAGGAATGGGCAGCAGCATTCCTCTTATACCACCTAGCAATAGTACTGCGACTTTTGTGCCCGATAAATGGCAATAGGCTCGCCACCTATTACATGGGACCTAACATAATTGGCGAAATGTGGGTGCTAGTTCACCTCTGCCTACCCCTTCGGAGATATAGGCGTGATTTATGTATGTATGTATATGTATATTTTATTTATAAATATATTAATACTATAGTATTGCTACTGTCATATTATATCACTCTGAATATAGATAGATACCCAATAGAGAACCTAGGGAGGGACAGGAAAGGCGTAGTGTATTAAATGAGCAAAGTTTATATTTAAATTTAAACTGACTGATTTAATTGAAGCTAATCGTAAGTCATTATTGTCAAATTCAGTGCCTAAAATGAGTTCATACAATTTTTCTTTAAATATATTTAGACATACACGGTTCGTCAACGTCAACGTCTCTCACCCCGCTATTCTTGCCGGGCCTATGGTCTCTACTCTAGATTTAATTTATTTTTGCATTAGGTACTCATTAAAGTTAATTGAGTGCGGCAGTATGTCTTGTTGACAGCCCTATTCTATGTATGCGCGCGCGCAGATTGTTCGTGACTCTTCGGGTGACCCGACATCCTCGTTACATACTTTAATAGATAAAGTTCTGTGACGGATCCAGGAGAATATTTTGTAAAGGTTAAACAATTGTATTGGGAACGGTACACAGCAATAATTTAGGTCATTTACCAGTTAAGTTTTATCTTAAATATGTTACATAATGTAAAATGAATTTTTTAAATGCGATTTTTATTAACTTGATCAGTAAGATAAGTTTCTTACTGACCGTAATCTTCCCTGACTAACTGCACCTAGTTGCCCACGTTTAGCTTAGTTTAGTTTAGTTTAGCTGGGCTTTTTCCGCACTTAGCCCCCTGATTGGGCCATTGTACGTGTCTCTTTATATTGTACTACTCCAACCATCCCAGATTATCCCATAAACTTAGCAGCCTTTTCAGATTGGAGAAGCCTTGCCCTTTGATCTGCCACGCTCCTGCATTCTATAAGCATGTGCTGTGGCGTTTCTTCTACCGCAATGCATCCTCTGCATAGAGGGCTGTCTGTCGCTCCAATGGTAAATAGGTGCTTGTTTAGGGAGCAATGGCCAGTTATTATGCCTATCACCTTTCGGAGCTTGTCCCTAGTTGCCCATGTATACCGAAGTTTACCATCTGACCATATCATATCTATTCGTCTAACTTGAGGACTTATATAAGAGATAAAGGCAATCAGTTTTTTTTTGTTTTCCCTATGAAATCATATCATCTTCCTAGAGATGATATTAAACACTTCTTCTCTTACTCCATATACCATATACCTATCATCTAGTTCTAGCACAATGTACGCAGCTAAAGCGCTTGTGTTTATAGAAACTAGATGACAGACAAAAATATACATAATAATTATAGATCTTCATCATCCCGCTGCCCTTATCCCATCCTATTTGGGGTCGGCGCAAAATCTATATCCTCTTTCTCCACTCACTTCTGTCACTCGTCATCTTTTCGTCCACTCCTATTAATTTCCTATCATACCTCACACAATCCACCCATCCTTTCAGTGGTCTTCCTCTATTTCGAAATCCATCAACATTTACGACCATAATAATAATTTTATAGATAAATATTGAAAATATACTACATAAAACGACTGGAGAAAACATTCTCGTGTCACCACAATATCATTTGCCCCTACCGGGAATCGAATCAGTGTCCTCAAAGCCGATAGCCAAAATCGGACCATTTGACCAAACTTATAAACCATAAACCGGACCATTCGACTAAAGATAACATTTTGGAAATGAATAATGTAACAAAAAATTTAAGAAATCTCAGATTTTGGAGCAAACAAATGATTTTTAATGTAAAGATAAAATCATAATTTAGTTTTAACTCAATCCATGTGTATTCTGACAGCCCACCGCTCCATCAATGTCCACCAAATTCGCAGAGACATATAAATTCCTAAGACCATTCGTCTCACATGTATTTATTTGAGATCACCTGAGTCATGGGCGTCATAGTGTAAGTAAAGCAGAAAATAAATTGTGTAGATTTAAAACAATTTAAACTTTTCTAATTTTAAAAAGTTCGTTAGTTTTGATGCGGGAATCGAACCCGCGTTTCCTGCAATCCGGGCAGATGCCTATACAACTCGGCCAACCAAGCAGAGATACATTCATCCCTCCTAATCAAATGCCTGTACCACGCTAATAGGTTGCTCTTCAGCTTTTCTGTTATAGGCACTACTTCCCCTGACGTACTTATTTATTTACTAATCCTGTATCCCCTAGACACTCTACACATCCATCTTAACATTCTTATTTCCCCTGCATGCATTTTTCTTTCATCCTGGCTTTCGTTGGCCAACACTCTGATACATAAAATACGACAGGTCTTATGATAGTTTTATTAACAGGTATTATGATAATTTTATATATTTTCCCCTTAATTTTAAGGGGTAATTGTGTGTCATATTTTGCCCCTGAGATATCATCGATACCGCATTTATTCTCCTATTAACATCACGATCAATATCATCATCATCATTGCCGATTAATGCTCTGAAGTGAAAAGTTTCTAAATTTTATTTTGAACGCGCAGAAACGAGTATCCCTGCGATGCTATGGTTACAGACCTCATACAGAAACTTAATTATTACCTAAAACGTTTTTCTGCGCTGCGCATAGGTCAACTTATGTGTACAGGCAGAGCTACTGCCCGTCACGTACACTGTGGCTCTGACGCCGCTGCACCCACATACATGGGTCTGGTGACATAACGCACCGTGAACCCTACCGACTGATTCATGTTCGCAGCATATCTTGTCCGCTCACTCAACCATGGCCATATTGAACACCTGCGTTGAGGTCCTTATTGCAGCACTTTATGGTTCAAATTGGCGATAAGGCGACCTAAATTTTGCTATAGTACAATGTTGCGGATAAGGCAAGGGTTCATTGAATTAATGACGGGTATAATAATATACTAAGACATTGTCCGCCATGCTCGATTGCTGCCTCCAAGCGAAAAAGTAACATGTACATACATAAATCACGCCTATATCCCCGAAGGGGTAGGCAGAGGTGAACTAGCACCCACATTTCGCCAATTATGTTAGGTCCCATGTAATAGGTGGCGAGCCTATTGCCATTTATCGGACACAAAAGTCGCAGTACATTGCTAGCCTAGGTGGTATAAGAGGAACGCTGCTGCCCATTCCTCATCACTGATTTACCCTTAGTCGTCTTGTACGACACCCACGGGAGAGATTTGGTGACAAATGTATTCTACTCTGCCGTCACCGCACGGCTATAATAAAGTAACATGTGCCAGGATTTAACCCATAAACGCTGTAAAAGACGACTAAGGGAGATTCCCCGGTGAATACCACTAAGCACCATGAGGCACCCTAATGGTGGACAGCAAACCTATAACAACAGTATAACTAAAGTGGCGACTGCGCCAAAACCATGTTTTCTTTAATATTTTTTTTTACAATTAATTTAATTTCGCATGATGTAATGACGTTTACGAGCAGTTAGACTGATATGTGTACGTCAAACATTTATTATTATTTTATTCCTATGCTGTATCTTATGTAGGTAATTCTCAATAAATAAATCTCTAAGAAATTTGTGGTCAGAAAAAGTTAGCAAAATTATAGTCTTGATGCGGGAATCGAACCCGCGTCCTCCGCATTCCGGGCAGATGCCTAAACCACTCGGCCATGTAAATGTTGAAATAAAAATCAAAATAATAAATCTCTCTTATTGACTCTTGCGAGAATTGGTGTCCTAAGAACATAAAGACCACGTAATACGTATTAAATGTACTCGCACCAGAAATGGGGGTAATTAGTGTGTCCTAATTTGCATCGCAGCCTAATCTGCTTATGACTACTGGAAATCTAACAGGATTTGTGACTTACGACCGACGGGCCGACACAAATATCGTCTAGACAAAAAAAATTACATTGTCAAATGACATGCTACGTGTAGTTGTAGTATTTATGGACCACGTGATGATTTCTTGGCATTAAATGGCTATAGGCTCGCCACCTATTACAACCTAGCCTAATTGGCGAAACATGTTTAATTCACCTCTGCCTTCCCTTCCGGGATATAGCCGTGATTTATGTATGTGATGGTTTCTTCTGCTAAGCTCTGCGGATTGAAACAGACACATTTTGTATAGAATCAATACCGATATTATAATGGATTTTGGTAATACATATATTTACATGCCGTGTGGTGATGGCAGAGCAGAATACAATAATAATTGTACATGCATACATAAATCACGCCTATATCCCCGAATGGGTAGGCAGAGGTGAACTAGCACCTATGTTTCGCTAATTATGTTAGATCCCATGTAATAGGTGGCGAGCCTATTGCCATTTATCGGGCACAAAAGTCGCAGTTCTATTGCTAGGTGGTATAGGAGGAACGCTGCTGCCCATTCTTCATCACTGATTTATCCTCAATAGTCGCGGGAGACTCACGGGAGAGATTTGGGGTGGTGACAATTGTATTCTACTCTGCCGTCACCGAGCGGCGTAATAATAATTGTCACCACATCAAATCTAAAGAATACTGTTGTATTCCTTAGAATTCCTTGTACTGTTGTACAAGGAGATTAAGGAAAATTAAGACAACGAAGATGAATAGGCAGCAGCGTTCCTCTTATACCACCTAGAAATATAACTATCGCCATTAACGTACCCGACAGATGACAATAGGTCACCTATTTTTACATTGGTCTAGGTTTTACACAGGTCTATTATTACAAAGGTCCACAAACATAATTGTCGAAACGTGGGTGTTAATTCACCTGTGCTTCGGGGCAAAACAGGCGTGGTTTATGTATGTTAAACATCATTACATGGGAGGGACCAAACCTCGCCAACTATTACATGGGACCTAACTCCGCCACCTATTAAATGGGACCAAACCTCGCCACCTATTACATGGGACCTAACCTCACCACCAATGTGTTACACGGGACGAAACGTGGGTGTTAATTCATCATCCTTCCTTAATTTCAATGAATGAAATTTTAACAACAACGTAGACCGTTCCGCCATCCGAACAGAAACGAAACGATGACCACACGTTAGACATTTCTATGAGTCTTAAAGCTTCAAAAATAAGAGTGACTTTCGGATTGGCGCGTGGCAAGTTTTTTGCGAGCCAATACCACCTTTTAAGTGGAGTAGTTACATTTTTTTGTTTACCCACACCCGCGGGCAATAACCTGTGTTTTTGTTGATCTATAAACATTATATTTACTTTGAAATAATTGTTTATTTGACTTTGGACTCTGAACGCTTCTCCACATATATAATTAAGTAGCTGCAATTACTTGGGCTTTGAGAATGGAAACGTTTTAATATCATGCTTCTTTCAACAAAAAATTAAATTATGATGCGTTCGGTGTAATCTTCATTAATAATTGTGATGAAACTTGGTAAATTCATCTAATAGAGCTATAAAACAGAAATGTATTTTGTAATGAAGATAATTATTTTCAAATACATGTACCGAAGCCTACTGATCCCCGAAGAGGTTATAAGTAGCGGTGAATTAACACCAACGTTTTGCCAATTTTGTTGGACCCTATGTAATAAGGGAGCGAGCCTATTGCCATCTATCACGTAACTCTCATCACTCATCGTCGTCTTTACCCTTAGTCGCCTTGTGTGGGAGAGAAAGAGGCGGTGATAATTATTCTGGTCTGTCGTCACCACACGGCGTTTAACGGCGGGTCCCAATATTCTATCAACAGTTGATGATAGACGTTTAGTCAGCATCATAGTAGAACAACACTTTAATACCTTGTCATAATAATTGTTCGTACAAATTGGTGGCAACTATTAGTGCGCCTTCGGTGTCATTGGTATGACAGAGGGCTAAAGTGGTAATCGACTTATGATGCTGACCGTACTACAGCTATTAGTTGCTTAGTAACTTCTATTTTTTATTATAAAATAACAAAAAATGTCAGGCAACTAAACTTTAGTAAGCTTACTTTTAACTGTAGATAGAATATTACTACTCTCGAAAAGAGAGAGAAAGGTAAATGATAAAAAAAAAACAAAGACGTGTTATCATTACTCTTAAGTTACAAAATAGTTGACTGTAGCCCCAAGTTTAATACAAGTGCGTTTTTTACCTAAATCTATTCTAAAGTGCGTAGAGTTTCATATCTTTTGTGACCTCGGTCGGTCATAAAACTTGTATAATCATAGTTGCGGAATAGGCGAGGTATTAAAATTCAGTAGGAAGCCAGCTGCTCACTGACCGCCCTTGACTTTAGGTAGGGTGGCCATCAATTTGCGGAATACTAAATAACTTTCGTTTTTTTTTCGTTTGCATTTGTCATTTGTCTTAACACTGACACAACTATTTTTATTTATGCCACTATTATTTTTTTTTAGTAGGAAGCTCAGTGAAATATAACCCTGCACGCTAATCAGTGCGGATTGGTGGGTTGGCTCGACGGAGCACTATGACGCGGTTGGCTTCATCTATATTAAGTCACTTAATAATCACTAATCCAGCCTAGGCAAGCCATCCATTCCATCCATAAGGATGGACCTCAGCACCGATGTAGAAATCCCCCACCCCCCTCCCCTTTAAAAGGGTTTTTGATGTAGTAAGTACATTAGTTAAAGTCAGGCTACTCACTGATTATGATATTTAGAAAATTCATTTTATAAATGTCTTCTTGAAATTTTATAATTTCAATTTAATAGAAGCACACATCAGGACAATAATTTTTCGAAAATTTTCTGCACACTTTTTCTTTTTTCTTCATGCTCACAGAAGTTCTGATAGTTTTAAATACAGCTCTGTGAAACGTGGTCACTCGATTCCGTATTCGGCGACGCGTCTGTCAGCCGGACGCGGCCAAAATATTTCTTTGTGAAGTCAGTCGCTTTCTGAAGGAAACAAGCAAAAGGAAAAGTGTTTTCAAGCAGCTGTTGTTTAGTAGCTTACGTACGCGTAACTATATTATTGTTTGTTGTGTCGTGGTATATCTTCTTACAGATTCTGAGTGGTTGTACCGCGAGATACCGATTTATCAGAGAGGCAGAGGTGAATTAACACCCACGTTTCCACTATAATGTTAGGTCCTATGTAATAAGGGGCAGCAGCGATCCTGGTATACCACTTAGCAATATACTGCTGTTTCGTGCTTGATAGATCGCAATAGGATGGCATATTACATGGGGCAAAACAATCCAAGCGAAATGCGGGTGTTCATACACCTCTGCCTACCCTTTCGGTAAATGAGACTTTGATGCTGGCACGCTTGCTTCGCTCATTCCGCTTATGTTATGTGTATTTGAATGAGTGTGAGTGTAAAAAACTTTTATTTATTTATTAATTTGCCAACATTTTAATATAAAGTACAATGTGTGTTATATTTACCTAATCTTATTTTACTTACAACGTATTAAAAAATATTTTTTTTCCAATATTTATGATCGAAGGCTTTTTCTAGAATTCTACATATAGGAATCGCTTGTCTTTGATGTTATCTGATTTTGAGTGAAGTATAAAGGCGGAAGTGCACTTCACCCGGAATCTGAAACACTCATAACGCTTATCGGAACTCTAATCGCACTACAATATCGCTTCTTAAATACAAGAGGGATACTTACAACTCAAAATTGCACACCTGAAGAATAAGTCTTACCGTCATAAATTTAGAACACACAATATTTCTATGTATTTTTTGAGGTGCACTTTTTATTGTATTAAATGAGCGATACAAAAATATTGTTAGGAGTACATCATACAGTATAAAATAATAAGAAAGTAGCGGTAGTTAAAAGGTTGAGAGTCGTGAACATAAGTAAGTAAGTAATTGAGTATTATCATCATCATCATCTCCCCGTGAAGTATATTTCTAATCATCGTGTGAAAGATTATAGGAATAAATTGTTAATCAAACTCCGAAATGAGACCAGTCTCATCTGGACCTACAATTTTGGTAGAAACATAAGGCTTACACACAGGCGGTATTAAGTTTCTCATATCAGAACTATAGCATACACTTAATTAACATAAATAGGATCCTACTTATGTTAATTCAGTTAAGCTAAACTTGGAGAAAATGGGGCCCTTTATTCGGCTTCAGCTATTTTCTAGTTTACTGGAACAAAAGCCACGAATACACTTACCTAAATACATGTGTAACAAGTAATTTTACAAGACGTAATTTTGGACAATGCCCGTTTCTACATGTAACATCACAAAACAGTCTGTAGTGACTTTGCTGCACGGAAGGCGAGAATTATGTCTACACTTTACAGTTGGGTAAAAACGGATGATAAATAAATAAATAGAAGGTACATTTATTACCCAGGACGAATTAAGAATGCATCGCAGTTATATCCGTTCCCGTCCAAACATGAAAACATAATGAGCAAATAATTTTAATCAGTCCACTAGAGCCAGTGTCACGTATTACGCCCAAAATAGCACCTGCAATAGTCCGCGTTTAATCTGTAACGTGTTAAGTAATCGGCTCTTTTTACGTCAGTTTTTGTGGAGGTCTACGGACTGGCTGGACTGACTCGTGGGAGGCTGCAGATTGCCGGCCGTTGGCATCACAAAGAAAAACCTCATTGCTATCTGTTTGAAATAATAAAGTGACCAATCTGACGCGACGGAATGACTGTATGATCTCATGTGAATAATGTCGTGTGTAAACTTCATAAAGCGCACACTTCTTAATACCTACATTTTTTTAAACTTTTGCACAGATACTGAATCATCATCATCATTAGGACCTTACCCCATCCTATTTAGGGTTGGCCTAGTTTTGCCTCTTTGTCCACATTCTTGTTTTCCTCTTGACACTCGTCATCTCTTCATTCACTCGTCATCTCTTCATTCAACCTTTTTATCATACCTACAATCTATCCATCTAGTCTTCCTCTACTTCGAAATCATCAACAAATTTATATCCATAAATAAATCTGACTGTCTTGTATATAACCTACATTTGTTTTTCATTGTAGTCTTAGTTCTTGACATACCCACGAATTTAATGATTATTGATTTTAAATAAATTAAAATTATATTGACATTAATTTTGATACTAAGATTGAATGTGAATAGTTATACATATTTCATAACATGTCTTTTTAATAATTAATAACTATTAATTTTGTTAATTTTTCAAATTGTAGTATGAATAAATTTAAGTTCATATGCTGATAGGGCGAATCATGGCTGTACCTACAAATTAATAATGAACACCATTGTTACCTACCCATGTTTATGAACAAATAAATGAATTATGAATTATGAATTACATATCGGTAACGCTAAAATGAACTTAGCACAATGGAATTTCTACAATGTTACATTTATTGACAATACAGTACCTACGAAAGAAACATCACGTGTTCTTTAAAGGTCCTAAGAAACTTTTACGTCAAAACGTCTTAATTGTTCTTTACTGTGACTTTTCCTTGACTTACTTTCACATTGTTCAAGTCTATGAAAAAGCAATGCTGGGTTTCAATCAGTCTAAACAATTTACTTAATACAAAAATCCTTTTCAAGAAAAGAGAAGGAAGTTGTAAAATTTAATCAGTTTTAATGCTTCATCAGTATAAAGGAACAGTTTTTGAAAACAATCCGTTTCAAAGTAGACAATAGAAAAACAACAACTCTTTTTAGGTTTCTTATTGAAAACGTGACTAAAAATACGGTAAGGGCAAACAAGACCATTGTTGGACATTAGCTACGCAGAGTTTTAGTATAGGGTGGCTATCGGACAAGATTTCTTAGGAATTTGACGAATATAATACAAATGTCAATTTTTGACACCTTTGACACGACCGTAGCCATGTTGATTTATCGGTAATACGTCAGATATTACCGATAATATTTATATTTATATATTTGTATTCTATTCGTTCCAATAGGTTAGTCAATTGTCTAGAGGAGCTGTAGACAATCAGTTCTAGGGCAAGGTTTCCAGTAAACACCATCTCTTAATACTATAAATCTCGATGGAGCAGTTGTGGACGCAGATAAACAACAACAACCGGAACACGTATTAAGCCACAGGTTACAGTCAAAATAATTACAAATTAAAAATTAATATTGAAATAAAATCATGACACTGATATGAAAACGTCAGTTATTCGCAGACACCTCCGTATGCAATTTCGTGTATAATTGAATTATTAATTATCTTAAAAACACCACGAAAAAATACTGTTTACTTCGGTAGTCTTGTAATATTATACTCATTGAGCCGCATGTCACATGCCTATTTGGTATACACACATAGGAGGCGGGCGAGCTTTAATTAATTAAAGCAGGTGTCTACCGAAGGCGTTGCTAACTGATTACAATCTTTTATCACAACATTCACAGTTTTAATAACAAAGGTCAATTGAGATTAAGCACGGGCTTTTCTTTGTATTAAATACCAACATTTTTAACTATATTTCAATTTTAATTACTATTATTACAGGTACAGGTACTCTAATTAAATGTACTTCATTAAAATTTAATTAAGCCAATTTATTGAAATTTAAGATAAACTTTGTTTTAGGAATTAAAGATAATCAATATTTTTTTTAAATAATAATTTAATTTTCAATAATCGTTTTTAAAATATAATATAACAATACCTTTTCTTTAATCAAATTACAAAAAGTACGAAAAAATTTGTCCTATTTTTGAAATGCTGTTTAGCTACCCTACTCCTAATAAAAGTTCCCGGTTTAGGGAAGTGTAACAGAAAAACAGTAAAAGTTTATTTTGAAATCAGAAATCGAAAGAGTTCGATTAGTTACTCAGCGTTCGGCTCATCGTGGGAGCAGGCGAGATCACCAATTAAGTTAGGTCCCATGTAATAATGGTAGCGAGCCTCTTGCCGTCTATCGGACACATAAATCGCAGTATATTACTAGGTGGTAGGAGGAACGCTACTGCCAATTACTCATCGCTGTCTTTATACTTAGTCGCCTTTTACGACACCCGCGTGAGAGCCTTCTCTCAGGTGAGTGTCGTACAAGGCGACGTTTGACAATAAGGATAATGACACTAACAAAGAATCACAGAAATAATGATTTATATTGATAATTAAGGATAAAGAGATTCGATAATAATCATTTATTTTGTTCTCAGATTCTACTTGTACATAAAAAAAATACAAAATTTAGCAATCACTATTTTTTGACATTTTATTTGCCAATCAAAATCACTCTAGAAACTGACTTGTTTTACGCTACAGTGACGTTTAATTTGCATTATTTAAGACATGTTTTTTTCTATCAAAATCTTATTTTATTACAAAAATGTAATTTAATTTAGATAAAATAGATACTTAAAATAACGCGGTGTAGTTTTCGAAATTAGTCATCATGCCTATTCAATGTCAATTACCAAGTTTTTTTCGCGGACCAAAAAGTCGCTCTGTATAGCGCGCTTGCGCAGCTGGACGCTGGCCCAACGCTACAATGTTGCTACGTCCGTAGCAACGCTTTTTCTGCCCTCTCGAAAGGCCGAAGCATTAAAATTCTTGCGGTTTGAATGGAATAATTGCAATTATTCGAAAGTTTATCGGATCAGTGGTTTAATTAAAAAAATATATGTTGTATTTACACGACAACTAAGGTAATCATTTTCAATTATACGAAGGCAAGTCTTCTATGTTTGCCTGGGAGCGAAAAAATAACGTAGAATAGGCCAGCCCCGACTCATCCCATGGGTGTCGTAAAAGTCGACTAAGGGAGATTGCCCGGTGTAGACCAATAAGCACCTTGGGGCACCCGAATGGTGGAGGGCAAACCACCAACAACAGCATACCCAAAGAGGGTTGGTGTCAGGCCGGCGGCCGTCTGTAAAACCTAAGCCAAAACTTTGAGCAGTATGGATTGGAATTTTGTCATTCCAATCACTCTCTCCGTTCATCGATCTCTCGATATGGTCCGTTCCGTGTCTTTTCTATACATTCATTCATCACTAGCACCTTTACGGTGTGATGGATGATATGAATCAAAAGGATGGCTTGATGACGTCTGACCGATATGAATGGAAGAGGAAACATACTGCACCGACCCCAGATAGACTGGGAACAGGGCAGGGAGAAGAAGACGAAGGCAAATGCAAATAATAGTAGATAGGCCTACTTTTAGATAAGACGGCAAAGGAATCTACGTTCAGTATCCATGATGAAGCAGGATTGTGTGACTGCCCATTTATCCGCGAAGGGGTAAGCAGAGGCGTATTTAAACCTACATTTCGCATTTACAATTGTGTTAACCTATAATCTTATTAGGGGCGAGCCATATTATTCATCTATAAAAACACAGTAGGAATGTTACTAGGTGCGCCATTCTGAGATTTACGTGAATCCTCCATGATAAAATATCATAGAAGATTGAGGATATTTTTTACTGGGGGTATTTGAACAAAGATTCTTCGAACATTTGACTGCACTGAAACATTCCTTTTACAGAAAAACTTTCTATCATACACAATAGCCAATTAGATATTTCACTGATCATTATTAAGTCATTATTTAAATGTAGCGCACAATAGAATTTCCTGAATAATACTCGTATGATAATGAAGGAATGCACATCCGTAAATGGTGATGGCCGCCTAAGAACTGGCACTTACTTCCATTTGTGGTGGCTGGGTGGACAAAAAAAGGGTAGCAGCAGGTGAATGTATACAGGGTGTTATAAAAACCGGTGTAAAACTAACGAGGAGTTAAGCGGGGTACGGTATAACATTAAAATTAATGCGTATTTTCAAAAATTGACGGCATGTTAAGTCGTATGGTCACTTGTTTTTTTTTAAGCTAGACAGGGAAGCTCTTGGCCTTCATCTCACCTGATATGGTAAGTGATGATAAGGGCCGAAGACGGAATCGAGCTTCACCTGGAACCCTCCACCACAGATTGGCTATCTTATTACAATTGTCGGAGTACAGTTATCCTGCTAACATTATTATTATGGCGACAAATTTTAATAAGGTGGTGGTAGCTACTGCTAGCCAGGCGGACTTGAAAAAAGTCATACCACTAACCAAACAGGTTTAGTAGGTGGAAGGACTTTTCTATACTAATATTATAAAGCTGAAGAGTTTGTTTGTATGGTTTAACGCGCTAATCTCAGGAACTACATACTCAATTTGAAAAATTATCTTTGTGTTGGATAGTCCATTTATCGAGGAAGGTTATATAATAAATCGACATTAACGCAAGCGAAGCCGCGGCGGTCCACTAGTTTATAATAAGATTAATTTAGTGCTAAAAAACAGTAAATAGGTGATTATTTTGAAATTTCATCTCCAATGCCAATTATCTGTTTTGCTCTTAATCTTCACTCGTACAGACAACCTTATCTACTAGCCGTTCGCATCAACTTGTCAACACCCTGTATTGTTAGGCTATGATGTATTGTGGGGCAACAGGTGGCTAGCGACGAGCGACGTACGCGCAGTCGCGTGCTCAGAAAACTATTTTAAGAACAACGATTCACTATTACCATTTAATGCAATAATTGCCTTGGCTGTAATAGAAGCAATGTAGTCATGAAAAGCTTAATTTCATTCTAAGCAATAATTGAACGTAATGAAAATTAAGACGCCAGTCTATTGGTCGCAGTAAATTAACGTTTTTGCGAGACAATAATTGTTTTATTAAAACAAAAAGTATTCTTCATTAAATGTGTATTACGTTTTTATTAATATTAGAAGATTAGTACAAAGATTTGGTGGTTAGAAAAAGTATTTCGAAAAATTATGATCTTGAGGCGGGAATTGAACCCGCGTCCGCTGCTGCAGCGGACGCGGGTCGAAATCTTTGTACTAATTTTTCTAACATTTATATAATGTTAAAATTAAAATCGAATAGTTTATTAGAAGATTTACAGTTAAAGGCTGTTTTATGAAGTTTACTACTAACTTGAAAATTGTCGAATAATAATTCTTTATTATTATTATTTCGGCCGTTTTTGTGAAATGGTAATATATAGCTGGACCAAGAGGACCCAGGACCTCTTAATAAGTAGTAGAACCCACAATATTTTAAGATTTTGTTGCAACAGTAGTTTTAAAGTCATGATTACGATTAAACTGGTAAGGAAGGCTAGTGCTATTCTATAATTATACTTTTAAATTTAATAATAAATGTAGTGACACATTGGTTTATTCAACTTATACCAACACAGGTGGTGGAAAGAACTAAAATATATTGATCAACCCGAAATGATAAACAACCCTATTAGAAGTTAGGGCTGCCACCTGTAAATGTCATCCAACATTAATTTATAGATACCGATATTAATAGGTTTAATTTCATGCTGAAGTTACTATAAAACTAAAAACTAAAACTGTAAAATTTAATGAAATACTGTTTTATCTAATAAAGGTATAAAAATCTCAGTATTGTTATCCAACTCCTCCGAAACAGCTAGACCGGTTTTTATGACACTGTTTGTGTGTATTTGTTCGGTCAGAGAATAGGTGGGTGGCTATTTTTTATACCCCTAGGTCGTAAGGGCAAAATAACGTTTGTCGGGCCAGCTAGTTTTATTATTAAAAAATAACTATAAGACTATGCACGATATATTTGTTTCTTTCTTTCAACAGCACGATTATGACAGCTTAATAATAATATACGTGACTATCGCATTTTTTTATTGATTTAATAAAGTTTAGGTCTAATAATACAGATTTTTTAAATATTTATCGAAAAATGTGGCCTTATATTTAATGAAGTATTGAACTATTGACGCTTTTGATTCCACGCTCCATACAGCAGTTATTTAGTGGCCATCCAGGGAATCCAGGCAAGATAATGTATAGAAAACTCGCCCCATCACTAAAGAAAAATCTCTGAATGTAAAAGGTTAGTGAGATTCTTGAGTGAGAGTGTAAAAGGTTAGTGACGCTCTTAGCATTCTATGGATTCACCGTGCCGGTGCCGGGTCCATAGTGTGGCAGAGGGGGAAGTCAGCGGCAGCGCTTGGGACTTGTGACCCAAATGTAGGTTTATGGGACCCCTTCACAACATGTCAGTCAACACTAATCTTACCCAACTTCTCTGTCTGACCAGCCACATTTGGGGAAGATTCTGTGAGAGCCGCCTTAGACGTACGTTCAGTGTATAATTTCCGAAAGTTCTAGACAAGCCATATAATAATATACTTAAATATTTTCATGTACCTAACACCTGACCATAAAATGGACTTTCCGCCCGTTACGCGTACTGAAAATCCCACTTCCTGGTCAGGGGGTGATACAAAACTATATACTTACCTCGGGCGGTAAAAAAGAAAGCCTCCGATCGCATAATCAAATACTTGCGATCTAAGACATTCTTTGTTTTACCGTCCTTGGTAATAAATGTACTATACTTATCATGGCGACAATACAAAGTTGCATCGACTGACAACACTACGTCATTATCGCTGTAAAATTAATTGTTGACGTATTATAGTGACGTTGACAGCCCTGTCGTTAGCACGCGCCCTGGCACCTGCACGCCCGGTGTTTAGCGAAGGACCTTTTATATGGATTATCGATATTTCGAGACGTTTAAGGTGTTGTATTTCTCGATATTAATATCAATGACTATCCAATGTTTGTAACAGAGCTAAAGCTATTTTATTTTAGTGCGAGTTAAAAGGTGCTTTGTTTATTGGCTAAATTAACGCCGGTAACCGTTGTTTAAAAATAATGATGGGCGTTAAACGTTTAAAAGGTGGAATTGGGCTTAAAAGAGGGTAAAGTGGTGAATAAAATCGTCTCTATAAATAAGCCTGTAGCGGCTACGTCACAGCGCTATACAAACAAAGTGTCGAGTAAACGAGAAATAGTTGATCATCAAAAATAACTGTGATAAGGTAGTACAGTAAAGACTTCTCGGCCTAGGGCCTAGGCCCTTCAAAAATTTTCGGTCGCCTATAATGACCGTCCCTAGCGAACATTGCTTAGTTTACGTAACTACGCACTAAGCCTCTGTACTTCTTCTCCCTGCCATGTTCCCAGTTTATCTGGTCAGCGCAGTATGTTTCCTCTTACATTTTTTATCGGTCAGACGTCATCAAGCCATCCACTTGCATTTTAATTCATATCATCCATCACACCGGAAAGGTGCTAGTAATGAATTAATGTATAGAAAAGAGACGGAAAGGACCATGTCGAGAGACCGATGAACGGAGAGAGGGATTGGGATGACAACATTCCAATCCATACTGCTCAAGGTTTTGGCTTAGGTTTATCAGTCTGCCTGACACCAACGATCTTTGCTTTGGGTATGCTGTTGGTGGTGGTTTGTCCTCTACACTGGGCAATATTCCTTTTTAGGTCCCAGGCCAGCATGGGAGACTCCATAATTTATGAATACAGCCTTCAATATTACTTCCGTTAGGCCGTAAACATCTAAGGTTCGTCTATTCGCAAAAGAAGAAATTTTGCAAAGCTATTACTGCTAGAAACCATTTTTAATTTAGCCTTTTTATCGATGCAGCTGTTTGAAATATGATTTTGCTTCTAAATTTATATTAAAATTATAAATTACTCGCTATTACTGGGTACTAGCACCTTGAGGGTATTTTAATAGCGTCTATTCGTGCGTACAGATAATTAAGTTTGGTAGGTAGGTAGGTATCAGTATTTGCAAAAAACATCTAATCGTCCAGCTGTTTTAAGAGTAACGAAATAAGGTGTAATTTAAATGAATCTGTTATATATACATTTTTTTCTCTACATACTACTTTAAAGTTAGATGCTCAATATGTAGAGTTTACGTTTTGATGGGTAATGACCTAAAGGCGTCGTCACACAGAGCGGTACGCTAGCGCATTTTGAACACCAAGCGAAAAATATATTTATCTTTCCTATTTAGTCATATTATTATGTGACCCTTAGCATTTATGTCGCAGCCAACTAGCTTAATTAGCCGTTCAATCAACAGCCTAGCCCTTTTACTAATCAGCGCCGTTCAACTAGCGGCCTGAATGATATATGCAGTAGCCAGCCATGCAAAAATCTTACTATTTACCGACATGGCAAGTTGGTTAGGTTAGTTTACCTGCAGGAGCCCCCTGGCAAAAAAAGTATGTGAACTAACACATAATTAATTTGTATTTGTAATAAGAACCAATAATTTGTGCTATTATTGAATTAGCAAAGAGGCTGTCGATTAAACGGCTAATAATAATTAAGCTACAAAGAATATTGTGGTTAGGAAAAGTTCGAAAAATTATAGTCTTGATGCGGGAATCGAACCCGCGTCCTCGGCGATCCCGGCAGATGCCTGTCCCACTTGGCTATTTGAGCTGGTTGGTTGCGACATCTATACCATAACTATCGCATATATATATATATATATATATATATATATATATATATATATATATATATATATAGCTATAGCCCCTCCACTGTGACGCCGCCCTAAGTGTAATGAATGCCGGTGAAAGGTCAGAGGTCTACGACGCTCTCTGATGACTGACAAGCCACGTCCAGTCCAGCGCTGATGGTCTTTATGATGTTGTAAAAACTGTTAATCAAAATACCGGTACCGGTACGTTATTACTCGGGCATTAGTGTGCTGTGTATTTATCGTGTACGGTCGGTAGCGACGACGGTTGGCATTCCGAAACATTCAATTCTAGCTCATGCAGTTTCAACGTTGTGTATTAGTAGCTTTTGCACACCGCTTCGCTCGCGTTGATGTCTTTAAATAACTGTCAATGTCACAACAACCCCAATAGTTTAGTATAAATGGGGGGATGAATATCCCCCCATTTATACTAAACTATTGGGGTTCCCTAGACGATCAAATTGCACGTCTCCAACAGTGGTTGGAGACGTGCGTGGAGCCGTGTCGAGGCGTTTGCCCGGCGGCTGTGTGCATAGGTTTGAGCAGTAGAAAAAATTTAAACGCGTTTTTCTCATAAGTTTTCATATGTAAATAAATAATAATAAATAAATATTTTTACACTCACACCTATCATCTAGCCCAGAGTAAGTAGCCTAAGCACTTGTGTTATGGATACTAGATAGAGACGGACATATTTTTAATAATTATGTATATAAATGTTGAAAATATACTACATAAACGTATACACAACCATGACTCGGAAACAAACATTTGTGGTCATCACAAAGTTTGCCCCTACCAGGATTCGAGCGCGGGACCTCTTGGCCAATACCCAGCAATCTGAGCATTCGACCAAGGCGGCCGTCATAAGTTGTAAAACGGTAAAAGATAATAATGCGTTCTCCGTAAGCACGGCACCTTCGTAAGGTCGGCAACGCGATGGGGGAGCGATGGATGGAAGGTTAACGCCGTGTCCTAGGCCTCCCAGAGTCACCCAGGTGATGTTTAGTGGGTAGGTATGGGGGGAACACCTTTACCCCGAGCCCCACCCTTTGTGGCGGAGTTTCCGCCGCTGCGAAGGGATGCGTAACTAGCATTAGACCCCTGGCAAAAAAAAACGGTTAGTTTGACGGCTAGTTTAATAAAAAGCCTGCGTCAAAACTGATTTGCTTTGCTTTAATCAGTCATTAGTGGTTTTGACCGGATAAGAGTTGTGACTGTAACATATACATAATTATTTTATAATTCTATAGCTATCACACGGCGTATGCGCAGTGGTCATAGCGCTGCTTAAGGATAATCCACGTTCCAAGGCTCACCTGTTCGCCCTATGGTACAAAAGGGTACAAAACAAACAATCCAACATTTCCAACATCTGCTGCCGTGGAAAAAAACGCGTATTAATGTTTCTGTCTTTTGTATATTTTTATAAACGACAAGATAGTCTTGTGGACCTTCGTGGAATAGTTGTCTGCGCGCTGGGCTAAGATTGCGTAAGCTAAGCAATGTTTATTGCGGTCAGTCATGGGAAGGGTGACCAAAAATCTTTTAATACAAGCAATAAAATTGTCATTATCATAATCTGCCTGTTATTTCTCCAAAATTAACAAGAAGATTGTGATGATGAAAATCATATAATATTACGTATACGCTTGAATAATAAATTATCATACATAGGTGCAAGCATACATAAATCTCGCCTGTATCCCTACCTACCCCTTGGTAGGTAGACGTTTCGCCAATTATGTTAGGTCCCATTGCAATAAGTGGCAAGCCTATTGCCATTTATCGGGCACGAAAGTCGCAGTACATTGCTAGGTGGTAAGTATAAGAGGAACGCTGTTGCCCTCTCCACATCACTTTTTTTACCCTTAGTAGTTTTATACGACACCCGTGGGAGGGATTTGGGGTGATGACAATTGTATTCTGCTCTGCCGTCACTTCCTAGATGCCACAAAACGTGTGACACCCATATTTTTAATGTTTAATACAAGAAAAGTAAAACTAAACACATGGCTGTATGGGCTAGATCCCTTTGCCTTCCCTAAAAAAGTAATAATAAAAAAGGGAACTAAAGTAACCGGAATGCAAGTGCCACAGTTAAATAAGTACAATCCTCGGCTTAAACAGACCACCAACGCAAAAGTTTTTAAAATAAAAACAGCAGCTGCTCAATATTCATAATTCAGATAACATGCGCGCTGTGGTATTCGCGTGAGAGGTTAAGCTTGTACTTATAATATTTTTCCTCTATCGCAGCGTGTACAATCGACACCACGTCACATCTTGCAGGGAGCTCTAACTAAAGCTTTTAAAGACAACTAACTAAGAAGAACGGGCAAGAAACTCAGCAAGTTTGTTCCTCCCTTTACATGAAGTTGAGGTAATGAAAGATGTCATGAAATATTTTAATAATTATATTACATATCCTATTATATTCGATCTAATCATATTAGTTCGTTAGAACATTGCTAGGTGCCATAAGAGGAACGCTGCTGCCCATTAGTCATTGCTGTCTTAACACTTAGTCACTTTGTACGAAACCCACGGGAGAGACGGGGGTGATGACATTTGTATTCTGCTCTGCCGTCACCACACGGCACCAATGATACAATAAGCTCTTAGAATTTCATGGATTCACCATGCGGGTGGCGGGTCCATAGTGTGGCAGGTGGAGAAAGTCAGTGACAGCGCTTGGGACTTGTGACCCAGGTGTAGGTGTACAGGATCCTTTCACAACATGTCAACACTCACCTTCACCACCCCAACTTCTCTCTCTACCCAGCCATATTTGATAAGATTCCGTGAGAGACGCTTTAGACCATTGAACTACTATTACTAGCCTATATAACTCAATGCTTTAGACACACTTCCAGCGTAGAACTTACGAAAGCTGTACACATGTATATTTTTAAAAAGAGCCTTACTGTTTTCATACAAAAGTGCATAATCATTTTAAGACACTACGTGGCAAGTTCATAGGTGTGTCATAATTTTCCACTAATTAGCTGATGGCAATTGTAAAGTTGCTCGCTTGATGTAATTCCTTAGACAAAAGTGCAAAGATATAGCATATTGTAATCTTCCAAGCTGGCCTGGAAGCGATAAATAACATAGAATGGGCCCCACCTACCTTTGGGCACCCGAATGGTTACCTCTTATTTACGGGTTGACTGGAAGAGATCTCTATTAGAGATAAGTCCACCCTTGTTAACATAATGTATAATGGCCCTGTACTTATTATAATTTAAAGTGCAATAAAGAGTATAATGGTTGACGGCAAATCACCAACAATAGCTTACACAGAGAGGTATATTAGTACCCACGGTTCGCCAATTATGTTAGGTCCCATGTAATAGTTGGCCAATTGCCATCTATCGGGCAGGTACATCGCAGTATATTACTAATGGTAGGTATAAGAGGGAGGCTGCTGCCCACTACTCATCACTGATTTATCCTTAGTCGCCTTGTACGACACCCACGGGAGAGATTTGGGGTGGTGATAATTGTATTCTACTCTGCCGTCACCACATGGCCATCATCACGGCTTCATAAATAACCTTTATAAATTAAGATCTTATTGAATCCTGCGCAGTTCTAAGTTCAAAGTTTGAGTCTCCTTGTACGACACCCGCGGGAGAGATTGAGGTGTGGCGACAATCGCCTTACCACCACCACCACACCAAAACCAACTACTTAATCCACACAAACGCACCATCGGAACTAACAAAAGGCGTTCACTCAACCCGTTGAGAAAAAAGGAACCAATAAACAGTATCTTTTATTTATTTTTTAACCGACGAAAATCGGAGGAGGTTACTCAATTCGTACCCATATGATTTTTTTACACCGTTTGCTAGCATAAACCTTATACTCCTTGTACGAGACCCGCGGGCTAGACTGGCAATGGAGACATTTGTCTTCTCTCAGTCAGACGCGGTCAGCAGTGGCGGGTAGTTGTAATGTAAGTAACATAAGGACACTATTCATACCAGCGCAGTTAACGTTTGTTCGGGTTCGCCACCTCCACCGTCCCGCCACCGCTGCTGTTTGAGTGAGGCTTTAATCCTCACAAACGCACCATCGGAACTAACAAAAGGCGCTCACTCAACCCGTTGAGGAAAAAGATACCAATTAAGGTATCTTTTTTTTACACCGTCCGCCATCTATTTCGGTCTTGGGTGGCTTAAAAAACGTAAACAACGAGGCTCACCTGCCGCCGAGATTGGCAGGTGGCGCGCGCGCATCTGCGCCGGCGTACGCTGTTCTCGCTTCTGGATAGGCTCGCTGGTGGCGCCACAGGGCCGTTTATTCCGTAATTAGAAGTCATTCTAATTGTCTTACAAGCGCCTGACGGCAGAGAAGAATACAAGTAGAAGTAATTCTCATTGTCTTACAGCGCTAGCCATAGCCATTGCTCTAGCGAGGAGTTTGAAAGCGCGGTGGCAGCGTAGTCTCAGCAATGTTCCGTAAGGCCGGCCATTAGAATATTATCATCACCAGCCCTTTATTGTCTCCACTGCTGGGGCAGGGGCCTTCGATATGGAGGAAAGAATATAGCGAATGCCTATTGCCATTTATAGGGCACGGAAATCGCAGTACATTGCTAGGTGGCATATAATTCATCTGCCATTACTCATTGCTGTCGTAACCCTTAGTCGCTTTGTACAACACCCACGGGAGAGATGGGGGTGGTGACAATTGTATTCTGCTCTGCCGTCACCACATCATCACTAGCCCTTTTAATGTCCCCACTGCTGGGGCACGGACCTTCCCTATCGATGGAAGAATATAGGGAGATTGGGCCATAACCACCACGCGTGCACAGTGCGGGTTGGTGGGTATTAGCGACTGCAGATGCTGCGCCGGCGGGGCCAACGGCTTAACGTGCCTTCCGAAGCACGGAGGAGATCGCGATAATAAATTTTTGGCCAACTATCCAATGACCAGCCTAAGCAACCATTGTTAAGTTTACTAAGCAAGAAGCGCGTTATGCCACTGCGCTAGCGAGCTCCAGCGAGTCATTGCGATGGGTGAGCAAAAATATATTATCTCGAGCGTTTCCGTGCTTCGGAAAGAATGTTAGTTTAGGGGACATTCAAGGGCTGATGAATGACAATCCATCAATCGCTTCTCCTGTCTTTTTCTCTTTTACCCAAATAAATAAATGGATATAGAAAAGGTTGGGTGTTACCTGTTCATTTGAGCCAAAACATAATGGTGGCGGCAGGGCGAGTCGCCTGGCTTGGTCATATTAATAAACGTTTTCAGGAAACCAAATTAGAGTTTAGCGGGTGACACGATTTACATGCGGCCCAGTGTATAAGTAAGCAAATATAAAAGCAAAATGCAGGCAGATCGTGTTGCCTTATTTAGGTACTCTTAATTAAAAACGCTCGAGTACCTAAAGTTCGCTACTTACATTAAAAAAAAATCACTTAATTTTGCAAAGGAAACACGCCCGAGCGACTACGAATTGATAAGTTTATTTAAGTTAAGTATGTGTATAATATTATTTTAAGTTAAGTATGTGTATTCTATTTTCTACAATCCTTACCCAAAAAATTAGCTCTACGTTGGAAACAAGACAACCCGTCGAACAGGCAGGATTCAGAAAAGGTTTCTCCACCATCGATCACATCCACACACTCGAACTTCTCATCGAGAAATACCAAGAGAGATGCAAACCACTGTACTTGGCCTATATCGATTATAAAAAAGCATTCGATTCGGTGTCACACAACTATATCTGGGAAACTCTAGCAACACAGAATGTGGAAAATGAGTATATAAGAGTTATCAAAAGCATATACAAGAAGAGCAAAAGTAGAGTTAAACTAGAAACAGCCGGCTCTTGGTTTCCTATAAAAAGAGGCGTGAGACAGGGAGACCCACTGTCCCCTATACTATTTATAGCCACATTAGAGTCCATAATAAGCAAGCTTAACTGGAATAAATGTGGTATAAAAATAAAATCAAAGTATTTAAGTCATCTACGTTTTGCCGACGACTTGGTACTGATATCAGAGACAGGAAAAGAACTACAGCAAATGGTAGAGTCACTAAGCCAAGCGAGCAAGCTCGCTGGGCTAGAAATGAACCTCTCTAAAACTATGGTAATGACCAATAACACCAAGGTACCAATTTACGTCGACAACATGCCTCTCCCATACACGAAAAAATATATCTACCTAGGCAAACAAATAAGCTTCGACAGGCTAAACAACTACCAGGAGATCGAGCGCAGAACCCAGCTGGCATGGAATAAGTACTGGAGCTTTAAAGAAATATTTAAGAGCAACATGCCAATTAAATTGAAGACAAAAGTTATGAATTCCTGCCTTATACCATGCCTGACCTATGCTTGCCAGACATGGAAGTTCAACAAAAACGTCAAGGAAAAAATTATAACGTGCCAGCGAGGAATGGAGAGGAGTATGCTTAACATTAAAAGAATAGATAAAATAAGACATACAAAAATACGCAACACCACAAAAGCAGCAGACGGTTTAGCACAAGCTCTGGCGTTAAAATGGAAGTGGGCCGGACACATAGCACGCCTGCAAGATCACAGGTGGACAAGAAAAGTGTCAGAATGGAGGGGGCCAGTGGGAAAAAGAAAGAAAGGGAGACCTTGCAACAGATGGGAGGATGATATAAAACGCATAGCGGGTCCAAACTGGATGCAAATAGCGCAATCCAGAGAAAACTGGCTACATTTGGAGGAGGCCTTTACCTGCAGAGGGGTTCCTACAGAATAATAATATATAATACTATGTATTAAAAAGTGCATATAAAAACTGGAGCTATTATTGTAACTTATTTAAATTTTTATTTGTGTTATTAAAACTTTTGATACTAAAAAACAATTAATTTTTGTAAGTGGGTATATTCTGAAGGAAATAAAAGGCTTTTTTATTTATTTTATTTATTTATGTGTATAATAAGTTACAGTAGGAGTGTTAAGACTGTGTTTTTAATTAGGACAAACGACTAGGCTTATTATAGAAAATATTGTACACGATAGGGCTAGGGATACAGATTGTGGAAGATAGGGATATGAAGCGGAGTTGAGAGGAGAAGACTAGCGAACCTATTGTCAATCACCGGGAGCTTTAATCGTAATAATTTATTAGAGGGACACACACCTGCTTCAGTCTCGACATACATAAAGACCGCTTATCGATCGCTTTCGGTTGATAAATTCATAACATTAAACTATATCGACTCTTCGTAGTCTCGATAGTCCGAATAATAATTTCTACTTTTTTTCGCCATCGTATCCAAAACAAATGTCAAAATAACGATTTATATTGATAACTTATTGCAGTCACAAAGGATCGATAAGTAATTATCAATAGAAATCGTTATATTGGCGGTGGTGGTATAACAGTCGCCTTGTTGTACGATACCCACGGTAGAGATGAGGTTGGTGACTATTGTATTCTGCTCTGCCGTCACGACACGGCTTCTCTTTTTTAACCAAATCTATACTAATATTATAAAGCTGAAGAGTTTGTTTGTTTGTTTGATTGGTTGGATGGTTAAACGCGCAAATCTCAGAAACTACTGGTTCAAATTGAAAAATTCTTTTTGTTTTGGATAGTCCATTTATTGAGGAAAGCTATAGGATACAAGGTGTAACAGAGAGGTGTAGTCATATTTAAAGGGGTTATTCAGGCCATCAAACTGAACAACTTTCGCTAAGGGATCAAAATCGAAATCTCAGAAAAAATAAATTTCCCCCATACTAAACCGAGAACCAGCTGACATAAGTTTGTATGGGGGAGTGTTTATTTTTTCTGAGATTTCGATTTTGGTCCCTTAGCGAAAGTTGTTCAGTTTCATGGCCTGAATAACCCCGTTAAATATGACTACACCTCTCTGTGACACCTTGTATAACAACTGACATTAACGCGGGCGAAGCCACGGGCGACTACTAGTGGATGAATAAGAGAAAAGGTTGAATGTTACCTGTTCACATTTGAGCCAGAATATGATGGTGGCCCCAGGGCGGCGCAGTTGACCCTCGCTCAGCTTCTGCTCCGCCAAGATGTCGCTGTGCAGACGCCCGGATTTCAGCCACACCTCGATCGACCTGGGAAGGACAACACCACCCTTTTTAACCTGGAACTTCTAGACCTATAGTCTGACAAGTTCCTGCGTGACCTTCCTGCGGTATAAGGGTCGGGGACGGGGCGCTTTTTTATGTTAGACAGGGCAGCTCTTGCACTTCATCTCACCTGATGGTAAGTGACGATAAGGGCTGAAGATGGAATCGAGCTTCACCTGGAACCCTCAACCACAGAGGGGCTGGCTATCATATCACACATTGTCGGAACACAATAGTGCTGTTAACATTAGTATTATGGCGACAGATTTTGATAAGATGGTGGTAGCTAGCCAGGCGGACTTCAAACAAGTCCTACCACCAACCACACCGAGCACAAATTTGTACCCCCTGGGGATCGAACCCGGGACCTCTGGATCTTCATTCCGGTGCGCGAACCACTAGGCCACAGAGGTGGTTAAAATGGCTTGATGTTGGCGGGGGCGAGTTATTGTTCTATCACACAATCTCTCTTCTCGCTCCTCCCCGTATCGCTCGCCCCCGTTAGCATCTAGAGTGCCCCGTCCCCGCCACCGTCTCGTACCGCAGGAGGGTCGCGCACGACTTGTCGGACTAAGAAGGAGCGGAAGAGAGACGATAACTCTTAGCAATCTAGATTAGATTCACCGTGCGGGTGCCGGGCCCATAGTGTGGCAGAGGGGGATGTCAGTGGCAGCGCCTGGGACTTGTGACCCAAGTGTAGGTTTACGGGGTCCCTTCACAACATGTCAAGACTCACCTTCGCCACCCGACTTCTCTCTCTACCCAGCCATATTTGGTAAGATTCCGTGAGAGCCGCTTTTGACACACGTTCCAGTGTAGAACTTACGTAAGTTCTACACAAGCCAATGTCTTTTAGTAATGTATAGGGATTTCGCTGGTATACCCCTACTAGAATATCAGCGTCATTGCGAAATCTTCTGCGGCATTATGCTGATTATTACGCATAATTAGATAATAATTAAGTTATATATATAATTGTTGAAAATACACTACATAAACAACCATGACTCGAGATCAAATGAGCGTGCTCATAACAAACATTTGTCCCTACCAGGAGTCAAACCGGCGACCTCTTGGCCGATAGCCTGCCACCTGACTATTCAATTAGCCCGGCCTTCAATCAATGGTATTGTAAATTTTATCAAACGCAGTCGGTTCTTTGCCCATCAAACTGCGCTTTATATGAAGACATTAAGTTCGGTCTATGATCCTCATAATGGTCAATTTGAAACTCATAAAAGTGAACTGTAAGTCTGCCAAGGTCAGGGATCTATGCCGGATTCAGCCACTATATCAAGAGCAGCTTCTTGAGAATTAAACATGGCTGTAACGTGTTTGCAGGACGCCCCCGAATACAGAAACGCTAACCAAAGTTTGAGTCTTGCTTAACATTGAAATGTTGTCAAAATTTACGTCTTTCCATACAAATTCTGACAGGTAATGTCCACTTAACTTTTTAAGCAGTGCCCCAAATTTGATTAGCGTTTCTGTATTCGGGGGGTAAGTCCTGTGTTGTGGAAGTTTTTAAATGTGTATTGAATAGTGATCGCATTCAAGGTAGGGTTTTGTAAAAGGAATCAGTAAGGTATGACATTTTTAAATATTGTAATGCAAAGTGCATAACTACAGCCCATATCACATCCCTCGTCTTAATTGTGTGTTATTATATTACCCCCTAATACAGAAACGCTACTCAAATTTTCAGCACTGCTTGTAAAGTTAAGTGGACAATACCTGTCCGAATTTGTATCTATGGAATAACGTCAATTTTGACAATACTTAAATGTGAAGCAGGACTCAAACTTTGAGTAGCGTTTCTGTATTTGGTATTAGCGTGTACCTTAGTGGATGGATTTAGAATAACAGAAAGACGAACGAAGGAAAGAGGCGATTGGTATATTGTGTAAAACAGTCTTTTATCAACAATCATGAAGACATTAGAAATTGGGTGAAGAGAAAGAAGTGTTAGTATCGTAGTAAATGGAAAGAAGTGATCTCTGCCTAACCCTGTGGGAGAAAGGCTTGACATAATTATGTATGTAAAGTATGTATGTATAACAGAACTATACAAACTGTCAAACATCTCCAACCGATAGTCCACCTTAACTTGTTTGAGCTAAAGCGCAAAGTCTGTGCAGATAATTTGACATAGGTACTGCAAAAAAGATAAGCTCTATTCCGAGACCGTTAAGTCTTAAACTAGCATAGCTCGATAAAAAAAAACTCGAAAGCTCTTGTCAACCCATCATAATGCCGACGTTTGTTAATATTTTTTACTTACTCCGCATTAGTGACGGGTGTAGCGCGATTTGTCGATAACCGTGCCCCAAGCACGAACTTTTCGAAAGTTTGAATCGTAATCGTATCAAGAAGCACTCTAAAACTAAAACAAAATAAATTCTCAATTTTAGATCGAACAATATTCATATTTCTTAGGTAAGTATATTAAATTAATATTAACATAAACAAATATTTAATATGTAATATATTTTTTAATTAACTTAAAATCAACTTAATATCTGATTGAAATAAATTATTATTTCTTGAAATAAATTATTATTTCTTGAAATAAATTATTATTTCTTGAAATAAATAAATTAATATTTGTTTGGTTCATGCGAACGCCTTGCGTGACTCTTTTATTTTTTTGGAGTTTGGCATCGAAACTAATTAAGGTTGGGTACCGATATAGGGGAATGCGAAAGTTTTGTCATGGAGAGAAAACTTGCATAGATTAAAAAAAAACTTGCATAGATTAATTCATACATTGAGTGCATTGTCGATACAATTATGTTACGAAACATCGAAGAGTTCGTGCTAGAGGCACAGTTCAACATTCGGTAATATGATTGATTGCTTACTTTGTCCGAGCAGTCCCCAGTCCCGCTTCCATAACTTGAATTGCTTAATGTTATTTGATGTCACTTTTAACGCTTCGATTAGATTTTTCCAGATCGAATTAAACTGACGTGCCGAACGAAATAATCAACTAAGGGTACGGGTCAGTCGTCTTCGGGGCAAGTTGGATTATAGGTGTATGAGGTATCCAGTAACTAGAAAACTATTTTCTGAGCTTTACTCTTCTTAGGGTTTGAGGAAAATTTTTACGAAAACATCTATTAGGTACTAGTGTACCCCTGTTTTTTTTGCCAATCTGTTGCCACATTCGATTTAGAACAATAAAAGTGAACGAACTATTATCGTAAAATGCATAATATTTTCCGCAATATTGAGAATTAAAAAAATTGTGCCGTGGGGTGACGGTGGTAGACCAGAGTACCAAATCTCTCCCGCGGGTGTCGTACTCGGCGACTGAGGGTTAAAACAGTGATGAGGAATGGGCAACAGCGTTGCTCTTATACCACCTGGCAATGCACTGCGACTTTCGTGTCAGATAAATGGCAATAGGCTCGCCACCACACACAAGGGACATAACATAATTGGCAAAACGTGTTTTCTCGAAATCTGCCGCGGCAATATGTCTGTCGATACAAGACATTAATCTTCGAAGTTTCTTTAATGCAAGTCTCAAAAGTTCAATATCGGAACGGTATTCAATTACAAACATGCATAACCACTTTCTAATGTATATATGTTATGGAGCATAAGTATAGTTGATGGTTCTACAGTTTGACAGTAACACCTAGTCTAGATTAATGTCAGGGAACCTAGACTAAACAGGTCTAGTTTGGTGAGAGGTGTTGTGTGTGGAAGTGCTGAGATTGCGTAAACTAAGCGATGTTCGCTACGGCCGGTCATTGGATGGGTGACCAAAAATATATCTCTTGTTCCTCCATGCTTCTGGAGGCACTTTAGGCGGTTGGTCCACTCAGGGCCAGGTTCGTGGGTTGTGTCCCATTCTCCCTTTACTTTGACTTTTCCCCTAATACCTATTCATTACATTACTGATAAGGATTGATCAGTGATGAGGAATGGGTAGCAGCGTTCCTCTTATACCACCTGGCAATGTGCTGCAACTTTTGTGCCCGATAAATGGCAATAGGCTCGCCACTTATTACATGGGACCTAACATGATTGGTGAAAAGTGGGTGCTAGTTCACCTCTGCCTACCCCTTCGGGGATACAGCCGTGATTTATGTATGTATGTAAGTATGTACTGCATTAAACGTTCCCGGTGAATGGTAATAGTCTCGCTATGACAGTATACTGGCAAAACTGCCTATTCCTTCGGGGATGAAGGCTTGAGCGAATTGTGAGCGCCAAACTCCTTTTCCTTTGGGGAAAACAGGTATCACTATTAACTTCGATGTATTTTACTTGTGGCGTCCGTTATTATAAAGGTGTTGCGTTGGGAATGGGGCTTCACATTCTAGCCAGGGCCCGTAGCCAAGTGGCAATCGTTTCATAACGATAACGTGTCGCAGTTCGTCACGATCGCCGCCATATTACTTTGGTATCTACAGCGTCTTAGCTTGCGCTACCGACATAACTAGGAACTTACGAAGACGATTTTGGTCATGTGATTTCACGACGACTAACGTCAAATCCCATACATTTTGCTTTATCGAACTTCGTTATCTTTGTCGATATGTTGTTTTGTCTAGGCCCCCAGGTCTACAGACATTTTAACCGGGTAGTATGTAAGTCTGTCCCTCGCAAATGCACAAGAGTTGATACCGCGCCCATAGGCTATAACCCTGCTGACACCTACTCGACGGGAACCCAAAAAGTGCTCTAGGAACGCCGCGCCCGGCCCCACCATTATCGTCGGTCGGTTTTTTCCCGCCATGATGTAAGAGGGGTCTTTGACCCGACACCTGTTCCACCTTTTTTTTTTAATCACGGCTGTGACTGGACACTCGTTTATTAAGCAGTTTTTGCCGCAACCTCTTAGTGGTTATTGATTTATGATTAAAGTTGGTTCCGAGATTCAATTTTGGAACGTCATTATGGCGTTTGGCTTTCCTAATGATACGGCTCCGCGCTAGGTTGGCTGGTTGGTCCTTCGCAGCGAGTGTGGTGGAGGTAACAGCCGGGGATCGGGTGGTGGGACAATAGGCTTGATGACGTATTAAAAAAGACAACAAACATCACGTTGTTTTTACGTATAGCTATTTTACCTACAATAAATTATAAATTTGTAAAAAAATTAAGATTTTTATACAAAAAATATGTTTTGGATAATGCAAATGAAAATTTCAGCAAGACAGGCAATTCAGGCAAACACGAATGGCGTATGTGTGACGTCACTATTGCGTAAAACATGACAGTTTCTTTAATATAGAGTGATTTTGATTGGCTGATAAAATGATAAACTGGCATCAAGTTCTGATTAAAGTTAATTGACGTCTCTGAGTGCGGCAGTAAAAGACTTCTGTCACAATTATGTAAGCCGTTCAAGTTTTTACTCCTTCACTACTTACCTCCCACAAAAAAAGAAAATGTATTAATGAAGTAGCTATCAGAACAATTATTAATCAAATTCTTCTTTCATTGTTTTCTTTCTTCTTTTTTTTCTTCTTTTTTATATATAATATTTGAAAAGGACAGAAAACAGTCAATCAATCGACTAAAGAAATGATCCAGCGGGTTCAATTTAAAGAGAGAAAACAACGAAGATCAATAATACTTCTATTGTTATTGAGCTTTACCCACAGATATATTATCTGTGGCTTTACCTTAGGTTTAAAAATTAATGTCAGGCAGGCGGCCGGCTGTAAAACCTAAGCCAAAACCTAGAGCAGTATGGATTCTTCACATGGTCATTCCGTCTCTTTTCTATACATTCATTAATCACTAGCACCTTTACGGTGTGACGGATGATATGAATCAAAAGGGAGTGGATGGCTTGATGACGTCTGACCGATATGAATGGAAGAGGAAACATACTGCGCCGACCCCAGATAGACTGGGAACAGGGCAGGGAGAAGAAGTATATTCAAAATAGTTTTTTCGGAATTGGCATTGATTAGGAAAAACATACCGTGTGCTGTAAGTGTTAAGGTGCACGGTTCGTCGACCCGCCGCGCCGTCATTAGTTCATTCACGATATCGGGTGACTCCTTACAATTAGGGTTTATCAAGACCGGATTGAGTTAAGGGTAACCTTCAATGAATACGGTTCATTGTATGTGTTCCACCAATTGTGAACTTTAATTTGCGACTTACCGATTGAATTAGCGGGGGGCACTTTAAGTGATTGGGGTCAGTTGCAAGTTTAGTTGATGATTGCTAACGGAAGAGACTGCTAATCGGATCTGCTCAATATAAATGGCTGTCCTTAATTATTTAAATATTTTTTAAATAATTAAGGACAACCGTTTACAGATTTTTTATGAAGAAAAGTCAACCTAAAGAGCAAGATGAGAACAATAAGTTTAAAATAAGAAAGGGTGAGTTTTGCCCGAATTTTGATTTGTATCAAAAACATAGAACCTAACAAAGGTGTTAACTGACAAACATGCATACATTTTACATTTTCAAACACTCTATACAACTCACTAGTGGTCGCCCGCGGCTTCGCTCGCGTTAAAGTCGGTTGTTATAGCCTATAGCCTTCCTCAATAAATAGACAATCCAACACAAAAATAATTTTTCAATTTGAACCATTAGTTTCTGAGATTAGCGCGTTTCAACCAAATAAAAAAACTCTTCAGCTTTAAAATATTAAGTATAGATTAGTATAG
Source organism: Cataclysta lemnata (assembly GCA_963931975.1). Classification (NCBI taxonomy): domain Eukaryota; kingdom Metazoa; phylum Arthropoda; class Insecta; order Lepidoptera; family Crambidae; genus Cataclysta; species Cataclysta lemnata. The sequence continues at coordinate 1,574,612 of OZ008352.1, forward strand.
ATTTTGAACTTCTTCTTAGTTAACACCTTTGTCCACTCACCCCTTCTATTTAAGCCAAGTGGCCAATTTATTCGAACGCATAGAATACAGAAGTATGAAACTGACGTATTAAAATTGACTATGCGTTCGAATAGATTTACCACTAGGATGGGTTGGTCTGCCGTCACCACACGACTGTTTGAGACTAGTAATCAGCATGTCTGTTTGTTTGTTTTGTTGTGTTGTCCCAATAAACGTGTCATTCTTTCTAATTAGCGATCCCTTGCTCCCGAGGAGATACCGCGTGCATGACAATGTCTCGACAGGAAGCCACCGTTTAGCCGTTCTGACTTCATGTCTGTAATTGTTTGGTTAACCGCTGTTGCATGTCCGCTGCTCTTGTTACGGGTCTCGGATTTAGATTGCGTTAACTAAGCAACGTTCGCTAAGGCCGGTCATTAGATGGAAGTGGAAGGCACGGTAAGCCGGTGGTCTTGGCTGTATCTGCAGTCGTAAATAGCCACCAACCCGCACTGGGCTAGCGTGGTAGGTTATAGCTAATTCTCCCTATATTCTTTCATCGACAGGGAAGGCCTGTGCCCCAGCAGTGGGGACATTTAAGGGCTGGTGATGATGATGGATTACTTTTCGGACTGGGATCTTCCACGCTGGCCTGGGAGCGAAAAAATAACGAAGAATGTGCCAGCCCCGACTCACCGCAGGTGTGTCGTTAAAGTCCGCTAAGTAGTGTAGACTAATTAGCACCTCGAGGCACCTGAATGGTGGAGGGCAAATCAACAACAACATACCCAAAGAGGGTAGGTGACAGGCAGACGGCCCGCTATAAAACCCCTTAGGCGTGTCGTAGAAGTTGACTATGGGAGATTGCCTGGTGTACTGCTACCATATCGAGATACCTGAATGGTCCAGGGCAAACCACCAACAACAGCTTACCCAAAAGTTGGTGTCCAGGCGGCTAGCTGAAAAGCCTTGAGCGGCATGGATATCCGTTCATCGGTCTTTCGACATGGTCTCGACTTTTCCGTACATTCATTCATCACTTTTCGGTTTGATGGCGATTTTAATCAAAATGGAATGCTTGCCAGATAACTTGGTAACAGATGATGATATGGCTGGCTTATTTATTTTCTTTACATTTAACATAAAACACACATGTGGTGACTGCAGAGCAGCTTAAATATGTTTTCATCAAGAACTATGAATTAAAAACCATTAGTTTTATTATGTCATGTGATTGAAAGAACAGCTACGACAACACACCTATGGCAACAACTTTCATCGTGATTGTAGTATTTCGTCATAAAGAACATGGCTCGTTGGTCTAGGGGTATGATTCTCGCTTCGGGTGCGAGAGGTCCCGGGTTCAAATCCCGGACGAGCCCGTACGTTTTTTTTCTTGTGAAATTCATCTTTTTTTTTACGGTACTTATTAAATAGATCTGCGACCCCAAGTAATGCATTATTTAAAACATTTAATGGTTGTAAAATTAAAATTTTTAAAACAACATAGCAATTTAAAAGAGGACAGATAAAATTCGAAATGATTGTCCTCGTGCAGGAATCGAACCGTCGTCGACCGCAATCAGTGCGCCTGCCTATCGTCATGCTTGGCCAAGTGGTATTAATAGAATAAAAATAAACTTTTCCGAAAAAAAGAGTACATGGGCTCGTCCGGGATTTGAACCCGGGACCTCTCGCACCCGAAGCGAGAATCATACCCCTAGACCAACGAGCCACATTTTTAAAGGTCAAACAATATAATGTGTAATTTCTCAAGTGACAAGGTGTTACTTTAACAATTATTCACAAAGTACAATGTAACACAGCTTTCTCAAAATAATCTAATTAATTTCAACGTTATGTCCGAAGACGCAAAACGCATAATCAATTGGTAAAATTAGACATGCTCTTGATCTTAGAGAAAGATAAATACATATATAGTTTTTATTGCCATTGTTCTGAACTGCGCAGGATTCAATAATATATTAATTTATAAAGGTTATTTATGAAGACAATAAATAATGTGATAGCGTGCTTGTGTAACATACTAGTTACTGGCCACGAATTCGCCTGCGTTGATTATTATTTAGGAAAATTATTAATTTATTCGCCGTGTGGTGACGGCAGAACAGAATACAATTGTAACCACCCCCATCTCTCCCGTAAGTGTCGTAAAAGGCGACTAAGGGTAAACACAGCGATGAGTAATGGGCAGCACCATTCCTCTTACCACCAAGCAATATACTTCGATTTATGTGCCTGATAGATGGCAATAGGCTCGCCACATTATTACATTATTACGCCATATTATATTTAGTTTACCAGCTTATGATCCTAAATACACATTTTATTTTATTTAAATTAAATTCATATCTCATAAAGTGAATCTCCGTTATTTACTCTCTCAATTAATTCGTCTTTTTGTCAATGAACTGTTTAGATCACAGTACTAAAGTTAAAACATAATATTTTATAGAAATACTTATATGTGGTAGTTCCACAGACATTGCATGATAAATCATTGTTGTTCAAACATAGAAAGACAAAAGAGTATATTGTTATATTTACATTGTAGTGGATTCGAAGTAACATTCACTATGTTACGACTAACACACGTGGCTCGTTGGTCTAGGGGTATGATTCTCGCTTCGGGTGCGAGAGGTCCCGGGTTCAAATCCCGGACGAGCCCAAGAAATATTTTTGCGACGGATTCGAGTCACGTTGCAGTTTTCAACTAAGTCTATTTACTTTTTTGTTTGTAATATTATATATAATATTTTTAAAAAAGTCCTTCCACGAACCAAACCGAGTACCAATTTTTACTACCTTGAGGATCGAACCAGGGAGCTCGAGATCTTAATTCGAAAGTCGCAGTACATTGCTAGGTGGTATAAGAGGAACGCTGCTGCCCATTCATCAGTATTTTGTTGTAACCCTTAGTCGCCTTGTACGACACCCGCGGGAAAGATTTGTGGTGGTGACAATTGTATTCTGATCTGCCGTCACCACACGGTCTTTTATTTTAGCCCCCACGAGTAACAGTTCACCAAGAATAGCTTTTTCAGCGTAGTAGGACCTCCACAAAAAAGCTGCTGGCTTACTGCCGCACTCAGAGACGTCAATTAACTTTAATGAGTATTTAATGTCAAAAATTTTCATTCAAATCTAGACCATAGACCCGGCAAGAATAGCGACTAGTTTTGAATTGTCATTTTTTGACGTTAAGTACTCATTAACGTTATTTGACGTCTCTGAGTGCGGCAGTTAGCAACCAACTCAAACAAATTGTAATTAGCGTATGTCAAACAATACAAGTGTTACATATATCGGACTCGTAAAAAAACTGACACGTCTAATAAAAAAACGCGGTCATCCACCTCGGGACCTACGTAAGGTAAAAAAAGTGTATAGAACTGAAGCTTTTTTGAATCTTTATGCGGTTCGGATAAGGTTGAAAATGTGTCTTTCGCGGCTGGTGTCACAACGAGGTGGGGGATAATTGATGATCCGTCACCTAGTTGGTGACGGACACGTATGGTTTTGGTGTACGGTGCTCTCACATGTTGAATAGTTCGATGCTTGATGATGGGAGTTGACGGGATCACGCTCTGAGCTGAGCTGTACATACATAAATCTTTTTCTTTTTCTTCATGCCCTTATTTCGCTCTAGGCGGGATACCCTATCCTTCACCAACACAATCCATCTATCTTTTCATTCGTCTTCCTCTCCTTCTACGTTCATACCTAACATTCTTCTGCTAACATAGCTTTCATCCCTTCGCATAACATGACCAAACCATCCAAGCCCATGTATTACTCTGCAGTCTCTCAGTCACTCACTGGCGCTACAACATACATAAATCACGCCTGTACTGGCAGTAGGCATAGGTGAATATACACCCGTTTCCCCAATGAAGGGGTACATACATACTTAAATCACGTCTATATCCCCGAAGGGGTAGGCAGAGGTGAATTATAACACATACGTTTCGCCAATTATGTTACGTCCCATGTCCCAATAGGTGGCGAGCCTATTGCCATTTACCGGGCACAATATTCGCAGTACATTGCTAGGTGGTATAAGAGAAACGCTGCTGCCCATTCCTCATCACTGATTTATCCTTAGTCGCCTTGTGGGTGACGACCACGAGAGATCTGGGATTGTGACAGTTGTATTCTACTCTGCCGTCACCATGCGGCAAGGTTAGGTCCCATGTAATAATTCCACATTTTAGCTTCGTCTTCCTGCCCTGTGCGAAGAAAGCTGCTTACAATTTGCTGCAATTTGCTGCTCAGAATATGCCCAAAAAATGTTGACAAAAAAAAAAAATCGCGGGCTCGTCCGGGATTTGAACCCGGGACCTCTCGCACCCGAAGCGAGAATCATACCCCTAGACCAACGAGCCATGTGTGTAAGTTATCACTGACCAAGTCGGATGCCGATAAGGCATCTTTTATTGTTCAATGATTTATTGATTAAAGTCATAAAATAATGAACATAAAATAAACAGATTGGATAATTATTATTGGTGTTTGTCTTTTTATACACTAATCGAACAAAAGATTGTGTAACAACTGTACAAGTTGAAAGTTAAATAATGAAAATATTTACTTTTACCGTGGTGTAATAAAATAAAGGTACAGTCAGCCGCACGTTACGTTACCACCAAGCGTAAAATTTTCTCAAGTGACTTTGTGCTTTACGCCTGTCACGACAAGGTTGACAATCTTCCTATGTCCTGTTCCCAGTTTATCTGCGGTCAGCCCAGAATGTTTCCTCTTCCATTCATCCTGGTCAGACGTCATCAAGTCATCCACTCCCTTTTGATTCACATCATCCATCACACCAGGAAGCTGGCACAGTTAAAGGAAAGCATAGAAAAGTCTTCCATGCTGGCCTGGGAGCGAAAAAATATGTGCCAGCCCCGTATCACCCTAGGGTTGTCGTAAAAGTCCACAAAGGGAGATTGCCCGGTGTAGACCAATAAGCACTTTGGGGCACTCGAATGGTGGAAGCCAAACCACCAACAACAGCATACGCAAAGAGAGTTGGTGTCAGGCGGCCGGCTGTCAACATTCCAATCCATACTACTCAACCAAAACCTTGATGGCTAGATGACGTCGAAGAGGAAAGACACTGTGGTGACTCCAGAATCTGGAGTCACCACAGTGTCTTTCCTATCTGGAGTCCAGATAAACTGGGAACAAGGCAGGAAGACAATGATGACGATTCCAAATATTTTTTTTCTTTGCAATAATTATTTTTCGGAGGAAAGTGGGGCCTATTTGTTCCCAGTTTCCCCCAATTATGAATTCGGGGAAGATGCGACAAAAATGCCCAGTTTCCCTCGTTAAGGGGGAAAGCATTCGCGGGAACTAGGAATAGTCGTTGCAATCACACGCAGTGGATAAGAAACACATAGGCGCGTGTCGGCTGTCTTGTTAGAATGATATAAACTATATGCGTGAAAAATGGTTTATGGCGTTTCTTGTTACGCGTGGCTGACACAATCCAATTTAATCTCGTAATATCTCTATCACTTAGCCGTGACCAACGAAAATGGAGTCTCGACCGCCATAAAATTAGACAAACTATGTAATCAATTAGCGCTGTAGTAGGTATATATGATATGTCATATTTTGTTTTAGGGAGGAATCTCGGAGCAATCAAGCTTTCTCCTAAACCAGGTATTAGGAGAAAGCTTGATTGCTCCGAGATTCCTCCCAAACATATCCCTCCTTAACATAGCATTGGAAGAATATAGGGTGAAAGACCCATACCCACCACGCTGGCTCAGTGCGGATTGGTAGGTATTAACGACTGAAAATGAAAATGAAAATATGGTTTATTCATATAAGGTATGATTACATACACTCATGAATCGTCAAAGAAATAACGTTAAACACTGGAAACGAAAAGAAAAACAGTTTCCAATATTTAACGTTATAAGCTACACCATCCGTTCGTAAACTACCAGGAGGCCTTGTTCTGAGAAGAACGGGCAAGAAACTCAGCAAGTTTGTTCCTCCCTTTACATGAAGTTATGAGTTAATGAAAGATGTCATAAAATGTTTTAATATATTACATACCTATCCTATTATATTCTATCTTATCATATTAGTTATAATATTTATAAAATATATTTAACTTGAATGTTTATGGACATCTTTCATTGAGTACAAAAAAATATATATAATTATTACTGGTAGCTTAATTTACTTGGTTAAAAATAGTTAAAACTAATACAGAAATATACATGTCAGTTGGTCTCATTACCATACAAAATCTATATCCACGCATCTTTAACGTTTAGACTACATAATAGTCTATAACCGTATAATATCCCTTTTTACTAGTCTTTGTTTAATTTGGCTTTTAAATTTAAGATAATGGAGTTCCGTTATATAATATATTTGTATACATTTCCCCAAGAAAGAACGACCAGTTTTATGCAGACGGAATTGAGGAAAGGCTAGTCTACTTTTATGCCTGGCACTATATTTATGGGTATCACCAACTTTAACAAATTGATTAGAATTTTTATAAACGTATAGAATATTATCATAAATATGCTGACCAGCTACAGTTAAAATATTTATTTCCTTAAATAATTCTCTTAACGAGTCCCTTTGTTTAAGTGTGTATATGGCACGTATTGCCCTTTTCTGTATTACAAATATATCATTAATATCGGACGCTGAGCCCCATAACAACATGCCATATGACATAACACTATGGAAATAACTACACTAGTACACTAGCCTTGCCGTCTCGACATTTGTCAATAGTCTTATTTTTTTTAACAGCGTATGCTGCTGAGCTAAGCCTCTCTGAGAACGCTGAAATATGTGGGTACCACTGCAGTTTGGAATCGAGGGTGATTCCCAAGAAAACAGCCGCAGCACTACATTTGTAACCGGAACCAACGGCTTAACATGCCTTCCGAAGCACAGAGGAACTTGAGATGATAAATTTTTGGTCACCCATCCAGTGACTGGCCTTAGCGAACATAGCTTAGTTTCAGCAATCGCAGGCAGAGCGCGTTAATCCACTGCGCTATCGAGCTCCCCGTTGAGACCATCGGAAGAAAATACTATAATACATATGTATGTACCTATAATTATGTACTCTTTCGACCAATTCGATGTACTTTCATACGAAGATGATAAATGGTAATTAATTAAGCATTACTACGGCCCGTGGGGCCGTCCGGATTATATTAAGAGATTTGTCAACCGATTCTATGTGCGTTTCCATTGTCACTTATCTAAAGTCGACCGGTAGACCACGACTTTTAGGCTTTTCTACATTATTTTCCTCACCTATATTATATTTTTTAAAGTATAAATAAGTAAATATATACTACCTTTACTTACATTTTGACTCTACATTATTTTTATTTACCTTCTCTTATATACTTTTTTTTTAATACATGCGTCCTCTCCATCTATCCCTCTCTGTCTCTTGTATATCATCTATCTGGGATAACGTAAAATCGCAACTCAAAATTGATACAATGAATATAGAGCCACGAGTAGCTTTTTTACAGGAGGGATGTAAGAATGTGAATGGATGAGAGGATGTGTCATGACCAACTGGATGACGGCTTGATATGCCTTTTAATCTGAATTTTTTTTTGGACACCCAACCAACGACCGACCTTAGCGAATATTTTTTGTTTATATAATCGCCACCACTCGCAACCACTGCACGCACTATCGAACTCATAAAAAAGGACTTGACCACATTTAGAAACTAACGTTTCCTGAACTGCGTGTAGCTCTCCTCCCATACGGACTGTATCATCCAGCCCAGCTAGCATGGCCACCTTTTGGTGGTCATGCATGCGATACATGGCTATTAATATCGTGTTTCGATGTTCATGCTAGCCGAGATGATCAGATGTAAAAAACACAGAAATCTGTAGTACATATAAATACTTCAATGACAGCCCCAAATCCCAATACGTGCTAACTTGACCAATCAATGTTTATTTCATATTTTTTAACGACACCCGAGAAACCCTGCTACTGCTTAAAATACCTCATTTTTCTAACAATATCCTATTGCATAGTCATGTACGATAATGAATAATATTAATACTTGTGATTTCCTATAGTTGTACCGAAAGGTAAGGCACATATTATTATCAATTTGAAGTTGCGAAATTGCATTATTATAACGGCTCGCAATCAGATATCCTTGGTGTTAGTAAAAACCGACTATACCCATTATCTTAAAAAAAACCGCAAAAAAAATCACGTCTGTTATATGAGAGCCCCCTTATTATTATTAATTTTAATCTGTTTATTAGTAGGTATTTGTTGTTATAGAAGTAACATAAATACATCAACTGTGAAAAATGCAACTCTCTAACTATAACGGTTCATGAGATAGAGCCTGGTGAGTGGTGACAGAAGGACGGACAGCGGAGTCTTAGTAATAGGGTCCGATTTAACCCTTTGGGTACGGGACCCTAAAAATCTAGCATAAGTTTCAATGTGACAGCCTTATTCCTAAACTGGTAACTGAATTTTTATCGAGTGCAGTTCAGAGATTACTAGCAATGGACGTGTAATGTCGAGTAATTAAATAAGTTTATTTGACTTATTAGAAATTAAAATATAAATATAATAATATAATCTAATAAATATAAATGTGCTGGTTTAGAAACAAAGCACAAACATACATACATACATAAATCACGCCTATATCCCCGAAGGGGTAGGCAGAGGTGAACTAGCACCCACAAAGCACAAAGACTATAAATAATTTAAAAAATAGCTCCAGAAACCACAGTCGAAAGCAATGTACTGGTCATAATTATAATACCTGAAAATCTTGAAAACTGAGGATGCTAATTGCTTGGGGAAAATACATCTGACAAAAACGTGTTAAAGCTTATGGAATTTGTCCAACGACAATTTTATCGGCGGCGAAAGCCGTGCCGTCTCCAACAGCGGGCACGAGTAAAATTAGCGGAAGCTCAACACATGTGCGGCCTCATGTGAAGCAACAGGTGGCTACCATACTTATTCTATAATTACCTATCATCTAGCAGATCCTGCCGTGGGTCCTGCGTTTAAATGCGACGGTTTCGGTAATCTGGGACACGGAACATAATACAATATTGAGTAGGTACTTATGGGTACTTAATATTTTTTTTAACCGCCTCCATGGTCTAGCTGGTCTATATTACATACATACATACATAATTCACGCCAATATCCCCGAAGGGGTAGGCAGAGGTGAACTAGCACCCACGCTTCGCCAATTAGGCTAGGTCCCATGTAATAGGTGGCGAGCCTATTGCCATTTATCGGGCACAAAAGTCGCAGTACTTTGCTAGTTGGTAGGTATAAGAGGAATGCTGCTGCCCATTCCTCATCACTGATTTATTCTTAGTCGCCTTCTACGACACCCACGGGAGAGGTTTGGGGTGGTGACAATTGTATTCTACTCTGCCGTCACCACACGGCCATGCCGTCACCACACGGCCTATATTGCGATCTAGAAATCCCGGGTTCGATCCCCAGGGGGGATCGAACTCGGTTTGGGTGGTGGTAGGATTTCTTTGAATTCCGCCTGGCTAACTAGCTCTTATTAAAATCTGTCGCCATAATAATAATGTTCAGCCAGTTCAGGACCCTCAACCAAAGAGGGGCCTCTTTGGTTGAGGGTCCTAGGTGAAGCTCGATTCCATCTTCGGCTCTTAAAACCATACCATACCCCCATTCAAAAAAAGTCTATATTCTTGCCGGGGGACATGGCACGAATATAGACTTTTTGAATTTACATCGTTTTGTATTAAGTACTTAATCACGTTACTTGACGTCTTCTGAGACAGCTGTTAGACAAAACGATTTGATCCTAAAGTTACTACATACTGCATGGTCTTAAGCGACAGTGATGTATCTCAAAATATACATAAATATAATATTAAAATGAAAAAAGGTCAGATTTTTTTCTAATGGTAATTGAAAAAAATATTATTTCATTCGTTCGATTATTTTTTCATTCTTCGTTGTGCTGTGGTTGTGCCCTACTGAATGATATAAACATTTAATTGAAATATTTTTTTATTAATGAAAGAGATGATAGCTAACAAGAGAGAAAGGAAGAAGAAAAAACATACTGCGCCGACCCGCAGAAGAAATAGGATAAGGGCAAGAAGATGAAGAAGGTAATTACGTATATTTAATGTAGATCGATAAAACGTTTAAATCACTGAACCTATCGATTAGGCAAACATATAAGGCGCCCAGGCGCGTTTTCAACAGTGCAGAACAATGTGGCGAAGAGGTGATAATACATAGCCATTGTGTTTTATTACGTAAACATAAAATGGTTATTTTAAATTGATCGGCGGCGTGAATCGATGTAACGATCCGCCATTATAAAATCAATTGGATCCGCCGAACGGGCGCTTCACACGTTCCGGTGTCACAGTATAGGGGAATAGAGAATATTTCACAGTCCTTTAATGTCATTTTCCTTTAAAGATTCCTGTAAAGCTTTTGGCTTAGTTATTCTTGACTACTTCTGTTAGTCAAACCATAACATATCTTATTGAAATCATATAAAATCATACATGGGCGAGGAATCCCAAAAGGTTATTGTATGAAGTCTTCATTAACGCCGCTATGCATGGAGTGTTCCAGGGATCTATCTTAGGACCTCTGCCCAAATGGCAATAAATGGCCTATGAAAAAAAAATCTTAATATCTAATTCTAGCCACTTTACGCATCGATAACTAATTTGAAGGGAAGAGAAAACATAAGGATGCCAGGTAACCTGGGATTAGATATTATTTAAAAATTTGTTAAAAACGTAACACTTGCTCATGGGGTAGAAATCTGAGTATTGGCAGGTACATCTTTAACTGGGGATACATACAACAAGTCCGCGGCCAAAAACGGCTTTTAGTAATTACGAGATCTTATGTTTCGATTGTTTTTCATTCCTCCTACCTCGCTTACCTGTTGGTTACGCACTCTTACACCACACCAGTTAGAATAATAAATCTATTACAGGAAATTTTTACTGCGCACTAATAAGACTAATCGTGTGTCACTTAATCTGTCTACTCCCGCGCAGGAATGTCGTACCGGACTGGGAACTAACTGTATCGCTTCCGTAATATAAAACGATTGCCCATTAGACATTAGTTAGGCTGTGGCCATCTAGTTCAGTTTTAAGAGCTTTTTATTTATGCAGCTAGATGGTTTCGTCTGTCTTTGGGAGAGTAATGATTGAAAGGCTTTAGTAGCCGCGCAATGACAGTGACAGGGCAGAATACAACTGTCACACCCCCCCCCTACTTTCTACGGCGCGTTCTATACGCTTTACACCACCTGTGGAATCTCTATTCGGTTTGGTAACATCGATTAACGTTAATTGACGTCTCTGAGTTCGGCAGTAATTGTCATAAATATTTACAACACAATATCTCCAAGTAAGTTTTTTTTTATTGCGTCTATCTTGTAATAAATGACCAATCTATTACCCCTCAACTTCTTTAATAGTCAGCAGTAGTTATCAATGTCGACATTTTTTCTTGTTCCAAGTATAAAAAAAGTCTCGCATTTAAATTGCAAGTAGCGCAAATATTTTACAGCTCAGTAGTAAAAGGTTAATTCGAATTAAAATCCCAAATACTTTATTGCCAACTAAGTGTAATGAATTTGATACAAATAAATCACGAAAGCCGAACACTCAATTATCACAAGGAAACACTTATGGACAAGATTATAGGATAATGAATGCGAATGCTCTCAATGGTAATTAATTGGCTAAATTCCTAGAGCGGGAGTTATTTTAAGTTATTTTAAGCTTAGATATAGAAAGCCACATCAATTCTACATTGATTACAGCACTTAATGGCGTTAATTTTTTTTGACATTTTAATAGAGGCTGGCTTTATTTTAAAAAAGGCTTATAGGAGGAGCTGCGATTGGGGAAACTAAGCAATGTTGTGAGTGCGGATTGTTGGGTTTAACGTGCTTAACGGCTTTACGTGCCTTTCAAAGCACGGAGGAACTCAACGCTATGGAGCTCCTCGTCTCTATGTTTTGTTATTCGAATGACGCAATAAAAAATGCATTTTTTTTGGAAGTTTGTTTTGTGTTGTTTTTTTTCAAGCCGTGTGGTGACGGCAGAGTAGAATACATTTGTCACCACCCCAAGTCTCTCCCGTGGGTCGTACAAGGCGACTAAGGATAAATCAGCGATGAGGAATGGGCAGCAGCGTTCCTCTTATACCACCTAGCAATAGTACTGCGACTTTTGTGCCCGATAAATGGCAATATGCTCGCCACCTATTACATGGGACCTAACATAATTGGCGAAGCGTGGGTGCTAGCTCACCTCTGCCTACCCCTTCGGGGACATTGGCGTGATTAATGTATGTATGTATGTATTTTTTGGATAGACAACATTGCTTTCTGTAGTTAACGTAGGTAACGCTACCTATCTCTTGTAAAACGGAACGTCGCCGCCCAAAAACTAGCGCTTTATTTATTTATAGACAACGGCCTACATCCTATTCCGGGCACCATAACAGCCGTATCATGTCTGTTGGGCGACTATTTTTAATCTGTGGCGAGCCCTTTCACTTACCCGCATACAGTGTACAGTTTCAATTACCAGCACCTTGGAGGAACGCGAGCGAAAGGGACAGAAACGGGTGCCCGCGTACGTGTAAAAGAGACGCCTACACAAACAAATCGTGGGGTCGTAAACTCTCCGTATGTCGTCGTATGACAGATGGTCGTGACCGCAAAGTGGCAATACAGCCCCCGTGGCACGGAGACGTGGACACGTCTCCATCGGGGGACAGAAAGTCTTTTCCTCTCGCTCTGACTCCCACTAGATCCCGAGACAAAACACTGTCAAGTGGTGGAGAGAGACTTGTCCACGTCCCCGCGCTAGGCCCGCAGGTTACTAAACTTATTTATATTCCTTCGTTTTTTGCGTTCGCGTTCGAGTGCTCTCGCGGGATTGGCTGAGAAGGGGCGCGAGCATGTGGGAATGGTGACCTGTTGCTGCTTGCAGGGGAAGTTCCCAGTTGATCACTTGATGACTTGGACACATTGAACTATTACTCTCTTGCAGTGGCGTGGCGTGAAAAAAAAAGTTAGGCAAGCCACAGTAAAAATTAGGACCCACAAAAAATTGGTACTCGCAGATACGATTACGCTCGACTTTGCGGTTATGAGCGCCAAAATTATTGTTAAAATAGTTTTCTATTCTACTATTTCCAAATTCATGCAACGCTAAACAACTACGCATATGTTTCTCACTTTGAACATGTTTTTTAGCAGAGTTTGATAAATTAACATCAGAAAATCCCGTTCGATTCCAAACGCTGCTTGAATCAGAAAACAAAAGACACGGAAAACAAAACATTTTATTTAATAAACAACTGCCTGTAAGCCAACTATATTTATCATAAAGAGAACTGGAAATGCTTGAAAAAACCGTCTTTACGCTTGTAATCTATTGACATATTTGGACGAGCTCGACCTAATTGTATGACATATTTTTTATTTTCAAAGGACAACTTTGAAAACTGCTTTTCTTCACTTAGCAAGAAATCGGTAAGGCAACAATCTATGTGCATCAAAGCGGCCATTATTGTCCGAGAGAGAATAAACCAAAATTATTTAAAAACTAAAACCTACCAATTAAATCCCTGCAGAGCTACACAATTCACAAAATCACAATACACCTTTAAAACAACAACACAGGTTAGTTAAATTTTACTATTTCACTGAATTACTGCTATAAATACAATAAAACTAATTAATTACGTTAAGTTTATGTCAGTGCAAGCAAATTTCAAAACAGAATAACTCGTCTGTGGGCATGACGGAGCCGTCATGAGTATTTCTCAGCAAGGCCAGAAAGAGAGATCATTATACAAAACACAAGCCGTGTTAAAAAGGGAAGGACGATGCAACCCGCTCCGGAGCGGCTTGTTGGACCGCGAGTTCAGTGCAGTGAAATTCCGCTTTTATGGCTATTGTAATAAGATCTAAAATATTTAATTTTGACGGAACTTGTTTTCGTGGGAGTTTATTACTAATGTGTGCGTGTGGTAGTGTATCGATGCTTAAGCGCGTAGGCTGCCGAAATGCCGGCTTGATGCCGGCTTGTAGGCAATCTTTAGGTACTATTTCTCGTTGCGTGCGCCTGACAAGACTACGCTTGTCTGTGTGCGTGCTGTATAGCAGGCGTCCATAACTCGAAATTTAGCGAGTTAAATGAAGGAATCTACAGAGCGGGAGCGAAATGTATGTACCTGTGTTGCATATTGTTTCGCGCGCGTTTAATACTGTTATGTTAAGATTTTATTGATGGATTTTTTTATTTGTTTATAAAATGGTATTGTACTTGAATTATGGTAATGATTTTTTTATGCTCGCTCGTTTGGTACGGCTGTTGGGAATCGGGTTATATGGACGCTCCGCCACTGCTCTCTTGTAACTTTTTTGGTTTGGTTGGTGGTATGATTTCTTTGAAGTCCGCCTGGCTAGCCACCACCATCTTATCAAAATCTGTCGCCATAATAATAATGTTAACAGCGTTATTGTGTTCCGACAATGTGTGATAAGATAGCCAGTCCCTCTGTGGTTGAGGGTTCCAGGTGAAGCTCGATTCCATCTTCAGCCCTTATCGTCACTTACCATCAGGTGAGATGAAGGGCAAGAGCTTCCCTATCTAACATAAAAAAAAACTTCTTGCTTCGACATGGATATTTTTAAATTACTGGAGTCATTCGGCTGTTTTTTTTTTAATTTAAATAGGCAGAGTGTTTGGCCACAATCATATATACATATAACATAAATCACGCCCACATCCCCGAAGGGGCAGGCAGAGGCACCCACGCCTCGCCAACCATGCTAGGTCCCATGTAATAGGTGGCGAGCCCATTGCCATCCATCGGGCACAAAAGTCGCAGTACATTGCTATTGCTAGGCCACAATCATACATACATAAATCACGGGGTAGGCAGAGGTGAATTAACACCCACTTTTCGCCAATTATGTATGGTCCCATGTAACAGGTGGCGAGCCTATTGCCATATATCGGGCACATAAATCGCAGTACAAATTTATGTTGCTAGGTGGTATAAGAGAAATGCTGCTGCCCATTACTCATTGCTGTCTTTACCCTTAGTAGATGGGGGTGGTGACAATTGTATTCTGCTCTGCCGTCCGCACGGCCACAATATGGTACACGCTCGGCTAGAAGATGTCTGTTCACTCTGGCCTGAAGATGTCCAGGTTATAATGATCGCAGACCGCGGCAAAGGGTTCCACTCCTTAGCTGTTCGCATTATGAAAGCAGAAGCAAATCGCTTTGTGCGGATAGGTGGAATGTCAACAACATAAGGGTGAAAGCCTTCGCCGCGCCTAGTGTCGTCCGGTGGTGGAAAGGGGCAGGGGTAATACATTATCTATCGTAAATGACTACGCAATAGAATAGGTACTGAAAAAGGAACGCTGCTGCCCTTTTACTCATCGCCGTCTTTATCCTTAGCTGCCTTGTACAACACCCGTGGAACTGATATCTGTTCTGCCGTCACCACACGGCGAATCAACACCACACTGTTAATCATTTATAATCTGGTTTAAAAAAACGCAAACGCAAAGTAGGCTTCAAACATTTTATCAAATTTGTTATCAATATTTTAGGTTATCAGTTTCGCGTTAATGTATTATTTACGAGTGTTCTAAAAATAAGGTGACATGCCGAGCTAGCGCCACCAAGAGACCAATTTTAAATGCAACTGTTCCGGTGCACACTCAGAGCGACTGCAATATTATTACATTTATTACATACATATACATTCATACCTAAATCACGCCCATTTCTCCCCGAAGGGGTTAGCAAAGGAGCAATAATAATCACGTTTCGCCAATTAAGTTAGGTCCCATGAAATAGGTGGCGAGCCTTCGTGGAGAAATAGGCGTAAATGTATGGTTTCAGTTTTCTATGCTGACCTGGGAGCGAACAAATAACGTAGTATGTGTAGACCAATAAATAAGCGCCTTGAGACACCTGAATGGTGGAGGGTAAACCACCAATAATAGCATATCAAAGAGTTGGTGTCAGACAGGGGCCGGCTGTCCTAAGCCAAAACCTTGAGCAGTATGGATTGAAATGTTGTCATTCCAATCACTCTCTCCGTTCATCGGTCTCTCGACATGGTCCGTTCCGTCTCGTTTCTATAATATTCATTCATCATTAGCCCCTTACGGTGTGATGGATAATATGACTCAAAAAGAAGTGGATGGCTTGATGACGTCTGACCAATATGAATGGAAGCGGAAACATACTGCGCTGACCTCAGATAGACTAGGAACAGGGCGGGGAGAAGACGATGTTTGTATTCAATTAAATCTCGTGCTCAGTGTGCCTCCGCCCTGCCCGCAATCATACCCACATGTTCGACGAATTTACATAAACATTCGACAATTACACTGAAAATTTCGCATGCAAATTATTCATAACACGTTATAGTAGTTATGTCCCAATGTGTATATTATTATGCGTTTTTAGAACACGCATTGCACACGCAACACTCAGCTTGCTATAACTGCAGTTTAGTTCCATTGGTACATACATTCGTACCCACTTCTTGTTCTGGCGGTGCCACCGGTGCCCAGACACAGGGCCTAGACTCTGGGGGGCGCAAGAATGGGCAGACTAGGCAGGACTTAAAGGGGGGAAGGGTCCACTTAAATAGGGCGCAGTTATCTCGCACAGGACGCAGAAAATGCTATTTACGGCACTGCATCTTCTCCCTGCCCTGTTCCCAGTTTATCTGCGGTCGGCGCAGTATGTTTTCCGTGCCCTTCGGTTTGCGGTTCCAATATATTATCTGCCTTGATGCGTTACGAATCCCGCATCAAGACTATGGAACTCTTTCTGACCTATTTTTCATTCTTATCTCATTAACCTAATATCTCTTATAAATATAATATCACAGTAACCTGACCTGCTAACGGAAACAATAGGTATAATTGGTATTTCCTTCAAATTAAGTAGCCGTCACAGTGTCAAGTGACAGCGGTTCACAGACAGACCGTTTATGTAATTCTATATCTTTATCGACACACCACTTGCGCCACCAGCTATCGCTTACGTACCTGCGGCTACCCGCGCTTAGCCCATAAAATGGATATTAATTCACTGTTTTAATTTCTGATGTGGCGCGGGTAATAGTTCTGGCACTTGGCAGAATTCTTTATTTATTATTTAAAGCAAAGCGAGTCTGGTCCGTACATACTTCTAGCCGTTTGCCTGGAAAAAAGGCATTTTGATCATTTTATGAACTTCCAATTAAGAGTAAGGTGTGGGTTGCAAGAAGACGCAATGACAAGGTCACGTAGAAAAGAGAGTGACAAAAAGGATATATATCGGAAGTGAATGGAAAAAAGGCAAGGACGTCAAGAATACCCGAAGCCGAAGGGCATGCATGAAGACGGCATAATATTGTTAGAAATGACTCCTTCGTTATTGTTATTAAACACAGCAAAGTTCCCAGCAGACAGAATTATAGGGAAACACACGAAAAGTCACCACAACAGCGTGCTGGAGGCATAATTCACTTTGCACTGCGAAATAATTAACTTAAAACCGGCACGGAGATGGGGTGCCGGTTGTATGAAAGCAAAACAACAAACTTTAACATTTAAACTATGTATTTCGTCAGTTTAAGCTGTAACTAAATACACAACGAGAACTTCTTAATGCAGTTTTTATGCTTGTACTAGCGGACTCAATCTCAAGTTAATCATGTCGTGTCTACATGTAAGTAGTAGCCAGACTCAGTAGTTAAGTAATTGAATGTAAACATACTCCCTAAAATTTAATAAAAATAAAAAGTCGTAGCCCAAACAGTAATAGTCCAGAGGCTTTATTACAAACGTCAAGCACTTAAGCTAACATCAGAATAATGGAACTAGAATAAATTTTCGGGCCAGACTCGTAGATTATTTAATTACGCCGAAGCAATTGTAGGTTAAGGAGAACGAAGGCGCGAAGGAGAGATTTGCGTATCAATGGAGTGGGCCCAGACGAGTTCCTTGGAGCAGCCCAAAGGGCACGCGGGACAAAGGGCGCGTTCAGTGCACACGCACCGAGCCGACGGGACGACACAGAATATGGATTTGCCTGTAGGGGCAGTGAGCTGCCTACTAACTTGTCGCGTCTGTGAGGAGAAACGGGCTTGTGGGGAGAAACGTCTTCTTTTTCTCCTTGCCCTGCTCCCAGTCTATTGTAGATTTGTCTCGTCTATGAGGAAAACGAAAATCTCGCTAGCGCAGTGGCATAGCGCGCTTGGCCTGCGGTTGCGTGAACTTAAGCGATAAGTAAAAAAAAATGTTGTTAAAAAAAGCAATGTTCGCTAAGGCCGGTCATTGTACAGGTGACCTAAAATTTATTATCTCGAGTTCCTCCGTGCTTCGGAAATCGAAAGGAATGTTAAGCAGTTAGCCCCGGCTGCATTTGCAGTCGTTAATACCCACCAACCAGCCCTGGGCCAGCGTGGTGGGTTATGGCCCAATCTCCCTATAGTCTTTAATCCCTAGGGAAGGCTCGGGCCCCAGCAGTGGGGACATTAAAGGGATGGTGATGAGGGGAAACGGGTTTGTGAGGAGAAACTGTAATACATTTTGTTACGCTAGACAGGGAAGCTCTTGGCCTTCATCTCACCTTAAATTTGACACGATAGTCGCCAGGATGTTTTCTCTGTAATACGACAGTTCCATACATTTGTATTCTATTCGTGCCAATAGTTTGGCGAATATTCTAGAGGGGCTCTTCTACAGAGCACTTTACAAGTTGTAGGCATTAAACCCGGCCAGATAATTCTTTTATTCTCTGCCAAAGGGCAGAGGGCGCGCCGGGTTGCAGACGGAGGGCGTCTGCTCCCGCCAAATCATTTACTATACCAATACAAAATATACCGAATGATTGGGTTGCCGAACGTGTGACGATATTTAACAGAGCAAGCTCAAACCGCTGATGAAATCAAGGCAACTAATACGCGCTAGAATATGCGGCGGCACCTTTGATTTTTATTGCAATATTTATAAATAAAAAATGGTTAGAAAAACTTCGAAAAACTTATAGCCTTTGATGCGGGAATCGATCCAGCGTCCTCTGCATCCATATACTACTCGGCCAACTAAAACACTGGTTTTTCTAACTTTTTTTAACCACACACAAAATTACAAGTCAATTAACGATAATGAATGAGTACTTAATGTCAAAAAATGACAATTCAAAACTAGTCGGTATTCTTGCAGAGACTTGATCCAGATTAAATGAAATTTTGGACATTAAGAACTCATTCAGAGGAGCTCGCTAGCGCAGTGGCATAGCGCGCTTGGCCTGCGATTGCGTAAGCTAAGCAATACTCACTAAGGCCGGTCGTTGGATGAATGACCAAAAAATTTATTATCTTGAGTTCCTCCGTGCTTCGGAAGGCACGTCCCGGTCCCGGCTGCATCTGCAGTCGTTAATACCCACCAACCCGCACTGGGTCAGCGTGGTGGGTTATGGGCCAATCTCCCTATATTCTTCCATCCATAGGGAAGGCCCGTGTCCAAGCAGTGGGGATATTAAAGGGCTGGTGATGATGCTGATGAAGTACCCATTAAAGTTAAGACGTCTCTGAGTGCGGCAGTTACGTCTCCACTTCAGTCTTAACTAAAAGCCCTTGTTTAAAATAGGCAATCGAAAACAGACAATAGCGAGAACTAAACTGAATTAGTCAACAATTGCTAAGCACAGAGACCTATTATTGGCAACAATGCAAACGATCAAAAGAAAACGATCCTATCGTTGCTAAACTCGCACAATGGAGCGTCTACAAAACTGCATAAGACGCTCTATGATTCGGACAATAGAGTCTAATATTAAATGCAAGCCTGAAACCGTTTGCGGTATGAAAACAATAAATTTAATTTATTTAGTTTATGCGCTATTGTGGGAACGATTGGGATCAACCTGATCTGAACTGGACACCGCTGTTGACTTTCGTAGACTTGTGGGAAAATACCGCTAAGTATTAATTCTCTTAAGCTGCATTCAAAATTTTGTAATGAGCATTGTGTGAGCTTACAAATGCAAACAAGGTGATTTTTCGTCTTCTCACGCCAACGAGAGAACCTAGGTCGCGATATTTCGGAAGTCCGATGCAGTAGCGAAAAGGCCCCTGAAATAAAAAATAAAATGGTCCGCCTATGCTAGCAATACCACCAAGGCACATACATACATAAATCTATATCCCCGTAGGGGTAGGCAGAGGTGAATTAGTACCCACTTTTCGCCAATTATGTTAGGTCCCATGTAATAGGTGGCGGGCCTATTGCCATTTATCGGGCACAAAAGTCGCAGTACATTGCTAGGTGGTATAAGTGGAACGCTGCTGCCTATTCCTCATCACTGATTTATCCTGAGTCGCCTTGTACGACACCCACGGGAGAGATTTGGGGTGGTGACAATTGTATTCTACTCTGCCGTCACCACACGGCCTACTTGCCTTTTTAAAATGGCACAGTAATAACTACCCGACAAGAATCCCGGATGCAACTGGCAGCTTTCTCGTTTCTTGGTTTGTTTACAAACATTGAGAAACGAAAGAACGGAGAGGACAGACGGTCGGTGACCCACCTGGCACACCATCCCCCCACCCCCTTGCCCTTTGTTGTCTGGCGCGGCACAGTTGCACCGATACATTGGGATCAACTTACTTATCAAAATATTACATAGTACTAGCTTTCTGCCCGCGATTTCTTTCTTCTTTCTGAGCTACGCTAACCATTTTTCATTGTTGTATAGATAGCTACAAGCTGACGGACTTCCATACAAACTTTCACATGTTAAGGGACGTTAAGTTGATCACAGCACGACGGCATCTGCAGCCGTTAATGCCCACCAATGGACTATCCATTGAGAAGCCCTGTGAAAAACATCCATGGAGAAGGCTGGTATGATACGCTTCGCCTAACGAGCAAAAAACCGACTTTTAATTTTTAAATTGCACTTTCGCTACGTCCGCAAACACTACCGCGCCCGATGGTTGGAATCCACCACCTTGTGTTTAATCGTCATAAATTAAATCGCGATAGTCCCCCCCTAATACGCAATAAGCACGGCACACGACAGTATTCATGACGTGTCGCTAAGGGCCACCGATTTATGCGAATCGATTCCGAGTCCGAATCGATTCCCCGTTCGGTTGGGGCCACGAAATAGGCGGGCGATTCCGCGAAGTCGACACCCGTGTGGTTGGTTAATTGATTTACTGTTAAATCAGCTGGAGGGGGCGTAATAGACGTTATTAGAGTACATCCGGTGACGCACTGCGCAAAGGTTGAGGTACACAGACTTTATGGGCGCAAAGCCCCATTTGAGAATGCAGTGAAACAGCTATTCTTTTAAAACAGCTGACTGTATTTGCTTTGGGGCAAGTTTTCGAAGAAAGCGTGATTTGCATATATGATTGCTAGCTGAACCGGCAAACGTTTGTGCCTTTATCACCTAAGGGGTTTAAAAAATAGCCTATTCTCAGAAATATAATAAACCATATGTACACAAAAATATCCATAAAAAATTGGCCGAGCCTTTACGGGGGAGTTCGATAACAAACACTGTGACACGAGATTTTTATATGAATTAGTATACGGCTGCTAGGATTTTTATTTTGGAACAAACTTAAACACAGGGGTTGATGGAAAGCATTATAATTGAGGCCGACTACAGAGGTAGCTAGCAGACTAGCAGCAAGCAGGCTTTACGTCGAACAACTTAAGGTTGACAATTGATAAAGGATATGACGGTCTTGTAGAGCGCTGTCGCTCATGTATTTGCTATAAAATATAAATATAGCTGACAAAAAACGACATATTATTTAAAATATCCGAACGAAAATTTCAAACAAATGAAAAGAACGAATTTTGAGAACTTTTCATTGTTAAAGGTTCGTACTATTCGTGTGTCCGAACGAATCCGCTCTTTCTGTGGCACCGAGGCCGCGAAATAGCTTCACGGCTCCAGGATTATGAGTTGGTGGCCGGAGAGAAACCGCGGGCACCACTTTCGGATGGAGATATTGCTTGCACTGTGACCGGAATACCGACGACTTTACAAACTCCCCGGGGAATGAACTGGGAGCGGGAACTATCAAACAAAAATGAACAATATTTATACATACATATCTAAATCACGTCTATAACCCCGAAGGGGCGGGCAGGGGTAAATACGGTTGAAGACAGGTGAACAGCATACATGGGACCTACCATAGTTGGCGAAACGTGGGTCTTAATTCACGTCGGCCTACCCCTTTCGGGGATAAATACGCGTGATTCATGTATGTATGTTGGTTTGTATGCTGTTGAGGTGGGAGCGAAGAGGTTTACCAGCTAAATCCCTATATTCATTACTAATAGACCTTTTGGCTTGTCTAGAACTTTCTTAAATTCTATACTGGAACGTGTGTCTAAGGCGGCCCTCACGGAATCTTACCAAATATGTCTGGGCAGAGAGAGAACTCGGGGTGTCGAAGGTGAGTCTTGGCATGTTGTGAAGGGACCCCGTAAACCTACACTTGGCTCACAAGTTCCAAGCGCTGCCACTGACTCTCCATTCCGTACTGCCCAATCTATTTATATTATTATGCCAATGCCCAATCTATTTATATATATTATTATTTATATTATTTATTATTAATCTATTTATATAAAATAAAAAATTCTGATAATAAAATAAAAACAACTTGGAGAATTATCAATTCAGAAACCGGAAAACTTAGGAACAGCGAAAGATCGTTTAAAATTAAAATGGATAATAAGGTTATGGAGTCCGATGGTGAGGTTGCAGATGCCTTTGAAACTTTTTTCACCGACATCCCTGCTCAAGTAACCAGCAAGCTCAACTCTTGCACAAAAAGAGCTCTGTCTCTACTACAATTAAGCACAGTCGAATGTAATATACCTTTTGATTTTCACAAAATTAATATGGACACTATTATCAAAACGTACAAGACATTAAATATGAAGAAAACTGAAGATTTGTGGGGTCTATCAGTTAGCATTTTGAATCCCATCATTAATGTCATCGCTCCTCAGCTGACATCAATCTTTAATAAATGTATAGATAACGGCTGTTTTCCAAACTTAATGAAGCATAGCAAACTAATACCTTTGTTTAAATCTGGAGACAAATGTGAACCCAATAATTTTCGTCCCATTTCTATATTACCGTCCCTTAGTAAAATCTTTGAAAAAATTATGTTGAACCAGTTGCTTTCTCACTTCACTGCTAACAAACTGTTACATGCTAAACAGTTTGGGTTCACGAGGGGAAAATCCACCACTGACGCTGGAATAACCCTCATTAAGCACATATTTGATGCTTGGGAAAATCGGCAGGATGCTTTGGGTATCTTTTGTGATCTTTCTAAGGCATTTGATTGTGTTTCACATCAAACGTTATTAGCAAAATTAAAGCATTACGGTGTATCTGCTGCCTCATTGAAACTGATAAAGTCATACCTGAGTGATAGGACTCAAAAAGTAGTAATTAATAAAGCCGAATCTTCGGGTTCACCAATGCAAATGGGTGTTCCTCAAGGATCAATACTGGGACCATTTCTATTCATTATATATATAAATGACCTTCCCTTCTACACAGAATCTCTATGTGATACGGTACTATTCGCAGATGACACCTCATTAATTTTCAAAGTAGACAGAGGTAAAGATAATTATGATGACATCAATATAGCTATTTCCAAAGTTCTTGATTGGTTTACAAATAACAACTTGTTACTCAATTCTAAGAAGACCAAATGTATTAAATTTTCATTACCAAATGTTAGGCAAGTTAGTAGTCCGATTGCAATTAATAATGAAACGATAGAATGTGTCAATTCTACAGTATTCTTAGGAATAAAGTTGGACTCCAAATTGCAATGGAATCCTCATATTTCAACTTTATCCGAGAGACTAAGTTCAGCAGCATATGCGGTAAAAAAAATAAGGCTATTAACTGATGTTGAAACAGCCCGGCTTGTTTATTTTAGTTACTTTCATAGTGTAATGTCGTATAGCTTACTTCTTTGGGGTACAGCTGCAGATATTCAGGATATATTTATTTTACAAAAAAGAGCTATACGTGCTATTTACCTATTAAAGCCTCGCGATTCACTTAAAAGTCTGTTTAAAAATATTAATATCCTCACTCTTGCTTCACAATACATATACGATTGCATTTTATATGTTTATAAATACTTAAATACATTTGCTAAAATTAGTGATATTTATAAACACAACACTAGAAATAAAAATAAACTTGCCTTTACTAGATTCAGATTGCACAAGGTTGCTAATTCTTTTATGGGGAAATGTATACTCTTCTATAATAAGATACCAGGATCTTTGACTGAACTGCCTCAACACAAATTTAAGCCTTATGTAAAAAAAGTACTAATGGCAAAAGGATACTATAAAATTCAGGATTATCTAGATGACAAGGATGTTTGGAATAAATAACTTTTATTTTTATATAATCGATGATTAATATGCTGTTGTCTGTAATGAAGGATGTTGATAGCTTCTGAAATTGTGACTCTAATTATGTTTACTTGACGTTAAAGCTATTGACATCTTTCATTAAATTTTCATTGAATTTAGATTATATATTATATATGTAACTAAGGGAGGAAAATACCCGACTGAGTTTCTTGCCCGTTCTTCTCAGAACAGGGCCTCCCGGTAGCTTACGAACGGATGGCGTAGATTTTTCGCTAGATATTGAAAACTTGTGTGTCCGTATAGGTAGGGTGGGGGATGGGGGGTTGATTGGTAGTGCGCGGCATGTTTCGGTTTATGTGATTGGCGAGTTGTGGGATTGTATTTGGTGCATAATTTACAATGTACCTGCAATGTCATAACTCGTTGACAATGGTGGGTTTCTCCACAGCCTACTTGCGTGCCGTTCTGCTAGCGGAGCGTTGGGCCCTGATGCGTTTAGTACCATCTTGGTATTGAACGCGGCAGGGTCGGCGCTTCGTTGCGGACCGGGGCGTGGGCGGGTTTGGGAGACCTATCATTACAGACTGAGGCATGCTGCGCACTCCACTGTTTTTTTTCTTGGACACACGGGTTTTCGGTATCTAGCGTCTTGACGATTCATAAGTGTATTGTAATCATACCAGATATGAATAAATGAATTTTGACTTTGACTTTGACTTTGACTATGGAATGCCTGTTCTTAAACTGTACGGGCATAAAAGGCCTGGCAATGATGATGATGATGAATACAGGGTGTAAATGCGAACGGGTAGTTTGGGAGCCAGTTATCTGGTTGGTATTCCAGTCATTTCGGAACACCCACAAAAAGTTATCTCTGTCAACAATAAAGTCTTCTGGCGGGTCTAAAAGGGCAACATCTGCAATTCATTTTATGATCCTATTATGAATCACAATAAAAATCACACAAAAGTCACTTGTCGTCTGTTGAGAGAGACGATAACTCTTCGTATTCCATGGATTCACCGTGCGGGTGCCGGGTCCATAGTGTGGCAGAGGGGGAAGTCAGCGGCAGCGCCTAGGACTTGTGACCCAAGTGTACGTTTACGGGAACCTTACACAACATGTCAACACTCACTTTCGCTGCCCCAACTTCTCTCTCTGCCCAGCCATATTTAGTAAGATTCCGTGTGAGCCGCCTTGTTAGATGAACACTGTAGAAATTTTCTAGGTTGGGAGTTTGGTCCAAGATTTTGTATTGGATTTACGTAAAATAACCTATGGATTCAGAAAGATGAATGGCTCTAGCGATATTGCTTAATATGGCCCTTTTAGACCCCGAGGTATTAGTTTCGTTAGCGGAGCGCTTTTTGCCACCACACACATGTTCTTTGTCGCTAGACCTGTTTTTGTTTAAAACCACAGCTTTCCAAGGGCACTAAAATATATTTCATGTTGAAAGGCACACTAACAAATAACTCGAAAAAAAAAATCTCAAAAAATACTCGATCTGACTTAAAAATTGAAAGACACTCATAAGAACAATGCCGTAAAAATAATTCCGTCTCTCGACATTTACGTATTTATTTAGGTAACATACAATTATTATTACGCTTGAAATTACAATATAAATTGATACAAAACAATTGATAAAATACAAAACAAAACGCAAAGTTTCCACAGTTATAACAATGTCAATGTCAATTACAACAATAAATGTCCTATCTCCTTTTTTTTTTAAAACGAGGCTTATTTGTAATCGACAAGTCTAAGCTAGATATTAATTAGCCAAGATTACCTAAACACAATCTTCTCCCTGGACTGTTCCCAGTCTATCTGGGGTCGGCGCAGTATGTTTCCTCTTTCATTCATAACGGTCAGACGTCATCAAGCCATCCACTCCCTTTTGATTCATATCATCCACCACACCGTAAAGGTGCTAGTGATGAATGAATGTATAGAAAAGAGACGGAACGGACCATGTCGAGAGACCGATGAACGGAGAGAGTGATTGGAATGACAACATTCCAATCCATACTGCTTAAAGTTTTGGCTTAGGTTTTACAGCCGGCCGCCTGCCTGACACGAACCTTCTTTGGGTATGCTGTTGTTGGTGGTTTGCCCTCCACCATTCTGGTGCCCCAAGGTGCTTATTGGTCTACTTATTGGTCTACCGGGCAATCTCCCTTAGACGACTTTTACGACACCCATGGGATGAGTCGGGGCTGGCCTATTCTACGTTATTTGTTGGCTCCCAGGCTAGCATAGAAGACCCAGGCCAGAATAAAATACCTAAACACAATAAACATAAATAATAAAATAATCTGAACACAAAAACTACCTATATGCAAAAATATTCATCTCTTATAAAAATAGTTTATTCATGTGTGATGCGTAGATCGAATTTGACACGATTTCAATAATAAAGGACCCAACTCGCCCACCACATTATAATGCGTCATTCACACTAATAAAATCCAAGTTCGTCTAAATTCCATGCGTGCGCGGATAATTTATTACTTGAGCCCATAACTACGCAATATTTGAGTTTCACTTTGTCCATTCTTTGTTGCCCTAGGTCACGACCACGTGGTTGACAACGATAAAATGACACGTGATACCGGCGGTAGATAAGCACATCACGTAATGGTTGAAATTTCCAATCTATAACTAACACCACGTGAAATAAAGTTGAAAATCGATGGCGCATAAATTTAAGAGGAAATGTCTAATCGAACCATCGATCGAGTTTTGAAATAATAAATATTTGGATGGTGAATATTTAGGCCTACGTGGTGAGCATTTAGATGTTTCGTTAGTTTAGATTACGTTAGAGTGGTGCTCGTGTTAATAATTTTTAACACACTTAAAAATGTTTAACACTGCAAGGATTAGAAGTAGTGCACGATACTTATTATTGTATTATTTAAACAAAACTTGCTGAGTTTCTTGCCCGTTCTTCTCAAAACCCTCCTGGCGAAGCTTATGCGTTGAATATTGGAAACCTTTCGACTTTGACACACGTTTCCAATGTTCAACGCATTTATCTGACGATTCATGAGTGTATGTAATGTACCTAACCTTATTTATATGAATGAACCATTTTGTTTTAAATATAAAATATTTCAAGCTGTGTGTGTTGAAGAGGAAGGCATGTTAAAAATGAAAATGAAATGAAAATGAAAATATGGTTTATTCATATAAGGTATGATTACATACACTCATGAATCGTCAAAGAAATAACGTTAAACACTGGAAACGAAAAGGAAAACAGTTTCCAATATTTAACGTTATAAGCTACACCATCCGTTCGTAAACTAAGCATGTTGTGCCGACCATACTTAGAGTAGATGTAAATTTGAGTTCTAAACTCAAAATTGCAACATCCACGTACACGCTGAAGCGAAAACGATAAGGGAAAAAGCTGTGCATTACAAATTCAACTTTAGTGACATCAACGATTATTTATGCACCTTAGGCACCCGTGAAGACATGAAACGTCGGAACGCGTGACTTGAACACGGATACGGATTTAAAAATTAAATATACACCTGTTGCTTAATCAGGAGTATTGTTCGCCTAGCAACAAATTTCCGAAAATAAAATTCTGAGGCAGCCGCTTTAGCCAAAGAAAAAACAGTGCATCATTAACATTAATAAGCAATAAACACAAATAGATCTTAAATTTTATGTAAAAGAACTTCCATGCTGGCCTGGGAGAAAAAATACCGAAGAATATGCCAGGGGTGAATCGAGGGTGCCAACGATTCACCCCTGGCATATTCTTGTCCTATGAGGAAGATTTCGATTTTTTATTAACACTATAGTTAACACACCGTGTGGTGACGGCTAGATATGTGATTTTGATACCCACCAACCCGCACTGGGCCAGCGTGGTGGGTTATGTCCCAATCTTCCTATATTCTTCCATCCATAGGAAAGGCCCGTGCCCCGGCAGTGGGGACATTAAAAGGGCTAGTGATGGTGTGGTGCAGAATACAATTGTCACCACCCCCATCTCTTCCGTGGGTGTTGTACAAAGCGACTAAGGGTTACGACAGCAATGAGTAATGGCAGATGAATTATATGCCACCTAGCAATTTACTGCGATTTCCGTGCCCGATAAATGGCAATAGGCTCGCCACCTATTTTACATGGGACCTAACCTAGTTGGCGAAACTCGGGTGTTAATCCACTTCTCCCTACCCCTTCCGGGCGTTGACGGCAGCCTTGGTCGAATGTTTAGATTTCTGGGTATTGGCCAGAAGGTCCCGGGTTCGAATCCTGGTAGGGGCAAATTTGTGATGACCACAAATGATTGTTTCCGAGTCATGGTTGTGTATATGTTTATGTAGTATATTTTTAACATTTATATACATAATTATATTAAAAATAGTATCCATAACACAAGTGGTTAAGCTACTTACTTTGGGCTAGATGATAGGTGTGAGTGTAAAAAAAAAAATATTTATTTTTATTATTTTTTTTTTATTTTATTAAATAAGCGTGATTTATGTATGTACCGTAGTTATATGACTAACGTAGTTTATTACTGATATGTTGTATAGTATAGTAGCACAATATATTCCGCTGCATGTGTCGCAAGACGTGTCTCAATTCTGAAGTGGTCAAGACAGTCCGTGTCTCGGAGTAAAGCTATTTTCGCTGCCCAATGGGTAGCCAAACTTACTCATTCAGTGTTTTTCGTCGGTTACTTACTTATTTAATAATGGGAGGAGTTGCTGTCTTAGATTTAGAAAGTTGTCAGATTTTTCATTGGGTTTTCATCCGAATGCTGAAGCTGAGAAAAGGACGGAAAGGAATGAAATGAAATGATGACGATGAATGAATAATATGAATCTACAGAGAGTGAATGGCGCCATGACGTCTGATCGATGGAAAAGGAAACTTACTACGCCAATCTCAGATTGGGAAAAGGGCAGGTAGATAGAGTCTATGTAAGAATAAGGATGAAAAACGCTATAAGTGTTTAGTTGCTAGTAACACTATTTTGTGTTTATCACCAACACGAACAGCCACAAGTGGTACTTACATTTACCTTACATTGCGTCGTTACCAGAAGTAGCTTTAATATACGAATTAATTTATTACACAAAAAAATAGTAACAGCCATTTGACGCGCTCCGATACGAACCGTCAGCATCACACCTTTTAAAAAAAATAATTTTAACATTTTAACGTTTTGTTTTAATAATTTAGTGTATAATTTAACTGGATTAACGGCCCCTGGACTGATGCCATGGTTTCATTTTTTTCGTGACAAGTGATATAGTGTTACGATTTGAGTCCCGACCTGCGCCCACGTCACCACCATTAAACGTAGCCTTGATATTCGCATTTATGTCCGAATTCACATATAGTGTAGTCCTGGAGACAAGGCAGAGAGTTCTTGTGTTAACCTACTGACTAGTCTGTCTTCACACAAATACGACAGATAGTTTAGTTAGATATTTACTAATACATCATGTAACAGAAATAACGCACACCCTGAATCAATGCTAACTTAGCCATTTAAAAACTATGGATATCAAAAATACAAAATTGTAAAATTATTCCAAAGAACGCAAGAAAAAGATATAATGGATTTAAGGAACATTTGTGGTCTAGCTAGTGCAAACATAATTATACCACGCCTATTTATCGGGGTAGGCAGATTTCGCCCATTATATTAGCCCCTCCAGGGATACCCGCCATTTTGAATTTCGCGCGCTTACGTCACCTGGCGGCCCCCCCACCCCTTGCAAAAACGGCGCGTCTTTTTAAAATGAAAATATCTCTAAAATGTTGTATGAAAGCTATTTATAAATGTTGTGTTTCTGAAATCGTTATGAAACAAGCTATCTAGTGTATGTACTACACATTAATACAATAATACTGGAAATATGTTATTAATTCTATGTTGAAATGTATTTTAGAAATTTTTGACAGTTCTATGAAAACACAAAGGCAGCTCGAGTAGGTACAACTAGTGACTCATTCAATTCAGTTAAAATGGCGCCGTTTGGTTGTCATGTGTCATTATATGCCGTCCTTGTTCTTTTCTTTACGCGTTGCATAAGTTAGAGCAGTAATAGATAAAATAAATCACGCGAGTTGTGCTTTAATGCAATGTAGGAGCGATCGACCTCCTGGAGGCGGCTTGACAGATGTGCGGTTTTTGACATCGACCTCAATGAGGTGGCGTGACAGACGAGGGGTTAGGTTCCATACTAGTAACTATTGCCACATATGCTGCTACCTATTCCCTACCCTTCAATACTATCCCGCCAGCTTAATCATCTTAATCGTTTTGTAAAACTTCTGCGGGAAATATGGCGGAGGTGGAGGGGCGATGTCACACGTCGTAAGGCAAGTAAACGTTACAAATTCTGGAACACTGTCTCCTCGACTAAGCGGTATAGACAGCCCCGCAGAGGCTCGGCGAGCCAACCGTGGCTCCCTCGTTTCGACTCCTCGTCGTGACGCGATCTAGGTCAATTGACGACTCGTAATCTCGTATACCTACCTACTCTGCTATTTTTTATGTTCTCTGATTCACGCAATTTTATTTAGTCCGTCGTTATGCAAACTGTCTGGACACCTCCGCATCATATCCGCTCCGATAGAAGTGGCTAATCTGCTCGAACAAATAAATAAATAAATATTTTTACACTCACACCTATCACCTAGCCCTCTTGAGTTATGGGTACTAGATGACGGACATATTTTTTTTAATATAATTATGTATATAAATGTTGAAATATACTACATAAACATATATACTTGTACATACATATTTGTTTCCGAGTCATGGTTATGACTCGGAAACAAACATTTGTGGTCGTCACAAAGTTTGCCCCTACCAGGATTCGAACCCGGGACCTCTTGGCCAATACCCAGCAATCTGAGCAGTCGACCAAAGCGGCCGTCAAATAGAATACAAATGTCAATTTTTGACAGGTTCTCTTACATTTGACCCGACGGTCGCCATGTAGATTTCTCTGTAATAAGCCAGTTCAAACAAATTGTATGAAACTGACGTATGTGATAGATACGTAAACTCCACTCGGCCACCCAAGAAGTTACCAAAAACGATTATAATTTTTGGAACTTTTTCTAAGCACAATTTTCTTGATACCTACAGTATATTTTCAGTATGTACATACAATTATTATGTGAGTATATTTATCCGTCATCTTGTATCCATTACACAACAGGTTATAATTTATGGTGATGCTTACTTTATGGTGATATTCAAGGTAATAAAGGTATGAGTGTACAAAAAAATAATACCTCTATAAAGATTTTCATCATTTTATTAGGGCTTTACAAAGCAAAACGAGCATAATTAATTACCTACTCCAGACTTGTAACAAATTGTTTTAACGTAAAAATTTGTTTTGGGACCAATCAAATTGTCGTGAAATTCTTCAAATTCCCAGACCTGTTATAAATATATAAGTACATAATATCGTCGTGGACAAATTTATGTGGTGCTTAAAAAATAATTTATTATTCAAAATATTTCAGGCCCGTCGCGTCGGCGCGTTTTCGAGTCTTCCTTAATGTCTGCTGTAATAAGGGCTATTTTCGTTTCGCAACATGCTTTGTGTTGTGATGTACTTTAAATATCTATTAAAGTGGTGAGGAAACGTTTTTGTTGATGTATAATATAAATAAAATAAAGTGGTTTGTATTTAGAGGTTAATCACAGATAAAGCTAGAATTGTCTACAATTCTAGCTAAATCTTATGGTGGTGATTTGAATATTTATCCTTTACTTAGCATAGGTATTATGGAGGTACGTTTATACTGATTGAAAAGAGAATAAACATCCGGTCGAAACTGGAATTCAAAAAAATTGCCTGTAAAAGACTAATGTGGAAGTTTATTTCACCTGAAGATGCGGTCTTAACATCAAATTGAGCTTACCTGGAACTCTCGACCACAGAGGGACTGGCTATCTTATAACAAATTGTCGGCACACAATAACGCTGTTAACATTATCATTATGGCAACAGATTTTGATAAGACGGTGGTAGCTAGCCAGGCGGACTTGAACAAAGTCCTATCACCAACCAAACAGAGTACAAATTCGTAGTCCCCTGGGGATAGAATGCGGGACCTCGTGATCTTAATTCCGGTGGGCGGTCCCCTAGACCACAGAGGCGGTTTTATAGGCAGTTTCAATCGTTTACCTACCAAGCACCAAGTTCCATTTAACAACACCCAAAATAGCGTATTGTTTTGTCTACGCATTTACCCAATTTCTATTTCTGCGACAAGAACTGTGTCAAAGACCAATAGGTGGTACTATTGAAACGCGATTGTTGCGTTTATAAGGGCCGTGAACTTCGACACTCCCTACTCTGACTTATCGATAACGTTTTTGATGTTAGTTGGTTAGCCGCCGTACTCAGAGACGTCAAATAACGTTAATGAGTACTCAACGTCAAACAATGACAATTCTAAACTAGTCGCTATTCTTGCCGGGTCTATGGTCTAGATTTGAATGAAAATTTGACGTCTCTGAGTGCGGTAGTTAGTATGGTTAGGTAAGGTTAGGAACAGTAAACATCAAGAACAAAGGCGTTTATTTGTAAATATAATCAATCGGCTGAAATGGAACCAATTAGTAAAACTTTACCAATATTTATTTCACAAAACTTGTCCAAATACAGTTTCGAGATGTCTTTTTTTAGCGTTGCTTGAATGGAAGTCCCAGTTCTCTTCTCCATCTCATCTGTCACTGTCAGTCAATATTAAGGCAATACAAATTGGTAATTCATTACATCGACTATCCGTCAATACACTATATAACTATTTACATTAAATAAGTATATCTAAAATTAAAAATCTAACATAAACATGGTAAAATAAGTCTTCCATATTGGCCTAAAGGCGAGATTCCACCTATGTGCTGAACTGTGCAGCACAGCGTAAAACCAATACAATCATTTGTGTGTCGCACAGTTCACATCCCATGGCTGTCGTAAAAGTCGACGAAGGGAGATTGCTCGGTGTAGACCAATAAGCACTTTGGGGCACCCGAATGGTGGAGGATAAACCACCAACAACAGCACACCCAAAGAGGGTTGGTGACAGGCAGGCGGCCGGTTATAAAACTTAAGCCAAAACCTTGACCAGTATGGATTGGAATGCAGTCATCCCAATCACTCTCCGATCATCGGTCTCTTGACATGGTACGTTCCGTCTCTTTTCTATACATTCTTTCATCACTACATCTCTCCGGTCTGATGAAGATCATCATCATCACTTAAATGTACTATTATTTCCGGTTGAATTCTACCTACATCAGTCATCACAATATAATCATTATGATTATATGTATTATTATTATTAGGCTCCCCAATTATTAAGCGACCCTGACTCCCTTCCTGTCTTCCTACCACAAATAAATTTGTATACATTACATATGTACACATACATAATATATTCCACTGACATTATACCCCTCGTAGCAAAAGCTAAGCGTATATTCGCGTCTCGTACCGATTTGTTAATACAATTTGCATACAACGAAGTTGGGTATTTATTTTTTCCTATTTCTAAGACTAGTGTTTCCGCTGGCATTGCTTGGTATTATATTGTAAAGTCGTGTGTGGTGACGGCAGAGCGAAATACAATTATTGTCAGCAGCGTTCCTTGCCCGATACATGGCAATAACGTCTCCCCTACTACACGGGACTTAACATATTTGGCGAATTGTGGGTGTTTGATGCACCTCTGCCTGCCTCTCTCATAATCATCATCTCCCTGCCGTATTAAGAACAGTTTATCTGGGCACAGTACGTTACCTTTTCCGTTCATATCGACAAGACGTCCATTTCCTTGCTTTATAAAATACACATACATACATAAATCTCGCCTATTTATCCCCGAAGGAGTAGGCACAGATGTATTAACACCCACGTCTCGTTAATCATCCTAGGCCCCTATCGTAGCCTATTGCCATCTATCGAGCACACATTCGCAACATATTATAATGATAGGTGGTATAAGAGGAACGCTGCTGGCCATTACTCATTGCTGTTTTTACCCGTGGGTGCTAGTTCACCTCTGCCTACCCCTTCGGGGATATAGGCGTGACTTATGTATGTATGTCTTTACCCTCAGTCGCTTTGAACGACAAGCGGACAACCGCGGGAGAGATGGGGGGTGGTGACAGTCGTATTCTGCTCTGCCGTCATCACACGGCGGCAATGTTTTTGTGTTCTAAAGACAATATTTAACTGCTCCTACAAACAAACCGACAAACGGACATGTTGTTTATAAGCGTTTCATTGATAGACGAATTTGTTAATAATAGCGGAATATAACATATTCATGCGGCGTACCCTGCGAATGGGCTCTGGAGGTCGTGTCAATGAACATATGAGGTCGCGTTGGGTGTCGAAAACCCGTTGCTAGGCGCAAATGGTGACAGACAAATCAGCATCAAGGTTTTTATACAGATAGGTAGGCTGGAAGAGATTTCTTTAGAAATAAGCTTCACCTTTTGTACATACGTACATACACATACATAAATCACGCCTATATCCCCCAAGGGGCAGACGTGAATTAACACCCACTTATCGCCAATTTAGCTAGGTCCCATGTAATAGGTGGCGAGCCTATTGCCATCTATCGGGCACAACAACCGCACTATATTGCTAGATTGTACAAGAGGAATGCTGCTACACATTACTCATTGCTGTCTTTATACCCTTAGTCGCCTTGTACGACACCCACGGGAGAGATGGGGGTGGTGACAATGTTGTATTCTATTCTGCCGTCACGACACGGCTGTCCATCACTTCACCTTTTGTACTAGATTTTAATATTGAAAGCTTCTTTGTTTTATTTGTGTATAATAAATTATTAAATAAAATACACAAAGTCCTCCATGGCGGCCTGGAAATAACGTAGAATGTGTCAAACCGGACTCATCCCAGTTTTGTCCTATAAGTCGACTAAGGGAGATTGCCCGGTGTACACCAATAAGCACCTTAGGGCACCCGAATGGTGGAGGGCAAACCACCAACAACAGCATACCCAAAGAGGATTGGTGTCAGGCAGGCGGCCGTCTGTAAAACCTAAGCCAAAACCTTGAGCAATATGGATTGGAATGTTGTCATTCCAATCACTCTCTCCGGTCATCGAACTCTCGACATGGACTCGTCTTTTTCCTATCCAATCATTAATTAACCAAAAAGGTGCTGTTTGATTTTAATTTTAACATTATATAAATGTTAGAAAAATTAGTACAAAGATTTTGGGGTTAGAAAAAGAATTTCGAAAAATTATGATCTTGAGGCGGGAATGTCTTGGGTGGCCGAGCGGTCAGGCACCTGCCCGGATAGCAGCGGACGCGGGTTCGATTCCCGCCTCAAGATCATAATTTTTCGAAATTCTTTTTCTAACCCCAAAAAGGTGCTACTTTTTGGTGTGGTGGATGATATGAATCAAAAGAGAGTTAATGGCTTGATGGCGTCTGACCGATATGAATGGAAGAGGAAACATATTGCGCCAACCCCAGATAGACTGGGAATGGGAACAGGGCAGGCAGAAGAAGTTAGATTACATGGAACCTAACATACGTAATTGGCGAAACGTGAGTGTGAAAAATTCACCCCTCCCTACCGGACACCCACGGGTAAGCGATGCCTAATCACAATCGCCACTGAAACACTGCCGACAACTTACAACATTCGGTACCTATATTAAAATTAATATTGACTCGCGTCGAAAAACAAACAGTACCCCCCTAAAACAAAAGAGGCGCCACGTATCTACGGCACCTGTTTTATCAGCCTTGAATACTCTGTGAGTACACCTCTGCACGATTGCCGCAACGGAACAGGGGGGCCTACTCTGAAAACTCCGAACGAACGAACTCACATCTATCCGTCTTTCTCACGCCACTGCGTGTTAAAATAAGAGCGACAAAGACGCAAAGACTCGATCGAACGAAATAAACTTCCAGAGTAACGCCTCAGGCGCCAGGCAAAAACGACTCTTATCCCCAACACAATACAGTCCGTCTCAAATGCAACAAAAATATTTTGTCGCTACCTCCCTTTAGACAATGTCAAAATTAATTTGCATGCACACATGGCATTACGTTCCGTTTAGAGTAGATCTCGACTTCAGACACCACCGTAACACGGGGCGTGGACAAAGTCTCCTCGGGGAAAAGAAAATATTCTCCTCTCGCTCTAACTCCCACTAAATCCCGAGACAAAACACTGTCAAGCGGTCGAGAGAGATTTTGTCCACGTCCGGTTCTAGGCCTGCAGCCGGCTGTACTTACAAGAGTACATCTCTCTGCTCATGAAAGTCAAATTTTGTAAAGCTATTAAAGACCCTAGAGCCACGTGATAAGGTTGAAATTCGAACAAATCGGGGAAAGGCTAATGTGTGATACTGGAATAGAGCCTCAAGACGGCATTAAATTAATAACGCTGCGCCGACGCAACTGTTAAAACAACTTTATACGGATATGTCGCATTTTAAAAGCGTACTAAATACATATGTTGACTTTGCGCTCTGTATGGAAGTTTCATAAGACATGCTATACGCCCCTCTCCAAACAAGTTAAGCTTACCTACTATTCGAGAGTAACGGAAATACATTATCAATCATGCCTATTTATCCCCGAAGGGGTAGGCAAAGGTAAATTAACACCCAAGGTTTGCCAATTAAGTTGTGCTAATAGGAGGCCTATTGTCATCTATCTAGCAGCTAAATTGCAGTATACTGATCAACTACAATACAATCTGTATTTTTTTTATTGATAATGCCACTTGTAAAACAGCTTTGCTGCCCCCATAAGTCATTAGCTGTATCTCAAGAAAAAAAAACTATTTTCCTGACATTTGTCGTATCGTATAGCTTAACAATTTTAAAATTAATCATTGATCTAAATTTTTTTTAAAAAAAATGTTAATATAATCATTAGATAGTAAATTGCTGAAGTATTGATATACAGAATGTTAGATTCTAATGGGTTATGGTATAGTTAACTATTTTACGTAGGTACCTATATAAAGTGCCGAGTGGTGACGGCAGAGTAGAATACAATTGTCACCACCCCAAATCTCTCCCGTGGATGTCGTACAAGGCGACTAAGGATAAATCAGTGATGAGGAATGGGCAGCAGCGTTCCTCTTATACCATCTAGCAATAGTACTGCGACTTTTGTGCCCGATAAATGACAATAGGCTTGCCACCTATTACATGGGACCTGACATAATTGGCGGAACGTGGGTGTTAGTTCACCTCTGCCTACCCCTTCGGGGATATAGGCGTGATTTATGTATGTATGTATGTATATAAAGTTTACTAAAATAATTATGGTATGTGTGTTTAAATATGTTTTGCTAAGATTCAGTTGAAACTTTACGAATAATAATACGAGGTTTGTTTGTTGTGTTCAACTGTCGTAAGGAGCTTAGAGATGCCATGACTTGAAACACAAAGGAAAGGTGTCTTTTGGTTCTATGTTATAACATCTTACAACAAATTGTTTGGTCTAAGTTCGTAACTGGAAGAGGACTCAATTTTGCTAACATTGATATTAATTTCCGCGCTGTGGTGACGGCAGAGTAGAATACAATTGTCACCACCCCAAATCTCTCCCGTGGGTGTCGTACAAGGCGACAAAGGATGAATCAGTGATGAGGAATGGGCAGCAGCGTTCCTCTTATACCACCTAGGCTAGCAATGTACTGCGACTTTTGTGCCCGATGGCAATAGGCTCGCCACCTACTACATGAGACCTAGCATAATTGGCGAAGCGTGGGTGCTGGTTCGCCTCTGCCTGCCCCTTCGGGGATGTAGGGGTGAATTATGTATGTATGATATTAATTAAATATTCATCAATACAAAATAACTTACGAATTTTAACCATGGTGTTAAATGAAATAGAAATAAGTTTTAATTTATGAAAACTTGTGTGAAATTAGGTTTCGCCAGCTTATTTGAGGTCCCATTTAATTGAGAGCAAGCCCATTGCTAATCACCGGGAACGATAATCGCTGTAATTCACCAGATAAGGGCTTATGCTCAATAATATTCGCCAAAGCCACTTCTCAATTGATGGTAAAAAACTGACAGATAAAACTCTCATTGTTAGTAGAAAGGACAGGGAAATAATTTGACATGATAGCGAGAGAGGATGAGGAATTGGTAAAGGATAGAGAGGAATGGAAGAAGAAAACATGTTGTGCCGACCTCGGTTGGAGCGGGATAAGGGCCAGGGAAGAAGACACCTACTGCCGCACTCAGAGACGTCAAATAACGTTAATGAGTACTTAACGTCAAAAAATGACAATTCAAAATCTAGTCGCTATTCTTGCCCGGTCTTTGGTCTAGATTAGAATGAAAATTTTGACATTAAATACTCATTAAAGTTAATTGACGTCTCTGAGTGCGGCAGCTAAAGCTTCATAGTGATCTATTCCCGAAACGGTAACCCAAAACCAATTTCCGAAATCCCCCAACGACTTTCCAACCTCAGAGTACTCCAAGCGATTCCCCGAGAATCTCATAATCTTGGACCAAACTAGAAACTTCCGCGTAGACACAGGGGTGCCAGGCCCTGAAGCATGATAATTACGCGTTGTAACACGTTCGCGTTACATAAGCGGCCTGTTTCTGATCTCGGAAAGTTTTCACTCTTGTTAACGCGCCGAGGGGGTTTCCTGAACGTGTGGTAGGTACTTAGGTACTTCGTGTAATGAATGACACTTAAGTCTAAGGACAGGAGCCAACACATTGAATCTTTCAAAAGACATAGGAGAAAGCGGGCATGCAGCCTGAAGCAGCTACTCATAGACTCAAATATATTTTTTTTATCCTCGACCGGGTAGCTCTTGGCCTTCCAATTTCACCTTGTGGTAAGTAACGATAAGGGCCGAAGATGGAATAAGAGCTGATGACAATTGTCGTTGGTGGTGGGTGTTTTGATAAGATCGTGGTAGCTACCCAGGCGGACTTGAAAAAAAGTCCTACCACCAACCGAACCGAGTGCTGTAATTCCCTGTGGACCGAACCGGGAACTTTCTAGTTCCCTACACCACTGAGGCGGTTGAAAACCAATTGAAAACAATTGCCACCATCCCCGAACCTCACCCCCTATTAGTTTACGAAATGTGTGTTAATACAATTCTGCCACCCTTCGGGGTTAAATAGGCCAGATTTAAGTACCTATGTATGATTTACCCTATTACAAAGTAGCGCTTTAACTTTTGAATCCTCAAAATTGTAACGTCCCATTAAAATTCTCCGTTTCACCTGAACTGTAGAAGCTTCGCCACCTAATTAAGGGAGCTTTGTATTCGTGTTTATTAATTAAAGTAATTATTAAGATTACACTTCCTTGTAACGGGTCGCTTTCACCGGTTAACAAGGCCGAAAAAATTTTATACGGATAAGGATCTTCGTGTTGAATATGAGTTCCAAAGGGCACCGACAGGAGGATAAATTTAATTATTTGTTTATGATGTGTTTATTTTACACCGTGGGATATCTATTTCATGCATTAACGTATAATGGTTACCGTGCCTGACGGCTGAGCTGAACTATTGGCAGCCTGAGGCAGACACTGCTGAGGCACATGAGTCCTTTCCTATGAAGGGTTGAATATAGGGGTAATAAAAACTCATCACGCTGGCACGCTGATTTGTGGTGCCGGCAGAGCAGAATACAATTGTCACCACCCCCATGTCTCCCGTGGGTGTCGTACAAGGCGACTAAGGGTAAAGACAGCCATGAATAATGGGCAGCATCCACAGATATATCAATATTATATCTATGGGCATCGGCAGCATCATTCCTCTCATACCAGCACCTAGCAATATACTGCGATTTACGTGCCCGATTTATGGCAATAGGCTCGCCACCTATGGGACCCTAACTTAATTGGCGAAAAGTCCAATCACAGGCCGAGCGCCCCAAGACGATGTGTTAATAAATATTAATCACTATTTACACTCGCACCTTTCACTTATTCTTAGTAATTCATTATTCAGAATACTCTACCATACATATGGAAAGTTATATTCTATAATAATATGACACCTTGCTTGAGTTTTTAAGATGATTAGCAGCCCACATTCCGGCAGCTGTGTTATTAAAAATTTTATATTTTTAATCCTTGATTTTACTATTATATATGTATTACCACCTACCTACAAACATAGTATACCTACAATAAATGTTTTAGAGTTCGAGTTTAAGTTAATTAACATGTTAATGTTAACGAATATTAAGGGCAAGCGCTCATTAAATGAACACTTAAAAAGTTGTGGTGATTACCGCGTTGACACTATCGGTGACATCGGCGCTTTTTCGTGAGAATTTCGGGTAATTGGCGGAACTAGATACGTGTTATTTCAATCGACGCATGACGGAGGGTCGCATGTTCTATGATATGGAGGCACAGTGATATTGAGACAACGGTCGCTAATGAGGGTTCCGTATCTAATATTCTATGGTGCTCAAAAAATGCAGATCTCGTACAAGCTGACTTAGGGCCACCGAAGACCATGCGATTAAGTGGGACGACTAAATCGCAGATCGTACCAATAGTCATGGAAAGTAAACGTATGGTACATCTTCCACCTAAATCGTATATGTGTTCGTATGACTGTTGGTACGATTTGTGATTTAGGCCCGAGTTCACCAACACGTAAATCTAACGATTAAAATATAACCAGCAGTTTTTGACAATTCTTCCATACATTTAGCCGTGTGGTGACGGCAGAGTAGAATACAATTGTCACCTCCCCAAATCTCTCCCGTGTGTGTCGTGTCGTACAAGGCGACTAAGGATAAAACAGTGATTACGAATGGGCAGCAGCGTTCCTCTTATACCACCTAGCAATGTACTGCGACTTTTGTGCCCGATAAATGGCAATTTAGGCTCGCCACCTATTACATGGGACCTAACATAATTGGCGAAACGTGGGTGCTAATTCACCTCTACCTACCCCTTTGGGGATATAGGCATGATTTATGTATGATGTTCCATACAGAAAAATGTCAAAAACTGCCGGTTAAATAATAATTGTCTGTTTATGTGTTGGTGAACTCCAGCCTTAGTCGTCCAACTTAACCGGCTATGGTAAGTAAAAGCCTGCTACCTCGGGTAAACTAAATCAGTCTTACTGCCGCACTCAGAGTAGCTTTAATGATCATTAAATGACATTTAAGTAAACATTAAATAAAATTCCCTCTCAGAGTCAGTTAATGGGTCAATAGTGACGCTAATGATCCCTAAATTTTAAGTGACCGATGACCCTTACTTAACTCTTATGTGACGTCTTTAACGTCTTTTTGACATTTCAAAAGTAGGGTTATCTTTGTTGTAATTATATTTCAGTGCATTTATATGTGATATTTTCAATAATTAATTAGAATAAATTACAATGAAGATTTTGTGAAGTTTACAGCTTACGTAAGAAGGTTCAGAAAATCACAGCCTAGATTCTATTTACGTGGCTATTCTGATCCTTTAACTATGTGCTTGAATTACATGCAAGATACAGATTTACACTCCAGGCAGTAAAAAATACTTTACTCCCAATTTTGGAACCTGATTTAAAAAGCACCGAAACAGGACAGGCTTGCCATTTGCCCACATTGCAGTATTTAGCAACTGGGATTTTTCAGGTTAGTATATTACTTTACATTCAATATTAGCCGTGTGGTGATGGCAGAGCAAAATATAATTGTCACCACCCCCATTTCTCCCATGGGTGTCAACTACAAAACAACTGAAGGTAAACAGTGATGAGTAATGGGCAACAGCAATCCTCTACAACCAAGCAATATACTGCGATTTACGTGCCCGATAGATAGCAATAGGCTCGCCACGTAATACACGGGACCATACTTAATTGGCGAATAGTGGGTGTTTAATTCACCTTGGTCTACCGTTTCGGGATATAGGCATGATTTATGTATGTATGCATGTACTTTCAATATCTGTCATTACTGTCTATATATTTATTTCAGAAACTAGGTGGTGATGTGATGAAATATTATTAGGTCAACAGTGAGTATCACCAATTGTCACCAAAGTGTCTATCTAAGCAAGAACAATGAAAGACTATGTAAAATTCCCTTCTACAGACGAAGACACAAACAGAATAAAGCAAAATTTTATCCAGCAAAGTCACAATAAATATTACTAATTGTCAAATTAAAATAATATAATGAAATTCTTTTATAAGCCTAATCTTTTTATTTTTCTGCTAATTCATTTTCATTGCTTGGGGTTTATTTTGTTTTTTTGAATGAAACTAGTAGATTTAAAAGAAATATTTTATTTTGTGTTCCAATTTATTTTTAATTCCTTGAACGGTAATTTTCAAATTTCCAGAAGAGTTTTACTCCTCTCTTCCTCCATTTCAGCAGCAAATTTCTTTTTAACTTGATTCTCCGGGTAAAAAAATATTTTTGACTCGGTGTGTAATTATCAGTCTTTAGATTTGTTTGATAATATGGCCCTCATCTAATAATTATATCAATGTGATCTGAAAAAAGATTGGTATAATATCATTAATTTAAATCATTTTTCTAATTGCATGTTATGATTGAACTATAATACACTAATAGCCAGTAGCACCAAGTTTTACAATTTTTCTAAAAGTAACATAAAACAACTTGATTCATATCAACAAGTGCCCATTTTATATAAAACCTTATAAAATTTAATAGGTACCCATAGCAAAGTCTAGGTCAAACTCACTGTCCCAAATATTTTATACTGTTTTATTTTGATTATTATGTCTATATGGACAGCGCAATACCTATACCATGAAGGTGATGGATGTGAATGAGGAGATGACAAGTGACAGAAGAGAATGGAAAAGGAGGACATACTGCACCAACCCCAAATAGGATGGGATAAAGTCAGGGCGATGATGATTATGACGATGATGGACAGCGCAATACCATCATTATCAAATGAGTTCTGCACTTCACATATAATTGAAGGTGCAGCCTGAATAATGATATTAAAGTAACTAAGGATAGGTTGCAGATAGATTACAGATAATTTATATAAATTGTTATATTTTCATAACAGTTTATTAGTAGAAAATAAATGTTACCTTCTTTACTGCTTAAGATAGCTCCTTGTTGTGGGGAAAGTGGTGGATTTTATGGACCATTTCCAGTTTTTAATAAACTCCCTCACTCTGTTGTTTTACAGGTCATGGCCTTAAGATTGTCCCATGCTCTTTTTAATGTTATTGTATCACACTGCAAATTGCAAAGAAATATTAGTTACTTTTTAATAATGCACCTTAGAATATAGAATAATTCTATAATCTAAGCACAAAAAAATATAAGAAAATACTAATTACTGTGCACATATGCATTACAATTAAATTCCTCAGTCATTCCACTCCCGGAACGATCGAGCCCCATGCATGTAACAAAGAAATTATCAATACTTACCAAGACAATCACAGTACTAATCAATTATTTTAATGAAGATAGGGTTTGTGTGGCTTTTTCTTCTTCTTTTTTCTATGGCGTTTCCTATATGATTTTGCCAATATCGAGTGTGCCGTTCAGACTTTTGTATGTTAATGATTTCCCAGGCTGACTCCACTTGCAGTGGCTTTATCTATTTGATCAATTTTGATCACAAAATAAATAATTTGATATTATTATGTTTTTGTTTGGTATTTTCATGGAATTATTTAGGGTATTTC
This sequence comes from Cataclysta lemnata, assembly GCA_963931975.1. Taxonomy (NCBI): domain Eukaryota; kingdom Metazoa; phylum Arthropoda; class Insecta; order Lepidoptera; family Crambidae; genus Cataclysta; species Cataclysta lemnata. Next base: position 1,618,892 of record OZ008352.1, read on the forward strand.
TTGTTTGTTGACATTGACTTTTTAATTTAATAATAAATGACTTTTGGTCCGGTGTGGCCAAATCTAAAAAGTTTTGGCATTTACAGTTCAAGTTTGATTAAATTAAATTATTATAATGGATTTTACGTAAAAATTATACTAAATAGATATTAGTAACTAATTCTAATGGAAAACAATACTTTTGTGATATAAAAACTAGAGTAACTAATAATATTGTTTTAATGGCTTTTTGCATGTGGCAATTCCGCACTTACGGATAACACCGGATAACACACGCACTGCACTAACCTGACTTAAAATTGTCACATAACTAATCAATCAATTATTTTCGACTCTGAGAGGAACGGTCAATTAGATGTTTTAATGATAATTTGTAAAATACCCATTATCACTAATTTAATGAACGACTCTGAGTGCGGCAGTTACTGCCGCACTCAGAGTCGCTTTAATGATCATTAAATGACATTTAAGTAAACATTAAATAAAATTCCCTCTCAGTCAGTTAATGGGTCAATAGTGACGTTAATGATCCCTAAATTTTAAGTGACCGATGACCCTTACTTAACTCTTATGTGACGTCTTTAACGTCTTTTTGACATTTCAAAAGTAGGGTTATCTTTGTTGTAATTATATTTCAGTGCATTTATATGTGATATTTTCAATAATTATTTAGAATAAATTACGATGAAGATTTTGTGAAGTTTACAGATTACGTAAGAAGGTTCAGAAAATCACAGCCTAGATTCTATTTACGTGGCCATTCTGATCCTTTAACTATGTGCTTGAATTACATGCAAGATACAGATTTACACTCCAGGCAGTAAAAAATACTTTACTCCCAATTTTGGAACCTGATTTAAAAAGTAACGAAACAGGACAGGCTTGCCATTTGCCCACATTGCATTATTTAGCAACTGGAATTTTTCAGGTTAGTAGTATATTACTTTACATTCAATATTAGCCGTGTGCCACCCCTATTTCTCCCATGGGTGTCAACTACAAAACAACTGAAGGTAAACAGTGATGAGTAATGGGCAACAGCAATCCTCTACAACCAAGCAATATACTGCGATTTACGTGCCCGATAGATGGCAATAGGCTCGCCACGTAATACACGGGACCATACTTAATTGGCGAATAGTGGGTGTTTAATTCACCTTGGTCTACCGTTTCGGGATATAGGCATGATTTATGTATGTATGCATGTACTTTCAATATCTGTCATTACTGTCTATATATTTATTTCAGAAACTAGGTGGTGATGTGATGAAATATTATTAGGTCAACAGTGAGTATCACCAATTGTCACCAAAGTGTCTATCTAAGCAAGAACAATGAAAGACTATGTAAAATTCCCTTCTACAGACGAAGACACAAACAGAATAAAGCAAAATTTTATCCAGCAAAGTCACAATAAATATTACTAATTGTCAAATTAAAATAATATAATGAAATTCTTTTATAAGCCTAATCTTTTTATTTTTCTGCTAATTCATTTTCATTGCTTGGGGTTTATTTTGTTTTTTTGAATGAAACTAGTAGATTTAAAAGAAATATTTTATTTTGTGTTCCAATTTATTTTTAATTCCTTGAACGGTAATTTTCAAATTTCCAGAAGAGTTTTACTCCTCTCTTCCTCCATTTCAGCAGCAAATTTCTTTTTAACTTGATTCTCCGGGTAAAAAAATATTTTTGACTCGGTGTGTAATTATCAGTCTTTAGATTTGTTTGATAATATGGCCCTCATCTAATAATTATATCAATGTGATCTGAAAAAAGATTGGTATAATATCATTAATTTAAATCATTTTTCTAATTGCATGTTATGATTGAACTATAATACACTAATAGCCAGTAGCACCAAGTTTTACAATTTTTCTAAAAGTAACATAAAACAACTTGATTCATATCAACAAGTGCCCATTTTATATAAAACCTTATAAAATTTAATAGGTACCCATAGCAAAGTCTAGGTCAAACTCACTGTCCCAAATATTTTATACTGTTTTATTTTGATTATTATGTCTATATGGACAGCGCAATACCTATACCATGAAGGTGATGGATGTGAATGAGGAGATGACAAGTGACAGAAGAGAATGGAAAAGGAGGACATACTGCACCAACCCCAAATAGGATGGGATAAAGTCAGGGCGATGATGATTATGACGATGATGGACAGCGCAATACCATCATTATCAAATGAGTTCTGCACTTCACATATAATTGAAGGTGCAGCCTGAATAATGATATTAAAGTAACTAAGGATAGGTTGCAGATAGATTACAGATAATTTATATAAATTGTTATATTTTCATAACGGTTTATTAGTAGAAAATAAATGTTACCTTCTTTACTGCTTAAGATAGCTCCTTGTTGTGGGGAAAGTGGTGGATTTTATGGACCATTTCCAGTTTTTAATAAACTCCCTCACTCTGTTGTTTTACAGGTCATGGCCTTAAGATTGTCCCATGCTCTTTTTAATGTTATTGTATCACACTGCAAATTGCAAAGAAATATTAGTTACTTTTTAATAATGCACCTTAGAATATAGAATAATTCTATAATCTAAGCACAAAAAAATATAAGAAAATACTAATTACTGTGCACATATGCATTACAATTAAATTCCTCAGTCATTCCACTCCCGGAACGATCGAGCCCCATGCATGTAACAAAGAAATTATCAATACTTACCAAGACAATCACAGTACTAATCAATTATTTTAATGAAGATAGGGTTTGTGTGGCTTTTTCTTCTTCTTTTTTCTATGGCGTTTCCTATATGATTTTGCCAATATCGAGTGTGCCGTTCAGACTTTTGTATGTTAATGATTTCCCAGGCTGACTCCACTTGCAGTGGCTTTATCTATTTGATCAATTTTGATCACAAAATAAATAATTTGATATTATTATGTTTTTGTTTGGTATTTTCATGGAATTATTTAGGGTATTTCTTGTTTGTTGACATTGACTTTTTAATTTTATAATAAATGACTTTTGGTCCGGTGTGGCCAAATCTAAAAAGATTTGGCATTTACAGTTCAAGTTTGATTAAATTAAATTATTATAATGGATTTTTACGTAAAAATTATACTAAATAGATATTAGTAACTAATTCTAATGGAAAACAATACTTTTGTGATATAAAAACTAGAGTAACTAATAATATTGTTTCAATGGCTTTTTGCATGTGGCAATTCCGCACTTACGGATAACACCGGATAACACACGCACTGCACTAACCTGACTTAAAATTGTCACATAACTAATCAATCAATTATTTTCGACTCTGAGAGGAACGGTCAATTAGATGTTTTAATGATAATTTGTAAAATACCCATTATCACTAATTTAATGAACGACTCTGAGTGCGGCAGTTACTGCCGCACTCAGAGTCGCTTTAATGATCATTAAATGACATTTAAGTAAACATTAAATAAAATTCCCTCTCAGAGTCAGTTAATGGGTCAATAGTGACGTTAATGATCCCTAAATTTTAAGTGACCGATGACCCTTACTTAACTCTTATGTGACGTCTTTAACGTCTTTTTGACATTTCAAAAGTAGGGTTATCTTTGTTGTAATTATATTTCAGTGCATTTATATGTGATATTTTCAATAATTATTTAGAATAAATTACGATGAAGATTTTGTGAAGTTTACAGATTACGTAAGAAGGTTCAGAAAATCACAGCCTAGATTCTATTTACGTGGCCATTCTGATCCTTTAACTATGTGCTTGAATTACATGCAAGATACAGATTTACACTCCAGGCAGTAAAAAATACTTTACTCCCAATTTTGGAACCTGATTTAAAAAGTAACGAAACAGGACAGGCTTGCCATTTGCCCACATTGCATTATTTAGCAACTGGAATTTTTCAGGTTAGTAGTATATTACTTTACATTCAATATTAGCCGTGTGCCACCCCTATTTCTCCCATGGGTGTCAACTACAAAACAACTGAAGGTAAACAGTGATGAGTAATGGGCAACAGCAATCCTCTACAACCAAGCAATATACTGCGATTTACGTGCCCGATAGATGGCAATAGGCTCGCCACGTAATACACGGGACCATACTTAATTGGCGAATAGTGGGTGTTTAATTCACCTTGGTCTACCGTTTCGGGATATAGGCATGATTTATGTATGTATGCATGTACTTTCAATATCTGTCATTACTGTCTATATATTTATTTCAGAAACTAGGTGGTGATGTGATGAAATATTATTAGGTCAACAGTGAGTATCACCAATTGTCACCAAAGTGTCTATCTAAGCAAGAACAATGAAAGACTATGTAAAATTCCCTTCTACAGACGAAGACATAAACAGAATAAAGCAAAATTTTATCAAGCAAAGTCACAATGAATATTACTAATTGTCAAATTAAAATAATATAATGAAATTCTTTTATAAGCCTAATCTTTTTATTTTTCTGCTAATTCATTTTCATTGCTTGGGGTTTATTTTGTTTTTTTGAATGAAACTAGTAGATTTAAAAGAAATATTTTATTTTGTGTTCCAATTTATTTTTAATTCCTTGAACGGTAATTTTCAAATTTCCAGAAGAGTTTTACTCCTCTCTTCCTCCATTTCAGCAGCAAATTTCTTTTTAACTTGATTCTCTGGGTAAAAAAATATATTTGACTCGGTGTGTAATTATCAGTCTTTAGATTTGTTTGATTTTTTGGATTGGCCCTCATCTAATAATTATATCAATGTGATCTGAAAAAAGATTGGTATAATATCATTAATTTAAATCATTTTTCTAATTGCATGTTATGATTGAACTATATACACTAATAGCCAGTTGCACCAAGTTTTACAATTTTTCTAAAAGTAACATAAAACAACTTGATTCATATCAACAAGTGCCCATTTTATATAAAACCTTATAAAATTTAATAGGTACCCATAGCAAAGTCTAGGTCAAACTCACTGTCCCAAATATTTTATACTGTTTTATTTTGATTATTATGTCTATATGGACAGCGCAATACCTATACCTATGAAGGTGATGGATGTGAATGAGGAGATGACAAGTGACAGAAGAGAATGGAAAAGGAGGACATACTGCACCAACCCCAAATAGGATGGGATAAAGTCAGGGTGATGATGATTATGACGAATGATGGACAGCGCAATACCATCATTATCAAATGAGTTCTGCACTTCACATATAATTGAAGGTGCAGCCTGAATAATGATATTAAAGTAACTAAGGATAGGTTGCAGATAGATTACAGATAATTTATATAAATTGTTATATTTTCATAACAGTTTATTAGTAGAAAATAAATGTTACCTTCTTTACTGCTTAAGATGTGGGGAAAGTGGTGGATTTTATGGACCATTTCCAGTTTTTAATAAACTCTCTCACTCTGTTGTTTTACAGGTCATGGCCTTAAGATTGTCCCATGCTCTTTTTAATGTTATTGTATCACACTGCAAATTGCAAAGAAATATTAGTTACTTTTTAATAATGCACCTTAGAATATAGAATAATTCTATAATGTAAGCACAAAAAAATATAAGAAAATACTAATTACTGTGCACATATGCATTACAATTAAATTCCTCAGTCATTCCACTCCCGGAACGATCGAGCCCCATGCATGTAACAAAGAAATTATCAATACTTACCAAGACAATCACAGTACTAATCAATTATTTTAATGAAGATAGGGTTTGTGTGGCTTTTTCTTCTTCTTTTTTCTATGGCGTTTCCTATATGATTTTGCCAATATCGAGTGTGCCGCTCAGACTTTTGTATGGTTTTTGTTTTTTGGATTATGATTTCCCAGGCTGACTCCACTTGCAGTGGCTTTATCTATTTGATCAATTTTGATCACAAAATAAATAATTTGATATTATTATGTTTTTGTTTGGTATTTTCATGGAATTATTTAGGGTATTTCTTGTTTGTTGACATTGACTTTTTAATTTAATAATAAATGACTTTTGGTCCGGTGTGGCCAAATCTAAAAAGTTTTGGCATTTACAGTTCAAGTTTGATTAAATTAAATTATTATAATGGATTTTACGTAAAAATTATACTAAATAGATATTAGTAACTAATTCTAATGGAAAACAATACTTTTGTGATATAAAAACTAGAGTAACTAATAATATTGTTTTAATGGCTTTTTGCATGTGGCAATTCCGCACTTACGGATAACACCGGATAACACACGCACTGCACTAACCTGACTTAAAATTGTCACATAACTAATCAATCAATTATTTTCGACTCTGAGAGGAACGGTCAATTAGATGTTTTAATGATAATTTGTAAAATACCCATTATCACTAATTTAATGAACGACTCTGAGTGCGGCAGTTACTGCCGCACTCAGAGACGTCAATTAACTTTAACGAGTACTAAATGTCAAACCCGGCAAGAATAGCGACTAGCTTTGAATTGTCATTTTTTGACATTAAGTACTCATTATCTTCAATTGACGTCTCTGAATGCGGTAGTTAGAACATCGTTTTGACTCAAAGACTTTTTTGTCTCTCTCTGTCCAATACGTTGAGGCTGTCATGAAAAAAGACAGACATATTTGATTCCGCGTCAAGCAGATAGGTATTCGGTTCGTCATAAAACAACAACAGACCATATTCTGAACCAAACTTCACTGAAGGCATTTTATTGACTTTTTGAATACTTCATAGCAGGGGCGCACCGTTTCTTGGAGGCCAATAAAACCTATTTTACTGTCACATTACTGCTAATCATTGGCTCAGGACAGGGGTCGGCAATTAATAGAAAGCAGTTTCGGAGTAATAATTATAATTGTAAGATTATAATTAAGACGTGTTTGCTGTGTAAACGTATAACAAATGACAGTATTCCATACATTTTGAATATTTGCTGGCACAATAGATTATTCGATCCTGCGGCTTGCGAGTCACATGCAGTTCTTTGGTTGTGAAGCTGCTACTCTTTAGTTCCATACGCAAATATTATTCTATAAAAATTATTATTTATAAAGAACTATTTTATGTTGGCAAGAAAAAAATTATAGCACATTAGAAACTTTCAAATTTTGTAAATTGTAATTTTTTTTATTCTTCCGACCCAAAAGGTTGCCGACCCCTGGCTTAGGATATTCAGTTATTTAAATCGCCCGATAAATTTCATGAGAACTTACTTTTCGTAAGGTTATAATAAGAGTTTTATGAATATTTACAATTACCTCTGAAGTGGATTGTATTCTTGTAAACAAGTTGCTTTGTGTCCTTGTTTATTGTATGCGTGTGTGTCGCCAGTAAAACAGTCAAAACGTCATCATCCACCACGCTGGCCCAGTGCGGGTTGGTGGGTATTAACAACTGCAGATGCAGCCGGGACCAACAGCTTAACGTGCCTTCTGAAGCACGGAGGAACTCGAGATTTTTGGTCTAACGTGGCTTCTGAAGGAACTAGAGATAATACATTTTTGGTCTAACGTGGCTTCTGAAGGAACTAGAGATAATACATTTTTGGTCTAACGTGGCTTCTGAAGGAACTAGAGATAATACATTTTTGGTCTAACGTGGCTTCTGAAGGAACTAGAGATAATACATTTTTGGTCTAACGTGGCTTCTGAAGGAACTAGAGATAATACATTTTTGGTCTAACGTGGCTTCTGAAGGAACTAGAGATAATACATTTTTGGTCTAACGTGGCTTCTGAAGGAACTAGAGATAATACATTTTTGGTCTAACGTGGCTTCTGAAGGAACTAGAGATAATACATTTTTGGGCACCCATCCAATGACAGGCCTTAGTGAACATTGCTTAGTTTACGCAATCGCAGGCCGAGCGCGCTATGTCGCTGAGCTAGCGAGCTCCTCCTCCAGTAATGGTTCATGGCTTCGAAATGTACAGTACCTACCTACGTCATCAGTTAACCACAATATGTAATTTTTTCTCATCAGCTTTGATTGTTATCAATACATACATATAAATCAGAGGGGTAGGCAGAGGTGAACTAGCACCCACGTTTCGCTAATTAAGTTAGGTCCCATGTAATAGGTCTGCGAAGTAAGCTACTTCGAACTTACTTATCGATTGTGAAACAGGCCCTAAATGTAATAACACCCAAGGCTTTGGATTAAAGCACGCTTACACTTGCTATAACATTATCATCAATATCATCATACCTACTTAAGAGGCTTGTCAATTCAAAACTGGTAGCTATTCTAGCCGGATCTACGGTCTAGATTTAAATGAAATTTTTTGGCATCTAATACTCATTAAAGTTAATTGACGTCTATGAATCCGGCTGTCAACCTTCTTTTATCAATAGTGTCTGTTGATTGATACGTTTGTGTTCCAATATTACTGCATACATAAACCACGCCTATATCCCCGAAGGGGTAGGCAGAGGTGAACTAGCACCCATGTTTCGCCAGTTATGTTAGGTCCCATGTAATAGGTGGCGAGCCTATTGCCATTTATCGGGCACAAAGTCGCAGTAGGTATATAGCTAGGTAGGTGGTATAAGAGGAACGCTGATGCTAATCCTCATCACTGATTTATCCTCAGTCGCCTTGTACGACACCCCCGGGAGAGATTTGGGGTAGTGACAATTGTATTCTACTCTGCCGTCACCACACGGCTAATATTACTGACCTACCTTATTTGGCAAAAAGTGGGTGTTAATTCACCTCTGCATACCCCTTCGCCGATATATGATTTATGGACTTAAGTACGTCTTTGTGAGCTGTGTAAGCAGAAGATGTCGATGATTATACCAAAAAGCACTTTGGCTCGCGAAAGTTCACAAAGATGTGATCGCACCTCGACTTAACCCCGTAAGTTCTTGATTAAGTTAAATGTTCCTGGGTACTTATTGTTTGATAAATGCTACCGCCCACCGGAGGCTACACCTATTGTTTCAATTGAACAATAGATAACCCGGTGAACATTTTAACCCGTGATATTATAATGTTTCCTACCATGGCGTTTGCTGAATCGATCATGTCCATAGTACTTTATTCGATTGGGTGCACATTACTTAGTTTTTCTTGATTTTGAGCTTCAGGTTGACAATCAATCAATTAGAGATTTTAACAGTTTGTATAGAGTTTCTACCCAAAGATGGTGGGTGTCAGGCATACCCAAAGGGGGTTGGTGTCAGGCAGGCGGCCGGCTGTTGAAACCTTAGTCAAAACCTTGAGCAGAATGTATTGGAATGTAGTCCTCCCAATCACTCTCTCCGTTCCTTGGTCTTCCTTTCACTCACTAACACGGTGGAGTGATGGATAATAATAGTATGAATCAAAAGGGAGTGGGTGCCTTGATGACGTCTGACCGATATGAATGGAAGAGGAAATATACTGCGCCGACCACAGATACCTAGACTGGGAACAGGGCAGGGAGAAGAATAAGAAGTATTTAGACTTTAAACTGTACTTACCAACCATGAAATTTGTGTACTCGGATTTCGTCCGTAATTTGGAAGGAAAACAGCAAATAAAATTAAAAATATATTATACTCATTAATAGACTGGGCTTTGCCCAGCAGTGGGATCTTATAGGCTAACAAAAAAAATGTACCACTGACGGCCTGGTTTTTGAATAAAGCACTCTACATTCAACAATTTAAGGTAGGTTAAGAAAAGTTTTATAAAACTGTTTTAAAATTTAAAAGCATTGGAAAAGCTCTTATTTTCATCCGTACTCAAAATAAAATTTTTAAAACATCATGAAAAATATGCAAAAGCAACAAAAAGTAATTATCAACCAAGGCCCCGGCGAGATTCGAACTCGCGATCTCCTGTTTACTAGACAGGCGCTTTAACCAACTAAGCCACGGCGCCGATACGCAGGTTGACGAAATTACGGTACGTTTACTGCTAAATGTAGCTAGACCATTTTTATGGCGAAACTTACTTTTTTTTGTTGTTTTTTTTCGTGTTTGTGTGTACGGTAATAAATAATGAAGATGTCTTGTAAAAGAAGATAGTATTGTAGCTGTATAGTGACAAAAAACGCTTTTATAAATTGAATATTTATTATCCATGTAACATTTTTATTGTAAACTTGGCAAGCAAATACACACATAAAATTTTTATAAGGTGGACAACGGAAAGGAAATTTTTTGACGTTCCGTTCTTATAGGGAAATCATAGGGACTAATGGAAAAATTATTACAAAAAGAGGGCAGATTTTTTTTAGATAAATTGTACTGATGATAGAATTTTATTTACCTTAAATGTATCCGCAGTTCTGCACATGTTTATTAGGACGCGGTGCGAGTGCATTGTGCATTATTGTATAAATTGGTGCACGGCCGCCCCATAGAGGCGAGTGCACACAGAAAGTATAATGAATCACGATTGCTGTCGACACGTTGCCTCTACACTCCGTATAACGAAAGAAGTATCTTTAACCTTAACCCTTTGCAATAAGGGTGAAAATAATGTTACAGGAGGGACTTCTTTTGTGGAACGAACTTTATTTACTTTCCACTGTTATCGTACTAACTGCAACTAAATGTTTCTGAAGTGTTGATTGATTTTTTTACAAATGGACGCGGCATTATTATATATGGAAATTAATTTTAATCTGTGCCGTTTAGTGATGGCAGAGCAGAATACAATCGATGGACTAGGCGACTAACCCCAAAATATAGTAACGCTCCTCAAAGTTAAAGTCCTGTTTAATATTTAAGTGTTGTCAAAATTGTTTTTTTTCCATACAAAAACTGACAGATTGTCCACTTAACTTTTTCATACGATTTAATCAAAGTAGGGTGAACGAGGGATGATGAAACTAACAAAGAATCATTTATATAATGATTTATAATAATTATTTAGGATTAGGAAATTCGTTAATAGTCACTTGTTATCAGATTATACTTGTGATATTTATTTTATAAAAATAAAATTACAAAACTTAGCAATCCGCCATATTTGCTAAAACGCCGCGTGTCGTAAATATGCAGTTATCTACACTGGCCTTTTTACGGTATAGTGACGTCACACAGATGCCATTGCTATTTTGGCGTTTTGGCGGATATTTTAAATTGCATTATTCAAAACATGTTTTTTTCTATCTAAATCGAAAGTTTTTACAAAAGTATATTTTATTTTGGGTAAAGTAGACACGTAAGAAGGCCATGGTGTAGTTTTTTAAAATTATTCATTACAATTAGTCATCATGCCTATTTGACTCGTGGGGTATTCGGGACTCGGTACCGACTACCGATAGCCACCTTGGACATAATAATTATATCCTTAATAATATAATAGTCATGTAAAACAGGCTTGTCGATGGCATCGGTTTGCTAATAAAGATTATGATTAGATTAGGTATTATAGGTATTATCTATTGGTATTATTTCTAAAAATATATTATTTTATCGGTTAAAGATTATAACCACGGGCCTAGCCCAAATCGGGTAGGTACACCATTTGGTAAGGTTGTCGGGTCTTCATCATGTAACCAGACCTTTAATGTCCCCACTGCTGGGGCACGGGCCTTCCCTATGGATGGAAGAATATAGGAAGATTGGGCCATAACCCACCACGCTGCCCACGCTGACGATTGCAAATGCAGCCGGGACCAACGGCTTATCGTGCCTTCCGAAGTACGGAGGAATTCTAGATAATAAATTTTATTTTTCTGATTTGTATAAATGTAATCATCATCACCAGCCCTTTATTGTCCCCACTGCTGGGGCACGGGCCTTCCCTCTGGATGGCAGAATATAGGGAGATTAGGCCATAACCCGTTGTTGGGTATTAACGCCCTTAAAACCCATAAGTGGGTGGGTATTATAGACCGCGATACAGCCGGGACCAGCGGCTTAACGCGCCTTCCGAAGCACGGAGGAACTCGAGATAATAATTTTTGGTCCCCCATCAAATGACCGGCCTTAGCAACATTGCTTAGTTTACGCAATCACAGGCCAAGCGTGCTAAGCCGCCGCGCTAGCGAGCTCCTCATAAGTGTTATGTATTCAGAATATACCCAGGCCATACGTCCCTGTAAATGATAACTCCAATCAAAGTAGTGCGTGGTAGGTAGGTAAATTTTCGGCGCATTGCCATTTCATCTTTTGTATAAATTAACGTTTCACAATGATATCACACTATTTGGAGAATAAATAGACCTTGGGCGGGCTGAAAGGCTGAGGCGTAGTTTATTATCAATCTACGCAGACGATTTTTCTTTTGCAATGCGGAATATTGCTAAGCGATAGAGATTATATTTCAGCGACCCTCTCATACCACCTAGCAATATACTTCGATTTACGTCACCACCCCCATTGCTCCCGCGGGTGTCGTACAAGGCAGCAATGAGTAAAACTACCCCTGAGTAAAATATGAGTAACCGCCTATGAGTAAAACGCTGCTGGCGCATAATAGGGCAGCAGCGTTCCTCTTATACTGCGATTTCCGTGCCCGATAGATGGCAATATGCTCGCCACCTATTACATAGGGTCTAACATAATTGGCGAAACGTGGGTGACATATTCACCTCTGCCTACTTCGGGGATAAATAGGTGTGATTTATGTATGGATGTATAATTTAGCAACAAAATAAATTCGTACAATAAAATCTGGGCAACAAGCAGGTACCTAAATTGAATGGGCGAGTCACATCAGTCGGCGATCGTGATAATTTAATAACATTCAAAACAACACTTTACCCAAAAGCTGATAAGGTAGAAAATCAAACGGGACTAATTTAACAGACAAAACTTCTTTGCTGCCTCTACCGTTGCCCGCGGGAGTCACTTCGTGGGAACGGCGCCGTCAAATCGTTATACGTTGTATATGTTACAGTAAGAACTCTTAGCCGGTCAAAACCAATTTTGACTGGTTTTCTAAGTCAGTCAAAACCACTTTTGACTGATAAAAATTACTATTTACTACCGACTAGGTTCAGTAAGTTGGTTAGGTTAGGTTTGTATATGAACCAAAGAACAGCGAACCAGTGATTTGTGCTCATATATAATCTAAATTGTATTCATTATCATCGCATTAATAATATTTTAACTTTGCTTGAAATCAGTCAAAACTGGCTTTGACCGGTTAAGAGTTCTGACTGTCACATATATACTATATTATACACACACAGATACGTGTATACGGAGGCACCACAACTTATGTATATTAAAGTCACGCTCTACGCTAACATAATTATCATTGTATAATTGGCGCACGGAATCACTACGCTCGGACCATTTCAATAAAAAATTTAAAACAATCGTTCCATAGCCTCTTAAGTAGGGGAAGTCGGCCCAAAGAGGGCATAACACCTAAAGTGGACGTACATTATCGTGTAAAAGACCATGTTGTATGAAAACCGATAAGGTATGCGTTAGCCTTATCGGCTGGGACATGCGGTTCCCAGTTGGCCCCGGTACGGAAACTATTTTATACACAAAAATGTCCGTTTTAGGCAGGATGTCCGTCTTTGGCATTTTTTCCCTACACATAGAAAAGAATATTGCGGTTAAAAAAAAGTTCGAAACATTACAAGTGTCGATGTGGGAGTTTGGTTGGCCGAGTGGTATTTTCCCTACATTAGCACTTTAGTAGTTTGTCACATTAACTTTTTTGAGGGACCTAGGCTGTGGCCCGTGGGTCCTTTAGAGCATCTACCGGGTTTTTGGGGAAGGCCATAACATTGAAAGGTCCTCGAGCCTTGAGCCACTCAATGAAAGGGTTTTCTCTACCATGGTTTGTTTAATAATAGTTCCCATAATTATTATGACACATGTGGTTTTATGGTCAGGTGTTTGCGCGATTTTGTAAAATCGCTCATCATAACCAGCCCTTTAATGTCCCCACTGCTGAGGGATGATCCCTGTGGATGGAAGAATATAGGGAGAATGGCCCAATGGCGGATTAGTGGGTAAAATAGCTTGCATTATATTAATTGGATATTACATAAAACAAACTATTGGTAGCTCGTTAGCGCAATGCCATAGCGCGCTCGTCGTGCGATTGCGTAAACTAAGTAATCTTCGCTAAGGGCGGTCATTGGGTGACCAAAAATTTATTATCTCGAGTTCCTCCGTACTTCGGAAGGCAATTTAAGCTGTTGGTCCCGGCTGCATTTGTGGTCGTCAATACCCACTAACCCGCACTGGGCCACCGTGGTGGGTTAAGGCCCAATCTCCCTGTATTCTTCTATCCATAGGGAAGGCTTGTGCCCCAGCAGTGGGGACATTAAAAGGCTGGTGATGATGATGATGAGACCGTCAAATTAGAGTTGGCACTTGACAACAGTACCAAGTGTAGCCAGGCACACATGACATCAGACCTGCTCGACTCGGATCATCAGACGCACACTGACCCGATTTACATCTAAATCGACGCCCGCCGCATTCCGCGTCGTATCGCCGAATAATTAACACGTTGCTGCCCCGACCAAGGACGCCGGTACATTATGTATCCGCAAATAAGAATATTTGAACACATGCTTTTATTGGTATTGGTGCGCGGGACGCCACAAAGTTGCGTCACGGAATTTTTGGATAATGTAACCTTTTTTGCAATAGGCTCGCCACCTATTACATGGGAATGGACATAGTTAGCGAAACGTGGGTGCTAGTTCGCCTCTGCCTGCCCCTTCGAGAATATGGGCGTGATTTATGTATGTATGTAACCTTTTTTGGCGCTAAGCGCAGTTGGAACTTTATTCAACGCAACTCACAAGATCTACTTATTATATTTAAGTAACTAGCTTAACTGGCAAAGATTGACCACCTATTCTCACACCTACCGAAAATACACAATAAAAATCTGTCAAGATTCGGAACAGTTCGATAACAAACATTGGGACACGAGATTTTTATATATTAGATAATACATCGTTAATGCCGTGTGGTGACGGCAGAGTAGAATACATTTGTCGCCACCCCAAATCTCTCCCGTGGGTGTCGTAGAAGGCGACTAAGGATAAATCAGTGATGAGGAATGGGCAGCAGCGTTCCTCTTAAACCACCCTAGCATTAGTACTGCGACTTTTGCGCCCGATAAATGGCAATAGGCTCGCCACCTATTACATGGGACCTAACATAAATTAATTGGCGAAACGTGGGTGCTAGTTCACCCCTGCCTACCCCTTCGGGGATATAGGCGTGATTCATGTATGTAGATAATACACACATACATGAATCACCCTATAATTATATCCCTGAAAGGATAGTCAGATTTAATACACAGACCGGACACCGTAAAGGTGCTAGTAATGAATGCATTTACAGGCAAGTAATAGAAAGGCAAGAAACTTTTCGCCAATTACGTAAGGTCCCATGTGGAGGAGGAACGCTGCTGCCCATTACTCATCGCTGTCTTTCTTTACCCATAACAAATATTGCTTAGTTTACCAAGAACGCTAATTACTGCGTCATTACCCCAACAGGTAACTGGCCTGGAAATAAGCTTAATATTATTTCGTCTTTGTAATATCTTACTGTGGTAATAATAAATTATATTCAAATTACCGCCTGGCTTCCTGCCATATTCTACACATGCCGCTCAAACCAAGCATCTTCAAGGACCTTTCTCACCATAGGAAAAGTTGAACACCATGCTTTAAATATTAATTTACATTTTTTGCGCGTACGCAACGCAGTGGCGGACGGCGGGCATGAATCAGAATGTACCTAAACTTTGCTGGTTTAAAGTCGAATTTTAAATGAAAACCGCATGTGGCAACGTATATTAGCTAATGGGAGGGCGTAACTACATCTGTGATAATGATATTATAATGCTATGTGTAATAATTCTGCTACGCGGAAAGGTGCTATCAATTTGGAGATTAACAGATCTATTTTAGCACTGCGGGTCGTTAAATTTAATTACACAAAAGATGTTGAACATCACTATTATTTATTGATATACAAATACGTGGACGCCGTTCAGAAATATTAATTAATACGCTATGAAAAGGAAACCTTCTAAGTAAATAAAGAGCAGGCGAGTTTCGACAAATTTGAGCAAAAAAAATGTGCAAAGAGGAAGAATCTCAACAAATACATTTGGATTGCTAATTGGGAAATTTCCTGTTTTTTGTATAATCTATTTATCTACAGCATCTACCATTCCATGCCATATAAAGTAATTGTTTTACGTAGTTTACACTTAAAAGATTTGTCAGTTCAAAGATAATTAATAAAATTATATGACACAAAATTAATTACTTACTATGCTCAGGTATCTACATGAAGTCACGTCGCTTCGAGGTATTTTTTGCAAAAAGTAATTCTTTTTAGAATTAATGAATATAGTAATTCTTTTTAGATTTAAAACACAAAATGTGTCCCATTTTTTTTTCATTATTTCTTAATATAAAAGAAAAACGGTGATCAGTTGACTACATCACTCTTTAGTGAATCAACTTGCTCCAAGCACTTACGCCCTAGCTTTTTACTTAGGTAATAAAATAACCATTCATTCATTAAAATCAAATTTAGAATTAGAACACCGCGGATATTGCGCTGGGTTCCAATTGTGAATGCTCGAGCTCGAAATGTCTATTCATAAAATAACTTTTACATCTCCTGCATTGGTAGGTACGTAGTATAAATACAATTTTACATTGTTCTTACATTGTTGCGCCGATTGTCTGGGCTCAAGTGGTATTGCGGACGTGGTCGAAACACTTTGTATAGGGGCTTTACTATAAGCGGTTTATTTCCGATGGCTGGAGTGAGACAACGAATTACTTTGGAAATGACATTATACCAAGAAACTCTTTTGAAATTAGTTTATAAATATATTAATAAATAGAAGATTTCGTACATATGAACATTAAATAAAATAAAAAAAAACATAAAAATATTGAAACGGCTATATACAATTAAGAGCCCATTTCATTTTTTCAATGTAAGAAAAATTGCATGAAACTACGACAGTTTGGTGGATAGTCCATTCTCCCTATATGCTTCTTCTATCCATAGGGAAGGCCTGTGCCCTAGCAATAGGGTCATTAAAGGGCTGGTGACTTTGTCTTTAGTCGATTTGGTAGAGTACCTAGAGTCCCTACTGTCTTCCATGCTGGCCTGGGAGCGAAAAAATAACGTAGACTGTGCCAGCCTCAACTCACTCCAGGGGTGTCGTAAAAGTCAACTTAGGAAGATTGCCCAGTGTAGACCAATAAGCACCTTGGTCCTTGGGGCACCCGAATGGTGGAGGGTATGTCACCAACAACAGCATACCCAAAGAGGGTTGGTGTCAGACAGGCGGCCGGCTGTAAAACCTAAGCTAAAACATTAAGCAATATGATGGATTAAAATCACTATCTCCATCCATGGTATCTCAATCTCAATATAGTCGGATCGTCTTTTCTATACATTCATTCATCACTAGCACCTTTCCGTTGTAATGGATGATATGAATCAAAATGAGTGGATGGCTTAAAGGCCGTCTGACCGCTATAAATGGAATAGCGAATATACTGCGCCGACCCCAGATAAACTGGGAACATAGGGCAGTAAGAAGAAGAGCTAGAGTACTCTATAATGAGAACCAAAAACCTTTTAAGAAAACATGAATAACTCAATTTACCAGGAAAAACGTGTCCAAATAATATTCCAATACGAAAATAACATATCAAGTGTCAACGGAGTTAGGCAACTTAGAGAATTCGCAGAAAAACAATAGGCAATAATTATCATGTGCGCTGCACAAAGGAAAAAATGTCAGTGGTAAAAAAAAACAACCGTAAAGTTATACGGGCTAAGGTTTAATATTAGGCGTTGGTCGAGCTGAGAATTTTATGAATGAGCGCGCCGATGAATGGCGGACGTGACGTCATCACCGCGGTGGCGCCGCGCGTACGCATTATTTCGTACCTACAATGTTGACACGGCGCCTCACACCGTACGATCCGCGACCGACGGTTTTTTTTAACTGAAATCCAGTAAAAATCTTTTCAATGATAAGACAGATAGAGACAGACAGAGAATACAATAGTACATTAGATACCAAGGGCGATAAAAAAAAGAATGTCTCAGATAGCAAGTATTTGACGGGATGAAGGCTAGGGCGATAAATATGCGATCTTTTATCGACCGAGGTAAGTATATAGTTTTCTGTCAGTGCCTGACCAGCCCGGCTAGCATGACCACCGAAACACGACATGATATAGCCATTTATTGCGTTGAACAGTAAAAAATTATTGGATTTTAACACTTGAATAAGTCTGATTTGAATAATTTAAAAAGCCTCTAAAGCTATTTAATAAAGTTATAGACATTTATCGCTTTGAACTGTCGAAAATCCATTGATTTTTGTAAATTCAACGCAATAAACGGCTATATCATATCGTGTTTGGGTGGTCATGCTAGCCGGGCTGGAAGCGGGATTAACCGTACACGTAGCGGGCGGAAAAGTCCACCTTATGGTCAGGTGTGATACAAAAACTATTTTATTCCAACCTACACGAGGAGCTCGATATCGCAGTGGCTTGCCGCGCTCGGCTTGCGATTGTTTAAACTAAGCAATGTTCGTTAAGGCCGGTAATTGGACCACCATCTGATCAAAATCTGGCGCCACAATAATAATAGCATTAAGTTACGGCAATTTGTGATAAGATAGCCAGCCCCTCTGAGGTTGAGGATTCCAGGTGAAGCTTGATTCCATCTTCAGTCCTTATCATCCCTTGCCATCAGGTGAGATGAAGACCAAGAGCTTCCCTGACTTGCATAAAAAAATATAACACCTGAAGTTAACCACCTCTACCTCAGAGTTGGTGACACAATAGATAAATCCAGTACGCCTAGCACGGGACGTGGACAAAACCTCTCTCCACTACTTGACAGTGTTTTGTCTCAGGATTTAGTCGGAGTTAGAGCGAGAGAAAAATATTTTATTTCCCCGAGGATATTTTAGGCGGGATGGGACGATGGACAATTTGGCTCTGATACCCCCCACCCAGCATGACCAGGCATGCCTCATAGGTCGGCTGTGTGTTTAACATTATCATAAATCTGTCAATACGCCGACATTCCTGTGTAGGGTTATTCTGCTAGTGCTATCTATGCAACATTGTTAAGCAAAAGATTCAATAATAAACTAAATAATTTAGAATCACAATTATATGGTATAGCGTAAAAATTAAGTAGTATGTCCCAGGCCCAACTAACTAGGCAATAGTCGATTTTTCGACTGAAGGGTGTCGTAAATGTGCCTGCCCAGTGTATGTATACAGATAAGTATCTTGGGGCACTCGAATGGTGGAGTGAATACCACCAACAACAGCATAACCAAAGACATTTGGTGTCAGGCAAAGAGGTATAATCGAAACTAGGTGTATCATTTGAAATGTTGACTGATATGATTTGAAATGTGGTCATGCCAATCACTCTGCATTCGTCGGTCTCTTGACAAACATGTTCTTTTCAATCACTTATTTTGGTGTGATGGGTGATATTCAAATCAATAAATAACTGAAGTGAAGTAATTTAATGTCAGGGTTAAATAATAAAAATGCCAAACATCTAATGCCAAAAAAAAATGACAAATATATATAGTAATATAATATACATAGTCTTATGCGTAAAATTTGATTTATTTCAAAAGATCCTTAAAGTTCCCAAAAAGCGTAGGGCTCGCAATAGTGTCAGAATGGCCCGCGGCGCGGACGCACAATTGAATCCACTTCCTTATTGGAGGGCTTGCGTCACTCGCGAATAAACGCGACCCGACTTATGTCACAGTCAGAGCAGTAGGTTATTTCTCTCCACCACTTGACAGTGTTTTGTCTCGGGATCCAGTGGGAGTTTGAGCGAGAGGAAAACATTTTCTTTTCACCGAGGAGATCTTGTCCACGTCCTACCCGTGCTACGGGGACAGACGAGTCGACTACACTTGACCCATTCACACGTGACATTTGGAGTTTGTTGCTCCCGGGCCGTAGGGGAGATTAGGGTAAATTGAACCACGATGCAGTACTTTTGATCACTCATCCAATGGCCAGCCTTCGCGGTCGTGGCTTAGTTTACGCAATCGCAGGCCGAGGGCGCTAAGCCACCTACTGTGTACTGTGTAATTATAGTGACTGACAGATAACAATAGGCTTGTCTATTAAATAGGGCCTAACATGGTTGGCGATATGTGGGTGTTAGGTAAGGTAAGGGTAGGCAGAAGTGTTAATACACTTCTGCCTACCCTTCGGGGATTATAGGCGCGATTTATTTATTTAAACTTTAATCCACGCAAAAAAAGGTAAAAATGGCGGATTTCAAAAAAATAACATACGGCATTCCCTACCAGTCAACTGGAAAAATGGGTAGGTACTGAAATAATATTTGGCGGGAATAACATACATAAATCACGCCTATATCCCCGAAGGGGTAGGCAGAGGTGAACTAGCACCCACGTTTCGCCAATTATGTTAGTGCCCATGTAATAGGTGGCGAGCCTATTGCCATTTATCCGGCACAAAAGTCGCAGTAGGTACATAACTAGATGGTATAAGAGGAACGCTGCTGCCCATTCCTCATCACTGATTTATCCTCAGTCGCCTTGTACGACACCCACGGGAGAGATTTGGGGCGGTGACAATTGTATTCTACTCTGCCGTCACCACACGGCTGAATAAATTATTACATGATATTATTTATGTATGTTTCAAATTAGATTTCAAAGAAGGGGGTCCTTAGCAACCCAGTTTACATTTATACCTACCTGACCCAACGACATTCAAAACAAAATTTAGTTAATTAAACCCAAAATTACATAGCACAATCTCAATAAAGTGTAATTGTAACAAAGCAATAGACAGTTACAGCGCAATATAAAGTTTATTGTTATAACTTTCATAAAATTTCGCTAAGCTTCATTAAGTGCTTGGGCGGGTACACGAATAAGGTACGACTTTAATCGTATGCGCTTTCATTTGACTGCAAACTGTCCATCCGATCCGACCGATTCTCCATTATCAGTGTGATTCCTAGGGCAAAGATTACAACATTTATATCCCTACCAAACACACAACTTTTTTTTATTGATAAGGTTAGTACATACATACATACATAAATCACGCCTATATCCCCGAAGGGGTAGGCAGAGGTGAACTAACACCCACGTTTCGTCAGTTATGTTAGGTCCCATGTAATAGGTGGCGAGCCTATTGCCATTTATCAGGCACAGAAGTCGCAGTAGGTACATAGCTAGATGGTATAAGAGGAACGCTGCTGCCCATTCCTCATCACTGATTTATCCTTAGTCGCCTTGTACGACACCCACGGGAGAGATTTGGGGTGGTGACAATTGTATTCTACTCTGCCGTCACCACACGGCCAATGGTCGTAATTTTAATTTACTGTAATCTCTTTGATCGCAAATTCAACCATCTCCGTGGTCAGCCAGACGGCCGGCCGGTTTGGTCGAATGTTCAGATCGCTGGCTTACGGGTAAGAGGTGGGTAAGACCGTGTTCAAATCCTAGCGGAGGCAAATAAATAATAAATAAATAAATAATAAATATTTTTACACTCACACCTATCATCTAGCCCAAAGTAAGAAGCCTAAGCACCGATATTAATTGAAGAGGAAACATACTGCGCCGACGACAGATAGACTGGTAACAGGGCGGAAGAAGAATATCAACCTATTCTTTTATTCGAAGGCAAATTTGCAAATGTCCATTTTCCTTATCTCACTAAAATCCAAGGGCAAGACGCCGCTCTTGTGGCTTATGGGGTCGACGCCGTCGCAGAGGGTCTGTTGCTACGCCGTTTTCTAGGTCAGAGAGGATTACGGCGACGCCCCTAATAGCCCTCAATATCACCACAGTATATCCAGAACAGTAGTTTATCTGTGGCCTGTCGGCGAGTTATTGGCGAGAATGTGCCGGGCGCGAACGAGCAGCGAGCGAAAGCGCAATCACCTTGTACACCCGCGATCACACCGAACCCTGATTTTATGTCAATGTATTACAGTGCGTGCCTACACGGCGCCGAGTACGAAAGCAAACATTCTAATAGGCAGCGGCCAGTTTGTATGAAAACGTATTACTGTTCTGGGTATACTGTGGCGAGTCGGGATTACGCCGAAGCGCAATTAGTGGGATATACTTTTCGCCCCAGTACCACGCAGATGCAAAGAGAACACGCACGCATGTTGAGTCCTAATTTTGGCAGGGCGTCCCGATTTTTAACCCAAAATTAAATTACTACTTTGAATTTTAATATGAACATTATATAAATGTTAGAAAAATTAGTACAAACAATATTGTGGTTAGAAAAAGTTCGAAAAGTTATGGTCTTGATGCGGGAATCGAACCGAACCCGCGTCCACCGCAATCCCGGTTTAGGCACCTGCCCGGATTGCGGTGGACGCGGGTTCGATTCCCGCATCAAGACTTTTTCGAACTTCTTCAACTTCTTCGACAAGTTCAGTCCCGCTTTCTGGGGATAACTCGTGGTGCGTGCAATGTTTTTTGTTTTTTTTTCCATTCGCAATCCACTACGTTACGTTACCTGGCAGGTTAGATAGTACTCAACTACGTTAAGTAGTTTAATATTTTTACAAGGTAAATCTACATACATACATACATAAATCACGCCCATATCCCCGAAGGGGTAGGCAGAGGTGAACTAGCACCCACATTTCGCCAACCATGTTGTTATAACCATGGCGAGCCTATTGCCATATATCGAGCACAAAAGTCCCAGTACATTGCTATTGCTAGGTGGTATTAGAGGAACGCTGCTGCCCATTCCTCATCATTGATTTATCCTTAGTCGCCTTGTACGATACCCACGGGAGAGATTTGGGGTGGTGACAATTGTATTCTACTCTGCCGTCACCACATAAATATGAATTATTTCATATCAGATTTACCTTGGTGCCGGTAAATCTGATATAAAATAATTCATATTTTTATTAAAAATTTAAATACATTTCCTATGGCTATTTTTCCTCATTAAGGCCAATGGATATCCGCGCGTGTTAACTTAATGCGGAGTTCCCTTTTAATAGTCCATATTTGAGACACTTCAGTGGTAATTTAATTTAATTGCGTCTGTCTGTCACAGCTTAGTTATTATCAGCGATCTTGTCTGCGATCGTTGAGCCGTTAACGCGCGATCGCCCTTAAAACGAGACATTTTAATCTCGCTTTCTTTCCCGTTTCGTTCAACGTAAATTGTGTTTTAAGGAGTTCAAAACAAATTCTATTTTCGGTTGACACTTGCAACTTTGGCCATCCTTTTTAATTAGCCTTAATTTTGTTGGTGATATTAAGCTGTTTCCTCGTAAATAGAGTCGCTTTTACCGTAATCTCCTGATAGCTATCCCATGATCGTTAAAAAGTGAATAATCGATTTGTGTTTAATTTTATTTTCGATTAATCGGTACAGTGGGCATCGGAAGCAGCTTGGCGTTTACAAACTGTTCAACCCCCCACAGCTCACGTAAGGATAATAGAATTTTTTTTGTAGTTGAGATACTTTTACCTTATTAATTGTTTTGTGCAATGCTTAGATTTTTCTAATGTTTCTGTTTCTGCATTTGGGACTGAAAGGTAACGTATGTACCTATAGGTAACGGACTAGACATTCGATTCGATTTAAAACTTCTCTGTTCAAAAAAATGTTTAAAGTAAAAGGCTATGAATTGGCAAAAAATATAGTTAGAGCTGCCGCAATGACGCGCTAGGCCTTGCGATCACATAAACTATGCGAATATTCGCAAAAGCCGACAACTAGATGGGTGACCGAACTATTCTGTATTAATAGGTATTTCGTAATGAAAAGTTTGAAGAATACAATTTTCTTTCCCCCATTTGAAGACGTGACATTCAGTTTTGAGAGAGTTGAGTTCTCCTATTGCAGAAACAATAGGGACTTCTTGGTCCTTTGTCATTCTTCTTCTCCCTGCCCAGGTCCCAGTCTATCTGGGGTCGGCGCAGTATGTTTCCTCTTCCATTCATATCGGTCAGACGTCATCAAGCCATCCAGTCCCTTTTGATTCATATCACCCATCACACCGGAAGGTGCTAGTGATGAATGGACGTATACAAAAGAGACAGAACAGACCGCGTCGGGAGACCGATGAACGGAGAGAGTGATTGGAATGACAACATTCTAATCATTACTGCTGAAAGTTTTGGCTTAGGTTTTATAACCGGCCACCCGCCTGACACCAACCCTCTTTGGGTATGCTGCTGTTGGTGGTTTGCCCTCCACCATTCGGGTGGTCTTTGTCATATTCGGCTCAATCAAAAAAGGACCTTGGTTCTCCACCAAATATGCGACATACTGCGCGAACTGTTGAAATCGACAATGTCGCGTATGGCCGACATTAGATAAATATTAATTTTATTACGTAGTAAAATCGTCTGTTATAATCGAATGATAAATTATTCGGGGTTATCGAGGGGCCCGCCGCTGATACGAAGTAGGGTGGCCATGGGTTGGGGAATCAAAACGAATAAAGCGCAAGATTACGTATCTAAGGGTTAAAGACAGACAGCGATAAGTAATGAGGAGCGAATTTCTTCTTATGCCACCTAGCAATACTGCGATTTACATGCTCGATAGATGGTAATAGGCTCGCCACCTATTATTTGGGATCTAACTGAATCGTCGAAACATGGTCAATACAACTAGACACAAGACGGAACTATACTTGGCTATATGTAAGCCGCATATAGATACTAGCAGCGAGAGTCGTATAGTTAATGACTATTGATTAAGGAATTAGACACTAAACAAATGTTTGTTTGTTTCTAATGATTCATAATAAACATCTGATTGCCCTGTTCCTAGTTTATCTGGTGTCCGCGCATCACGTATCCTCTTCCATCCATATAGGTCAAACGTCAATAAGGCATTTACTGCCTTTTGAAGTATATCATCAACTCGCACTGGGCCAGCATGGTGGCATCATAATATTCGTTCATCTATAGGGAAGGCCGTGTCCCAGCTGTGGGGACATTAAAAAGCTGGTGGATGACGAACTATATCATCCATCACACTGGAAAGGTCCTAAAAAGATAAACAAGAAAAGCGATGGAAAGCTTTGTAAGGCCATGTCGGGAGACCGATGATCATCGAGAGAGAGAGAGAAATTGGGATGACAATGATCCAATACACATTTCTCAAGGCTAGGTGTAACAGCCGGCCGCCAACCTGACAGTTGACTTGTTGACAGTAATTAGTTGTTCGTGGTTTCCACTCCACAATTCGGGTGTCCCAGTGTGCTTTCTATAGGTCTACACCGAGTAATCTTCCTTAGTTGACTACGATACCCCTGGGGTGAGTCGGGACTAAAACATTTTTTCGTTCCCAGAAATGATTTTCTCTAATGTAATTTTGTTGTTTTAATTTGTAATTTTGTTTGAAAATATAGTTTTTTATATGCTAACATGGATGATGTAGCAATTTATTTTCAATTGAGATTGAGCGAGTGCCTCTTAAAAATAATAATACCTACACAATATTCGTCGATATATAACGTGCTAGTTTTCTTTCGAACAGACGGGGGTGCTAAAGCAAATCAAACAAAACACAATCGGCCACAGCATGAACAAACACAGCGTACGCCACATCCGCCAAATTTGGTAAATGTGGTGACACGAGCGTCGGTTAAGTCAAGGCCGAGTGGTACGCATACTGGCGAAACTAGGAAATCCTTGGCTCAGGGCGTAGACCCGCGGAAGTCACGGCTGCCACTGTATCCTGAGCCCCCGTCCATACGCCACTTCCCCATCTGTCTAACAGTATCAAGCGGCTCTTATCAGGCGACGGCTCAGGCTATCTGGCCAACGATTTTATGTCATCAGGTGACCTTCAGCTCTGACGTTTGCGGCCACGTGACTGCGGCTGTTACTACGCAGGAGACATGCGAATCGCTTTATTGCCAAAATTCTTGTGTCTGCTGACCTAGGTCTAGAAGTATTATCTATTATTATACGCTGCGTTGGTTTACCGGTGACGCGAGGTGAACCGTTTTCGTTTTCAAATGGATAATCTTACCTGTGATCTGGTGGGATAGCTGTATACTATTTTGGCTAAGTTTTAAAATTTATAATTTCAAAAGCATCTACGTATAATTATATCTTACTTTTGATAAATCTGACAACATTATTATTACTGTCTACATTTCATAATTCTCTGCGTAAGCTAGATAAGAGCTAATTAAATTACATTTTATTTATTTTCTGTTAGGGCGTTTACAGTTATACCTATGATAATAAATATAAAATTATTATGTAATGATATAGTGTCCAATTTCCTTAATATGAATGAAGATAATACACTACACGAAGACGTGTCAATAATGAATAAGTGATAATACAGTATCGGACAGAATTTTAAAATATACTCGAGTAGCTCTTATCGCCTCAATAGAAGGTTTCAATTTGTATGTATCGAAGCAATATTAAGATAGTAATAAACTGTGTGTAACAAATAAC
The DNA here is from genome assembly GCA_963931975.1 of Cataclysta lemnata. NCBI lineage: Eukaryota > Metazoa > Arthropoda > Insecta > Lepidoptera > Crambidae > Cataclysta > Cataclysta lemnata. The sequence continues at coordinate 1,645,279 of OZ008352.1, forward strand.
AAACATCTGGACTCATTCATAAAACTGGCACTAGATTTGTTTAGTCCGGTGCTGTGTTGTGTTTGAATTAATCAGAGTTAGATAACTGTGATAAACAAAAGGAGCTCGATAGTAAATTGACTCGCGGAGGTTTCAATAATAAACCTACAGTAACAACTAGTTCAGCGAATACTACAAATATACATAGAACTGAAACAACAAAATCGATAAGATTAAATTGCGCATTTTTCTAAATTTTTTAACTAGGGCGTAAATTAATTTAAAATTACTACCAATCTGTTGAATCGATTAAAAATTACCAAAATAATAGCGGGTTTCACGGTGTTTTTTTTATTAATGTTGATGCATTATAAATAATTAGAGATCTTACTAAAACTATTAAATTTAATCATGCAGTATCAATTAATTTATAAGACATTACGGTTGTTTTCCGGTTGTTTTTCTCAGTCTACTCTATTTTGAGAACTTCCTAAGCTAAGCGGAAATATAAGACCTTTTGCTATATGGGAATTAATTTCGAAATACTTATAGGTGTTTAGGGATAATCTGAAAGTTCTTAATTTAGCTGCAGTGATGTTTAGTAAATCAAACATACCTACATTAGCAATATTCATCGAAAATACATCATACTATACAAACCTATACAAGAGCTGTAGATACAAATATAACGAAAATACGCATGCAGACTTTCCAGAATATTATACGAGTGTAGAAATACTTAGATCAACGGCTTCTGATAATGATACCAACACAATAACCCAAGAAGGTCTAAAGTAGTAAACTATGTATTTTACTATCGAATCAGGGTGATAAAATAAGTCATCTTAGTTTATCAAAATATATCTTGAGATAGTGATTTATTGCTATTACTTAAATTGTATTCTAGACTCGGGTAACAATGTTGTATAAGGACTCTGAAATCTATCTAGATTTGAACGTAAACATTTGAAATTCACTTGAATACAAATAAATGTAAATATAACGTATAAAATATAGATAAAAACTTACCTTAATACTTTTCGCCTGTTATTGGGATGTAGACGCGACGCCATAACTGGATCTATAGACTTTAACGCATCGTGGATCTCTTCATTTGAAAACTGAGCATCATTTTCAAAGATATTTTTAAGTTTCTCTTTTTCCAATAGAGAAATTATGTCATCACTTGTAGTTTTATTTATCTCTCCGCTGTTTGATGTTTGTTTAGAAAAGGATCCCGAATTAGCTTTTTTGGTAGTTCTTTTAGCAGGGACTTCGTCTTCTAACGCACTAGCATTATCTAAATCTCTTTTTCTCCTGCTGTGATCCCACAACAAGGACTCTGTATCATCCATATTTTCCACTAAAATTTTGTACACAATAGATTCGATGTAATAGTTCGTGCCACCCACTATTATTGGTATTTTCCCATCTTCAGTCAAACCGTCAATCTGAATAATTTTGTCAAGGAAATAAGTAACTAAGCTTCGTTTCGTGTAAAAGTCTCAATAAAATGATCATTTGCAATTGAATATTCATGAAAACGACAATGTAACGTTTCAAGGCTGTAATAGGTCAAGAATATGGCACAAAATGAATTTCCGACGTCGATGATTGTGTCGACAGTTGAATAAATATTTAAGTAATTACGACAGACATAAATTTTCAAGGAAGTGTTTGGAGAAATTTACTTTGTCCAAATTAAAATGTTAAAGTGCAGACCAGTTTACATTTCATAAAGTATTAATTAAAGTGTATTGTGGAAAATTTTGGATATAAGACTTTTGTTCTGTTGTGTATGATAGATTTGCCCCAAGCATTTGAGTGATGGGTCACGAATTAGGTATTCAATGTGTAGCATTGAAACAAAAACTTATAATTTGAACTAAAGCAAATCTTCATTGGTTTATCACCACTGCGAACGTAGAGTATTAATTAATAAGACCGTGTAAAACAATGAACCTATCCAATTCCATTCCAGTTCGTTTTGTTAAAGTTTGGTATGTTCAAAATAACATACGTTTAAGATTCATGTTTACTTACGTGTTCTTATTTGCATAAACATGGTTTCATACATCTTATAATATTTAACTAACAAATTCTGTGAATATTCTCTCGCCGAGTGAACAGGAGTTGAATTAATGATTTCGATTGTGTTATTGAGTTGGAGTTATTGTTTGCGTCCGTAACCGTATCGCTCAAAATATTCAAGATACACTGCAATGTAAACATGCTCGGAGAGTAAGTATGAGAACATAGGTTAAATCACGTCACCAGTCATAAACACTATAAAAACTAGCATCTTGTAGTTGTACAGAATTTACTACAGTACAGGTCGCTAAACTCTAATACAAACATCCTTTATGGAAGTCGTTAACCACTAGATTCGTTTTTGCCCCTATACTTTGTAAACTATGATTGACAGCTGTGTTCAAATCCCTCGAAAGACTTCCATTTTCGATTCCAATAAACCAATCAACCACTTATTTATAAAACCGCATCGATTGTTACATTTGACGTTTCTCAAATTCGTAACAATGGCGGGGCGTTTGCAAACTTTTAACAGCAACGCTCATAGATTGGAAAACACAAATATTATATAAGAAAGGCTCATGTTCTCACTTAGCTTTGAGCACAATAACATACAATTAAAGCTAAAAATAGTTGCAACCCACATTGAGCATGCCGTCACTTTTAAAGATTAACAACAAGCATTAATTTCATTTAAAGTTTCCACGTACACCTTTTCAATGATAAATAAAAATCTACAAATCACTGTAAAGGAGATTGTTCAAATTGGCCTAAGAACCAACAAAATAGATAATTCTTGGTGTAATTTATGCTTAAACAGTCATTAGATTCTAACGGACGCATCTGTATATTAAATTTATTTTTTATATAGGAATTGAACATTCTTCCGTTTTAGAAGCTAGAAGATCACTTTTTTAATGGCTTCTAACATTTAGCCAAAGATTTATCGAAGTTGTTTATTTTACAAAAATACTAATCTATTTTGTAGAGATTGATTAAAATAAAATTGCATTTTTATTACTCAATCAATAACAATATTATTATTATCACCATTTTTTACGCTAAATGCAAATGTGCAAAGCCAAAAATAAAGATGGTAGTGAAGTTTATTGCCATACATTTTTGTCAACCACTTCCTAGACTAAATACGTTATAAGATGTTACACAATGAAAATGTTTTTATACAAACCTAAAAAAGGCTACTGAAGGCATGGCTGTATGACCTAGATCCCTATACCTTGCCCTAATAGGGATAATTATAAATTGTATTGTCTTGTTGTTTGTGTTTGTTTACGGTGTGCCAGTGTCCAGTGCGATTTTTTATTTCTAACTTGGAGTAGGTAAAACAGGAAGCCGTACCTACATTGAATACATAATGAATTTTTGCATGATTTCCCTAGTTTACTACTCTTTTCTTTTTTTTATTATTTTATATCTGTTTAAAAACATAACCACAATATGACTAAGCAGTATGCTAATAATTAAGTTCTCAGACGTGTCCGTTAATAAAAATCGTTTATACAGTATTTTTCTTATAATTTCGAACCTAGAAAATAATTTTTAATGATTGTTGGATCTTAGGCTAAACATGTATGGGATCTGAACAATCTCCTTTACTCAGTGTTGTGTCTGTGTGATTTTTTGGACGATAACTCAGTGATGAAAAAATCTATAAGCCAAAACAAAAAAAAAAAATTAATTACTAGCTTGGAGATAAAGATTAGTAACATTGTGTGTGTGAAAGATGATATGCTGAAGTAAGAAGGGAGCTTCACGCTGAGCTCACTTCTGTTAGAAGAGAATGGAAAATGTGATGTGCCGACTGCACTTAAAGTGGGATAATGGCAGGGAGAAGAAAAATAATGATATTTCAAAGGGAGAGTGTCAACTGAATTTGCTTTTTAAAGCATTAAATTAGAGACAGGCTTGGAAAATTTGACGAAAAACGACATCACTTGTTGCTGTAGTAAACTTTGAGAATAGCTCCAATATCCACAGCTCAAAGTCTAAAACTGCTTGCGCCGTGCATCCATCAATTTATTACTTCTTAGACCGCGGTCGCGGAAGCTCTAATCAGCTTAAGGGGTGAACGACCGAAAGGCAAAAGCCACACAAGCCTCGTGTGGATATCACGCGGCCCCTCCCGCTTACGTCAGCATTAGTTGGAAAGAGCACTATCTTTGCAAAAATACAAAACATTAGATCCCAAACGAATTGAGACAAGAGTATGGAGGACGATGACAATTAGTCATCAGTAACATTATTCACAATACAATTTGTGTCAAAGGCCAAGGAAAGAGTTAGATAGGAACCCAGAAAGTTGATGGCGAAAACATTTGAATCATAGAAGTGTCACTGAATAATTTGATGGAAACTTGAAAGCGACTTGAAAGATCTCCTGGGTTCATGGTCTTCGTCTATCCTTAGCCTGACACCTTTTCACGTTCTAAGCCTATTTATTTTCCTTCTCACTCTCCTACTACAAACATCTTGAGCTACAAAAGCTATGATGACTTTACAGCATTCATAGCAGACGTCGTATCACATTTAAGAGACGAACACCCTTAGAATTCCATGGATTCACTGTGCGGGTCCATAGTGTGGCAGACAGTCAGTGGCAGCGCTTGGGACTTGTGACCCAAGTGTAGAGTTAAGTGATCCCTTGCCAACTAGTCAACACTCACCTTCGCCACCGACTTCTCACTCTGCCCAGCCATATTTGGTAAGTGAAATGATATTCTGCGAACTATATTTTCTCAAAGGATACTAATTTCAGAGCCCTATTCCTGAAATCCACCACGGTGAACATCTGATGAGGCTCCAGTATGTCCAACAGATGGTGAGGTGCCGCATCTCTCTCCTGTTTATTAGCCTTTGCCGTCACAATGTCCAGACCTTTGTAGATCTGAAAAAGAAATGAAAATAATATTTGTAATCAATCGAAAATGATACAAACACAATCACGTTTCGCCAATTATGTTAGGTCCCCTATAATAGTTGACGAGCCTATTGCCTTTTATCAGGCACCAAAAGTCACAGAACATTGCTAGGTGGTATAAGAGGAACGCTGCCACCCATTCCTCATCACTGTTTTATCCTTAGTCGCCTAGTACGACACTCACGGGAGAGATTTGGGTTGGTGAATTATCACCAACCCAAATCTCTCCCGTCACTAATTGTATTCTACTCTGCCAACGCTACACGGCTTATGTAATGGACTATTAAATATCCCAATTTGACCCTAGTTAAATTTCAAGTAACAAAACTGGAGTACCCGTTGTATTACAACTTATAAATATTAATTAGAATCTGAGTATATCACGAAGGGAAACCTTTGTTTCAGACCGCTTGAATAAGTCAATGTTACAATTATGTTAATGTAAGTAAAACGTATGAAATGTATGGATGCGGGACGACGGAAGATGCCGTTTCACCACCTGAATAACACCATGCTTAGGGTTGCCATGAGGGAATGAATTTAAAAATAATAACGACGTCGCTTCCTGAAATTGTTGTCCTTCGACTGGTGTATCCACAGCGCTCATCAGACTAAGGGCCGGTTTTTTGATCCATAGTTAACTCAACCAATTGTTAAAAACTGTTACTAATTGCTAAATATCAGTCTGATATGTAACCATTAGTAACAATTTTAGCTACTACTACTAATGTTACTAATGGATAAATATCAGTCTGATATTGTTACAAAATGTTAAATATCAGTGATATTTAAAGATAAGTAACAATTTTTAACAATTGGTTAACAGTTAGTTAACTATGCATCAAAAAATCGGCCATTACATACATTGAACTAAAATAAATAAATATACTTATGATTTCTTTTTTTAAATCGGTTTACGTTTCTGGTATCAAGTCCTTTTGGAACTTTCATAATTACAATTTCATTTACTTATCTTGGTTATTTCATTAAAATATTGGTGTCACACAGTCATTTTAACGCATCTAGGTAGTGCTTGGCGCGAATCGAACAATGACAGAATTCATGATGGCGATTGATGAGGTGGTAATCACTGATCACTATGAAATTCTCAACGTCAAACACATCACAACACGGATCCTTATGCATCAAAATAACACCACTTCCACTGCACAAAGTCCATTTAGAAACAATTTTTGAATAATTGAAATAAAAATCCGATTGACGCCATTTAAAGCCCGTCAAGCACTCGTGATTTATTTCTTATACCAACATCATATCAACGTTAGACAGAATATGTCAAATAAAAATAGATAAAAAATACATAATTAAATTACAATTGTGTGAAATATAGGAAGGCTATGTCAATTGCTATGTCCTAGTTCAGAGTTTCTCATTTTTCCTATTTCCCCCGCGGGTGTAGGACAAGGCGACTAAGGGTACAGCGATGGTACAGCGATGAGCTCTTATAACACCAAGTAATACACTACTATTTACGTTCCCAAAAGATGGCATTAGGCCCTCCTCATATTACATGGGACCTAATCTAATCGGCGAAAAGTGGGTGTTAAGTCACCTCTGTCTAAAATATAGGCGTGATTTATGTTTAAACGACTAGTGTTGCGAAGGACTATTTCTGACAACCCTGCCTTGCTACTTTGAATATTCATTATTTAAAGGTTATATTATTATGAAACGAGTTCAAACGTCCTCTAGTGACGCCAACCATATTTGTTAATAGACTAATGCCCGTTTTCACCGCAAGCCCCTGATAATAGGGGTTAAAGTGTGAAATTGCCGATGTTCCCTCATTATTAGTAGTAGTGTATAATTCCTTTATAACAATAGTTGTGTCCATTATTCTTTTTTTATTTTAAACTTCATTTCAAGGACTATGTATAAAATTTTATCTTATTTTTATTTATTTCACTACCAATAAATCTTCAAAAACAGCTCGTCCTAAGTACCACTTAGGTCCACGGGCACAGACACCAGACCGTCTCCGTTATAAATCGTGGTTCCTTAAAAAATCGCAAATATTTTTGTATGGAAAAATTTTCGCTAATTTCTCCATACAAAACAATTTGATACTTTAACCCCTAATATTTAACGGTCCTTTGACAAACCTTTATTTGCTATTTTAATTTATTAAAAATGTGGATAGAATTATAGGACTATTTTAAGTTGTGATTTAAGTAAAAATTTTCTGTGACTGCAATAGTACGTCAGGAATTCAGAATACCACAAAAAGTTTGGGGTAAAAAGGTGCGCTTTGCGTGCCCGACAGAATAAGACTCTCGCCCCTCCTGTTACCAAATGTGGGTGATAATACACCCTCACACCTCTGCCTACTCATTCAGGGAGAAATTAACGTGATTTATGTATGTATTAAACGTTTTTGTATTTTTTAGTATCAACATACTAATAAAGCTCATCTAAAAATTGTCACTAACGGTACGTCACCCTTGGCAAAAGGTTCTAATTACTTTTAATGGTAAAGATATATTCCTTCGTACCCAATCACCGATACGATACGCACTAACGAAAATGACCGAATTGAAAGTCAAACAAAATTATCGGATTTGCGTAAATGTTGCGAATAAAAAGATTTCAGTCAAGTTAAGGGTTATCGGTTACAACATTATAGTATAGTGAAGTTGAGAACAGTGTGAAATGTTCATATTCTGATTTCAGTATCAGTAATTAAGGTGACCTATCTCAATAATAAAGATTTTCTTGGATTAATGTATTATTGAGTACAGCCACATGATACATATTATATAAACCATAGTAAAATCTCATATAACGAAGTATCTGATATAAAACACAATAATGGCGTATATATAGCTCTTACAATCAAGTTTAAGATTGCCTATGCCTATTATTTATTACCAGGCTTAGGTGTTGCATGGTATGCATTTAGTGTGTGGTAAGATATAGAGAATTTCTTCTTCCTGCCCTTATCCCGCTCTAGGCGGGGTCGGCACAACATGTCTTCTTCTTCCACTCCTTTCGATCCTTCACCAATTTCTCATCCACTCCTCTCGCTATCATGTCCTCCTTTACACAGTCCATCCATCTCTTCTTTGGTCTTCCTCTCCTTTTACGTCCTTCCACGTTCATGCCTAACATTATTCTGCCAACAAAGCTATATATAGGAAAGATATAGAGAATAGGATAGTTAATATAACATTATTATTTTTTTGAATATGTCACGCTAGTCAATTTCGAAGTGTTAGCGTAAAGATAATTATGCCAAAACCCAACACGCATTTGACGTGCCTTCCTAGCACCGTAGAACTCGAGATAAAATATAATATATTGGTCATCCATTCAATAACAGTGTTACGGCGGGTCCCAATATTCTATCTACAGTTAAAAGTAATCTAACTAAAGTTTAGTTGCCTGGCATTTTTTTGTTATACATAATACGCTAAATAACAGAAGTTGCTAAGCACCTAAGCCGTATTACGTCTATCTTCAACTGTTGATAGATTATCGGGACCCCGTTAGTCAACATGGCTTGGTATATCATTCGTTTAACCATCGATCGATTCCTTTAACTACCTAATACGCAGACAAATTAATTAGCAATTAACGCCTAGCTTATTTCAATTCAAATGGATTCCATACTGTATAAGGTTCATTACTATTGTTTCTCAATGAACCTTCGCACGTTGTCCATTTTCATTGACAAGAACAATGTCACCTTATTCTTATCGTTGCCGAACTTAATTTGTATTTATTACGTGACCTTTGGGATCTCTGTGTCACTATTCCACAGTTTCATTTACTTAGTGATAAGTTTTATTAATTTTTGTCATGCATGCTGGCCTGGGAGCGAAAAAATAACGTGTAATGTGCTAGCCCCGACTCATCCCATGAGTGTCGTAAACTCGTAAGGGTCGAATATGGGAGTTTGCCCAGTGTAGACCAATAACCACCTTGGGGCACCCGAATGGTGGAGGGAAAATCACTACAACAGCATACCCATAGAGAATTGATGTCAGGCAGGCGGCCGGCTGTAAAACCTAAGCCAAAACCTTGAGTGGTATGGATTGGAATGTTGTAATTCCAATCACTCTCTCCGTTCATCAGTCTCTCGACATGGTCCGTTCGTCTCTTTTCTATATATTCATTCATCATGAGCACCTTCCCGGTGTGATGGATGATATGAATTAAAAGGGAGTGGATGGCTTGACGACGGTCTGGCCGATATGAATGGAAGAGGAAACATACTGCGCTGACCCCAGATAGACTGGGAACAGGGCAGGGAGAAGAAGAATAAGAACTAGCCTTTTGCCTTGCACGCTGGCGTCATCAGCAGCCCTTTTTAACCCCACTGCTGGGGCACAGACGTACGACTGCAGATGCAGCCGGCCCAACGGCTTTACGTGCCTTCCGCAGGAGCTCAAGATAATAAATTTTTTTGTCAACTCGCTGCACGCATGCACGCCGACATGGGATCGAAAAAATAAAGTTAAATTTACCAGCCAAAATAGCTATCTAAAATGTCGCTAACTTAACTCCGGGTGCAGTATTCAAAAAGACACCACATTGGTATTGTTGCGTCCTTGAAAGCATTGGAGAAAAGACCCGGTTGTCCCTCACCGGTCCACATTGTTGTGGATAGCTTCTCGCTCCACTGGATACGCTTTCACTTTCTTTAAAACAAGAAACATGAGGAAGGAGCCGTGTGCAAGCTCCGAGGTCTGGTGTACAAGCGACGACATAGCTCACGCGGTGAAACAGGAACGAAGTTAACTAATGGAAGTTTGGTCGAAATCGCAGCTAAAAAAGAGAGACAGATTTGCGGTACATTATACTGAGTGGTACTAGTTTTCACTGGCCTTTCACCGAAGGTTCCGTTAAAAATATACAGAGATCTCGGGTCTGGATACTTCAATTCGTCGTAGGGGTAAATGATTGTGATGCACACAATGATTTGAACCCACCAGATCTGAGATTGTCGAGCCTTGGAAGTTTATGTAGTATACCACAAATATTTATAAAGTACAAATTTGTACTCGGTTTGGTTGGTGGTAGTACTTTTTCCAAGTCTGCCTTCCTAGCTACCACCATCTTGTCAAAGTCTGTCGCCACAATAACAATGTTAACAGCATTATTGTGTTCCGACGATTTGTGATAAGATAGCCAGCCCCTCTGTGGTTGAGGGTTCCAGGTGAAGCTCGATTACGTCTTCAGCCCTTATCGCCGCTTACCATCAGGTGAGATGAAGGCCAAGAGCTTCCATAAAAAACCACTGCGCCATCGAGCCCCTCACAACCCATCAAGGTCCCTCAAAAAGATAAGAAACAAACTTAGGTTCCATACGGTAAAATGTCAAAAACCTACGGTTAAATATTAATCGCCTGGTTAAGTGTTGCAGTGTTGGTGAACTCCAGCCTTAGGTCCCCAGTGTGTAGTGGATACGTTTCACCAGCGCTATGGTTTGGTCATGTTTATGGGACGCCATTAAGCCCTGCGTCACGTTTGCCTTCGTGTGCAATACACCTTAACAGCCAGCATTGCGATGACGCCCCATCTTTCGATTCCCCATACGCTTGTATCAGACACGTGTGTATTGCGGAACGCGCTTAAACGTTAAAAAAGTGTCGATGATCGCCAAATCGTCTTGTCTCCCGTAGCGGTTCGGTGAAGGCGACCCAAAACGGGGACTGTACCGCCGTAAAACATTACAATACTATCGGTGTCACAAAGAAATTTGTGCTTAGAAAAAGTTCGAAAAATAATAGTCTTGTGAGATGTTGATGTAAGATGTTCCCGCGTCAAGACTATAATAATATTTTCGAACTTTTCTTAACCACTCTTTGTGATAATATTTCTAAAATGTATAGGTAATATTGAAATAATAACTATCGGTGCCATTACAAAAAAGTGTTTAACTGCCCCACTCAGAGACATCTATTAACGATCATGGGTACTTACATACATACATACATTTATCACGCCTATATGATTTGTACGCAGAGATGATTTGACACCCACTTTTCGCCAAAAGCACGCCGCGTGGTGACGGCAGAGTAGAATACAATTGTCACCACCCCAAATCTCTCCCGTGGGTGTCGTACAAGGCGACTAAGGAAATCAGTGATGAGGAATGGGCAGCAGCGTCCCTCTTATACCACCTAGCAATAGTACTGCGACTTTTGTGCCCGATTAATAGCAATAGGCTCGCCACCTATTACATGGGATCTAACATAATTGGCGAAATGTGGGTGCTAGTTCGCCTCTGCCTACCCATTCGGGGATATAGGCGTGATTTATGTATGTATGTCTTTACCCTTAGTCTCCTTGTACGACACCCGCTGGACGAGGAATGGTGACAATTGTATCCCGCTCTGCCGTCACCACACGACCGTCACAGATCCCACAACCTCCTTATCACATAAAGTAAAAGGTCAGTTCTATTTGGAAACACGTCTCACTTTTGATACCGGTGTGCGTCAATATTTTTTATCGCATATCGACTACTCTTTCCCACGCCCAGCATTATTCAAAGAGCTGATAGAGACAGCCTGTATATTATGTCTTCCCTTCACAATCAACGCGTCACTGTGTTATCACTTATCAATGAATGAATTAATTTGGAAGAGTATTTTTATATGCGTCCGCGCGCGGTACGGAACGCTTATCAGCACGAGATAATTTATAACTATGAAGTATAATTATGTCGTGTTGGCTTCGGTACTTCTACTTGATATATATTAGATACCTATTATTTAAATTATCTTCGATGCTGGCTTGGGAGCGACATGGTTATTTCCGACTCCTTTCCATACATTCATTAATCACTAGCACCTGTCCGGTGTGATGGAAGATATGAATCAAAAGGGAGTGGATGACTTGATGACGTCTGACCGATATGAATGGAAGAGGAAACATACTGTGCCAACCCCAGATAAACTGGAAACAGGGCAAGATTAAGATATTATTAAAACTAAAACCATTTTATTTATTCTAGTCCATGGTTATTAAAAAACTATAGACAGTTTAAAGGTTAGGTTTTTTGTTACTGTAGGCATACTACAACTTGTTTCTCTAATACAACAAGATAAAGCTTAACACAAAATAAAATACCGACTTTTATATATGAGGAGTTTGTTCATTATATCTCATATAAATTTATTTCATTATTAATATGATGCCACGAAAAAAGCAGCACTACAATTTCATAAAAACTAAAATTTTTCCTTGATAATTACCTATATTAGGGTAAACAACACAATTTAACAAATTAACTACACATACATACATAAACCTCTCCCGTTTATCCCTGAAAGGGCAGGCAGAGGTGTGTCAACACCCATATTTCGCCAGCTGGTATGACGTCCCATGTAAATGGGCGCGAGCCTATTGCCATCTAACAGTAGTAGGTACCTATTTGCTAGCTGTACAAGGAATGCTGCGCTGCCGACCATTCCTCATTACAGTTTAGTTAGTCTTACGTCCTTACTCAGAGACGTCAATTAACATTAATGAGTACTAAATACAAAAAAAAGTTAATTTGAATGCAGACATAAACCATAGACCTGGCAAGATGAAGCGACTAGTTTTTAATTGACGAAAAAGGACGCACGCTAAGGAGCCCTTTTTTAAAGTCATTTCTCTGAGTAGGTACGTATTTTGTATTTGCAACACTTACCAATTGCCGCACTCAGAGATGTCAAATAACCTTAATGAGTACTTAACGTCAAAAATTTTCATTTCAATTTAGACCAAAGACCTGACAAGAATAGAGACTATATTTGAATTGTCATTTTATGACATTCAGTACTCGTTATCGTTAATTGACGTCTCTGAGTGCGGCAGTTAGCGGAAGACATAGGAGGTGGTGACAATTCATGACAATTGTATTCACGTCGACCGTCACCACACGACTTTACATGCAAAAATAATCCTCCATTACGACACCCATGTTGTTGACAATAATATTTAAGTGTGTTGTCAGAACATTGTTATAATAATAAGAATATCTTAAACCGCCTCAAAATTGAATAGTATATAATTAATTATCTATTTAGTAGATATTCGCCTATTATCTATTGAGGCCTGAGTTCACCAACACTTAAAACAGGCTATCAAAAGATAACCGACAGTTTTTGACAGCTTTTGACAGCTCTTCCATACGATAAAAAGTCAAAAATAGCCGATATTTTTACAAATACCGTGCGTTCGGTTAAGCTTGGGTTTGCTTTATAAACTATTCGATTTTAATTTTAACATCATATAAATGTTAGAAAAATTAGTACAAAGATTTAGGTGGTTAGAAAAAGAATTTCGAAAAATTATGATCTTGAGGCGGGAAGATCATAATTTTTTTCTAACATTTATATAATGTTAACCCTCAAAGTAAATAGGACGCTAGCCAAATATCTGCTTTGGAATGTTTGAAATTTATTTCTACATTGCGAGGGTACCCGTTGGCTTACAACGTGAAGTGTAAAGGTTAGAAGAATTTCGGCAAGTTAGTTAGTGTCTTGGGTGGCCGAGCGGTCAGGCACCTGCCCGGATAGCAGCGGACGCGGGTTCGATTCCCGCCTCAAGATCATAATTTTTCGAAATTCTTTTTCTAACCACCAAAATCTTTGTACTAATTTTTCTAACATTTATATAATGTTAAAATTAAAATCGAATCTTAAACTATTGTACAATCAGCATCATTATCCACAGATTGAATAAAAAAAGATACCTTAAAGATTACTACATTAATGTGAGATAATAAGATACGCAGTGGAAGCATTGAGTATTAAAAAAGTTGTAGGCAAACCTTACCCGAAGAAATTTCACTTTCATTCAATACAGACTTATACATTCCAATCCATTACATACGCTCAAGGTTTTGGCTTAGGTTTTACAGCCGGCCGCCTGCCTGACACCAACCCTCATTGGGTATGTTGTGTTGTTGGTGGTTGCCCTCCACTATTCGAGTGCCCCAGGGAGCTTATTGGTCAACACCGGACAATCTCCCTTACTGCCGCACTCAGAGACGTCAAATAACGTTAATGATTACTTAATGTCAAAAAATGACTATTCAAAACTAGTCTCTATTCTCGCCAGGTCTATGGTCTAGATTTAATTGAAATTTTTGGACATTAAATACTCATTAAAGTTATTTGATGTCTCTGAGTGCGGCAGTTAGTCGGCTTTTACTAAGACTTGGCAGTGGAAGGAAGCATTGAGTATTAAAAAGGTTGTAAGTAAAATCACAACAGCAAGGGTTGTTGTGGCTGCCACCTACGCGATGATCCGACGAACTTTCACTTTCATTCAATACAAACCTATACACACATGAATGTGTAAATAATTTATTAAACAGGCACCTAACACACAAAGCGTTTTCACAAGTGCCAAATTTCAGTGCGTGCCACCTAGCCGTTGTACGGTCTTGGCGGAACCACTCACCTTGAATATAAATGCGAATTACAGACAGATATTGTTATCATGTGACGTTTTTAAAATATTAAATAACTCACATATTATAATAGTTGCCATGAGGCCACGAGGGCGGTTAAGTCATGAGCGTGCAGCGTTTTTGCAGTAAGTTACGATTGTTTACTTTATCTACTTCGGACGAGCATTGTGTTGATGATGTTCTATAATAATAGTTGTGTCAAAGGGTTGTTATTCACAATTCAACAATTCAAAACTAGTCGCTATTCTTGCCGGGTCTAGATATAAATAAAAAAAAAATTATTAGTCTTTGAGTGCGGCAGTCAGAAGGCCTTAAACAAAAATACCCATGTTTTCCTCGGGAATTACAGAGGTATTAACAACGCGAGGATAACCTATCCCGTCCATCGGTAGGCACAGCATCTTTTCCTCAATTAGTGGTGAATAAATTTTGGTTAGCGATAGAAGTTAATAAGATGGTCAATTCAATTTTAATTAGCTTTGTGCTCGTGTATACTCCATAATATTTTGTCGGCCGGCTTGGTCGCATGGTCAAATTGCTGGATTTTAGCCAAGAGGTCGTAGCCAAGCAGTAGTAGATTAGTACAAAGATTTTGGTGGTTACAAAAAGAATTTCGAAAAATTATGGTCTTCATGCGGGAATCGAACCCGCGTTCGCTGCTATCCGAGCAGGTGCCTGACCGCACGGCCAAGATCAAGACACTAATTAACTTCCCGAAATTCTTCTAACCTTTACACTTCACGTTGTAAGCCAACGGGTACCCTCGCAATGTAGAAAATAGTAGTAGTCTAAAATTTCTAACATTTATATAATGTTGAAAGTAAATATCGAATACAGTAGCAGATTATTCGCTTCATTTGCTGAGATTGAGAAAACATCTGATTAAATTTGACTAAGGACCTGTTTCACAATCGACAAGTAAGTTCTAAGTAGCTTACTTCGCAGATCATTTGACAGTTGTAATATGAAGTATATGTCTATTGAACTGCCAAGTAAGCTACTTCGAACCTACTTGTCGATTGTGAAACAGGCCCTAACTCTATCGCCTCTCTCTCACGGGTGACGAATAAGGCTACTAAGGTAAAGACAGTCATGAGTAAATGGGCAGCAGCGTTCCTCTTGTACCGCCTAGCAATATACTGCATATTATTATGCTTGCTGCATATTATTTTCGTGCCCGTTAGATGGCAATAGAATCGCCCCCTATTGCATGGGACCTAATATACCTAATAGACCTTCGGGGATGAATAGGCGTGATTTACGTATGTATAAGCTATGTGTGTGTGATCTCTCGTGATTTGCACCACGCGAAATGTCAAAGGCATTAAATTCACAGATAACTAAAATCAACCAAGGCCGGTCGCTTATCATTCCTACTCGCACTATACCTATAACCTAATAATTTTGCTCAAAATCATATTCATTTGGAATGCATGATACATCTATTTCGTAGAGTACTACAAATCTATTATATGTTCAGGTGGCCGGTTTGAAGCAAGCTATATTCAGCCTTATTGTTCGCTAATAAGGTAGGTTTCGTTTTGTGAAATGCTTTCTGTTACGATAGACGCGGTGTAATTCTTATCGAATGTTGAAGTTTCAATGATTATATTGTATGTAAAGTTGATTGCCATATAGGTGTTAATTGTTATATCGTAATTTTATCTGGAGGGATAGGTCTGCTGAGTTTACTATCTCTTTTGATCGACACACAAGATTCTGATAATGTTAACGTTACAATCCTATCTCAATGTTTCGATAGTATTGCTTTCTGACACAATTCCTGGTTATAAAACAGAAAATCCCACAAACATTTGTCTCATAATCATCATCATCATTTATTCATCACCAGCCCTTTAATGTCCCCACTGCTAGGGCACAGGCCTTCCCTATGGATGAAATAATATAGGGAGAATGGGCCATAACCCACCACGCTGGCCCAATGCGGCTTGATGGGTAACATAACGACAACATAATAACGACTGCAGATACAGCCCGGATCAACGGCTAAACATACCTTCCGAAGCACGGAGGAACTCGAGATAATAAATTTTTGGTCACCCATCCAACGTCCGGACTTAGCGGACATTGCTTAGTCTACACAATAGTAAGCCGAGCGCGCTAAGCTATTGCGCCATCGAGCTTCTAACATTTGTGTAGTCATTTGTTATTTTCCATTATAATAACAAGAACAGTGCCAAAAAGTACTACAGAAACATTGAGATACGATTGTGCAATATCATTAGCAGAATCAGGCGCTTGCTTACTTTATGTAGCTTTTGCGTTGTATTTCGAAAACTTTTCCGACAAAAATAGACAATACGAGATAAATAGTAATAGCGAGTACCTAACAGCGCAATTGGAATGAATTTCAATATTCACCCCTTAAATGCAAAAGAGACCAAAATCAAAATTTGCATTCTTGCAATAATAAATCTTATTGTGATAAAATTAGAACACACAATGTTTCTTAGTTTTTCTGGATTGCGTCTTTTTTGTACTATTCTGGTTGCATGAAATCATTTTTTCATTTAGAATACTCTTCTTTGCACTTTAAATTAGAATCGGTATAGTGCGTTTCATCATAAAGTTCCTATGCCGTCATGTTGGTAGTGTTGAAAGAAAATGATACCATGTCAACTTTATTGTCTTACCTTTAATTCAGGGAGATTTTTTTCAATTAACTATATAAACAATTATGCATCTATCTTATTATGTTACTTAAAAATAACCACTAGCGGTACTAAGTACCTAGTAGTTACATATTAATTTTTTTTATGAAAACCATAAGCCAAAACTCATGAAAATTAGCGTCCATGACAATAAAAGTATGATAGTAATTAGATAGATAAATATAAATTGTAGTGACGTAAGAAGGATAGACTCATTAAGTAAAAAAAGGATAAATTATAATAAAATATTATATTCATTATGATTAACATTATTTGTGTTCATCTAACATGTCTACATTTGACATTTCCTCACTCTTGTCAGTCGTTAAATCGTTATTAGTACCTACTATTTATTAACAGTTATAAAACTGAAATAAATATATTTATTTTTTTATCAAACACTGAATAAAACTGATACTAGTAACCCAATTTATACATTCATTTATGACTAATAGCACCTTTCCAATGTGATATATGATATGAATCAAAAGGGAGCGGATGGCTTAACGACGTCTGACCGCTTTAAATGTAAGAGGAAACATTGCGCCGACCTCAGAAAAACTCGGAACAGGGCACGAAGAAGGATCAATTCACCTGTAAACGATGTAAACTGGGCTGGTGACAAAGGCTACAGAGAAACACCCTTTTTCTAGCAGAGGACTGTATTCACCGATAGACGTAACAAAATACAACTAACAAGTATCAAAAACGAAACGAGTATCAAAAAATATAAAAAGTAAACAGAAAACATATCAAAAAGGATTGATACAAAACTCAGTCGGCAACATCACCTATTACAACTTTTAACAAACCAACTAACAAAAAATGGCTACATTGTTAGTTTATATGCTGTACAGGTGGGAGCGAGGGGTATACCAGCTAAATCCCAATATACATTACTAAAAGACCTTGGCTTGTCTAGAGCTTCCGTAGGTTCTACACTGGAACGTGTGTCAAAGGCGGCTCTCGCAGAATCTTACCAAATATGGCTGTGCAGAGAGAGAGGTGGTGGCGAAGGTGAGTGTTGTAGGGGCCCCGTAAATCTACACTTGGGTCACAAGTTCCAGGCACTGCCACTGACTCCCCTCTGCCACACTATGGGCCCGGCACCCACACGGTGAATCCGAGGAATGCTAAGAGTTTGGTCTCTCTTAGTTCTTAGAACACATTCGTTAGACAAAACCGATCTACTCGTCTCGAGATTATAAATCAATAGCTATCAGACCGGTATGGATGACTGTTAACCTTCTTTCCGTAAATTAATTTGAGCTTTCTTAATTGGACGCTGACGTCACATCCTAAACGCGGAGGCTCGAATGAAAGGGCTACGCCTACGCGCAATAAGACCACACATTTAGAAACAACCGGACGGACCAGGACAAATGCAAAATGAAATAAAAATTTAGGAACTTCCTGTAGGCCTGGACACGGGACGTAGACAAAATCTTCCTCCACCTCTTGGCAGTGTTTTGTCTCAAGATTTGCTGTGAGTTAGATCGAGAGGAAAATATTTTCTTATCCCCGAGGAGATTTTGTCCACGTCCCATAGGCTGCGTTTCCATAGAAGCGGAGCTGCGCGGAGCTGTGGTCGTACCATGAAGTATTATTGCGATCCAAACGCGGGTGACAAAACGGGACGCCGCTCTACTCGGCTTATAGCGTTGTCTCAGTTTAACAATGGGAATTGAGTCGCGTTTAAAGTTGGTGGTAAGGCCCCTGAGCTGGGGGCCTACCGCCTAACTCGATTGCTGATCATAGCTATATTGCAATGCACTGCTTACGGCTATAGCAGCCATCCTGAATTTTTAGGCGGCACGGATTTTGTGCCAAATTCATACAAAATCATTTGGTGATCATTCGTTCAGAGCTATAGCTAATAGTTTAGGTACATTTGGTGCGAAATGACAGCATGACGTCATAAACTATAGCTTTTGCTTTAGCAATCGAGTTAGGCGGTAGGCCCTCTGAGACTTACAAAAATTACCAATGATATTGCTGAGCGGAGATGAGATGTGTGATTTGAGCAATATCATTGGTCAATTTTTGTAAGTCTCAGCTCAGCTCCGCGCAGCTCCACTTCTATGGAAACGCAGCCTTACTACGGGGGCTGTACTAACCAGAAAACGGTGATATGAAATTCTTGATCGTTTGCATCAGTTTTTGCAGCAGTCAGAGTTACATACATCATAAATCACGTATACATATATAGAGAGTTAATTTTAAAGTATCAGCAAACCCAGGACTAGATACTAACATCATAAGCGAGAACGTTTGTTCTAAGACTTTTGGTAATTCTGTACAAATTATTTTCATACAAAAATAAATATTAATTTAATTCACTGCTCGAATGTTAATGACTGTATATTATTTGACAGAGCGAGAGCGCGGCGTCACGTTTATAAAAGGGACATAAATTTACAAATGTTGCGATAGTACCTACCTACAATAAAAACTTAAAAATAATTTTGTTCAATGTAAGTATTGAGTTATGTTAAAATTCGTAAAACAAAAGTTCCTTTATATGAAGTTAACTATCCAGTCCTGAAAAGTTGTTAGGTATGTTACAAACAACCCTGTATAGTAGGAGTAGGCAGAGGGGTATTGTAATAGCTATATATCGGGCACCTAAATCAAATATCCTGAAACGCGAAATGTGTTTGCGTAATTATTATGTAAGCATTGGTCGCGTTTTCTTATAAATAACTAAACAACACGCAAATTGTACTTGGAGGTATATATAAACAAGGTTCATTGTCCTACAAGCATCTCGACGGGTGGCTATCCCACACGACGCCCTAGCAACAGATCACATCTAGGTCACTAGATAATTCGTCACGCGTAAGTATAGTCACAGGTTTGTATCCAAGCGGTTCTATTACCCGTTTCCTAGTATCTTATCACATATTGCGGCCCGGCTGCTACTTAAAATGCTTATTGCGGAGCTGAATGGGACGAAAATATTCACATTAAAAAGCAAGTGCGAGTCGGACTCGCATATCAGGGGTTCCGTACCATTATTTATAAATAACATTCATAAATCACGCCCATATCCCCGAAGGAGTAGGCAGAGGTGAACCAGCACCCGCGTTTCGCCAATTATGTCAAGTCCCATGTAATAGGTGGCGGGCCTATTGCCATTTATCGGGCACAAAAGTCGCAGTAAATAGCTAGGTTGTACGATTATAAGAGGAACGCTGCTGCCCATTTCTCAGCACTGATTTATCCTTAGTCGCCTTGTACGACACCCACGGGAGAGATTTGGGATGGTGACAATTGTATTCTACTCTGCCGTCACCATACGGCGTATTTATAAAAAAAAACGTTTTTTTTTTTACCGTTTATTTATAAATAAACGGTAAAAAATATCATGTCTGTTGTATGGGAGTCTCCGTAAAAGTTTCTGTTATTCTGTTTATTAGTACCTACTTATTTGTTGTTATAGCGGCAACTGAAATACATCATCTGTGATAATTTCAACTGTCACCGTTCATGACATACAACCTGGTGATGGTGACAGATAGATGGGCAGCGGAGTTTTAGTAATAGGGTCCCGTTTTATCCTTTAGGTACAGAACCCTAAAAACAACTTTTAGTTCCCAATCCATGCTGCCGGGCTAGCTTGACCACCCAAACACGATATGATATAGCCATTTATCGCGTTGAACTTACAAAAATCATTGGCTTTTATATAGCCTTAGAGGCTTATGCAATTATTCAATTCAGGCTTTATTCAAGTGTTAAAATTAATGATATTTGACTGTTCAACCCGATGAATGGCTATATCTTATCGTGTTTCGGTGGTCATGCTGGCCGGGCTGGCCTGGAAGTGAAAAAATAACGTAGAATGTGCCAGCACCGACTCACCCCAGAGGCACGCACTTTGGGGCACCTAAACGGTGGAGGCCAAACCACCAACAACAGTTCCTAAAGAGGGTTGGTGTTAAGCAGACGGCCGGCACTAAAACCTAAGCTAAAACATGTATTTTTCATCTCGATGACTCTCTCCGTTAAAATCGGTCTCTCGACATGGTCCTTTCCGTCTCTTTTCCATACATCATTCATCACTACCACTTGTCTGGTGTGATGTATGATATAAAAAGGGAGCGCGGATGTGTTGATATGATGTCTGTCTGATCGATATTAATGGAAGAAGTTCGGACTTTACTAGAAGTCTCCAAATGGCTAGTGCACTAAAACAATTGAACGCTGCATTTTTTTATGGTAGTCAGAGAAGATTCCGTCGGTCCCTTCATCTCACCTGATGGTAAGTGACGATAAGCGCCGAAGATGGAATCGAGCTTCACCTGGAACCCTCAACCACGAAGGTGCTGGCTATCTTATCACAAAATTGTCGGAACACAATAATGCTGTTAATATTATTAATAAGGAGACAGATTTTGATAAGATGGTAGTAGCTAGCCAGGCGGACTTGAAAGAAGTCCTACCATCTACCAAACCGAGCACAAATTTGTACCCCCCTGGGGATCGAACCCTGGACCTTTGGATCTTAATTCCGGTGGGTGAACCACTAGACCACGGAGTCTCCAAATGGCCAGTGCACTAAAACAATTGAACAGTGCATTCCACAAATGCCCCATCCTTTCTAAACAGTGACTCTGACGTACTATACGAAATATGCTCGTGGACACTTCATATTCCATCAAAGCTTATTAAGAAAGCAGTTTGCTCCTACGTGAAGAGTGCACCGTGGGCGGGCCGTGGGTTCGGGCGTCTAACTGAACTAATTGAGAACAATGATCACTAACATTGATAAGGGCCTCATTAACACAGCCATATAGCTCTTACTGCCGCACTCAGAGACGTCAATTAACGTTAATGAGTACTTAAAAAATACAATTTTAAACTTGTCGCTATATATTCTTGCCGGGTCTATGGTCTAGATTTAAGGCCTATCTTTACTAAGTACAATTAGAAATGGAAGAGCTCAATAGCGCAGTGGCTTAATGCGCTCGGCTCGGATGGGTGACCTAAAATTTTATTAACGCGAGTTCCTCCGTGCTTCGGAAGGCACGTTAAGCCGTTGGTCCCGACTGCATTTGCAGTCGTTAATACCCACCAACCCGCACTGGGTCAGCGTGGCGGGTTATGGTGGGCCAATCTCCCTAAATTCTTCCATCCATAGGAAAGGCCCGTTCCCCAGCGGGCCATGGGACATTAAAGGGCTGGTGACGATGATGGTATATTCATTCCAGTAATTTTAATACAACAAATGACTAAAAATAAGTTCTGAAGAAAACTCAAAGGCTATACAATGTCTGACCGATAAGAATTGAGGAGGAAACATACGATACCGACCCCAGATAACCTTGAAACAGGTCAGGAAGACGGCGATTGCCTTATACGGTTGTCATTGTCAATGACTTACAAACACAATACCAACAATAACTCTGCAAATCTACAATATAAACGACCATAACTCGAAAACAAATTAGATTGTCATAACACATTTGATTCTCTCCCAAGGCCTTGAGGCAAATCGTTCGACCTAAGAAACCCAGATAAGGATAGGGAGGATCTCGAGACATTTTTAGTCACCCATCCAATGTCTGGCTTTAGGGAGGAGTAATGCTCTCAGTTCACGCAATCGTTCGAGCCGAATGAACTTATTTTCCGATGGTCTAGAATTTTTGAAGATATATTCTTCACGCCAAGTAACATGGCACGCCTGAGCCGAGTTAGGTGTCTTCAGAAGCCAACAGGCCTGCCGCTCTAAGCTCTGATTCGTAGCACCCCGAAAGGTTCTCCCCAGCAGTGGAACTCCCCCAGGGATATGCCAGCCGTGGAAATATCCTCTAAGGGAGTGCTCGATTGCAAGGCTTGAGGACAAGGTCTTCGCCTTCCCTAAAAAGCCCTGTAGATGTTGTAAAGGGCCACGGCTAATAGCTTAGGTCCTTTAAAAAATGCCTTCATTTAAGAGTGAAGGAATCTGTAAAGTATGAGTCACTTAACTCCCTAAAGCTTTCTGATAACTTTGGAACCGTCACTGATAGAAGAATTAAGTTCTTAGAAAGATGAAAGGTGCATTTTAAACTATATCATTTCTCATTAAAATTCCAAAATTATTAGACCGTAGATGATTGTCCGTCGAGACTTCACGTCGACCGAGATTTGAAGGTCACACCACAACACCCCTCCCCAATGTAACCAACATTTCAACAAAACTAAAGACGAATGAACTGCCCTATAAGAAAAATATCATTCCAGTGCCTACCAAAACGGTGACAATTTTTCTTGCACTTTTTCTTTAGGCGGGAGACAAATCGCGTTATTTATCTCGAGTCACGCTGACATCGGCGATTTGTTGCGTCGATTCGCACCTTGGGATTTCGTTGGCCTTTCGGTTTGTTGAAAATGTTGGGTTGACTTGCCATTTTGTATCGTCTGAACATGCTAGTGACGGGAGAACAGAATAAAACTGTCGTCATCCCCAATCTGCCACTCTCTGTTGTACTCTGTCGTACAAGACGACTAATGGTTAGAACCGAGATAAGGAATGGGCTGCGGGTCTAGCACGGGGTCGTGGACAAGTCTCTCTCCACCACTTGACAGTGTTTTGTCTCGAGATTTAGTGGGAGTTAGAGCGAGAGGAGAAGATTTTCTGTCCCCCGAAAGAGATGTGTCCACGTCCCACGCTACGGGGGCAGCAGCGTTCTTCTTATTCCATCTGGCATTACATAGAAACAGTCACGATGGGACTGGCAGGTAAAACCCACGTTTATCCCATGAAATAGGTGGCGATCTATTGCCATCTATCGGGCACGTAAATCGCGGTATTACTAGGTAATAAATTAATGCAACTGTTCATTACGCATCGTTACATTTACCCTTAGTCGTCTCGTACGACACCCGCAGGAGAGATTGGGCGTGGTGACAATTGTGCTCTGTCGTCACCAGACGGCATATACTACACATAGCACGGTGGTCTATTGCCATATATCGGACACATTAGCTTTTCAACATACATACATACATAAATCACGCCCATATCCCCGAAGGGGTAGGCAGAGGTGAATTCTCACCCGCGTTTCGCCAATTATGTCAAGTCCCATGTAATAGGTGGCGAGCCTATTGCCATTTATCGGGCACAAAAGTCGCAGTACATTGTCAGGACGGTAGTATAAGAGGAACGCTGCTGCCCATTCCTCATCACTGATTTATCCTTAGTCGCCTTGTACGACACCCACGGGAGAGATTTGGCATGGTGACAATTGTATTCTACTCTGCCGTCACCACACGGCTAAGCTTTTCAATGAGGTAAATAATGTTATCCTTACAACAAATACTAGCTGTTTGCAATAAAGGCCATTTTGGGGTCACGTGCCCACCGCTTTAGAGTGGTGTGCCGTCTCCGGTCCCCGTAAATCACCGAGGTAGGTCAGGGTCCACCGAACAAAGGATGGAAACCAGTTCTCTTGACCTCCAGACTGTGCGTTTCGTTCGCGGATTCTCGATGAAAAAAACGCCTTGCCCAACGTAGGTACAGTCACCAACACATACGTATGATGTGGACAACCCTGCAAGAATATCTGATCATCCACTGAGATATTAAGTATGTGGCGATCTGGCGATACTTTCCCGGTAAAATATGCGTGGCCGGCATAAACATCGATTTATTGTCCCAGTATAAATATCGGATTATGACTTAAGGTACTCGTAAAAATTCAAATGCACCTGTCAATCCTATTGCAATTCCAAGGGCTAAGGCACTGCACGTAACGAAGCTCGAAGTAATATTATTTTAATATGTCAAATTTGTGATAGAATAAAACTTGATATAGACACAATGATAATGAGTAGTCTACACTATTTTCGTGAAGTGTCAAATCACCACTCTATGCTATTCCGTTTAAGTTCCTTTTATATTTTGCAGATCGATGGATATATCGATTTTGTATCATGCCAGATATTTATGCGGGGACAGTAAAACGATGCTCATTCCGGCCACAAAGCTTCACATATTTTTAAAAGAAGTGAAAGTAATCGGCACATACTTTAAACCTCAGTAGATGATCACATGTTTGCAGGGCCATTTTTACAGTCATATTTATATTGGCGACTGTACACGCCCATTCGTTTACACATCGGCATGACAATTTTATTAATTACGATCGAAGCTCTTGTAGAAAGTCGAATCGATGATATCTAGAACCAAGTACGGCGCGATCAGTCCTTTCGACTTGTAATTACTTTAAAACAAGCGGTTAATTAGTGCGTTATTATGGGAAACCTGTACCGCAAAAAAATAGCACTTCCATTTTCGTAATTGCCCACTTTGCATCTGAAAAAATGTAGGCGATACGAAAAAAAAGCGTGTGATCTCGAAAAAAACTGATCGAAGACGATACTACGCTATAATTTGGTTCCGAAAATAAGGCGCCTTCGTCGCTATGCGGTTCTGTTTGATAACAAAAAAAATACAAGTAAATAATATTTTTGAGGTGTACAAAATGAGATTTAGCTGACGTTTGGGATGATTATTTTTACTATAAATAGTTACTGCAAAAATTAGAATCGTGCGTGCCTCAACGTGTCGTTTCGAATTCGAAATTAATCTCGACTGCTATAATTCGATTCCCACTTCACGGCACGCCTGAGCCGAGGTCCGCGCCTTTAGAGGCACCCTCAGGCCTGCCGATCCAAGCTCCGACTCGGGCGCCCTGCGAGGCTCTCCGCGGCAGTATAGCTCCCTCGGGAGATGCCGTCCCCACACGGGGGACGCCTGCTGTGAAGGCACCCTCACAGGGAGTGCTCGACTGCAAGGCTTGAGGACACGTTTGGCTTTAGGTCAAGGTCTTTGCCTTCCCCAAAAAACCCGGTAGATGCTGTAAAGGCCTCTCGGCCAACATCCTAGGTCCATCAAAATAAAGAAAATAATTCGATTCGAATTTCATACTCAACTGTACCTACCCCTTTAGACAGACACACACGGGCGTAGGTGAAGGTGCCCAAAGTGGGTATGGTGACTAAAGCGTGAGTGTAGGAAATATTTATTTATTTATTCATTAATGCTCAAAATTAAAACAACTAAATTCATTTGCTTGTTTAACAGAAAAATTCTACTCGTATTACGCTAATTACCAAGTGAATTGTGCAAAACTATTTGCTGATAACATTAATTTGATCTGAGCACCAACATCAAAAGGAATTTGTAACTTGAAACATGAAATAGACGAAAAAGCACAAATCGACCATTTGTCGATGTACAAACTGTATTGTAATTGCATAGATATTCATTACAGTAACACTTAAATTATTTAAGGCGTAAGGTTCTAATTGCAATGAAACTCGTTTTACTTAGCAACAATGGTTAGGTACTAAGAATTCCTAGAAGTTACCTTTACAAAGAAACCAATTTTTATGTAGTTACCGCTTACACGTAACTCCAAGGATTTTACAATTGAAATAAGCTCTCGGCAAACTTTACTGACCAAAACAGTTATTGCAATTTGAAACCTATTTAAGAAGACAATAAGAACCAGCTTCGAGAGCCTGTTAAAATTGTACAATGTACACGGCTAAGGAAATATTGTTATGTCTATATGTATGATATTGGTTTAAGTTGGAATAATTAAATATTGAATAGAACACAACGGAAAGTAAAAAAAATTGACAATTATTGACTAGTGTTATCCGAGAAACATCACCCACTGTTAGACATTGGCTTCTCGCATGGAATTCTTCTGAATTCCATGCGATTTAGAAGAATTATAGTAAGAGAAGAATTTCAGTAATAGGATAGAAATCTCGCCCGCGGGCGTCAAACGGCGCTAAGGGTAAGACGGCGACGAGTTTAACCATTAGGTAATGGTCAGTAGCATTCCGAGTACACTGCGCTAAGAGTTAAAACACTGTCTTATCGATAGCGAATGGTAATAGGCAGCAGCATTCAGTATTACGTGCGATTTACGTGCCCGATAGATGTCAACAGACTCGCTGTTAAAGGTCAAGAGTACCTGAAATGGACAGGCATGCATGAAGACAGTAATGACATTGGATGAAGTGAAATAATGTAAGTATCGCAGTACCTTAGTGGAAAGAAGCGATCTCTGTCTACCCCTGTGGGAGAAATGCATGTCTGTAATTTCAGCAACTTTTCAAACTTCTACACAAAGTGAAGAAGACAAAATAAATATAAACGCCGAAGACCCCTCACAATCTCCATTATCAATTATTCTTTACGCACCCCGACAATATCGTAATGAATTCCGTCGACTTTTATATATGTTCGCAATAAGTTTTGCAATTTATTCTTTAAAATATGGTTATCAACAACCAAGAGTCCGGACATTCCTTGTACAACAATGGACAGTTTATAACACCAAGCGTGTGAGGTAGGTCGCCGCTTAAAGGTATTTGTCCACCGTACCATACCGTCACATTAGTAAATAAACGAAACAGAGTGAAAGCTTCTAAACTGGCTGTATGAGCGTAAACCGGTTTTTTTTTCAGTTTCGCCTAGCGGCCAGTGGACAAGCTGTCTCTCGGTTCCGTTTATTTACTCATGTGATACGTGCTAATTCACCTCTGCCTATCCCTTCGGGGATATAGGTGTGATTTATGTATGTATGATACCGTCCCGTGGGTGGTGACTGCTGAGCAGAATACGATTGTCACCACCGCAAATCTCACCCGCGGGTGTCGTACAAGGCGACTAAGGGTTAAAACAGTGACGAAGAATGAGCAGCAGCGTTCCTTTTATACCATCTAACAATGTAGTGCATTTTACGTGCTCCATAAATGGCAATAGGCTCGCCACCTATTACATGGGACCTAACATAATTTACGAAACGTGGAGGTTAATTCACCTCTGCCTACCCCTTCTGAGATATAGGCGTGATTCATGTATGTACCATACCATACCATGACCGTAACCTTACCGGCACATGGAATTAAATATTCTTTCATACATTTATATGAACCAATGCCCACTAGAGCGTTCCTTCATCGGCCATGCACGCAGCGTACTGGCACTGAAGTCGAGTCGAATATTTTGGCCGTGCGGATACGCTCGGTGAATGGCCGGTTACGGTACGGTCCTGTGGGCAGGGACCTTAAAGAGAAGCGCAATAAAATACACTCTCACTCAACCGCTTACCTCGGCTTGCGGTCGGGAATAGGGGTGATATTCAAAAAGAATAAAAATAATTTCCACTCTCACACCGGCGCTGTGGCGTTAGCAACCAACCGCACTTAAGATTAAAATATCAAATCATTTTGTAAAAATGCAAGTTGACCCCGCTAAATGAGCTGTTCTCAGACCTGCCAAATGTACAAAAAAATTTCATAAAAGTAGGTCGAGCCGTGTGGTGACGGCAGAGTAGAATACATTTGTCACCTCCCCAAATCTCTCCCGTGGGTGTCGTACAAGGGGACTAAGGATAAAATCAGCGATAAGGAATGGGCAGCAGCGTTCCTCTTATACCACCTAGGCTAGCAATGTACTGCGACTTTTGTGCCCGATAAATAGCAATAGGCGCGCCACCTATTACATGGGACTTGACATAGTTGGCAAAACGTGGGTGCTTGTTCACCTCTGCCACCCCTTCGGGGATATAGGCGTGATTTATGTATGTATGTAGGTCGAGCCGTTTCGGAAGAGTTCCATTTCAAACACGCCACGAGATTTTTATATGTATATTAGAAGACTTGCTGATCCGGCAAGCGTTGTCTTGCCCTTAGCACCTACCTATTCTCAGAGCTATGTTTAGCTACCCCAAATCTACACAAAAAATCCATATAAATTAGTCAAGCCGTCCGATCACAAGCATTGCGACACTTAGGGCCTGTTTCACAATCTACAAGTAAGTTCGAAGTAGCTTACTTAGCAGTTCAATTGACATATATTATATATCATATTACAACTGTCAAATGGTCTGCGAAGTAAGCTAATTAGAACTTACTTGTCGATTGTGAAACAGGCCCTTATTCTCTGTTTTTTATATACGAGTATTAGTTAATCATCCTACCACTATCAACAATACAAGATACAAAGGGTATTATTAACATGTAGCGCAAAATAATAATTGATGTCTCATTCATGATCTTGTGCCGTACAAAAGTGCCTAACGAGGAATGGGCAGCAGCATTCCGGTTGCACCATCTAGAAAATTACTGCGAATTCAGTTCCCTCTTACGTGGGAACTGAAATAGGATGGTGAAATGGGGTGCTAGTTATTACAGTTCTATCTACATACGTTATTTATGCAAAAGGCATGATTTAAGTATGTGTATGTATATTTAAGGACATCATTAACAAAATGATGATTAAGAATGAAAGGTTAAGTACAATTCCGTTACGCAATATTGAATTTATGTTTGTGCATAAAAATAAAATTATAAGGTCGATAAGACCCATATTGAAGATTATGGGTCAAAAATGTTCGATAATAGCTCTAAAGCGATCAAAGGTTGTACCAAAATTTTGTTTTCGATGATGCGTAATCGTACAGCGTGACGCACCTAACTACATATATAAATCAGACAGAACTAATTATAATAATCTCTGGAGGAAAACGTACCAAACATACGTGTAATTAGTACATTTTTATTCTGGCCCACAAACATCTAATTAAGCGTACAGGAGTTTATCAATAGCTTTAGCCGGAAGCGATATGGACCACAACCTTCCTGTTAGTATCGGAGTTACGACACAGAATTTGGGAAAAAACCTTGCGGTCTTCCCATAGGGGTGTTGTTAATAATAATTAATAAATAGTCCTTACAGTAATATTCATTCATAACTTAAACACTGTGCTTGTAACGGGAGACTTATTATTCATTAGGAAAACTATATTTTGTCTTCCATGCTGGCCTGGGAGCGAAAAAGTAACGTAGAAAGGGCCAGACCCGACACATCTTATGGGTGTCGTAAAAGTCGACTAAGGGACATCTGATTGTAAGAAACTAAACTATCTTTCAAACGCGATGTTAACAAAAAAATATGTCTAGAGCATTTTGTTTAATCTTTCAAATATTAAACAAGAGCATCGAAATAGCCTTCAACAGGTTGTTCACAATATTGCCGTCTTGGGGATTACGCAAACGGTGTGTTTGTGTGCTTTTTTGTGACATCAACTCATTCCAGCGGGTCAATGAACCGGGTTTAATGAGCCATATTTATATTTGTATGCAGTCCGTGTGAGTGTGCGTGATCGAATTTTTCGCATTCCGCTCTCGAGATCGCGTGTTCGGTATCGATAGGTACAGGTAGAATGCTTTCTGCAAAGCACTGCAAAATCGAGCGAATCAATAATTGGCGGTTTATCGATAAAAATTCATTCACGTCACATCCGTTTGAGCGTTCGTTTTAAAAGTTCATTAGAGCCTATCCCGGCACCCGACTCGCACTCCCTCGCGCGGTTAGTCTTTTTTTTCTTCCCGACGCAGTGTGTTTACCCTTCTATTTATATCGGTCTAAAGTCATCAAGCCATCCACTCCCTTTTGATTCATATCATCCATCACACCAGAAAGGTGCTGGTGATCAATGAATGTATAGAAAAGAGACGGAGAGAGTGCTTGAAATGACAACATTCCAATCCATACTGCTCAAGGTTTTGGCTTAGGTTTCACAGCCGGCCGCCTGCCTGACACCAACCCCCTTTGGGTATGCTGTTTTTGGTGATTTGCCCTCCACCATTCAGGTGTCCCCGGGAGGGCAATTGTTGGTCTACTCCGGGCAATCTCCCTTAGTCGACTTTTTAGGAGACGCCAAGGGTGAGTCGGGGCTGACACATGCTACCTTATTTTATCGCTCCCATACCAGCATGGAAGACGAGTAGTGATTAAAACATCCAAGCAAAGTAGTGCGAATGGATGTTAGTGGATAAAGGGGAAGAAGCAGGTCTCACAAAAATGGGATGGACTGTGTGAATGACGATATGAATGACAAGGGAGTGGATTATTATGTGACAGCTGACCGACATGTTAAATCAGATCGCTGGCTATTTAACAAGAGGTCCCAGGCTCGAATCTGGCTGGTAGGGGCCAATTTTGTGATGAACATGGACATATTTGTCGTAGTAAGTAGAATATTTTCAACATTCATTTAAAATATGTTTATATTCAATATTTAATTTATATAAACAATTATTATGATATTAAAAATATGTCCATCATTGCTTATGCTACTTACTTCGGGCTGGATGATAGGTGTGAGTGTAAACAATATTTATACTGTTTATATTTTACGCCGTTAACGCAGGTAATGGACAAATGGGAAGGGGAAGGCCTAACTAACTCTTTCACAATCAAATTGAAATTTGTTTAAAAAAAGGCCAGGTCAATAGTACCCGAAACCGACAGGCATGCATGAAGAGATTGATGAGATTGGATGTAGCGAAAGAAGTACCTATGTAAGGATCGTACCAAGTGGAAAGAAGTGACCTCTGCCTACCCCTGTGGGAGAAAGGCGTGAATAAGTATGTATGTACGTATATATTACGCTACATATATTACGCGCGCCGCCAATACTGCAGCCTGAATGGCAAAATACTAAGTATAGGTAAGACAATTTGGGATAATTACAACCAGAACATAATATTTCCGCGCGCTTTTATTGTCGACGACGTTCCATTGACACAGTTTCGCGTTGCGCCATACTTAGTAAAATTTTCGCAATTACATTGTAACTATGGGAAATGTCGTCGTTTGTAAGGCTCCGTTTCAAGCCGTGTTACACGACTGTAATAATGCTTATTGTCGTTAAAGGATGGCCTGTTGCCTAGGATGGTAAATTTGAGGCCAGCGTAAAAAGGCTGTTTTTAACGGAGCCTTTATATAAATCAATATATAAAAACCATCGAGAACAGATTGTCTTGGTTCATCAAAACAATTTGCCGCTACCAGGATTCGAACTTGGGAGCTCCTGGCCGATAGCCAGCCATCTGATCATCCGACCAAACCGGTTGTCAGACATCCATACTCACTTAATTTAGTTTATAATATGTCTCATTCATATCTCCGATACAACTTATAGTTCCCCAAATAACATTGAACGAAAAAGTTATCTACTTAGTTGTTAACCGCACACATACATCTCATAAAATATTATCAAGTAACAACGCATGGAAACGCATTATCGACATTTTCCCACAGGATAGCCGAGCTGTGGTAACGGGCATACTGCCGCACTCAGAGACGTCAAATAACGTTAATGAGTACTTAACGTCAAAAAGTGACAATTCAAAACTAGTCGCTATTCTTGCCGGGTCTATGGTCTAGATTTGAAAGAAAATTTTTGACATTAAATACTCATTAAAGTTAATTGACGTCTCTGAGTGCGGCAGATAGTGACAAAGTTTTAACCGCCTCCGTGGTCCGTGGTGTTCACCCACCGGAATTAAGATCCGTAGGTCCCGGGTTCGATCCCCAGGGTGGTAAAAATTGGTTTGGTTGGTGGTAGGACTTCTTTCAAGTCCGCCTGGCTAGCTACCGCCATCTTATCAAAATATGTCGCCTTAATAATAATTGAGTTTCGCAAATGTGTTATAAGATAGCCAGTCCCTTTGTGGTTGAGAGTTCCAGGTGAAGCTTGATTCCATCTTCAGCTCTTATCCTCACTTACCATCGGGTGAGATGAAGGGCATGAGCTTCCCTGACGAACATAACAAAAACCTAGAATAAGCTGGCGAAATGCGGGTGTTAAACCACCTCTCCCTAGGGAAGAAAGTCGTGATTTATGTATACACTAAAGTGTAATGTGGATTACGCTATCAGTGGCAACCGCTCAAGCTAGAAGTGGTTACAATGAGTTTCGGTTTTAAGAATACCATAAAAAGGCCCGTGCAATCGGTCGTAAGCTGCAACCGTTACATTCTGTAAGGCACACGACTTAGTGCCAGCGATTATTTTATTACGTACTTGCAAGTTCTCAAGATCTGAGCTCAATCGCTTCCATATTTATTTCGTCAATGGTTAGCTTCCATCGGAAAGGTCTACGTCATCATTATCACCTATGAATGGAAGGATATAGGGACAAGGTGCTAGTGATAAATTAATGATAAATGCCCGGCACTTGTAGACAGTGCAGATATACGATGCAAGCAAGGACTTTCACACACAACATGAAATGGACTAGAAATGCATTCCATTCATCATCATCTTCCTGCTTTGCTTTGTATAATTATTAATTGGAATTAGATTTACAATAAAATATCTTTACACGTCGAGATGTCGCAAAAAACAAAATTGGAATACCATAATCGCGTCGCTGCCGATATGTGCCTGCCTTAAACTGAATAAGGTGCGCTTAGGAGTGACGTCACACACAGCACACATTCCTACGAAGAGGAAAACGAAACGTTCTCAGAACCCAGTGCACTATTTATATCCACAACAACACTTACACACATCAACGATTCAACACAGAACCTAATGTCAACCTTAGGAAGCTCAGGATAAGACATGAATTATGTCAAATGATATATTTCATCGGCAAATAAAACATGGCGGCGTTTGCGCGGGAAAAGATAGCGGCAGTGAGTCAAATAACGAATCTTTATTTCGAATGCATTCGTGGCTACGTTTTGAATTCGCAAACGGATTCTTTGGGCTAGGGGCCTATTTTAGAAGTCGCTCGAGCTAACTGACCAGTTATGCAACAGAAAATGAATGCATGAGAGTGGATACCGTTATTTTTTTTATTCTAGACAGGGAAGCTTTTGGCCTTCACCTGATGGTAAGTGACGATAAGGCCCGAAGATGGAATCGAGCGTCACCTTCAACCACAGAGGGGCCGCGGCTATCTTATCACAAATATCAGAGCACAATAATGCTGTTAACATTATTATTATGGCGACAGACTGATAAGATGGTGGTAGCTAGCCAGGCAGCTTTGAAAAAAGTCCTACCACCAACCAAACCGAGTACAAATGTGTAATCCCCTGAGTATCGAACCCGGGACCTCTGGAACTTAATTCCGGTGGGCGAACCACTAGACCACGGAGGCGGCTATTGGGTGCCTACATTGAATTGGAAACATAATATCATAACATTTATGTCATTAGTAAAAATGAACTCAATTCCTGGAAAATATGACATCAAACGTTTGAATTAGAATTTTTTGCTCAAATTATGTCAATCACTGCATTGGTGTTTTGGCAATCCACAGTTTCAGGTTCTCGCTACCTGAGGGTTGAAGTCAGATAGGCAGCCGGTAGGAAATTGTGTAGCGGAATCTTTTAAGAACAGAAAGACTTGTTATTCTGACCCCACTTCGATTGGGATAGGGACAAAAAGATAAAGGGCATTACCGGTTCTTTTGAGGGCAGGAATATGTGTCTTTTGCTTGTAAATGTTACACCACTGTCACAATAATAATTAAGACGAAATAGTGGCTAACGTTATATGAGTATACAGAGTGTGAGTTATTTCTGTTAGGTACACGACGTTATTTAAAGAAATGCATTCTATATAAAAAAAAACGGTGGACAATCACATAAACAAGTGACGGTCTGCCGTGAGTTTCAAATGGCTTTCTAAAATAGCCAGTGTTGACACAATACGACGTTGTCGAAGAGCTGGAAGAATTACCCGGTCTTTTAATGCGCTAAGTGTTTTTAGAACGTTTTAGAATAATCGCCTCAGTGCAGCGACGTATTGGCTGAATTCCAAATGTGGAGCACAACAAACGGCATAACTGTAATGGGAAGAGAGCTTTTTGAGTGCGTAAATTGTACAGAGGTGTCCTTTGAGAGTCCTGTGAGTGGACGGTGGTGCATTTTAAATCAGCCGGAATTTAATAGAAGAACAAGACGAATTTCGATCTTGACGACGATTTAAGGTCGATTTTCAAATAGTGTCCGATTCAATTATCTTTTCAAATAAAATAGGTATGTCCTTTTTGTTCACTCTTCTCTGCTGCCCATTCCTCATCATTGATTTATCCTTACCTAGTCGCTTTGTACGACACCCACGGGAGAGATTTGGGGAGGTGAGAATTGTATTCTATTCTGCCGTCACCACACGGCTATGCGAATTAAGATTCTTTGAAACTGTCAGTATCTAATCAAAGCAATAAATGCTCGAGTATCCGCTCACAAAACACTTTTATACGACACAACAGGTTACTGTGCCATAGCGATAATTGATATTTGCATATCCAGCTGCTCTTGGGGAAATCCGTCGACCAATATTTCCAAGAAGTCTATGTTCTACAAATATTTTGCCTGCACCATTCGAATGCTTGATAGTGAAGAAACGTGCGAGAAATTAGTGCTAATGAGTTTTGATTAAAATTTACGCGGCAAAATTTAGTATGTAACAGATTTTGTCGGAAGCTGGCATTTAGTTTTCATTAGCTGTGACGTGACATAATTATTGTGTTAGAGAGAAAATAAATTCATTGAATTGAAGTGTGCAATAATTACCTGCCCCCGATAAGGTATGTTACATGTATATGTATCTCTGGGGCGTAGTGACAAGCGCGATAGGCCTGAGGTTACATACATAAATCACGCCTAATTATCCCCGAAGGGGTAGGCAGAGGTGGATTAACACTCACGTTTCGCTAATTAGTAAGTTAGGTTTTTTTATGCTAGTCAGGGAAGTTCATCCCCTCCATTTCACCTGATGGTAAGTGACAATAAGGGAATTGGAATGGATGCGAAGATGGAATTGAGCTTCACCTGGAACCCTCAACTACAAGACAAGACTACATATATGACTATATGTTTCGAACTTCTTTTAACCAAAATTTTCTTTCCCCTACATAAATTACTTTATCCACAGCCGACTGAAAGAAACCAGTAGATCAGCCCGGCTAGCATGACCATCGAAACACGATATGATAAAGCCATTTCTCGCTGAGAACTGTCAAAAATCCATTGTTTTATTGACAGTTCAAAGCGATAAATAGCTTTATCATATCGTGTTTCGGTGGTCACGCTAGCCTGGCAAGTAAAATAAATATAAATATTTTTACACTCACACCTATCATCTAGCCCAAAGTAAGTAGCCTAAGCACTTGTGTTATAGATACTAGATGACGGACATATTTTTAATATAATTATGTATATAAATGTTGAAAATATACTACATAAACATATACACAACCATGACTTGGGAACAAACACATGTGGTCATCACAAAGTTTGCCCCTACCAGGATTCGAACCCGGGACCTCTTGGCCAATACCCAGCGATCTGAGCATTCGACCAAGGCGGCCGGCAAGTAGGAACATATATCAGCTAGTAACCAGTAGAGTCACAAATTCTAGAATTAATTACAGAAATTAGAAATCTGCAAACACACACCGACCGCATCCCATCACCGTTACCATTGATGGTCTGTTTACGGCAAACGACTCTCGGACAAACCTCACGCGGACACCATTAAAGGCACCATTACCCTTAAATTGTTATGGTGTTTGTGTGTACTTAAGTGTAAAGCTGTAGGTGCTATAGACAAAGGGGGATATAGACACTCATGTCTTCAGCAAAGATGAGCAATTTCTAATCCGGAACATCTTTTTATGTTCCCACTGTTAGGGCACAGGCCTTTCCTTTGGATAGAAGAATATAGGGAGAATGGGCTATAACCCACCACGCTGACCCAGTGCGGGTTGGTGGGTTTTAACGACTGCAAATGCAGCCGGGATCAACGGCTGAACGTGCCTTTCGAACCAATCGCATTCCGAGCGCACCAAGCCAATATATTGACACACTTGAGAAATTGTTGATGCGATGTCGAACAATCAGTAGTTGAGAAAAATGGCAGCCCGCCGCTTAGGCGGATGGCCCGGATGATGATAATGATGATGAAAAGACAGTTATTTAAAAACAAACAACGCGCACGAACCGGCGTGTAAAAAAAGTTAGTACAAAATAAACCGATCTCTGTCATAAATATTGAATTTTCTCGTTAATCTCGTTTTAGGATAATACCTTTACCTATCTAGATAATTGTTGGTCACGCTACCGAATGAAATCCAGACCCTACTGCCAAATCCAGCTCTTGAGCCACTGCGATCGTTGTGAGGGACCACATTAACATTTAAATTTTAAATTTCCAGTCCGACCAGCGTAAGAGCTCACGTCGAATCAGCTGTTAACATTTGAGTTAGCTTAGGACCTCATAAAATATGCAGTTATGAAAATTTTATGGGTGCAAAACAAAGTGTGTGGTACCTACATACATTGGTTTAGGGTGCGTACACTTGTCGCAAACCTATGCGAAGACATGAAAGCTATGGTATGGTATGGTAGATATGGAATGTGGAAGGACATAGAAGGAGAAGAAGACCGAAGAGATGGATCATCATCTACAATGTCCTCACTGATGGGGCTCAGCTCAGGCCTACCTTATGGATGGAAGAAAAAAGGGAGAATGGGCCATAACCTACCATGCTGGCCCAATGCAAGTTTAGTGGTATTAACGAATGCAGATGCAGCCGGGACCAATGGCTTAGCGTGTCTTCCAAAGCACGGAGGTACCCGAGATAGTAAATTTTTGGTCTCCTATTCAA
Organism: Cataclysta lemnata; assembly: GCA_963931975.1. Classification (NCBI taxonomy): domain Eukaryota; kingdom Metazoa; phylum Arthropoda; class Insecta; order Lepidoptera; family Crambidae; genus Cataclysta; species Cataclysta lemnata. The sequence goes on from OZ008352.1 coordinate 1,682,815, forward strand.
TTCTATTTAAATATTAACGAACATGACTTAGTTTACGCAATGGTAGGCCGAGCGCGCTATGCCAATGCCCTAGCGTGTTTCGACAATTTGTGATTTTATTATTTTGAGTTTAATTTGTACATTACAATACGTTTTTCTTTGTACTAATATGTGATAAGATAGGCTGGCTATCTTGGCTGTTGAGGGTTTCAGGCGAGTCTCCATTCATCTTCGGCCCTTATTATCACTCACCATGCGGTGAGATGCAGGCCTTTCTTTTTCGATTCAGCTTTCCTGTCTAGCATTAAAAAAATAAACCATAATAATATATAATTATATTAATTTTTTTTTCTAGATCACAAAACCGAACAACGCATCATCGGAACGATTACCGAAATCGCACACAGCCAAACCAGTTCCTTGATAGAGAAAAGAGCGCAACTTTTTGTCTGACAGTTAGTTCATTCACCTGTAGAGGTTGTGGGAAGAATGTTCGGGGCGGAAGCGGAGCCTCCGGAGAGGAAAGGTCAAAACAATTACACCTTCGATACTCGACGCCTAGTCAAATGAGTGAAGTGATCAGCGAGTGAGTAAGAGGAGTAACCGCTGCAAGAGCTGCTGGTAACATACATAAATCACGCCTTCAGGTATTCACGAAGACGTAGGCAGAGGTGAATTAGTACCCACGTTTCGCCAATTATGTTAGCTCCCATGTATAACAGGCGGCGAGCCTATTGCCATTTATCGGGCACAAAATTCGCAGTACATTATTGCTAGGTGGTGGTATAAGAGGAATGCTGCTGCCCATTACTCATTGCTTACACCTTTACTGCCGCACTCAGAGACGTCAAATAACGATAATGAGTACTTAATGTCAAAAAATTACAATTCAAAACTAGCCGCTATTCTTGCCGTGTCTATGGTCTGGATTTAAATGAAATTGTTTGACATTAAATACTCATTAAAGTGATTGACGTCTCTGAGTGCGGCAGTTATTAGTCGCCTTGTAGGACACCCATTTGTAATAATCTATACTTAATATTAAACAGCCTTATAACCGCCTCCGTGATCTAGTGGTTCGCCCACCGGAATGAGGATCCAGAGGTCCCGGGTTCGATCCCCATGGGGGTACAAATTCTGCTCAGTTTGGTTGGTGCTAGGACTTGTTTGAAGTCCGCCTGGCTAGCTACCACCATCTTATCAAAATCTGTCGCCATAATAATAACGTTAACAGCATTATTATGTTCCGACAATTGTGATAAGATATCCAGGCCCCTCTGTGGTTGAGGGTTCCAGATGGAGCTCGATTCCTATTACTATTTATTGGTTTTGCTGTGGTCGTCTTTACAAACACTTTTAATGTCCTCACTGCTGAGGCACGGGCCTTCCCTTTGATGGAAAGAATATAGGGAGATTGGGCCATAGCTCACCACGCTGGCCCAGTGGGTATTAACGAATGCAGATGCATCCGGGACCAACGGCTTAACGTGCCTTCCGAAGCGTGGAGGAACTCTAGAAAATACATTTTTGGTCACCCATCCAATGACCGGCCTTAGCGACTTTGCTTAGTTTATACAATCGCAGGTATACCACTACGCTAGCGAGCTCCTCTGTTACTGTGGTACTTTACTACAAACAAGTTAAGGTTGACAATCACAAAAATGTCATGTCACGACAGCAGCTTTCATCTTATACTCCTAGTAATATGTAATTATATATTGCGATTTACGTGCTCGATAGAAGGCAATAGGCGTGGCACCTATTACACGGGACTAACCCAACCTGTAGGCCTATTCGCTAACTTTTTTGACAGTTGAAAGTGATGATCACCGTACTATTTACTTGTCCATTACTGTTCTCACAGGACAAGTGTCACAATAGCGTTATAGTAAAGTAGTAATGGTTCAGTAAATAGTTCAGTGATTATCACTCTCAAGTGTCAAAAAAAGTTAGCGAATAGGCCTACTGATTGGTGATAAAACGTGAGTGTCAATTCACCTTTGTTTACCTCTTCAGGGATAATAAGACATGATTTATATGTACGTTTTAAAGTTACATTTTCTGATAACTGCTCTAGAAAAATAACAAAAACAATTTTAGGAAGCGCCTAGTTATAATCTAGGCAGTATTAGCTGTTCCTAGTCCATAATAGTCTGTTTCCTTCCGTCACGCACCGGCACACAATGCGAGGACCTCACACAGTGCTCCTAGGGGACCTGCTTAATTACTACAGGCATACGGGTCGTTTTTATAATTAAAATTCGCTTGTCTAGAGGTTTTGGTGACGATGATGATTCAATCATTCAATCAAGACGACCGGCTTGGTCGAATGGTCAAGTCGCTGGCTATTCACCAAGAGGTGCCGGGCTCGAATCCCGGTAGGGGCAAATTTTGTGATGAACACAGACTTTTTGTTACCGAGTCATGGATGTTTATATGTTTATGTAGTATAAAATATTATAAATGTTTCTATGTTTAATTAATTAATACTTATAACTTTACTTTTCGATTGTGAAACAGACCCTAAATAAAATATAGCACCAGTGAATAAGATAAAGCAAAATTATATAGCACCTATACGACAAGTAAGCGATAACGTAAAGGGTTAAGGGTTGCAGGTGAAGCTCGATTCCATGTTCGGCCCTTATCGCCACTTGCTTATCAGGTAAGATGAAAGTCTAGAGATTCTCTGTGTAGCATAAAAAAGTAGAAATATAGCATTTCTTATTTTTTCACAGTTATAGTGATACTTAGTATACATATAATCGCCGTGTGGTGACGGCAGAGTAGAATACAATTGTCACCACCCCAAATCTCTCCTGTGGGTGTCGTACAAGGCGACTAAGGATAAATCAGTGATGGGGAATGGGCAGCAGCGTTCCTCTTATACCACCTAGCAATGTACCTACTGCAACTTCTGTGCCTGATAAATGGCAATAGGCTCGCCACCTTATTACATGGGACCTAACATAATTGGCGAAACGCGGGTGCTAGGTCTCCTCTGCCTACCCCTTCGGGGATATAGAGTGATTTATGTATGCATACATACATACATAAATCACGCCCATATCCCCGAAGGGGTAGGCAGAGGTGAATTCTCACCCGCGTTTCGCCAATTATGTCAAGTCCCATGTAATAGTGGTGGCGAGCCTATTGCCATTTATCGGGCAAAAAAGTCGCAGTACATTGTCAGGACGGTAGTATAAGAGGAACGCTGCTGCCCATTCCTCATCACTGATTTATCCTTAGTCGCCTTGTACGACACCCACGGGAGAGATTTGGGATGGTGACAATTGTATTCTACTCTGCCGTATGTAGTATATAATCTTTTGAGACAATAATAGTGTCCCATAAACATGAACCCTTATTGGGATTTGGGACACATGTCGCACATGTGACATAGGCTGGCAAACACAACTTGAAAGGCTTTTGAAAACACTCTTAAAAAATCCTTAGGGAGAAAAGCGTGACTTACCTATATGTAAATGTAAACTTATGCAATATTTTAAAACACATTAAGGTTTTGTTACATACATTATTTAAGGTAATATAATAATAAGCAATAAATAATTATTGCTATTGGCCGCTACGCAATCGGGACTCGTGGTAAGGGTAACGCCTCCGCTATCGACACTAGTATATCTGAATGCTGTAAATAAACACGTCTCATTCACCGACAACGCCACAGCGTAGGTTCTTTGACGTCACTAGCCCTTATTAATGAGTCCCGATATATTTAAACGGCATACTTGACGTGACGTGTGGTGACGGCAGATCAGACTACAATTGTCGCCACCCCATCTCTCATAGGTTGCCGTTTCAATGGTGTCAGTCAGATTTTTTTTCGATAATTCTAATATTGTTTCAGAGTGGATTTTGTGCAGTGAAAATTTTGATGCACAAGCATCCGTGTTGAAGTGCAATTATACAGATGCAGAATCATTGAAAATAAGTTTTGTGATGTTTTTAATGTTAAGAATTTTATAGTGGTTTTCACGTTCTCATCAATCGCCATCACGAACTCTGTTATCATTCTATGCGCGCCAAGCACTCCCTAGATGCGTTAAAATGTGTGACACTTTTAGTGTAATTCATTTCAATCATTCATTTCACCCACTCATACATTCATATTAATATGAAATAAATAGGTATACTAATAGTATGTAATAGGTATATAAACTATATATAAATATACATACATACATAAATCACGCCTATATCCCCGAAGGGGTAGGTAGAGGAGAACTAGCACCCAAGTTTCGCCAATTATGTTAGGTCCCATTTATCGGGCACAAAAGTCGCAGTACATTGCTATTGCTACGTGGTATAAGAGGAACGCTGCTGTCCATTCCTCATCGCTAATTTATCCTTAGTCGCCTTGTACGACACCCACGGGAGAGATTTGGGGTGGTGACAATTGTATTCTACTCTGCCGTCACCACACGGCGCTAAATAAATATATATATATAATAATTATTATTATGTCTTTTACATATATTATTATAAGTAAATGTTTTATTTTATAGTTTATTATTTATGTTATATTGTATTTAGTAGGCAGTATTTGCATTTTATGTAAGTATTCATATTGATATTTGTATGTAAGCATAATAATTTACAAAAGTAATTATTTTAAAACTACTTTACTTTAACGATACTCATTTTACGCACCGCCAAAATATTGTCTGTATTCAGTTTTCCGGTTGACTGGTAGAGAATGCCTTATGGCATTAAGTCCGCCATTTGTACCTTTTATTATGTGTGCAATAAAGTTTAAATAAATAAATAAATAAGTATACTAAAGACATGGCTGTATGGGCTAGATCCTCATCTGCATTCCCTAAAAAAAAATACAGGGAGAATTTATAAAAAAAAAAAGATAATACAACCACGAAAGCTCTCAGAGCTGTGTGGTGACATTTTCATAACAGAGTTGTACACTCCCTTCCGAGCAAAATATGACGCAATAAAGATAAAAGTGACCTTTTCATATATCACATATCCACAACATAGGAAGTGACTCGTTCAAGCTCACTTATCTAACCGTTAGTTTTAGATAAAGAGGCTTAGGTCAACATTTTTACTGTTTCGTGTAATGCCTTGTAAAGTTTAGGCTCCTTGCAGTAAGCTTTGCATTAGACACTTACTGCCGCACTCAGAGACGTCAAATAACGTTAATGAGTACTTAACGTCAACAAATTACAATTCAAAACTAGTTGCTATTCTTGAGATTTGAATGAAAATTTTTGACATTAAATACTCATTAAAGTATATTGACGTCTCTGAGTGCGGCAGTTAGACAGCCATGCTAGGCAAAGAAAAATTGTATCAAAAGAAATCCTGCAATAAGAATGCTAAAGCTTTCGTCTCCTCTACGTCCTCGCTCGCTAGCGCAGTGCATAGCGCAATCGGCCTGCGATTGCGTAAACTAAGCAATGTTCGCTGAGGCCCATTTTGGATTGGATGGGTGACCGACCAATAATTTACAATCTCGAGTTGCTCCGTGCTTCGGAACGCACGTTAAGCCGTTGGGCGCGTTGGGGGTTGTGACAATTTGCATTCTACTCTGCTAGATGATGATGCTTAAGCTAGAAGGTGCTGTTGCAACACCGATTAAAAGACAAGAGATTGATTTCCCGGAATCGGAAAGCGCCGCAAATAGAATTTACGACCAAACTTCAGTCGTCGATTTGACAATAAAACCGTTGTGTTTTGATACCGACCGACCGTTAACTGCGTCGTACGGTGTAAACGCCACGTTAACGTTAAACAAACGCGGGGGTTCCTGGCTCGGTGGGAGTTCGGGAGCGGACGTGGACAAAATCTCTCTCCGCCACTTGACAGTGTTTCGTCTCGGGATTTAGTGGGAGTTGGAGCGAGAGGAAAATAGTTTCTTTTCCCCGGGGAGTTTTTGTCCACGTCCCGTGCTAGGGGGCTGATTTTTCAGAAGTTTAAGTCAGCACGAGTGATACATACATACACTTTTCTCCTAAGGGGTAGGCAAGGTGGTGATGGCAGCGCAGAGATAATTTTTGAACTTAACGTGACTGCCGCCTTGGTCGAATGCTCAGATTGCTGGGTATTGGCCAAGAGGTCCCGGGTTCGAATCCTGGTAGGGGCAACTTTGTGATGACCACAAATGTTTGTTTCCGAGTTATGGTTGTGTATATGTTTATGTAGTATATTTTCAACATTTATATACATAATTATATTAAAAATATGTCCGTCATCTAGTATCTATAACACAAGTGCTTAGGCTACTTACTTTGGGCTAGATGATAGGTGTGAGTGTAAAATATATTTATTTAATTTATTTATTTATTTATTTAACTTAGTGATCGCCCACCGGAAGTAAGATCCAGAGCTTTGGGTTCAATCCCCAGGGAAGTACAAATTTGTACTCTGTTTGGTAGATGATTGGACCTTTTCGAGTCTGCCTGGCCAGCCACCACCATCTTATAAAAATCTGTCGATGTGTTCCCATAATTAGCCCCTCCGTGGTCGGGGGTTCCAGGTGAACCCCCCTTCGGCCCTTATCGTCACTTACTACCATCAGGTGAGATGAAGAGCAAGAGCTTCCCACCTCTTCTTCCCTGTCTAACATAAAAAGAATCAAAGACAAAAGAAATCAGTAACAAGAGCATGTAGATATTTCCGTAACGATCATTCGTAATGTGTCGGGGAATCCGGAAGCTTCTGCATTATTCGCAGACCCTAAAAATAAATGGAACATTTCATGCCAACCGTTCACTGTTGACATTATTTAAATATATTTCAAAATACACGACACCTAACAAGGCTGGAGGTGTTCTAAGTCGCAGTAAGACGCTCGGTCTGCGATTGCATAAACTAAGCAATGTTTGCTAGGGCCGGTCATTGGATGGGAGAAATAGTAGTGGTATTATAACAATGGTTTTCTGCTTTGCAGGCACAACACCTTAATTATTTCGTTCACAAATAACGAACGAATGAAAAGAGACTGACAAAAGGATTTATACGGCGAAAGTGAATGGAGAAATGGGACGGGGAAGGCCTAGGCTGATTTTTCATAATCAAATTGAAAGCCGCGTGGTGACGGCAGAGTAGAATACAATTGTCACCAACCCAAATCTTTCCCGTGGGTGTCGTACAAGGCGACTAAGGATAAATCTGAATATGATTAGGAATGGGCAGAAGCGTTCCTCTTATACCACCTAGGCTAGCAATGTACTGCGACTTTTGTGCCCGATAAATGGCAATAGGCTCGCCACCTATAACATGGGACCTAGCATAATTGGCAATATATGTAAATTGAAAGTCAATTAAAAAGGGCCAGGTCAAGAGTAACCGAAACCGACGGGCATGCATGACTAAATGAGATTGACTGAAGCGAAAGAAGTATGTAAGGATCGTAGCAAGTGGAAAGAAGTGATCTCTACCTACCCCTGTGGGAGAAAGGCGTGACGTATGTAATGTATGTACAAATCATAAGGCGCAAGACATACCACGTATATCACCAAATCCCCTTACTCCTACAAACAAGGCTTTTTCCGTTGGCCCGAGCCCGATCAATCGCGCCTTATCTGTCATAGGCCTTCCTCCTGACAGCGAACAAATGTACCTTGTTGTAATTCAATAACTTATCATACAGTCGATTAAAGTTTATATGTACAAATGACAACACATCGTCCACCGCACTCGCATGCCAAAGTGAATCCTGATACCTGCACATAGAGTTCACAAGTAAAGCCACTAGATGTTGAACACACAAAACGATAAATCGGACGGAAAAATGTTTTTCGAGTTATCTTGTTCTACACCTTATCTTTGAGTAAATACGGACGAAGACTGAAGTTGAGGTATGTGGAAGTACGATTCGGTTCTTTCTGTCCTTCGTTTCAATAAAAAACCTTACATCTTATTATTTTGAATCGATTCTTGGACATGTGGTGACGGTAGTTCAGAATATAATTGTCTCTCTAGCGGGTGTCGTACAAGGCGACTAAGGATAAAGACAGCAATGAGTATATAAGTGTTCCTCTTATGCCACCTAGCGTTGTACTACGATTTCCGTGCCCATAAGGCTCGCCACCTATTACATGGCCTATCTAACCTAATTGGCGAAACGTGAGTGTTAATCCACGTCTGCCACCCCTTCAGGGATATAGGCGTGTTTTATGTATGTACTATATAGTAAATACACCTCCTCTTCTCCCTGCTCTGTTCCCAGTCGTTCTGGAATCCATTCATTTCGGTAAGACGTAATCAAGCCATCCACTCCCTTTTGATTCATATCATCCATCACACCTAATAGATGCTAATGATCAATAAAAAGACCGAACGGACCATGTCGAGAGACCGATGAACAGAAAGAGTGATTAAAATGACAACATTCTAATCCATACTGCTCAAGGTTTTCGCTTAGGTTTTACAGTCGGCATAGTGATATCCGCTCAGTTTGTTCCAATTACCATTCAATTTCACAGTACAACAAACACTTAGAAAGCGCATATAAATTACAGACCGAGTGTCTATATCTAGGCGGACAAAAAAGGTTATCACTCCCCGAACATAGGAAAGCAATTAACCTCCATACACACCGCCGAACAATTCAGTTGGACAGGTCGAATCGGACATGCCACCAGATATTATTGCGAAACCGAAGATAACATTGGACGGGCACTTTTTGCGATCGTGTGTAGTATAACGGTTGTCAGTGATACACATCAGCTAGAACAAAGACTAAGGCTCGGGTGACAGAGTAGGTGCCAGTAGAGATAAACTGGGAACAGGGCAGGGAGAAGAAGAAGAATATTCTGTTCATATAGGTAAGTAATGTTACGATAGTAAGCTTACGATTGTAACATCAATTATTTTCAACGAAAAGTATTTTTTTATAATCATTCTTAATTTAATAGTACGCTCAATACCAATCTGTTGCATTAATAGCAACAATGTATGGAGTAGTCTCCGCAATTCGCAGATAAGTAGGTCAGTTACGAATTATCGTGTGACAAAGGTAATCATCACATCTGTCACGATGTGACCTCTCCGGCTTACAATACATAAAAAGTTATCAATACCACACAGCACGATAGCAGGGGGCAAGCGAAATTGTTGCTTCTGAATATTGCATTGACCTATGCATATCTTTGAGAATAAGATCAAGTCCGGTTGGCAACTCTCAGATAGGGTTCCGCGAAGCCTAGCGTTTAGACCGCTAAAGAACAACTAAGATGGCCGTCAAAAAAACAAGTCCGCCAAAGAATCTAAATAGGTCCTATTTTTTGCAGATCGAGTTGCTTTTTTTTTCAATTTAGTATTAGGCCCCGATCGCGTTTTGGATAATTAAGACTTTGATAGTGTAGTGTATGTGAAATGCAAATCATGTAGCTTCAAGTGGACAAGCACAAGGACTAGATGAGAGTCTATTTCATTCAGCCGCATTTTTTTCAGATAACGGTCTGTTTATATAGTTTTTGGACTAGTAATGGCCTAGAACTAATTAGGCTTAGTAAACAAAAACCAAACTGTATTAGTTTTGATTCCCAAAATGAGATCAGTGACAAAAATATGAAGAGAAAACGATCTGATGACAGCTTTGCTGTCATGTGAGATATTAAAGTGGTTCGGAAAGGAATAAACAAGAAGATCTAAACTTTTTTATAAAGATTCGAAGTTACTTAATGCTAAAATATTACTTTTTGATTATGTATTAAACGATTTGACAGTCTCTCAAATCGCAACTAAAACTGTTAAATCGCAAATACATTACCATCATCAAGACACAGATAAACGTAAAATTTCACCTGTCATCAGACCGAGGTGGTGTTTGCACTTAAATCTCGTAATCGGTGACACCGTTAGCGTGCAAGTCAAAGTAATACATTCTGTTATTATTAATAGTCTCAAGCGCAACGGTAAATGCAATTAAGAACCAGATAGACTAATCATCGTAAAAACTATTTAAGTGTGATCAGATTTGTTCAGTCAGAACTCTGTGACCGCAAAATTTCTGAAGAATCGTACACGAGCGTTGGCACAGTGTTTGGAAAACCGTCGATTTGATTAGCCACATCAGTTGCTTAATAGTATATTTATTACCAATGGCGGTAAAATAAAGAATATCTCAGATGGCAAGTATTTGACGCCGAGCTGTAGGCGAGGGCGATAAGTATACGATCTGAGGCTTTCTTTTTTACCGCCCGAGATAAGAACACACTTTTATGTCACCCCCTAATCAGGAAGTGGAATTTGAAATAAAACTACTTTTACGGATAAGACTCGCGTATAATTTGGTGTTTGGCATATTAATAATAGACACCCGTGTCCCCGGGTCCCCCCGTGACCACGGCCACTGTAAAGTGATCGAAACGTCGGGTTAAATAATAAATATGCCAAACACCAAATTATACGCGGTCTTATCCGTAAAAGTTGCTTTATTTCAATTGTGTAGTGCTCGTGCAAATATAAGATCATCAAAACATTACAGGCAGTGGAATATTCCGTACGCGTAGCATACCGTAGTATGCCACTTTCTGGACTTCATTTTTTCTGATTTTTATATTATCACACCTATAACCAAATAATTGAAATAAGAAATAAAGGGTAAAGTTATCAATATAAATCTCAAATTCTAATTTTGCTAGCAGGCAAAGAAAACCGAATCCGAGAAAAAAGATTGGTTTAGAAAACTCGGACAGAGATCGGATGTAGTGCGTAAGCTGCCATAGAATTAGTTTTACGGCTACAACGGACCATATTTTCGCGGATTCGGATCGGACGAAGTGCGTAAGCGCTGTTACTGTCGTCAACCGAAAAATGTCTTTCGCACTTGACGTGCTTTGATAGGCGCGATGCGTTTAAAGGGGTCAAGTTTGTTTTCCGATAACGCACTTTTGTATGCGCAAATTCATTTAATTCAACGGCTACCGGAACATTATCTGGTTGCGGAAAATTTTGCAGAATAATTTGGTCTCAATATAAACATACACAAGGAGCTCCATAACGCAGTGGAACGATTGCGTAAACTAAGCAATGATCGCTAAGGCCGGTCGTTGGATGGGTGACCGAAAATTTATCATCTCCTCCATGCTTCGGTAGGTATGTACGTTAAGCTATTGGTCACAGCTGCATCTGCACTCGTTAATACTAATCCACACTGGGCCAGCGTGATGGGTTATAGTTGTCTATCCCTTCTGGGTCATTTACTATATAGGCGTGATTTATGTTTGTATGGATGTATGTATTTCATAATTATTTAAATAATTGAAAAAATATAATAGAAAGTCTAAACATTTTTGAAAATCTTCACTACCGTATCAAGAAGTCACTATTCAAAAAAAATCCAAATTACATTCTTTTTAAATAGACATTTTGCCTGAAGCCTCATCTGGCGTAATTATTTCAAATAGATCAAGGCACGTTATCACCGAGTCATTATACTCGTATGGTGACTACATACTGCATGTCGCAAATAGTGGGCAAGTCTGCTATGAAACATAGTTAGTTTGCACGTGCGACCGGTGTAATGTTACGCGGATAGAGCGCTACACGCCCATGCGCCATTATTTCGCTAGCCTGTGTCATTTTTGGAGTACCTCAGGGTGGCATATTGAGTCCCTTGTATCCGTCTCGTTGAATTTGTGTTATGTGGAGCTAGACGTTATACAGAAATTGTTAAGATGTTCACTGACATGTTTATTTTGACAAAAGGATTTAAATTGATCGATGACTGAGAGAAGGTACAGGATTGCTTGTGGATGTCTATTTCAGTAACACCTAAACGATATCGGCTTCGTTAGAATAAATCCATCTGAATTATATAAAATAACTTCGAAGATTTCCGGTGTGATGCATGATATTAATTAAAAGGGAATCGATGGCTTGATGACGTCTGAACGATATTAATGGAAGAAGAAACATACTGCACCGACCCCAGATAAACTGGGAACAAACAGGGCAGGAAGAAGAAAATACATAAGATAAGATAAGATGATTGTTGGTAAGGAGCTCGCTAGTGCAGTGGCATAGCGCGCTTGGCCTTCGAATGCGTAAACTAAGCAATGTCGCTAAGGCCGGTCATTGGATGGGTGACCAAAAATGTATTATCCCGAGTTTCTCCTTGCTTCGGAAGGCACGTTAAGTCGTTGGTCCCGGCTGCATCTGCAGTCGTTAATACCTGGGCCAGCGTGGTGGGTTATGGCCCAATCTCCCTATATTCTTCCATCCATAAGGAAGGCCCGTGCCCCAGCAGTGTAGACTTTAAAGGGCTGGTGATGATGATGGTGATGATGATGATTGTTATTAAGCATAACTAAATTACAGTTCTTGCATAACTTACTAAACTGTATGCAGACAGTAACACATACATGCTTTATAGAACACGATACACGAACTATTCTCATAATTGTTAAATACGAGGAATTCCTACTTGTACAATTTAAAATTATATGACATTTCTCAATGTAAGTGGATACATCGACGCCTTCAAAATTTTCCGACGTAGGTAAGTGCAATATTTCACTTAAACTGAGCGGCATTTGAAAGCAGTATTATGGATCGTTATCTGTTGGATTCCAGTTTAGAATTACAAAAACGCCAATGCTTATCGGGAGATCTGCAGAATACACAATATTGTTATCATAACCTACGGTCTAATCAAGTTCACGCTGATTTTAACCTATTTCTAGGGATTTATGGATTGAAACTAAATTAGGGGCGTAGGGTACGGGCGCCTGATGTAAAATTAAAAAAATAAACCCAAGCATAACCTTAATTGAACGGTTAGAGACATTTTGGCAAGTTAACTAACATTCTAGTTGGCCGAGTGGTATAGGCAACGGCCCGGATTGCAGAAGACCCGGGTTCGATTCCCGCATCACGACAATATATTTTGTTTATATTCTGACTACTGTCTAAATCGCTCTTTTAAGTTCTATGTAATAGAGGGCGAGTAATATTGCCATCTACCGGACAAGTTGGTCGCAGTATTGCTAGATGATATACTGGTAACGCTACCCATGCCTCATTATATGTAGTATATGCCTTCGGTTTTTGGCAATCCAAAGTCCGATTTTTGTTTGTTAATGGAATGTTAAAAACCTGTTAAAAACCACTATGCCAACATGTTAAAAACCACTATGCCAACCTGCCCGCTTCTCTTCTGTACTACTCCACAATCCCAATCTATTTGAATTCTAAAATTCAGCCGCGTGGTGACGGCAGAGTAGAATACAATTGTCACCACCCCAAATCTTTGCCGTGGGTGTCGTACAAGGCGACTAAGGATAAATCAGTCATGAGGAATGGGCAGCAGCGTTCCTCTTATACCACCTAGCAATGTACCTACTGCGACTTTTGTACCCGATAAATGGCAATAGGCTCGCCACCTATTACATGGGACCTATCATAACTGGCGAAACGTGGGTGCTAGTTCACCTCTGCCTACCCCTTCGGGGATATAGGCGTGATTTATGTATGTATGTATGTAAAATTGCTTTTAAGACGTGCTGTTTTTCGATTAATACGTAGAGATATTGATTCATTTATATTTAAATATGTCACACATTAAATTGGTAAAAGTAATTAATATGTAGGTAAAGGAAAATATTTACGTGTAAGTAATAACAGAATGAGTGAAGTGAATAGGGATATAATAAACAACAATTAAAATAGAAAACACGTCACTTTACCACAACAATAAGTAAATTTTTTTCTCAATCCCCTTTATGCTTTGACGAGACTGATGGCCTAGTGAGTTTGGCCTGCGATTGCGTAAACTAAGCAATATTCGATAAGGCCGGTCATTGAATGACCAATAACATAACATACTATAAAGCACGCCTATATCCCCGAAGGAGTAGGGGAGGTAAATTTACACCCACTTTCCAATTAAGGTAGGTCCCACGTAATAGGGGGCGCGCCTACTGCCATCTATCAAGCACGTAGATCGCAGTATATTGCTAGGTGGTACGAGAGGAATGTTGCTGCCCATTACTCATCGCTGTCTTTACGCGTTCAACGCTTTACGCCTTGTCGTACAAGGCGACTAAGGGTAAAGTTTTATTTTTCTCTGCCGTCACCATACGGCGTTGAATGCAAGAAATATTTATTATTATAAAGTTTTTAGGTAGGTATTTGTTTTTATTATTATGACATCCATTACGCGGAACTAAGTTGAAATCACCATCCGAGCCGAGCCTATTACTTTTATAAATCATATTCCGAGAGCCCAGGCTGAATATGTTACGGTCAAAATAACTAGTAGGCTACGGGCACATTAGCAGATCGAAGACCCTTGCCGATCCAAAAAAACACTTAACACAAAAACAATAAGGTCGATCCCGATAAGGAGGAGCAACATTCAATTCAGGATCTAGTGGGTGAGTGAGATCACTTAGGCGGCCCGTACAGTAAATCATGATCGCGATCCGTGATCCAAATCAATTATCACGATCCAGATTGATTGTGTACGAAGTAGTTTGGCCCGTATACAAAAAACCAGTATCTTGATCATTGATTTTGATCGCGGATCGCAATCGAGATTAAGTGTGTACACATGCGCTGCCTTGGACATTTCTTTATGGAGTGCGAACACAGAAAAAAGAGTTTAATGGCCGATTGATTAATTATTATTGGCGTCGAAACATTTTGGTATGCATCGATCGTAAATCTAGTTTCTACTAGGGTTCCGTTGGCGGATGCGGTAAACCAGGTTCAGACTTTTAAAACTGATGTTGTCACTTTTATTTGCTGAACGAAAGACAGAGTAACCATCAATTTTAAGCCATGACTATAGACCGACAAGTTCGTGCGCGACTCTCCTGCGGTACGAGACGGTGGCGGGGACGAGACACAGTAGATGCAAGCGGGGGCGGGTGAGGCGGAGAGGAGCGAGTTTTCCCTCCTCCCCGCATCACCCACCCCCGCCAACATCTAGAGCGCCCCGTCCCCGCCACCGCCCCTCAAACCGTAGGAAGGTCGCGCACGAAGTTGTCGGACTATCTGCCGCACTCAGAGACGTCAATTAAATTTAATGAGTATTTTATGTCAAAAATTTTCATTCAAATCTAGACCATAGACCCGGCAAGAATAGCGACTAGTTTTGAATTGTCATTTTTTGACGTTAAGTACTCATTAACGTTATTTGACGTCTCTGAGTGCGGCAGTATAACTTTAGTCCAAATTTTATAATAAGGGGGAAGGTAAGGTCTCTGCACACTAGACCGTTTCGATATAAGTATTCCGGCCGGCGTATCCGCACCGGCAAAATATTCGACTCGAATTCGGTGCCGTAGGGCACGGCACCGAATATGGTGTATGGCCGGTGACGGAACGGTCTAGTAGGCATTGGTTCATATAAATTGGTATGAAAGAATACTTTATCGCATGTGGCGGTACGGTTATGTAATAATAATAATAATGTAGATTTTGACAGTTTAGTGTAAAGTGAAGCGTTCAGTCATCATGTCTAAAACCTTGTGGTATTTGAAATCACCACATTATTTTTCTCCTATTCTTCTAGCCAGCCCCTATTGCAGTACCTGAAAAATAAAACGAAAATAGTCAATTGAACATGTCCGTTGATGTCATGTCTGTGCCGAAGAATTGTAGCCCACTTTCTCGTGAAAAGTAGAGTAAAATTCTGACATCTCAAATAAAAAGGTAGTAACTTTCATTCGTAGGTAAAATGTTGGATAAAGGTTGTTTTTCCACATAATGAAAGAATAAAATTATTTATTTTTCAGATTTTCTAAATTCAATTGCAGTTAACGCGAATTGTTTTAATTTGCCATACACCGAATGACCAGCCTTAGCGAACAATCCTTTGTTTGCGTAATCGGGGGCCCAGTGCGGTGCAACCCAAGCAACGGCTTAACGAGCCTTTCGAAGCACGAAGAAACTCGAGATTACATAATTTTGGTGATCCATCCACTGACCAGCATTAGCGTAGCTGGCTTAGCTCACACAATCTCAGGCCAAGCAAGCCACTGCGCCATAAAGCTCCTAAAAAGCTACGCGCTTTTAATTGAATAAAAATAAATCTCCACCCAATAAATCTGTGACGTGCCCGTCACACCACCCAGGGGAGTGTCACTTGGAAACAATTAATATGCAAAACATTACCAAACGGCTTGTTCACAAAATAAATATTTAATTTTAAAATAGATTTGACAAAACTGACCGCTTGCGGACGGACTGGTTTGATAAATGTCACAGTATACATAATTAAAAGGTATTCCGATTATCAATGAAACTATTCTTCGTTTATTAATCGTTACCACTTAATTTAGCGTTCTGTGGCGGTTGCTAGCTGGAGATTGTAGAAGCGCACATGATAATAATAAAGTATATAAAAGGATTAGTGGTCGCCCGTGACTTCACTCGCGTTTTTGTTATTTTATAGCTTAAAATCTTCCGTGTGGTGACAGCAAATTTAATACAATTGTCACAACCCCAAATCTCTCCCGTGGGTGTTGTACAAGGCGACTAAGGATAAACAGTGATGAAGAATGGGTAGCAGCATGTACTGCGACTTATGTGCCCGATAAGTGCCAATAGGCTCGCCACCTATTTTACATGGGACCTAATAATATTGGCGAAACGTGGGTGCTAGTTCACCTCTGCCTACCCCTTTCGGGGATATAGGCGTGATTTATGTATGTATGTATAAAATCTGCCCCGACATATTATAGACTATCCAACACAAAAATAATCTTTGGGTATGCTGTTGTTGGTGGTTTGCCCTCCACCATTCGGGGCCCCAAGGCGCTTTAAAAGTGTAGATCAATATCTACACTTTTACGGCACCCATGGGATGAGTCCGCGCTGGCCTATTCTACGTTATTTGTTCGCTCCCAGGCCAGCATAGAAGAATGCCCGATTCTCCCTATATTCTTCCATCCATAGGGAAGGGTCAAAAGGTAACGCACACGCAAGCCGAGATTTCGCAACAGACACAATTGTGCCGGTGGCGGTATTCAGGAGATGGGCGAGAGTTCAGTGACCCCTCGCCAGGGCCGCATTGCGCGCACTGCGACACAACTGGGGCATGCAATTTTGGCTATAGGTATCTACCTTCGGTAGGCTAGGCATCGGCTTTACGGAAGCGTTGATATGACTGGGCGTTTTTGTATTTGAAATCTTTTTCTACAACATTTAACAGAAATAACGCACACCCTGAATACTACCCATGTTAACATAGTCAAATAAATACTATTGTGTAATGAAAAAATTGACTTGTCTTTTTTTTTTCCATAAAAATTGTCAGTAAAGCAAAATGTATGGAGAAAATTAGAAAAATTATTTTCCAATATTTAATTTTTGAATTCACCATAGTTTTTATATGACTAAGTTAACATGGGTAGGGTAGGGTTCAGTGTTTGCGATATTTCTGTTACATGTAATATACATTCATTCATCACTAACACCATTCGATGTCATGATTTGAATCAAAAGGGAGTGGATGGCTTGATGACGTCGGACCTGTGTGAATGGAAGAGGAAACATACTGCGCTGATCCCAGATAATCTGGAAACAGGAAGGAAGAGTTAAAATACATAAATAAATATTCTAAAAGTAAACACACTATATTCTTATCTACCGTCATCACACAGCAATGATAATGATCATAGAAACTTTCGTATTTATAAAAAATCAAGCCTCGGTGCTACTAAAAAGCCTTGCGGAGGATTCTGCAAAATAGATTTTACACAAATAGGCGATTGTGGCCTAGAACGGGTATATTTTCTGCCTGAAGCGGAGTCTAAAATTATTGCCTAAAAACATGAAATTTCGACCTTTTCAAAATTTAACCCCTTCAGACCTGAATTAAATATCAAAGATGTAAAAAAAAAATTAAGAGTTGATTTTCTGAATATTTTTGAATCTAAGTACGTCTAGAAATAGGAGAATTGTTTACATTCGGCATTTGATAAAACCCAACAGTACAAAGATTTTGGTGGTAAGAAAAAGAATTTCGAAAAACCAACAGTACAATTGGTGTTTTAGTTGCATTATAACTCACATGGCGTCGGGTCTGAACGGGTTAAGTTCCTTGGAATTTTATTGTGGATACCCGTAATAAACAAATACCTACTCGTTGTAGGCAATATTATGCCTTCTTTGCGCTGTCTTTCCTATGTTTGTAAAATTAAGTAAGTATTCCGTACATTTTCCTCCCTAGGGATGCTCTCAATCCTGATCGTTCCAAATGAATCGCAGAAGTTTCGGCTCCCTTCTGTAATTATATATATTATGTACCGTTATTGCCCCACCGGTGTGATTAAGATAATATAATTAGCTGATACCTCCAAGATACTGAAAACAGGAAAGATTTTGGTAGAACATCATTATTTATTCATCATCATCGTCGAAGATCGGTGAACTGCTCTAATGCTTACACAACTGGAACTGGAGGAATTGTAATTCAATATCTCAAATGGAAAAATAGTATGTTTTTTTTGTAGTATATAAATTAGGCATTTACTTTATTTATTCAGAAAAATCTTAAGTCGGCTTATAAGATGTTGTTTATCACAATAATTTTCCTTTTATGCTGTATACCTACAGTACGTATTTGTAAGAGGAGCTCGCTAGCGCAGTTGCGCTCGGCCTGCAATTGCGTGAACTAAGCAATATTTGCATTGGATGGGTGACCAAAAATGTATTAAATGTCAAGTTCCTCCGTGCTTCAGAAGGCACGTTAAGCCGTTGATCCCGGGTGCCTCTACAGTAATCCGTACTGGGCCAGCGTGGTGAGTTATGGCCCATTCTCCCTATATTCTTCCATCCATAGGAATGCCAGTGCCCCAGCAGTGGGAATGTTAAAGGGCTGGTGATGATGATAATGATTAGACCTTCAAGACCCCAAACAACAAACAACTTATGTCAACAATTAACGTCTTGGTTGGCCGAATGGTACAGGCATGCAGATGCCTGTACCATTCGGCCAACTTCGGCCAACTTCGGCCAACTTCGGCCAACTTCGGCCAAATTCGGCCAACTTCGGCCGGAACGCGGAAGACGCGGGTTCGATTTCCGCATCAAGACTATAATTTTTCCAACTTTTTCTAACCAAATTTTTTTTTGTTGAAACAACTTATGGTTACTACAAGTAGGAACCGCACAACACAATGAACGTTTTCCCGCCCCTTGTCGAAACGCCGTACCAAACACCACAGTCAAATCACTATTCATAGTTGTTGTTCCAATCATTTCCCATAACGGCCGGTCCCTTCAATATTTCGCCGGGACACCATTGATTCCGGAAACGTATGGCGCAGCAAATAAAGGTTTATTTTCATTACCCATCGTAGATCCTCCGGGAGCATGGAAGCGGCAGTTAAATTTCCATAACGCCAGTACAACACAGTACAAAATAAAATCTGTAAACCCATGCACTGTTTTATTCAGGATCAGCGCCGAAACTGTTTGAATCGCAGATAAAATTGGAGCATTATGATTCTTATGACGAGGGGACGAACTGTCGAGCACGTAATAATAACATATTTATGGCGCTACTAGCTTTTGAAATGAATGGTAGCTAGTACAACGTCCCTTACGAGCGGAGAGACGCATAAAATACTTCACTACGGGAACAATGATCCCAGGGGATAGATCCTGCAATGACATTCACAATTCATATTATTGTTATGGTGCCGATATCAATGATTTTGATTCCTTCCACCCATGTCTTGACATATTAATTAATACACTCTCAGTCGCACACTCCTGGAGGATATGTCGCAGTGACATAGATCACTTGGCCTGCGATTGCGTAAACTAAGCAATGTTCGCTAAGGCCGGTCATTGGATTGGCCGGAACTTTAATATCTCGAGTTCTTCCGTGCTTCGGAAGGCCCGTTATATCTTCTATCAATCCATATATCTTCCATCCCTAGGGAAGGCCTGTGCCACAGCAGTGGGGACATTAAAAGGCTAGTGATTATGATGATGATATACTTTATACAGTAATAGGTATCGTTTACAATCTCGCAATAACACCTTGCAGTTGTTTATAAATTTCTGATTTATGCAAATTCTGATTAATTGCCACTGAATAATCAATTAAGAGCCAAATAACGAGCGCCATTAACTATAAATTACAACCAATTTACCGTGTTCAAAATTCATTTCATACAATGTCAATCTGTTAACATTACAAAATTCACAACAATTTATGTAAAGTGTCAAAATCGGCCCTAACTGTCGTACTCAATCGTCTCGTCAATTAACGTTAATGAGTACTTAAGGGATTGCCCAGTATAGACCAGTAGGCCTATTCCCTAACTTTTTTTGACAGTTGAAAGTGATGATCACCGAACTATTTACTTATCCATTACTACTTTACTATAATGCTATTGTGACACTTATCCTGTGATAACAGCAATGTATTAGTAAATAGTTCGGTGATCATCACTTTCAACTGTCAAAAAAAGTTAGGGAATAGGCCTACAGTAAGCACCTTAGGGCACCCGAAAGGTGGAGGACAAACCACCAACAACAGCATAACCAAAATGGGTTGGTGACAGGCAGCCAGCCGGCTGAAAAAACCAAAGCAGTATGGTTTGGAATGTTATCATCAGAATCACTTTTTCCGTTCTTCGGTCTTTCAAAATGGTCCTTTCCGTCTCTTTTCTATTCAAATATGATGATAAGTATATGGATGGTATGAATCAAAAAGCATGGCTAAACCTCTGAACGATAGAAATAGAAGACGAAACATACTGCGCTGACCCTAGATAGGTAGGTAAACAGGGTACAGGGCAAGAAGAAGACGATCAAATAAAAATACTATAATAACCTCAATTACGATTTGAATGCAAAGTATGTCAACTTTAAAAAATACCTTTTCTATTCCGTAGAAATATTGCAGTAAAAGAAAGAGGAAGTCAGGCAAAACTCATTTTGTTTTACGACAATGCTTCGATCACAACAAACATTAGTCCGCCCTTCTCCTCAAAAAAACATTGCAAACCTCTAAATATTTCATAAGCGCAAGACGACTTTAAAGTACCAAAGAGATCGCGAAAGGGTGCACGCACAAAATTACCATAGCGCGAAGGGAAGGGTACACCACAGTATACCCAGAACAGTAGTTTATCTGCGGCCTGTCGGTGAATTATTAGCCTACTTGCGTTGACGTTGTACCAAAAGCGGCGGCTGTGAGCGCGAATGTGCCGAGCGGGAACGAGCAGCGAGCGAAAGTGAATTCACCTTGTACACGCGCGATCACACCGAACCCTTGTGCCCCCGTATTTTATGTCAATGTGTGCGTTACAGTGCGTGCCTGCACGGCGCCGAGTACGAAAGCACACATTCTATAATGAGTAGCGGCCAGTTTGTATGAAGACGTGTTACTGTTCTGAGTTTACTGTGCCGAAACCAGGGGCAATCCTCACCCTTATCTAACCAGTTGGCCATTTGATAATTATGAAATTAACATAAGCTTTCGCAAATCTTGTTTCAACGTGTTTACGGTCTTGTTAATGGACTCGTTCTGCTCTATATTAAAAACGCAAATGTGTTGTTTGGCCATTAAACAGATGTAAGAAAAATTTATCCCTTTTATTCCCGGAGGGGCAGAGTTGAATTAAACGCCCACTTTTCGCCAATCAAGTTAGGTCAGTTAATATTACTTGTTGGTATAAGAGGAATGCTGCTGCCCATTACTCAACGCTGTTTTTACCCTTAGTCGCCGTGTGTACCCATGGGAGAGATGGGGGTGGTGACAATTTTATTCTCCCCGGCTACACGACTAAAAATTACTAGCTATAAAACTAGTCCAGAATTTTTTTTCTCTTCTTCCTGCCTTGTTCCCTGTTTATCTGGGATCGGTGCAGTTCGTTTCCTTTTCCATTTACTTCGGTTCTGTATGAGGTGCGACGTGTATCTAACCATAGCAACGTAGGTTTACCAATTTCTGGGGGTTCGACATTTAATTTAGACACTTTCCCTTCAAATAAACTTGCGCATACAACCGTCACGTTAACTTACGTGCCGGGAACTATATACTGTACCTAACCTACTGTATTTCTTAGTCTGTATTTTGGCACCAACTTATCTTTATGTGCAGAGTGTCCGAACGCTCGTTAACAGGCTGTCGACCAAATCTCCTCCATATTGGTACACGATCCATATTCTTAGTTCAGCAAAGGAGATGCCCAAAGAAACACCTAACTGTCCATTTTTGGCGCAATCAGGTACGATTCTTCGTGGTACTTCGCCCATTGCTTCGTAACTAATTCGGGTAGTACATCATCGTAACCGAATCCTAATACGAATCGTCATTTGTGTACAGTTTACAAGTTCCACAGCTGATATATTGATCACAAATCGAAAATTCTTTAAAAATTCGTGAGTGACTACCGCCGTAAAATTAAAAATTAAGTCCGGTGAGGCTTCAGTTCTTTCGATCGACTCAAGACTTTTGAAATTCAAGACAAGGTATATCTGCTGCTATAGTTACACATACATTTTAGCCGAAAAGTAGAAGAAACTTCAAAACGAGGGCCGTAAGAAAGACTTTTTATAGCTGTAAATACATACAACGCAAGTCAAAACATAGTAAAGACACGTACCAAGAAATTTGGAGAAAAATAATGGGTCATAGGAACAGTAGCGATACGGATCACCAACACGAATAACACCCAAACTTTACTGGCGTCTTCATACCGACGATATTTTTCGGCGCATCGCACGGTATAAAGTGTCTTATTTACAACTCATTATTTTCCTCAACATCAACAAATTACTCGAACATTTTAATTCTGGACGCGTCTCGCGAATCCGAACGCAACTGCGCACATTTTGTTCGTACGAACATTTTTTCTGGCAGGTCGATAGCCCGACAAACATACGAGTATAGGTAAGTACCTACTAATAATATAATAAAAAAACTAACCAAGCAATTCTTGGCCTTCAACTCAAACAGAGCGTTCACCTGGGTATCACTAGAGAATCTAGCTCGATTCTAACAGCCTGCATTGGACGCGTGACGATTGTGAAATCGATGAGTTTTAGATTCTGAGAATCGTTAAATCTTGAATTCGCAATTCCATAACGTCTCCGTGAGTGTCTGTACCCTGTTTTTTGAGGTCGACCGTTGAGCACTATTAAACTCGTTAGAAGCAATCGCCGTTTACTGGAATTTGAAACTGTCTACTACTTTGTGATGACTTATCTCAACTTACTTAAATATACTACAAAAAGTCTCACCTGAAACTGGAATCTGGGAAGTTGTAACTAGAGATGTCAACATTTAAGGGTGGCAATGAAATTTAATTTTGTATCACACTAGTACAAACAGAATCCTCGAAGATATAGCCAGAGATCTATAAAGGCAACAATTTAAAAATCAAAATCCGTCAGCAGCGCCATCTCTTAGCAGTGTTGTATGAACTGACCGTAATGAGTCACTATTAAAAGGTTTCCAATATTAAACGCGTAAAGCTATGCCATCCATTCTATAACTACGATCTTGTTCTGAGAAGAATGGGCAAGAACCACAGCATGATTTTCTTTTAGTTCCTCGCTTTACATGAAAAGTAATGTTAGTGGAAGATATCAAATGGCGTATCAACCCCTTTGGACACAGACGCGATTTATGTCAGTGTGTACAACACCATCTTCCAGATACACACAACATGTTTATTCCAGTGAATTTAACCATTACTGTTGAAATTTTCCACTAATATGCAGTGGAAAATAAAACATTCGCTTCTTGAATGTCAAAGAGGCGCAATGCAAGAGTGATTTTCTTGCAAAACCAAGTCTTAATGCTACATACATTTTCAGTAAACAGTGTTTCGAAGTATTTTTGAGTTATGCCGTTTTTGTGGTAACTAAGCGAAATATAAAAGTCTGTTCACAAAAATTCTTTAATCGAATAAATAGTGACTGACTTTCCATGTGTGGGCTCTATGATGGAATAACATCTATTATGTATCCGATTTATTTACAATTTGTTTACAATAGTTTCTGAGGAGCTCGATAGCGCGGTCCGCGATTGCGGAAACTTAGCATTGTTCGCTAAGGCCAGTCATTGAATAGGTGGCCAAAAATGTATTAACTATCTCGAGTTCCTTCGAGCTTCTCCGTGCTTCGGCACATCAAGCTGTTAGTACCCACTAATCCGCACTGTGCCAGCATAGTGGGTTATGGCCCATTTTCCATATAGTCTTCCATAAGGCCTGTGCCCCAGCAGAGAGCGAGCCTATTGCCATTCACCGGGAACAAACTTTAACTAAATATTATTATAGAGAAATCGCTAAGTACAGAGGAAGTTTGTGATTCTGTTATTGTAATTCATCGTTTAAAACACTTAATAGGAACAAGTTGACGGGAGCGCATTTCGCGCCAAGGCGTCATTCAATGCCCCCGCGCACGACACCGGTCGTAAATCATAAACGCCACTAATAAATTACTCGCGCTTTACATCGCTGCGTGCGCTCCAGTCGGTTAACCTCGGCTGCTTGAGCACCGCGCAATGAATACCGAGAGCCGGTCGATATTGATTATGCGATTAAATTTTTCGACCCAATCCACAGGTCACGTGCGTTCACATGAATCTTACGCAGGTAATCGATTTTCCTTAGGTATGCCGTGTAACTAGAGTCACAAAGTACCTACACTTACCCACATTCCATTTCAGTGGAAACATTGCAGTTTCAATCACTTGACCAGTGCAGTTCGAATTGTCAGAGTTATTAAACTTTTTGTCTAAAATATTTCTAATGCAATTAGTACAAGGGAAATTGTGGTTGGAGAAAGCTCGAAAAATTACAGTTTTGATGCGGGAATCGAACCCGCGGCCTCTGCAATCCGGGCAGATGCCTATACCACTCGGCCAACCAACGGGTTCGATTCCCGTTTATTCTCGCTAGTTCCGGATTTGTAAAAAAATTTCTAACATTTACAATGTTTAAATCAAGATCCTAATAATATTTCTAATGACTTGTAGGTGGTTTTAGGCAGGCTGCAGACCGGGAGATAAGTCAGTTGAGGATGATTATTCTTAAATAGAGCAAACAGAATTTAATGACTAATTAATGTGTTTATGACTTTTCTGCTTGACTATTCCATAAGAAAAGGGGGTCCAGTGGGCACCATGTACTTGATAGGAGGTCAAATGGGCACCGAACTGTTTTTAGTACTCTTGACCTTAGTACTTACTTTTAATTTGATACGAAAGGTTCCTTTCTATTGAGAAAGGAATGCTTATCTTTATAGGGTAGTGGTACAAGGTTCAGATTATATTGGCAAGTTGCCACGAAGAGAGCTCGGTGGCTCAGTGATTTAGCGCGCTCAGCCTGCGATTGCGTAAACTAAGCAATATTCGCTTAGGCCGCTCATTGGATGGGTGACCAAACATATATTACCTCGAGTTCCTGCGTGCTTCGGTAGGATACTTTAAACCGTTTGTTCCGGCTGCATTAGCTGTCGTTAATACCCACCAATCTGCCCTGGGCTAGTGGTGGACTATAGTTCATTCCCCCTTCATATTCTTCCATCCATAGGGAAGGCTTATGTCCCAGAGGAGACATTCAAGGGCTAATGACAGCTGTCACGCGCACTTATCTACAAGGCGCAGATTAGGTACCATCTAACTGTCACCACTCTACACGGCAATTGTGACAAAGTTGAAAAAAAAACCTTCTCTTCTTCTTCTTTTTGCTCCGTTATCATAATCATTATCATCACCAGCCCTTTAAGGTCCCCACTGCTGGGCACATGCCTTCCCTATGGATGGAAGAATATAGGGGGAATGTACCAAAACCCACCACGCAGGCCCAGTGCGGGTTGGTGGCTATTAACGACTTCTTCTTCAGTCGAAAACCAATTGGAGACATTTCGCTGTTCCGCGGTGCTCACCAGGATATGGTGTCGACGGTACCATTGACACGCCGCAGAATAAATAACAGCGGTCGCGGTCCACTCTTTCGAATCATATTTGCTCACTTGCGGCAGGCGCATTACGGAGATCAGCACAATTTGTTTTTTGCACTGGTTTGGTACAGATTTATTTTGTGTGAGAGAGCGTAGAGAAAAAAAAACAAACAAAAAGGCTCTATAAGAACGTGAACGACCTCCGTAGCAGCACTAATAACGCTGCTATGATTAATTTTCGTTTTAAATACGTTATAGACTGAGGCATGCTGCGCACTCCCCTGTTTTCCCTTGGACACACACACAGGTTTTCGATATCTACAATGACAATTCATTAGTGTATTGTAATCATACCGATATGAATAAATGAATTTTCACTTTGACTTATTGGTGGATAGGAGCTGAAAGCGGTATCAATTTTACAGTATCAAATACTTACATACATAAATCACGCCTATATCCCCGAAGGGTTAGGCAGAGGTGAATCAACATCCACTTTTCTCCAGTTAACTTCGGTCCCATGTAATATGTGGCGAGCCAATTGCCATCTATCAGGCACACCGGC
The DNA here is from genome assembly GCA_963931975.1 of Cataclysta lemnata. NCBI lineage: Eukaryota > Metazoa > Arthropoda > Insecta > Lepidoptera > Crambidae > Cataclysta > Cataclysta lemnata. The sequence goes on from OZ008352.1 coordinate 1,709,228, forward strand.
CTCTCGTATTATGTAAGCCGATTTCAGTTGCTTTGGTCTACACGTCACTCTAAACCTTGCTATTATTCTCAGAGAGTGCCGTGTGGTGACGGCAGAGTAGAATACAATTGTCACCACCCCAAATCTCTCCCGTGGGTGTCGTACAAAGCGACTAAGGATAAGTGATGAGGAATGGGCAGCAGCGTTCCTCTTATACCACCTAGCAATGTACCGCGACTTTTGTGCCCGATAAACGGCAATCGGCTCGCCACTAATTACATGGGATCTAACATAATTGGCGACATGTGGGATATAGGAGGCCCCATGTAACATGTCCATCGGGCACACCGGGTAGTCAAAACGATAGAAACAAAGACGGCAAAAATGACTCAACACAGCAACGTATTCGTCCTAGTAACAGGGCTTTAAACGTCCGCTAATTACTTCAAATTTATGCCTTACACATTCTGAAATTACGCAAGCCGCGAGCCTAGCGAGCGACACGGAGTCATGTGGTTGCGATAATTTCCGCTCTTCTTCACTTGGGGATTCTATACGACAGTATACGTGCTATGACGTAGCTGGGCTATCATCTGGGGTCCAGATTCACAATCATGACCGATCTGACTTGGCCTATATACTATTTGTACTAAAAGAGACTTCTTGTATAACCATAGAGGGTTGTCAGCTGTACAACGTAATGGGGTTCCGGGACGGTCCATCAGCTTGGCGTCAATCACGTAGATTTTAGCTTGCTTCAAGCATTTTGATCGTCTACAACGCTTGCTTGAGGCTTGAGTCAAATCTTAACGAGCTTTTTTTACCCTTCTCGGAACCTTCAAGTCGAAACCTTCAGCAGTATTGGTTGGAATGGTGTCACTTCTTTTCCGTTCTTCCGACGTGGTCCTTTCGACGTGGTCCTTTCCATCACTTTTCTATAAATTTATTCATCACTAGCACCTTTCCGGTATGATGGATGATGATATGAATCAAAAGAAAGTGGCTGTTTGATGACGCCTGACCGATATTAATGGAAGAGAAAACACTACTACTAGGCCGACCCAGATAACCTGGGTAAAGGGCAAATGATGCTGATAATGATGACTTTTTTTATGGACCTAAGGTGTTGACTGTTGGTCGAGAGGCCTTTACAGTCCTTTTATTATAAATGTTATAAAAATTATTACAAACAAAATTGCGGTTAGAAAGAGTTCAAAAAACAGTCTTCCCCCATCAAGACCATAATTATTCGAAATTTTTCTAAGCACAATTTTCTTCTTGTAGGTATGACGCCATCATTATAGGTCTAATCGCAGCACGGCTGACGTCTGTCTTGGTCTACATACAATACTTGTAGTGGTAAACCAAGGCATAGTACAAACAGTGCCAAAATACTAGTTACTTCCTAACTCGCCGTCACTGAGCGTGTTAACCTTCAAACCACAAAAAATGGTCGCGTCACCGTCGTCAGTTCTAATGGCCGTGGCCTTGTTGGGTCGTTGCCTCGGTGCTAGGCTTGATCAAGTCATATCCTGAGAAGGCCGAACAACCCCTTCTCAGGATATGACTTGTTCAAGCCTATATTTTTATCTTTATTTTATTTATTTACCCTAAGGGCCTGTTTCACAATCGACGTGTAAGATCAGGATAGCTTACTGGGCAGTTCTTATTGCAAAGTTCAATAAATTTCATATTGCAACTGTCAAATGATCTGCCACGTAAGCTATCCAGAAGTTACCCGTCGATTGTTAAACAGGCCATAAGTCCCAAGCGCTGCGACTGGCTTCCCCCTCTGGCACAATATGGACCCGGCACCCGCACGATGAATCCATGGAATGCTAAGAGTTATCGTCTCGTCTTTATGCTATAAAGAAAAGCTCTGGGCCTTCATCTCACCTGATGGTAAGTGACGATGAGGGCCGAAGATTATATCGAACTTCACCTGGAACCCTCAACCAGGGAGGGACTATCTTTATCACAAATTGTCGGAACACAATAATGCTGTTAACATTATTATTATGCCGACAGATTTTGATAAGATGGTGGTAGATAGCTAGGTGGTTTTGAAAACAGTCCTACCACCAACCAAACCTGTTCTCCCCTGGGGATCGAGAACCCAGGACCTCGCGACTGATGAGTTTTTTTTTAAATATTTTTTCTAACAAATAAATAATGTTCAAATGTCTGTCCATATTATGAAATTTAGCCTACATAGCATTATCCTAGGAAGAATTTAGTAATGAAACTCACTCGTCTACTGTAGATAGAATCTATCTGATATAAAAGAGTCTCGTAAACGCTCTCAATTCGGCAAATATTTTTGACAGTCCATATTTCATTCCGAAACTTCGAAAACTATTATTACACATAGATCGTGGTCACGGAACAATTAACGATTGCTATAAAGCAATCGGAACGTGAGGCAAAACAAAAAAAATGTTAAGCACCTATTGTACCTACGCGAGTCGAAATCCTCTAAAGTGGTTTTTAATAAAAAGAGATCTCAAGATTCCTCTTCAGCAACTCCACATTTACCACTGCTTCCTTGATTTACAGCTCCGTATTACATCACCTTAACCAAGTACTAATAATGAGCAACGTAAACTATATAAATATTTACTTTCATGCGTACCTATACAGAGTAATAACATAGAAAATAATCTTGACTATAGAAATTATTAGTCTTACATTTCCTCTGATGAGAGATAGCAATATTAGTCCGAAGCCTCATATATTTCGCTATTATCATGGATAATATAATGTTAGGATTACAAGTAATACACCTAGTAAAGAAACGTTTTGGCCTTGGTGGGTCGTTGGCTTAGACCTATGGTTTGACGTCACACTGATCACACGTCAGATGGCGATAGGGTTGTCGAAACTAAACTTAACCAACTTTATAATACAAATAAATGAAATTTTGTGTTGAACACAAATAAGTATGAATGAAGTGGTCAAATAACAGGAACAGTGGGCCTACCGCCTAACTCGATTGCTGATGATAGCTCTATAGCAATGCACTGATTATCCGAGCGACCGCCTAAAATTGTATCAGCAATAAGCACAGAGTATAACAACAACTGCAAACGTGAACGAACGATATAGTTCTTTTGGTATAAGATGAGCTTTGCATTTGAGTGAGTGATCGCAAAAGTAGGGTTAGTGAATAAAATAATATAATTAAATATTTTAAAAGAAATTTTTTTTATTTTTATTAGAAAGCAAGTTATTAAGTAGTTACGAACGTATATAGGAACGGATATACACACAAATCGAACACTTAACCATCCTCCGGCTTCTCCGCCAGTCTGGTAAAACACTATTTATTTCCATAACTTATAAAAAAAACATTCTAACTCTTCTACATCGGTCATTGAATCTTCCCTATTTTCATCTTCACTCTCATCTCATGACACATCATCGCACAGATGATGTAGCGCTCCGTAAAACCATCAATAGCGGCGTCGCGACCATCAAATGCTTTTTCTTCTTTTACTGCATGGTCAAAATCATTGCCCATATATTTTCAATGGGATTAAAATTTTCACTAATATAATACCTAATTAAAACAGCGAAATATTATTAATATATGTAGCTGCTAGCGGTACAAAGGAAAGTGCGAGACAGAGTATTGACAGTTGACGGACGCACCGAGCAGTAGGCCTAGCACGGGACGTGAAAAAAATGACAGTGTTTTCTCTCAGGATTTAGTGGGAGTTAGAGCGAGAAGAAAAGATTTTCTTTCCCCTGAAAGAGATGTGTCCACGTCCCGTGCTACGGGGGGTGCAGTATTGACAGCTATCAATTTAGCTAGCAGTCATCTTGAATTTTTAGGCGGTACGGATTATCTGCCAAATTCATACAAAATCCAAAGCTATTGCTGATAGTGACAAGTTCAAAAGCTATAGTTGATAGTGACAGCATGACGTCATAAACTATAGCTTTTTCTTTAGCAAAAGAGTTAGGCGGTAGGCCCGCAGCTCCTCTAGTCAAGTGGTCAATCTATTCAAACGAATAAAATACAGATGTCTAACTTTGACATCTTCTCTGACATTTGACACGACGGTCGCCTTGTGTTTTCCCTGTAATACGTCAGTTTCATACATTTGTATTCAATTCTTTCGAATACTTGTCTGAGATGGGCTGAGCAAAATTAAATACTTTTTGGTAATTGTTACCTCTCTGCCTTTCCTACGATGTCACAGGATGTTTAACTAGGAATTAGTGTTCCTCGTGCACCATCTATAAATGGTCCTATTTCACTGACTTATAACATAATGTACCTATAACATGGGACCTTTGTTTTACCGAGTGGAATGCTTTTACACACCATACCAGCCGCTAGCTAGGCGACTGACGTGTGTGGTACTCGCCCGGCTTCGTACTAAACTCCGGTTTTATCCATCCTCCGAGTATACTGACCTATAACATGGGACCTAAACATAAGCTAACGAAATGTAGGTAATTCTTAACTACGCAACCACAGACTAACCAGTGACTTTTTAGTTAAACTAATCTTTTCGACCACGCGACAACCCTACAGTTTGGGCGCGTCTGCGAAATGCCAAACGAGCGTCGATAATTAGATGAGACGAGCCAAATTTATGGAATTCTGTGGACACCTCATTGACCATTCTGGACATGTATGTACCCAGTTCGATTTCTTTACGGTCAGTGTTCGTTTGTTCTTAAATCCCTTGACGCCATAATTAATGTGGAAATTGTGGAATACACACTTTTGGATAGGTACTCCTGTATTCAAAAGTGTGTATTCCACTCGCTGGAGCTCGGAGCTCGCTGGCGTGGCATAGCTTGGCTTGCGATTGCGTAGCAATGTCGCTAAGGCCGTCATTGGATGGGTGACCAAAAATTTATTATCTCGAGTTCCTCCGTACAGGCACGTTAAGCCGTTGGTCCTGGATGCATCTGCAGCCGTTAATACCCACCAACCCGCACTAGGCCAGCTTGTTGGGTTGTGTATGGTCCAATGTCCCTATATTCTTCCATCCATAAGGAAGGTCCGCGCCCCAGCAGTGGGGACATTAAAGGGCTGGTGATGATGACCTATTGCATTAATAAAGACAAACTGTCAAGACCACTTAAAAGCACATTACCTATCATCTAATCTAAGCAAGTAAGTAAGCATGTGACTCGATTGTGTTATGGATAAATAAACAAACAGATGCTGTCACTGTCACACACTATAGACAAAAAAGTGACAACAACAGATTTCAGCACTTCCTAACCAAAACACGTCCTAACCAAATTTTTGTAATAACACCGTACACTGTCATGGTCAATACCTATATTAAAGAAACAAAACAACCATGAGTAGAGTGCTAATATTTAAGATTATCATACAAACATTTGTCCTTATCTGCCCCAACCAGGATTCTAACCCAGGACTTCTTGGCCAGTAGCCAGCGATCTGACCGTTCGATCAAAATGCGGATCGGGTTTACATAAGCATTACTTAAATACCCAATTAGTTTTCAGCAAAATACTTTAGGAACCACATTTGTTAGCTAATCATAATGTTATTTGAGACAACAACCTATTTATAAAACTCTAAAATCAATCGTAGTTCAACCAAATTGGAAATGAGGTAAACGTTTAAAATTCGTACACCCACTAACAGAGCTGGTTCCTTATGTTATGGTGCTTATATATGCGTTATGGTGCTTCTACACGGTGCAAGTGGCTTGCGCATGTTGAAGCAGTTGCGCAGGTTATATGCATCGTGTAAACGGTTCCAGCGGGTTCTGCGATTCGACAGTAAACCTGCACAAGTAACAGGTGCAAGTAGCCTGCGCGCGCTCATCGCGCGGGTTATTTGCGCAGACATGCTAACAGCTGAAACGAAAAAGACCCATACATATAAAGCACTCGCGCGGGCAGCATGTAAGTAACCTGTTTAAAGTAGCCCGCGTCTTTCTTTTAAGCACTGATCAACTAACTTTTGCATGCTGCGCCTTTACTTGAACCTTACTTACACCGTGTAGAAGTACCATTATGTCAACGGTGGGACCGAGCTAAAATGGCGGAGGACATAATTGCTACGGACAATATGCGTAACGGTCGAGAGGCTATAAACGTAAATATTTACACCATCATCTGTTTACAAAACCCCATACGGGCCACGGCTTACAAGGTCAGCGTTACGGGCCAGCCATCACAATGGCAGGTCAGGCAGGCCAATTTCACTTTCGAACACACGAATGCCTACGATAATGTAACAGAATTGCTATGTTTCCGTCCGTGGCATTCGGATAGGTACCGTCGCTTTCGGGGATTGCGTTTTCGACAATTTCGAAGTTTCGTATCGCGTCGGGTTAAAGGTAAAACTCACCAAGTGACATTAAATAATTGGGGTTAACCACACTATTTGGGCATTAAAAATGTAGTTTTGTACAGATTCTCAAGAATATTCGGAAGCAGTAATATTAACTACTATGTCGGTTCTAAAGACTTAAAAGCGGTGAAGCATCGCAGAGACAATCAATGTATTTCGTAAAGTGCTAAAAATGCTTTCTTTCCCAAAACTTAACAAACCAGGAACTTTTTCACCAGTCAGCATGTCAATCAGCTCGACGTCACCAGCCGCCTAGTAACAGCGTTTGAAGTGGGACAAAGACAGCGGAAACGGTAATGATCATGAATTTCCACGCCGATTTGTAGGAACGAAAGTGAGTGGTGTTTTGATTCATTTATCCAAATAATGTGGACGGCTGAATATTTTTTTGCCTAGACTAGCGCTTTGGTTTTAACGGCCGCCTTTGAATTCGTAACACTTGGGAAGCAGACGACTTCATGATTTGTTTCCTTGATATTGCCATTCAATTTAAATATATACGAGGGGCCTTGATGAGACGCACATTTTATGTGAGTTTTTTGGCGATACACGCATAAGCTATTGAAAATATTTAACTGGTTGATAAAGGATTTTTTTTGAAAATATATAAATATATTTCTTGAAGGTCATATTAGGTAACTATAGAATGACGGGTATGGTTTCAATACTTGACTTTTACGACAAACATCAAAATTATTCACTTTTTAATATCTTGTTGTTTAATTATTTATAAAGTAATTCTAGACCAAAGTGTACAAAGGCCCTGAAAACAACTATTATTTACAAAGACAGTTAATAACAAGGTATACTTAAATGTTGTATTTTAATTTACAGCATTACTCAAAACTGTACAAAAAAAGAAATACACTTGTCACATAGGCAAGTTGAAACCAAACAATAGTTACAAGGAAAATCAATCAAACTGCTTATACGACGAATAATGTATTTTAGTTACTATTCCGCGGGCTCGAGGAAAAACTAGCATTTTATTCACTAAGTTTGGCCGTACCTAAACTGAGGTATTGTTATTGTAGCGTGGGCCTCAATACACTTCCCTGTAGAACGCCACATCTATGAATACAAACACAAAGCTCCGAACAATGTTGAGAGCTTGTGAACGGGATGAATTCAGAGAGAGTAACAGAAATAATAATCATACAGGAATGAATAGAGGAGTGAATGGAAGAGACAAGAAACGTAAGTCTATAAAAAAGAACAGCCACAGGACCTTCTTGTCTTCCATGCTGGCCTGCGAGCAAAAAAATAACGTGAAATGAGCCAGTCCCTCATCCCATGGGTGTGTCTTAAAAGTCGACTTCCCTTAGTCGACTTTTAAGCCCGGCCCTATTGCCCGGAGTAGGCCCGGTTGTAGAGCAAACCACTAACAACATCAAAGAGGGTTGCTTAGTCTCAGGTAGGCGGCCGGCTGCAAAACCCAAGCCAAAACCTTCAGCACTATAGATTGGACTGTGTTGTCATCCCAATCACTGATACCGTTCATCGATCTCTCGACATGGTGGTCCTTTTTGTCTCTTTTCTATGCATTCATTCATCACTAGCACCTTTGCGGAGTGATGGACCATATGAATCAAAAGATAGTAGATGGCTTGATGACGTCTGTCCGATATAAATTTGGAAGAGGAAACATACTGCGCCGACCCCAGATAAACTGGAAGCACGGCAGAGAGAAGAAGCATGGGAACCTCTTGATTTGATTCGACGTTGCAATGCAATACGCCTGTTACAACTACTAAAAACAATGGAACAAGCATCATAATGACATCCAAAACCGATGCACGGTCAAGGTCGAACAGTATCCGTCATATCGTAACTCGTAAGCGATACAATGTCGTTATAAGCGTCCAATACGTTAATTTATTCGTCAGAGGTGCTGGCGACCGCTTCGAAAAACTCCAGAATGTACGGTCGTTGTCAGAAAATGTTTACCAATTTAGAAATAAGATTTTATAACACACTTTTTTAAAGTCAAAAATGCCTTATCAAGTATCTTAACAAAGAGAATTATTCAGAGGTTTTTGGTGATGAAACACAATTCTTTATTTGTTGAAATGACATTTTATCAAAAAATTTTGCTAGAAATTCATTTGGACATGAGCAAAATTTCACGAAAGAAGGTTTTCTAATATCAAACCTTGATAGCAGTTAGCCCATCTCGAAGAGCGATTGATCGTCAGACTATTAGAAAAAATATAATCTATTATCAATAAAATTATTATAAATCGGACATTTAGAACTTGTGACCTAAATGTGTGCATGCAATTGTGATCCTTAAGGTGGTAAACATTTTCTTTCCATGACTGTACAAAGATCAATGCCTCTAAAATCAGACGCAATATTTAGCAGTCTAATCTAGTAGATTGGGCGGCCTCGCTGGGTCAGTGGCACATGATGTCACAGTGGAGCGCGGTAATACTCCGCCCGGTTACCAGCCGCGGTGTGCTGACACACACAAACGCAATTATACGGGCGCACACAGCGGCGCGGCGAGGAGCTCGCTAGCGCAGTGGCATAGCGCGCTTGGCCTGCGATTGCGTAAACTAAGTAATGTTCGCTAAGGTCGGTCGTTGGATGGGTGACCAAAAATTTATTATCTCGATTGGGTTGGTGGCACATGATGTCACATTGGAGCGCGGCAAATACTCCGCCCGGTTACCGGCCGCCGTGTGCTGAACTGCTTACACACACAAGCGCAATTAGGCTCACAACGGCGAGGAGCTCGATAGAGCAGTGGCTCGGCGCGCGATCGCGTAAACCAAGCAATGTTCGCTAAGCCCGGTCGTTGGATGGGTGACTTAACAGTAGAGCGCGGCAAATACTCTGACATATTGAAAGTGCTGACACACACAAGCGCAATTAGGCGCGCGCACACAATTACGAGGATAGCGCTCGATAGCGCAGTGGCTTAGCGCGCGATCGCGCAAACTAAGCAATGTTCGTTAAGGCTGGTCATTGGATGGGTGACCAAACAGTGGAGCGTGGTAATACTTCGCCCGGTTACCGGCCGCCGTGTGATGAACTGCTTACACACACAAGGGTAATTAGGCGCGCGCACACAATTGCGAGGATAGCGCTCGATAGCGCAGTGGCTTGGCGCGCGATCGCGCAAACTAAGCAATATTCGCTAAGGCCGCTCGTTGGATGGGTGACCAAAAAATTTACTATTTCGAGTTCCGCTATGCTTCGAAATTGTTCAGTCATTAATACCCACCAACCCGCACAGCGCCAGCACAGAGGGTTATGGCCCATTCTCCAAATATTCTTCCATCTATAGGAAAGGCCTGTGCCACAGCAGTAGGGACATTAAAATAAAAAGGCTGGTGATGATGATGACACAACATCGCCGAGTGGTATTTTTATTTACACATACACACTAAATAAATCACGCCTATATCTCCGAAGGGATACGGTTAAAGACAGCAAAAAATAATGGGCAGCAGGGTTCCTCTTTTGCCACCTAGCAATATGTACCTAATCTACTGCGATTTCCGGGTTCGCCACCTATAACATGGGACCTAAGATTATTAGCGAAACGTGGGTGTTCGTTCACCCCTTCGGGGATAAATAGGCGTGATTTATGTATGTATGCAATGTGTAATAAGATAGCAATCACTGTACAAATGGTTACAAAGAAGTGGCTGTAGTATATAAGGTTCTTAATATTCATGTAATTTAGATAACATTTAACGAAACCATAGAACAAGCTTTTAGAGGTCATGTCTCGGCGTTAATACTCATGTTAATACGGGCGACTTCGTAATTTATTTAAATTGAAATGGGGAAGGTCAGTTTTTAGACGAGAACGAAATATGTAGGTACCACAGCGAACACCTCTTTTGTACCTGTAATGATAAAATGCTAAAATTATTGTCTATAATAATTATCAAGTGGGGTAAATTTAGATTTAGCCGCGTGGTGACGGCAGAGTAGAATACAATTGTCACCACCCCAAACCTCTCCCGTAGGTGTCGTACAAGGCGACTAAGGATGAATCAGTGATGAGGAATGGGCAGCAGCGTTCCTCTTATACCACCTAGCAATGTACTGCGACTTTTGTGCCCGATAAATGGCAATAGGCTCGCCACCTACATGGGACCTAACGTAATTGGCGATACGTGGGTGCTAGTTCACCTCTGCCTATAGGCGTGATTTATGTATGTATGTATGTATGTATGTAAATAAAATATTTAAGTAAAGAAGCTTGAAATCTAAGGCAAAGAAAAATTGTCTATGATATTTGAAGACTTTTTACAAAAGGACATAAATGTCCTTGGACTTTAACCTTGCTTACTTTTTTAATAATTACTTTTTTGCGCTAAACTTAGAACATATAATGATTCGGATTATTATGATAGGGCATGTAGAAAAGCCTCATAAATCACCATAGCAATTCCATGTTAGGTTAGAGCGTTCTAATTAATTCGTGCCTCATTTTTGGTCAGGTAATTATGCTAATGTGAGTTTTATATTAAAGTGTCCGCCAATTAATACTGGACTATCAATAGTTAATTACACCTATTGTCCAACTAACTCACTATCAATTATTATAATTTCGATGTGTACGTAGAATAATTAATGAGGCGAAACTCTATTGATACATTACCAAAAAGTTTAAGCGTTTAAAAGATGCAGTAGGTTCGTAATATCAAAAGCATGAGTGTTTTCAGAATAATGGCTAAACATTAAAAACCAGCTTAAATTAAAACTGATTTATTTGGAAAAATAAAGTGACTTTTAGCACGGGAATACTTTATAGTAATTACCGTTCTATTAGCTAACAGTCTTTTCTTTGACGAAAGTGGTATGACAGAAGACCAACACAAACACCATGTACAAAAACCAAAAAGTGTGCGGTTTGCCTCAGCCATAATTAAATAGGCACCGCATAAACTAAAAATTTGTGAACAAAGGCACATAAATAAAGCAATTTAAATGATAACACATTAAACAAGTTTGATGTAATCAAAGGGCCACTGGCAATTTAAGGGTAATAAAAACAACGTAGTTGATGTAAATTCGGTACTTGAAAAAAACCAACCTTGCACAGACAATCTTGTATTATTGTCTCTTCTCACACAATATGGCGGCATCGTGAGTCTAGTTTTTGTACATTCATGGAATATCTACTTGGATGTTTTAATTTAGTGACAATTATGAGATGAGAAAAATGATTTGAAAGAAGACGTAATGACAAGAATTGAGAAAGAGATGCCCGCATGGTTTGATCACGTAAAAAGGATGAGTGAAAGGATAGTGCCAAAAAGGATTTATATGGGGGAAGTGAGTGGAGAAAACGGCAGGAGAAGGTATCGACGGATCTTTCATAAACAAATTGAAAGTATGTTAAAAATTGGCCAGGTCAAAAGTACATGCATGAGAACAATATTGAGATTATATGAAGCGAAAGAAGTAACTTAGGGATCGTAGGAAGTGCAAAGAAGTGATCTCTGCCTACTCCTCTTGGAGAATCTACGTCAATAATAAGAATTTCCAATTTACAACTCAAACACCTTGCGAATTTGCGTTTTCAAGTAACTAAATGTAGAAAACCAATGTTTCTGAAAATAGTTGCGCCCACTGTTGGTCCAAAAGAATTATGATTTAGACAAGGAAATATAAATGGTAATCTACTTATTGAGTTTGCTAATTTGTCTCATTATAATGTAACTTTATTAATTTATAATGTTAATCGTTTCGATTCAATGGCATATTTTAACACAAAGGCATTAATGTATTAATTATTTGGTATAAATTTTCAACTATTTGCCCAAGACGAAGGCCTCCCGTTTCAAGGTGAGTACTTCATAAAGGTCTTCGATGACGTAACTGATTTGCGATTATCGAACGCCAATTGTTAAAATAAACCACATTTATGGCAAAACATTAGTAACTAACCAAGAGTCTGAATTGTAATATATTACAGAAAATGGTTAAGCATGAATCTTGCAATATAATATTTGGTGACGGCAAAGCAGAATACAATTATCATCTAAGCCGTGGATGTCGCACAAGGGTTAAGACAGCAACGAGTAATGGGCAGCAGCTTTCCTTGTTCCTTTTAAGGAACCCAGCATAAATGGCAATAGCCTCGCCACTTAATACAAGGGACCTAAGCTAATTGGCGAAACGTGGGTGTTTAGTTGACCTCTGCCTATCCTTCGAGGATAAAGGCGTGGTTTATTTATGTAATATATTAGGACTGATAGTATTTGAGGACTGATTTAAACTAATAGATAGCAAAGCCGAAAGCTACTATGACAGTACGAGAATAGTACTTAATGATTCATCTTGTGTTGCCAGTTCTATGACACTTGGCATTCACTGTAATACGTTGACCTGGTCAAACGGATGACTTCCAAGCAAACTGTTCTTTGCTGGCAAACGTGGTTTCTAACTATGTATAATTATAATTCTTCTTCATTAACAACTATGAGCTCATTTCGCTTATTCTCCGAAATGAGTTTTCCATTCCATTCAGTAAACGCGTTGGTTAAGTGAGATTTGTTTTTTAAATTGGTGTGAATAAGGTACACTTCACTCTTCCTAATTATTAAATCTGAAGACATAATAATAAAATATTTATCAACAACATAACTTCAGTAATGCATGACGTTGTCTGTAGAGAAAAGATTTGAAACACTTTTGTTAAGGGTAGATTTTACAATTTATCGTAGTTTTACTAAATAAGTATTGGAGACTAGTTTAGTTAAACATTTAAAAAATCGTCTATGAAAAAGTAAACGATAAACAAAAAAGGTAATTTCTCAAATTTACTAATTATGTATGTAATTAAATGTTATCGATCAGGCTTTTGGATTTTTCAAGCTTCCCAGAAGCTTCCAAGAGTCGATCTAAAAATATGAAACCCCAACAGAGAGGTGTAAATAAATGGGTTCCAAAATACGTAGGCGACGCTTTTGAAATAGATCTATGGGCGTTACACGGCGTCGGACACGGTGTGAACAAACCGTCCTGACTCCCGGCCGGACACGACACGTGACGGGATGATTAGCAGTCAGTCACACAGCCACTTGGCACCTTTCTCTCGTTCGAGTCTAACCTGACTCGTTTCTAGATTTTCAACGTGGGGCAAAGATCTTATATTAGATAGCGTGCACTAAACGGTGACCTATTGGTTGAAGCCCAATATGTACTAGCTGAACAGTAAAGGCCGGTTTTTTATCTATAGCTAACTCAACCAATTGTTACTAATTGTTAAATATCAGACTATTGGTAACCAAGATTTTGGTGGTTAGAAGTAGTAGTAGTTAGTTCTTTTTCTAACCACCAAAATCTTTGTACTAATTTTTCTAACATTTATATAATGTTAAAATTAAAATCGAATAGTTTTTAAAGCAAACCCAAGCTTAACCGTTTTGCTTTAGGATGTTTGAAATTTATTTTTACATTGCGAGGGTACCCGTTGGCTTACAACGTGAAGTGTAAAGGTTAGAAGAATTTCGGCAAGTTAATTAGTGTCTTGGGTGGCCGAGCGGTCAGGCACCTGCCCGGATAGCAGCGGACGCGGGTTCGATTCCCGCCTCAAGATCATAATTTTTCGAAATTCTTTTTCTAACCACCAAAATCTTTGTACAAATTTTTCTAACATTTATATAATGTTAAAATGAAAATCGAATAGTTTTTAAAGCAAACCCAAGCTTAACCGAATGCACGGTATTTGAAAAAATATCTGCTTTGGAATAATAATAATAAATAAATAAATATTTTTTACACTCACACCTATCATCTAGCCCAAAGTAAGTAGCCTAAGCACTTGTGTTATGGATACTAGATGACGGACATATTTTTAATATAATTATGTATATAAATGTTGAAAATATACTACATAAACATATACACAACCATGACTCGGAAACAAACATTTGTGGTCATCACAAAGTTTGCCCCGACCAGGATTCGAACCCGGGACCTCTTGGCCAATACCCAGCAATCTGAGCATTCGACCAAGGCGGCCGTCAATGTTTGAAATTTATTTCTACATCGCGAGGGTACCCGTTGGCTTACAACGTGAAGTGTAAAGGTTAGAAGAATTTCGGCAAGTTAATTAGTGTCTTGGGTGGCCGAGCGGTCAGGCACCTGCCCGGATGGCAGCGGACGCGGGTTCGATTCCCGCCTCAAGATCATAATTTTTCGAAATTCTTTTTCTAACCACCAAAATCTTTGTACTAATTTTTCTAACATTTATATAATGTTAAAATTAAAATCGAATATTGGTAACCATTTTTAACATTTGATTGAGTAATAGCATCAAAAAGCCGGCCTAAAGCTGACCGGGTTAGGCAGCATGCCCGCATTAGCTCATCTTCCCCTAAGGGTCTTACAGATTCAAAGAAAATTGTGGTTAAAAAAAATTAGAAAAATTTATGGACTTGATTCGGGAATCGAACCCGCGTCCTCTGCAATCCGGACAGATCCCTATACCACTCGGCCAAGCAAGACGTTTCACTTGTCAAGAACAATTTTCTTTAATTTTTGTAATATTTACATAATGTAAATATTACAAAAATTAAATAATAAGTTAAGTTATTCACGAAACTTAAAAGGAATCCATGAACTCTAAAAGAGAAACGAATTTAATACTTCTTTTAATTGAATTTAGGTACTCTTTACATTTACCAGTTGTACCATTATTTGTACACCTGTTTGTGAACGTTTTAATGTTTACATAATTGGTAATTTATTGTACCTACAGCAAGTAAGCGGATATACCTACTGCTTAAAACGGTCACTCTTCTCTTGCATATAAATCATTTTCCATGTCTTGCAGTATGACTCTAGATCGTCTGTCCACCTCTTTCTAAGTCGACCTCGACGTTTTTGACCATCCTGATGTGTCCACTCTGTGGACCTTCTCCTATGTATTTTTTTTTACAAGTACACTTTGTCAAATCCATTGACTGCCAGAACGCCCAATGATTCATTTTATATGAGACGGGATCAGTCAGTTAAGCGAGCATTGGGCGTAATGGAATGATGTCATCTGCCATAGAAATGTGTCACAGGATTGGCATTTAAGTCTGCTACATAATTCATGACGCTTTCTTCCTATGCAAATATTTCGAGGCGATATACATCTGATTTTAACTGCGCATTTCTCAGGAGAAAACTACAATCGAACGGAAGAGCGATGCGTTCGTTCGATGAGCGCTTTAAATACAGTCATCATCATCATCACCGACAAGCTAAATATTACGATAAGCTTAATCAGTTTTTACTGTACTGCGATGTAGTTATCTATCTTGCAAAACACCTAATTTGCACACTATACTTAAATAAAGTGCTAATTTGGGCAGAAGCGATTATTTGAGCGACTAAATTACTCGCTACTAGACTAAAGTAGACTAGCATAGTGCAAACTACGCTAGGACACCTTTAGTAAGAGAAAATTTTGCATACATTTCCGACATAGCAATTCGCGGGAAACGACCTCTATCTAGGCGTCTACAGCTCATACTCGCCAGTTATTGCGCTGCGCACCTGTCTAGAAGTTCGACTAGTCCATAAAAGTTTACAAACAATGAAAAAAAAGTGCAAGGAACACAACGCCGCCGGCTTTTATTATTCTTGTACGGAATCCTCGACGAAACCGTCTGCTTCAGCAGTCGCCATTTACCTACGTCAGAAGCAAAAAAAACAGGTTAGCTAGACGTTCATTGAGCGCTGAGTGTTCGCTGCCAATTTTGAACGTAAAAAGCGAACAATTTAAAAAACGCTCTCCGAGTTGTGTCGGTCGGTACAGTTACAGGAAAATCATGCGCGCCGTGCTTTTCGAAAAAAGCAATACACCGGCGTTGATATTGCTCGCGAATTGTTGGCAAACTGTTTATTGCAAAACTGCCGACGTTAAAGACTTTCTTGTATGATGGCTATGTCACAAGAAGCTTAATATGTAAGTAGAAAAACTGCTGAAAGAATGTAACATCTTTTTACAAACAGAATTATTGTCTCCGGGGTAACCATGTGTCAGTCATATTTTGTTCTACACGTCCGTGGTTCCGAGTGTCACTCTTGGAGTTTCTATTATAGCACTTGTTCTACCTGTGGCAAAAGGTCTCTAATTAAATTGTAAATAGACTACAAACACGAGCTTCTTCTTCTCCCTGATGCCCTGTTCCCAGTCTATCGGGCTGGAGTCGATGCAGTATTTTTCCTCTTCCATTAACATCGGTCAGACTTCATCAAGCCATCCACTCCCTTTTGATTCATATCATCCATCACACCGCAAAGGTGCTGAACGAATAAATAGAAAACAGACAAAAAGGACCATGTCCAGAAACCGACATACGGCGAGAGTGATTGGAATGAAAACATTCCAATTGGGTTTTACATCTGGCCGCCTGCCTGACACCAACTCTATTTGGGTATGCTGTTGGTGGTTTGTCCTCCACTATTCTGGTGTCCAAGGTGCTCATTGGTCTACACCGGACAAACACCGAACTTGTAGTATTGACAAATGTTACGACATAAACCAAAATATCTAACAATGAAAGGTAAAGTAAGTATACAAAAACATGGCGCAACATGAAAATAAAAGCATTTAACAAAATTATTTCGTACACACAAGCATTACATTGTTAAGTGCGAAACACTTGTTTGGTCATATACTAACTCAAACTGGAAAATAGTACCCGAATGGAATGGCCGACCGTCTGGCATATCAACGTCCAAAAAAAATATGTAAACACGGATACAGATTCAATAAAATCTATTGACTTTGCTAACCATCGGCATAGACGATGATTTGTGTACGTGTCTTCGTCTGTTTGTCTATGCCTACATCATCTTTCATTCATACTCGCTTAATTATTACCTACAGCGAAATTTTTATTTGCGTTTGACTATTATTTCATTGAGTTACATCATCACCAGCCCTATAATATTCCCATTTCTGGGGCACAGACCTTTCCTGTGCGTGGATGATTGTAGGGAGAATGCGCCATAAACTTTAGAATTTACTTCTATTGGAACAGATGTTTGATTGAATGCGGAACCTACAATTCTTCTTCTTGAGAATGAATAATCGCCAGCCAAGAACTATGCTTCCGGTGCATTTCCTGTCACTGTACCAATGTAAAAACTGGGGCCAACAGACCTAATAAATATTTTTTTTATACAATACATCTTTGTGTATATGTAATAAGAAATTAGGTCTTCTTCCAGTTCATGGCCGCCGAAGATTTATAAACAACGAAAGCTTGATATTTTACACCTGTTACAGCTTACATACCTAAAAGAAGAACCTTTCACAGAGCACTGTGCTTTATGGTAATTCGTTTACAGTCGGTTTTAGAACAAAGGCCTCGCTAAGCACGTGACTGCAGAAGTGTTTTATTAAAATCTTAAACAATGTGAATCAGCTGAATGGGTGTGTCCGTATCTCGCTCGAGATTAATGAATGTAAGTATTTTTTTAATGAGAATACGCGTCTCAATTTAATTGGTAGATTGTCTCAGGCCTGCTTTTGGCATTATCTTGGCTATTCTTAGTTAAAGCTCCTCTTCCATTGACTTCGGGAAAACTTTTAATTTTTGAATTAACATAAAGCACGGTAGAAGAGTACAGTGTGCTCACATAGTATTAAGAATACAGCCGACAATTTTTTTTCTGCGTCATTAAGAAAGAGACAGGTGACAATAATAATTCTGATCTCGCGTGCGTGTGACGTTTTGCGAGCTTGGATCTTTCTGCCGCACTCAGAGACGTCAATTAACTTTAATGAGTATTTAATGTCAAAAAATGACAATTAAAAACTAGACCATAGACCCGGCAAGAATAGTGACTAGTTTTGAATTGTAATTTTTTGACGTAATGTATTCATTAACGTTATTTGACGTCTCTGACTGCCGCACTCAGGGACGTCAAATAACGTTAATGAGAACTTAACGTCAAAAAATGACAATTCAAAACTAGTCGCTTTTCTTGCCGGGTCTATGGTCTAGATTTGAATGAAAATCTTTGACATTAAATACTCATTAAAGTTAATTGACGTCTTGAGTGCGGCAGTAAATCTTGACAGTGAAATGACAACTTTATTCGTAGCCGATGATGTCATTGTTATTTCTTCTTTATTTCTGCATTATGATAGATCTTATTGATTTAGAACCAACTTATGACCAATTAATTCTCTGAATTAGTGAGATAAGTCACAAAAAGTCATTGAACCACTACGTGACTATTTATAAAATAGATCTAATCAATTTGTTCAAAAAAAAAAATACAAAGCGCTATTTTATTAATTCACTCAATAAACTTAACTAGTACTTACAAAAAAATAACATTGGCGCAATTTTTTTTTAAATTCTACCCTCAATGAATTTGCGCTATTTGTGCTCATCATCATTATCAACCCATGCTTGTCCACTGCTGGACATAGGTCGCTCCTAATGCACGCCACTGCTCCCGATTTTCGGCCACTCTCATCCAGCTCACTCCAGCCAGCCTACGAATGTCATCATCCCATCTTGTTGCAGGGCGTCCTACATTAAGTTTACATATTTTTATTCTATATGCTAGACAGCTTTTGGCCTTCATCTCACTTGATGGTAGGTGAGTGACGATGAAGCGAGCTTCACCTGTAACCCTCAGCCACCAGAGATGTTTATACATATTAATTATGCCGTGTGGTGACGGCAGAGTAGAATACAATTGTCACCACCCCAAATCTCTCCCGTGGGTGTCGTACAAGGCGACTAAGGATAAAACAGTGATGAGGAATGGGCAGCAGCGTTCCTCTTATACCTACCACCTAGCAATGTACTGCGACTTTTGAGCCCGATAAATGGCAATAGGCTCGCTAACTATTACATGGGACCTAACTAATTGGCGAAACGTGGGTGCTAATTCACCTCTGCCTACCCTTTCGGGGATATAGGCGTGATTTATGTATGTATGTAATTATGTAAAAACTATTCATTTTTATGCAATTCTTAGATTGTTTACGCACTACGTCCGATCCGAATCCGTGAAAATACGGACGGTTGTAGCCGTTGAACTATTTCTATTGTAACTTACGCACTACATCCGATCTATGTCCGAGATTTCTAGACCAATATTTTTTTTACGGATTCGGATCGGACGTAGTGCGTAGCCGCTCATACATATCCACAAAAGGAAGGCGTGTATTTTGACAACTATTTCAGTGGGCACAGATAATAAGGCGCTCGGGTCTTCGTCGTCTGGCCAAGGTGCTTCGTGTCACAAGGGTCCTAGCCACGTAACACCACTGGCCAGCTCCGGAGGCTCCGGCGGGTGGCGAAGCCGTAGCCTTGAACGATACAACGAACTCGACGCGGAATGCAAACACTGCCTGCCGGCCGCCGAATTTGCGAAGTACACGCCAAGAGCGCAGATAACGCACCTGAAAACGTAGCGTCAACACGCAAAAGAGAATAATGCTTTATCATAATAAAAATGACTTTTTTTTAAAAGTCATTTTGAAGGTGTTGCGGGCCTCCTTGCGCAACCCATAGTTGTAAGTTCTTTTCGGTTTGTGAATACATCAAAATTGATAAGTGCTAACGTCAATGACTTGTCTACGATTCAGGGCTTCACGGGTGTTTTAGTGCTACCAAGTTTGATTTGTATTTTTTATCCATTTTCTATATTATATTATTCTATTTGATAAATACAGTCCGCTTCTCATTTTGCACCTTTCGTTCGCTTCAGAAGGATTCTGCATTTCAGACAGACTAACTGACAGATCTCCAGTTGAAAGTACGCATACTGAAGTTTAGTTGCCTGGCATTTATTGTTTTATTACGATAAATAACAGAAGTTGCTGGGCAGCACAGCTGTAGTAGGTATGTCTATCTTCAGTTGAAGATAGAATATTGGAACCCGTCGTAAAATAAATACTGAACAAATGTATTATTTTGTTTATTTTACTAACACGAACCATATTTTAAAACACCACTGAAACACGATTGGTACGTTACATACATACATACATATGTCACGTCTTTCTCCCACAGGGGTGGGCAGAGATCACTTCTTTCCACTTGCTACGATCCTTACATACTTCTTTCGCTTCATCGAATCTCATCAATCTCTTCATGCATGCTCGTCGGTTCCGGGTACTCTTGACCTGGCCCTTTTTATATTGGTACGTTAACATTAGCATAATCAGGATAGGCGGTACAAAAAGTCAATAGCCTAACTGACTTTGCTGATCTGCAAGACGATGATCCGTAGATCCCGTGGAAGAAGGCAAAGCGATAGCTCCCTAGTTTCTAAATGCATTTATGACAGAAACTTTTCAAACGGTGGTGGTAGGATAGGACGAGTGCTATAAAAGAAAACAGTCTCTGCAAAAATGACAAATACTTATAAGATTAATATTAAACAAGATGTTCCCATTCCGTTTCGAATTTTATAGCAATATTCCAATAGGAAATGTGCCATATTTAAGCAATTCACTTCAGTAAGTAACTTCGTCCTGCCCTGTTTCAAGTTAATCAGGGGGTCAGCGCAGTATGTTTCATTCACATAGGTCAGACGTCATCAAGCATGGGTGGCTTTATGATGTCTGACCTCCCTTTTGATTCATATTATCCATCATACCAGTTAGTGACTAACCTTATATTTCCATAGTGATAAAAAAATTTAACTAATGAAAAATGCACGCGGCGCCTAAGAATGCCATTGAAACTTATGACATATTTATGCTAATGAGCAATAATGAAAAGTAGGCATTTTTTAGTTGCCTGTTCAATGTGTGTGAGTAGAGACAGCGTAATGTTTAAATATGACGTTTACAAATACGAACAACAAATTATCAAACTACATAGAAAACAAAACGAGATTTCTACCTTTCGATAATGTTTTCAAGAATAACATGTGTCTGGTGACCCCACGCACGTAGACAGTAGACACATAGTGGGATGACGGGTTCGATCCTGGTAGGATATTTGTTATGAACACTGACATTTGCTCTCAATCATTGTTCTTTTTATATCTTAGCGTAGTAGGTATATTACAAATATTTCTACACGATTCTCCATCTCTCCCGCGGATGTCGTACAAGGCGACTAACTGCCGCACTCAGAGACGTCAATTAACTTTAATGAGTATTTAATGTCAAAAAATGTCATAAAAATCTAGACCATAGTCCCGGCAAGAATAGCAACTAGTTTAAGACGAAGAGTAATAAATAATAATAATAAATAAATATTTTTACACTCACACCTATCATCTAGCCCAAAGTAAGTAGCCTAAGCACTTGTGTTATGGATACTAGATGACGGACATATTTTTAATATAATTATGTATATAAATGTTGGAAATATACTACATAAATATATACACAACCATGACTCCGGAACAAACATTTGTGGTCATCACAAAGTTTGCCCCAATTAGGATTCGAACCCTCTTGGCCAATACCCAGCGATCTGAGCATTCTACCAAGGCGGCCGTCAATAAATAGTAATGGGCAGCAGGGTTCCTCCTATGACGATGTATAACGAATTTCTATTCGTTCGAATAAATAGAAATGTACGAAACATATAAATGTACAAAATTGACGCATTACACAGAAAAAAAACATGGCAACCGTCGTGTCCGATGTAAGAGAAGTTGTCAAAAGTTGACATTTACATTCAGTTCACGAAAAGTTCGTGCTAGGGTACTGACTGAGACGCGAGATTTATCTGCTGTCCCGCATATACTACGGCGGCACCGACCCAAGCGAAGGTTGCTCGCCGTCCCACGCCGGTTATATAAGACACAGACAAACTCGGACGGCCGCTGCCGGCCGGCGAAATTCTTACCAGTTTGTGTACCAACACAACCACATTGGTCGAATCAAAGCAACGCTATTCGACGGAGGTTGATTGCAATCGATGATGCTCTTGTACGATTTGAAGGTGCAAATAGAACATGTAACAGAAATAATTACAAAATATACATCCTGAATACTGAATACCCATGCTAATAGTCATATAAATACTATGGTGTTATTAAAAAATCGAAATTAGATTTTTTTCTCCCATACAAATTGTACGGTCAATAACATAAAATGTATGGAAAATTCTAAAATTATTATACAATTCTGAGAATTGTAAATAATTTTAGAATTCTGAGAATTGTATAATCTATTATTGTTTGTATGTTATATCAAATATTCACAATTTGAATGTTTGATATAACACCATAGTTTTTAAAATAAAATAATGCACATCCTGAATATTAAAAATATAATGCTAAAAATAGTCATAGTCATATAATTTATTGCCATATGTTGGTATAACAGATGTTACATAAGAGAATAAACATGACCCTGTAAGGGTATCGCAATACGAACAAATTAATAATATATTTACAATTAGGTTTTTGAGGTAACAGTAATATATAATAAATTTCCCACATAATGTAATAGGTATCTAATAAACTAATAAATAAACTTTAAACATCAAAAAATCTTTTAGTAAATAAAAACATTTTTCTATTAAATATTCCTTCAGCTTAATTTTGTAATATCTTTTTGTAGGTCTTGGATAGTCATATTAATTCTATGGTGTTATTAAAAAATAGAAATTGTAATTGTTTTTCTTGACCCCTACAATTTGTTCGGTCAATAAAGTTAAATATATAGAAAGTTCTATAATTAAATTCACAATTTTGAATGTTTGATACCACCATAGTTTTATACTTATGGCAAAGTTAGTAGCATGTGTATAAATACCTGTTTACTTTTTCTGTCGTCTGCACTTAACGATCATAAAAGGGGCTCCGACTAAATGGTAAAGTTGACAGCAGATCAGACGGAAATAAAGAATAATATCTTATAATTTTTTAAGAACTTATGTTGATAGCTGAGATCATCTACTGCCTTTAAAGCATCATCCATTTATTGGGGAAAATTTTTGATTTATTAAAAAATAATTAAATGGGCCTCGAGCCTTGTAATCGAGCACCTGAGAGGGTTTCTCTACAGCAGGCATCTACGCTGTTGGCCGAGAGGCCTTTACAGCATTTAGCGGGTTTTTGGTTAAGGCCTCGAATATTCCTCGAGCCTTGAAATTGAGCACTCTCTGAGAGGACTTCCCTATGGCAGGCATCTCCCGAGAGGGTTTGCTGCCGTAGAGATCGCAGAGAGCATTGCAGGGCGCTAAGAATAACGAAAATACGAAAGAATTAGACATTTAACAAATAACTAGACTAGGGCATAAGCGCTCATTTAAGAGGGAAGTAACTCAAAAAATACTCAGAAACATGGTGTGTTCTAAATTCATGACAATAGGACTGGCTGTTGCAGGGATGCAATTTTGAGTTGTATATCTTTTTGATTTTATAAGCGATATCCACCCACGTTGTTTAGTACCTAGTCTTCTTCTTCCTATCCTGCTACCAAATTATTTGGTATTGGTGGTTTGTGATCTTTGTCACACAGGACTAAGGCTCGAGTTCACCAACACGCAAAACAAGCGATTAAAAGATAACTGTAAGTATTTGACAGTTCTTCCATACGATAAAATGTCAAAAACAGATGGATAAATAATGATCGCCTGTAAATAATTATGTGTTAGTGATGAACTCGGGCCTAAGATTAGCTAGGTTAATATGATCAGCCTCCAGCTTGAAACAAACCCTCCTAGAGACACAATTACTACTACATATACCAAACCTTATTACTAAACCTTAAAAATAATGAATTAATACTCTTTTTTTATTTGCACAATATCTATATAATTAATTAAAAAATAAAACAATCTAATGGATTTAACTTGCATATACATACATATAGGTATTTTAGGTGTAAGCATTTTTATTTTATTCCGATGTTTCAATACCTTTACAGTGGCTATGGTCATGGGGAGACTGTCTCCCGTTAAGAAGATTTAAAAATAACAATTAAATATAAATTAAATTAACTGATGGTTAACTGCCACATTCAGAGACGTCAATTTACTTCCGTCACTTAAATGAGTACTTAACGTCAAGTTTAATTTATATCTAGACCATAGACCTGGCAAAAATAGCAGCCTATTTTGAATTGTCATTTTTGACATAAAGTACTCCTTATTGTTAATTGAAGTCTCTGAGTGTGGCAGTAAGTACTTAAATGTATTTTCTATTTTAGAAACAGGAACTATAGTGAAGAGCACTATTGAAATACATCTGTGGCATCATCATAATATCCCCACTCCTAGGGCACACTTCCCTATGATAAGATGGAAGAATATAGGGAGAATGGGCCATACCCACAATCCGTACTGAGCCCAGAGCAGATTTTTGGTTTTAGTCCAGTGCAGTGGCGGCGTCATTGTTCCTTTAACATTAGCAAAATCAGGCCCCAGTAATGCTGCTGCCATAAATAAACTCTCCTTTACCAATATCCATCTCGAAACTATTTATCCATTCCATTATCCTTTAGACTACCAACTTAACTACCAGACTCACTAAATAAAATCCACAATTATTTTATTGCTAGCGAGCAACTTGGGCGGCAGTCAACTTTGTGTAAAAATGGCGCAGTGGCTATGTGAGACGAGTTGGTCAATTTGGAAACTACTGACTTCTACCTTAACAGCCTATTAGGCCTAATAAACTATTCAAGTTCAAGAATTATATTCCTATTATAGAGCCAAGTCTTCCTAATGAAATGCACAACTCTACTCTGATGGAAATAGCAATTGAGAAACCAACAAGTACAAAAAAAATGATCATACAAACTTCTGTAAGGATGGGCCCTTGAAAGATACACTAAATGTAAAGAAAAAAATCATAGCGCTATTCCACCTGACCTCTCAACTTAAACTAGGAAATTAGGAATAATAATCAACTCAATTTAACACCCTCTCTAGATAAGTAACAGGCAATTTTGTCTAATTTGACTATACTCAACACAGGCACCACCAATTGGTAAATAATTTTTTGCCATTTTTGTACCAGTTACAGATTTAATTTTCTAGGTACTTATTAGTATAATGTCTAATTGGAATCTATTGTCGCAATTACAAATGTGCTGGTAAATAAGAGTGTAAAACTTTAAAGGACCGTAGTTTTGATGTGGTAAATAAATTAATGTATACAAAATTGTGCAGTTGAATAAGAGTATAATTTTAAAGGGCCGTAGTTTTGATGTAGTAAATAAATAAATGTTTAATATTGATGTATACATTTTAATGTTTGGGACAAAAATTAAACATTAGACCAAATATTGTTTTGAGGTTATGTTCGGTTTTACCTGCATGGAATCGGCACTGATGATCTCTGTTTGAAATTTTTGAGCTAATTCGACACTTAATTTAGTCTTTCCTGTGCCTGTAGCACCCAAAATTATAACCGTAGGAATACGTGATGAAATCACAGACCGGAGAGCCATCACAAAGTCACAAAGGCTAAACGCACGAACTTCACTGATGTTTTGATACTTTGACATAATTGTTTTTTAATTCTCCCTATATTTTAGGGAAGGCAAAAGGTCTAGCCCATACAGCCAAGTCTTTAGTGTATATTTTATCTGTAATCTTATGAAATAATGAGAGGGTGAAAAGTATGAATGAAATGAATTTTACGTTAAAATATGGGTGCCACATATTTTAACGCATCTAGGGAGTGCTTGGCGCGAATTGAATGGTAACAGAGTTAATGATGGTGCTTGATGAAATGGATAAAACCACTTTTTATAGTGATCTTCACCACAACATCAAACACATCATGAGACTTATTTTCGATGATTCTGCATAATTGCACATCAACACGGATGCTTGTGCATCAAAATAACACCACTTTCACTGCACAAAATCCACTCTGTAACAATTTTTGAATTAGTGAAAATAAATCTGACTGACACCACGAAACGCGCCAAACTCCACTTTGACATAATGCGCGAAACACTTACAGCAATGGCGACTAGATTTTTAGGCAATTATTATTGTAATTATTGATCTATCTTTAGATCTTGCTATTTAATATTTGTATCTCACTAATTTGTTACTAATACAATTGATTTAAATTAGTGTATAATTTTTTTTTAGCATAATTGAAGTAATTTTTTACCTTAATATTAAGTAAGCCTGTAGGTAGGCAGACAATTAACTTTTGTTTTCCTACCTACTACCTGCGAATACAAATATATATACCTACCTAATGCAGGTAGATTAACTTTTTACTAAGAATTAAGCTGATATTTTATATTGAAATTGGAGGATTCTTGCCATTAGCTTTATTGGTGTATGCAATGCAAGATGAGATTAGATAGACTTTAAAGTGAATCAAAATACTAGAATGCTCACTACAAAGATTTTGGTGGTTGGCAGCGGATAGCAGCGGACGCGGATTCGATTCCCGCCTCAAGATCATAATTCTTCGAAATTCTTTTTCTAACCATCAAAATCTTTGTACTAATTTTTATAATTTATATAAACAAATTTATTTAATGTTAAAATTAAATTCGAATATAGAATGCTCACTGTTACGTAATTATAATGTGTATCTTTAACACAGCTAAGTAATCCAGTCAGTCAGCCGAGACTCCCACTGTTTAGCAAAGGCCTTCCCCCAAGGATCTCCAAACCGATCGCTCCTGCGCTGTACGCATCCAGAGCGGCTACACCAGATAGTCGTTCCACCTAGTCGGGGGCCTACCAACACCAACTCGCTGCGTCTCTCGGTGAAATAATCCAAAGTTTAGATAATTATTTTTCTCCTGCATATCTACACTGAAAGAATGGGCAATCAAGATATTTTCCTAACCAGCCTGGCTAGCATGGCCACCGGAAATTTACAAAAATCCAATGATTTTTGACAGTTCAAAGCGATAAATTGCTAAGTATACTTATCATATCGTGTCTCGGTGGTCATGCTAGCCGGGCAGGGCAAACTACCTTGAGCTTATTATGACTTCTTATGTATAAAAAGTCTGAGGACCATTGGTTTTCACAAAATAATTTACAGTGTGATGACAACAGAGCAGATTATAATTTATTGCCATCACTCCTCCATTTCACCCGCTGGTAACGTAGAAGGCTGGCGATGACTATTGGGCAGCAGCGTTCCTCTTATACCACCTAGCTATATGCTGCGATTTAAGTGCTCCATAGGTGGTAATAGTCACGCTCCGTATAACAATGGCACCTACAATAATACCACCTGACGAAACGTGGGTGTTATCTCACCTCTGCCACCCGTTCGGGGATAAGTAATCATGATTTTTCTATATAACTTACTGTACCTAATAATGTACTGTTTCCTCCTGGTTTTATCATGACTAAAATGTTATTCCACTGCAATGTAATGACGATTGTAATATTGACAAATATTTTGTACTCAACAAGTTATTTGAATTTTCTCAACAGACTTTGTGCTTTACGTCAAATAAGGTTATCTATTATTTATCTCTCTCCCGTAGGTGTCGTACCTACAAGGCGACTAAGGGTAAAGACAGTGATGAGTAATGGGCGGCAGAATTCCTCTTATATTACCTATCAATATGCTGCGATTTGTTTGCTCGATTTAGGCACGCCGCCTATTACAAGGGTCCTTCCTTAATTGGCAATAAGTGGGTGTTAGTTAATTCACCTCTTCCAGGTATAGGCATGATTTAGGAGATACATATTTGATAGTTTTCTTTAGTGTTACATGATGACTACCTAAGTGATAAGATTGTTTGTTATATGCCTGTTTGTAATTGTAATAACTAGAATTAGCAACAAGGATGACAAGGATATAGGCAAAGAGGTAGTGAAGAAGTTTAGTAAAAAAAACAATCAATTTTTTTTAACCGAACCAGACGGGGCTAATAAAACTTCCACACGTCAGTACCGCACGGTACAATAAATCACAGTATCTAACATTTTAGAAGTCAAAAAATTCGATATAGTAATATGTATATCGAATCATTTAAAATTATCAATTAGCCAAACGTTTCGTAACCCTGTCGTGGTCCGGAGTTTTCTTTTATTTCCATATTTAATGATTATCTTAACTCTCGGTACAGATAATTAAAGGAACAAAAAACCAAAAAAAGTTTCTCTCCATACAATTATAGGTATCAGACAAATTAAACAGTTAAAATTTATAAGTACAGTAGGTACACAATATATCCACATAGTTGCGAAGCTTCAGAGATCGCATAGGGCAACATTAATGTTAGGCGGAATCTTTGCTCCGTGCTCTCTCTGAAACAGCGCGCGCGGGCCGCGGTGCTCGCCAAACATGCTCGGCGAACATGTTCGGAGAGCTGCGGCTTAGATGTTGCGGCTACCCAAAGAAAAGTAGTAAAAATTAACAGCTATAACATGACTTATGTATACCAACCTTATTTATAAAATTTACAAATCAAACGCTTAGTAAAAAATTTTCACGCTCCTATTTTTTTGGCAGTGGTGGAAATGTGCCTTGTCACAATAGTGCAGTATTTTCGTTCTCTTGATCTGTCTACCGATTATAAAGCTTTCGTCGCTTACAATTATTATATTTTTAACTACTGACTTTTTCCTAAAATGTAATTCTATCTTCTCACATGCAGGGTCATATCACCGATAAAGACAATTCAAATTCGGACAACTAAATCATTATTATTTATGTCAAGCTAAGAATAACAAAAATTAAATGCAGGTACAACATTCGAGAATTCGTAACTCTCTAGTTTAAGAAAACTAAACAATTACTAGAAAAAAAACTCGTTCAAAAAAAATCATGACATATATCTATGACTATTTCCTAGTATATACAATTTACATCTACTGGAAGAATAAACTGCGAAACTTTAACACGATACTATAGACTTCGTGTAACAACTACTTAGAACAACGCTATACCTACTCAGTTATGTAATATATCTCACAGAAAAATATTTCTTGCAACTAATTCGAGTTTAATCCTAATATATATATTTATATATGTACATAGCAAGGCACATTCCGCACACAATTAAAGCCTTTTGAACGTACAAAATCGCTGACCATGTGCATGATAAAACATCAACTCTTACGATCAACCTGAACAGCTAAATAAAAAAATCCATTAAAAACATTTCCCACCGGAAAAAGCATTGATTAAAGCACATCGATTTTTTTATCTTCCTGAGCAGGTTACATAAATTCTCGATTACTCAACTATCGCGGGTACAACCCTAACTTACTGCCATAAAAATATCATAAAGAAAAAATGCACAATTTACTATTAGTATAGGTACTATGAGGAACTATGTCTTGGTTATATTTTATTTATATCATTAAAATCCTTTTGGACTCAACTGAATTGATAGATTTTTGATGTTTTTATCAAAATACACAGTCTATTAATTCATAATCGGGCAGTTGTTGCCTGAGATTATTACAATTTAATTTACTGAACGTAATTCAATTGGACAATGTTGTTTTAAGTAAATTATACTTAACATTGCGTGCGAATACGAACGGGCGAATGAATAAATTGGATGTGAACAAACACTAAGCGAGTAAAATATATGAAGAAGGTAATTAATTATAATCTAATGTATTCATGATTATAAACGTGAAATGCAAAGGTAGTGCTCATGGAAGCGAGCGATGCGGTCTCGCACGCCGTGTGTAGTATACGGCGCGGGCGCACGACGGGTAGGAGGAAAGTAAAAAAAAATTATACTGTAAAACATGCATAAGACAAACTAAGTGCTACAATTAATGAACTGAAACAAATTTTATGGTGGTGTGATTTTAATGTTTATCAAAATGCATTTTTAAAAAGGCAAAAACAGATACAAATTTTTTGTTACTCTCTACAAAGTAGTTTTTTTAAATATTATCCAATTAGAACTGTAAAATACCGATGAGGTATCTCAGAAATACCGTCGTCAGCTACCCGTAGTGCGGCGGCGCCGTAGTCTTCGACGCTCTAACCACGGTATTATAATAGATTCGATTACCATATTATTTACCCATGTTAGTCAAAAAAAAGAATAAAAAGTTAAAATCAGCTTGTACATAGTTTTATGTAATTTATTTATTCGCTTGATAAAAAATGGTCCAATTGTAACAATTCCACGTTACACAAACATCGCTTCGGAGTTAATCACGTAGTAGTAACTAAAAAGTAAAAACGTTAAAAAATTTATTTCCCTAGATACGAGTAACAAAACACTACAAAAACCGTAAGCGAGCTAACTTAAAAAATACAGTTTTTTTATCTTCTTCTTCTCCATCAGAACCAACCGTGTGTTCTCGATAATATCCTACGAATGGGCCCAAAACATATAAACGGCCAGACATCGCCAGAACTTCCCACTGTGCCGGCTGCCACCTTCGCTAGCCAGTCTAATAGAAAACTCCCATCGCAATCTACTCTCACAACAGCATACTCGGGCGATACTCTGCTCGCTTGGGCCTCGTAGGTGACGTCACAATTCGCGTACCTACCTCCGAATCCCAAACGAGCAATCCTAAACTAAAACGTGCCCCACTAACTAAAGGTCCAGTAAAAATCTCTCTTAATATATGAATTCGAAACAACACAATGTCAATATTTTAGTTATCTTGACTTATCAACACGGAGTAAATCTGTATGCGCTATGTCAACTATTTTATACTTTAATGTAATCCAAAAACTTTTCAGAGGTAATACCAGTCTACTAGTTCACAAAGCAGTCTGTGGCAATAAGATATTTTACTGAAGACCCAGGTTTATCGTTAACAACAGCTTTTTATGGCTCACTTTGGCACTGCAACATATCGTTTGAGCAAAACAACCCGCGGCAACGTCCTAACTGCTAAGTGCTTACAATCCGGCGCGGGCGGCGTTCCACAGAAGCAGAGTAAGCCGTAAAAGCTGACTTTCATTGAAATACAATTATAACAAATTCCAACAACATTACAGGGCTCTAAAAAGAGGCATCCTCACTTAAAACTAGTACGGCCCGAGACGAAACAATTAGGGTATTTATACTGGGACCGTCCGCAAGAAAATTGTATCGCTCCGCGGACGGTCGCGGAGACTTATACTAAACTTAAACAGTCCTCGAGCGTCTGCGAGCAGACAGCCGTCGAATACACGTTCTAATTCTATCACCAACACTTCGCGCGACAACCTCAGTACGGGTTACGGAAGCGGTTCGCGAGCATCGTCCGCAGCTTTTTCAGTTTGGCGATGAGCTTCGTCTGCTGTTTCCTGAGGGACTCGCGGTGGACATCGTCGTCGCGGAGCTTGCGGCATAGGGAGGCTGCTTCCCTTAGAATGACCACTTTAGGGGCACGCTCCTTATCGCGGGTAGCCGGGATCTGCTTCTTGAGTTCGTCAAACAGATTCTTGAGGCCTATGCGGCGGAGGCGCTCCATGTC
The DNA here is from genome assembly GCA_963931975.1 of Cataclysta lemnata. Taxonomy (NCBI): domain Eukaryota; kingdom Metazoa; phylum Arthropoda; class Insecta; order Lepidoptera; family Crambidae; genus Cataclysta; species Cataclysta lemnata. Next base: position 1,740,857 of record OZ008352.1, read on the forward strand.
GTTGTGGATGGAGCGGCGCTCGGTGTCAACGGACTCACCCTCCGAGTCGGAGTCTGTGTTGGAGCGGCGGCCGCGACGGCCAGGGCCGCGGGCGCGGCGGCGGCCGACGCCTGAGGGGCCAGCGCTGGCGGGAGAAGGCGGCACTAGACGTTTGCGCGCGACTGGTCTTGGACTCATAGCGACCGCGACGCTACGCTGTAGCTGCTGACGCTCCACCGCTGAAGGGGCGCGTGGTAGCGCGTCGGTGCGCACATGCGGACTGGCTAGCATCTGCTGATTTGTCCCCAGGGAGACCACGTCAATTTCCTCCTCTGCAACAATAGAGAACAACTGTCAACGCTTGCGTCGTTTTAACCGTGGTCTATTGGTTCGCCTACCGGAATTAAGATTCCAGGGGGTAAGAATTTCTACTCGGTTCGGTTGGTGTAGGATACAATTGTGATAGATAACCAGCCCCTCTATGAGGGTTCCAGGTGAAGTTCGATTCCCTCTTCGGTCCTTATTGTCACTTACCATCAGGTGAGATGAAGGGCAAGAGCTTCCCTGTCTAGCATTAATGTGTAATACGGTGTATTTACATTGTATTTTAATGTAATTTTTCTATGGGTTCATGTGGCCTGATAATAAATTATTTTTATTTTTTATTTTATTAAACAAACGCGCGAGATCGCATCCGGCCGCGGCGTTCGCATAGTTCCAGACGCATCTCCATAAAAGGCGGGCGGCGATCGTGCCGCATCGCATCCCTACACAGCTACGGGATTAGTTTAGTTAGGCGAGATGCGACTGCAGTAGTCAGGTGCGCGGGAAGGGACACAGAAGGGGCAGGGCGTCGACCCCGGCGTACTACCGCAGCGTCTGCCGGCATCGATCCAGACGGCTGACGTCACGGCGCGCCATTCGGCATTCGCGCCAAAACAGCGCGCGTGCGCGGCGCGATGCGGCACGCCGCTCAATGGACTGGACTTTCTGTAGGTATATACATTGTACTCTTTGGACTAGATGCCGGATTGTCAACCGGTGCGACGCTTTCCGGCCTCCGCGTTGCCGTCACGATTAAATGTCACGAGACGCGACGCGACGGCCGACGATAACGACGTTCCCGCCTAGGTGTCCGTTCATATCGTACCTACACAGACCTAGCCACATTCCCGCCTAGGTCCGCTCGTACAGACTGGCTCGGAGACGAGAGGAGATTTTTGTCACGTTGGAATAGGAATTTTGAATGGAAGTACTTAATAAGAAGGAATACTGGCGAAACGTGGGTGCTAGTTCACCTCTGCCTACAGGCGTGATTTATGTATGTATGTAATGTGAGAGACGTACGGAGTTGTGTGGCGTCAAAAGTGACAGCCTCAACACGGGCGCCTCACTTTGTATGTTCTGCCTGCTTTATCTGAAACCAAAGCCATGGGGCGTAGGGTTCCCAAATGAGCAGGACGAAGCGATTTCTTTCATCATCATCATCGTAATAAAATAGCAACTTGTCCGTTTATGTTAGGATAACAATTCTTAGAAAAAATCTATCAATTTGAGAGTATCGGACATGAATTTGCAAAATGGCTCACATCTAGTACTATTTAATTTGATTTCAGCATTACAATATAAATATTAGAAAAATTGGTACAAAGAAAATTGTGGTTAGAACATTTTCTTTGGCTCACGTTACATTAATCGATTATACGTAATGTAACCTAACCTATGGATTCGGCAAAAAGGATTTCTTTGGCGATATTGCTTAAAACGGCCTTTTTAGACCCCCAGCGCCCGAAGCACGGGACGTGGACAAAATCTCCTCGGGGAAAAGAAAATATTTTCCCGCTCCAACTGCCACCAAATCCCGAAACAAAACACTGTCGAGTGGTGAAGAGAGATTTTGTCCACGCTAGGCCTACAGGACAGATCAAACGAGAGATGAATTGTACACGTTTCTATGAATGAGAATTCTCGCTGCGCGGGCGCCGGTACGTGGACGGATGCTCGCATCGCGTAGCGTATTTCGCGGAATCCGCTGCTTGCGGCTACGCTATCCGGTTACACTAACAAATAATTATGTCAGCGGTCTATTGCGAGTAAAGGTTACTGTCTCGAATCGAATGTATCGTGAGTGCACATACATACATATAGTATAACGCCTTTCTCCCAGAGAGGTACGCAGAGATCACTTCTTTCCACTTGCACCGATCGTTGCTTCTTTCGCTTTATCCAATCTCAATAATGTCTTATGCAATTTGATTGTGAATGATCCGCCTAGGTCATCCCATTTCTCCATCCACTTCCGTCATATAAATCTTTTTAGTCATTCTCCTTTCATGCTTTCTACGTAACCAAACCGTGCAAACGTCCATTTCTCAATGCTTGTCATTACGTTTACTTTCAAACCACACATTTGTACAATCGATCGCCCAGCCTTACCCCAGTCATGCTTCTCATTTTTATTCTACTGTATAATATATATTCTAGTTTCATGCTTGCATGCACCCAACTTTGACTTCCATACATTAACGTCGGGACCAGCACTCCATTATGACCAGCCATACGAGCCTTTCTGGTATCTGGCTAGCAAGGACGAGAATTCCCTATAGCCACACCAGTAGCGGCTGGCTGGAAATAGAACTGGCTACGTGGGCAGCTGTTCGCTACGAAACGGTATGTGAGTATTGCGAGTCAGGGACGAACGGGACATAAGTTCGCAACTACGCAGATTTGAGCGGAATCCACGCACCGCCCAGACACATTATCTACTTACGCGAAAAGATAAATCTGTGCGCCCACGCAATTTTTTCCGCTTGATTTCCGCATGGTTACGCGTTCGATTATCGCGCGGGCAGCGTGTAGATCTAATTCGAGGCGCCTGTCGTCAGATATGCGCCTCGTGAGTGCGCGGACTCAGGGTTGTCAAATGTCATAATCCTCTTTTTTTTAAATAAATATAAAATGGTGTCCAAAGCGCCAACCCTGCACACACGGGGCGTGTGCGGAGTCGATTTACACCCGACGATTTCCTCTCGGCGCCAACGCGATTAACACTCACCGTAAAGTATTTGTTTCAAGCTCTGCGTGTAAGCGATACCGGTCGTATTGTGGCGTGCGCCGCCGGGCTCCGGTCTAGTGCATATCTATTATATCGTCATCCGCCGCCGTTACAATTTTAAACGATAATCTGCTTTTTTTAGTCTGTAGAAGCCACAGGCAGCATTTAGAAAAATATATTTTAAGGCGACAACATTTAAGTAAAAAGATATATTTTTAAGGCGCTAAAGATACCATAGTAATTCGAAAATTTTTCGATTAGCCACCAAACGGCTAATCGTCAAAAAACGGACCGATTGATTTTCGAGCAAAATCTAATTTACTGGAAGTGCCCACTAAAAACGGTACGATGATTTTGGAGCCATTGTAGAACAAACTTGGAACGGGGTTTTTTCGGAGCACGGCAAAGCCCGCATTTTTTCAACTGCAGGTGTCGAAACAAAAATAAATAATAACGAAACGTGGAATGTCTACAATGGTGTCGTTCAGTTGTGACCTGGTAAGGAGCGCTCGCCACGGTCGGCTGGGCCCGGCAGCGTCTGAGAGGCCAAGTTCACTGGCATTTGAGTGCGATAATTAAAAATTATCGTGACGCGCGCAATGCGCACGCTATCCTCCGCGGCGTGTGTTATAAATTAAAAATAAAAAACAAAACAAAAAGGCTTGAATACCGCGGGTTCCGAGCGGTGAACAGCCAAAGCAGACGTCAATTTGTACAAAAAAAAAACTTATTGCTCTTCTTATATAACAACCTTATCGGCAACAATGTTATCAAATTGAACACGTAGGTAAGCTTAGATTCAATCCATTAATAGTACTTTATCCGAACCGACTCCGGCAGTAGTACCTAAGTAGTATTTTATACGTTATCTATACGATATACCTATCGGGCGATATCTGTTTATCAACCCACCTACTACATAGTATTCGCACTGCTGACCCATATTACGGATTCAAATTGCCATTCATCACAATACTAACCCCTGTGAATTGAAATAATTATTGCACACAATACAGCCTGAATTGTGTGAAACTGTGAACGCATTATCTTTCTATCTCTCTCTTTCTCTCTAATAGCTATGGTGACACGCACGCATTCGAACGCATAGAATACAAAATGTATGAAACTGCATGATGTAGTGTGGTAGTACAGAAAAAACAATACATCGGTTTCATACTTTTTTTTATGCGTTCGAATAAGATAAGCCGAATTTAGAAAAAAAATTGGTATACATAAATGAATAAAAAATCGAATAGATAAGCTCTCGGCTTAGAGGGTCTAGCCAAGTGGCTTATTTATTAGAATTTATTCTATTCGGTTTTATTTTATTTATAGCAAATTTCCAACCTATTTCCAATTGTTTTAATTTATAATTTTTAATCTTTTTATACCTATATTTTTTTATTTATTTTATTCTATTCGAACTTGAAAACTTTGAGCGTTCCCGCGATCGCGAACTGCTCACACGTTAAGACGATCCTAGTTGCGGTAGCATTATTTCAGCTGTTACGCAAGCGCCGAAAGTGGGTCATCTGGTTTTCGGTACCCACTCGAGGTAGGCCTGTTAAAATAGACGCTTGTTGTAATTTATGAGATGTGCGGATCGATTGAGCGTTCGCACCATCGGGCGGCCTTGAGAGTTCGCGCGAGGTTCACGGGCGAGGCGAACGCGGAAACATGTGACGCAACGTTTTTATTGGCGATTTATAAGCGCGCGGCTCGGGCACTTGCCGAAACGGCGGCAGTATAAAGATTTGATACTGGATACCTCGGAAGAATTCCAAATATTCAAGGGAGTTGAGTTGAGTTTGGCTGGGCCTTTTCCGGACTAAGCCCCCTGATTGGGCTATTGTGCATGTCTATTTTTATCATCCTACTCGATCCTTTAGACTGTAGCAAGCTTCCGGGACTACTGGAGATTGGAGAAGCCTTGCCCGTTGATCTGCCACCCTCTTACATTCAGTAAGCGCGTCTTCTGCCTACAAACATTCTCTGCAAGGCTACCTGTCACATCAACGGTAAATGGGGAACAGTGGTCAATTATTATGCCTATCGCCTTTCCGAGGTTGTCCCTTTTTAATCTTATGAGGTTGCGAGCAATTATTGTTTCGAGGTATCAAAACGGGGATAAAAATTATCGATACGGAAATGGAGAGCCTGATAAATGTTGTCGATGCTCCGAGATAACTCCACAAGTTACCGCTACGTCACTAGCCGTTGGACGATCGAACAGTACGTCAAGAACAAGTTTTCTCTCAGACCCGGTGAGAACTTTTGGTGGGTTGCGCAACGGAAAATAACTCGAATTTATTAAGTACGACTCAATCAGGCAAATTGTCCAGAATCGAGTCGACCCACACGATTAGGGGATCAAGGAATATCTAGTTGCGACGTGGCACTTATCACACGGGGCCGGGCGCTGTTACATTTTTACGATAAGACAATACGAATTTATGTTGGAGTGTCACGTTTTATTAGCGTTATCAACATTGATAATAGCCAAGGCCGCGAAGGCTGGCAGATCGCGAAATCGTCTTCAAACTCGCAACGATTATTTAAAACTGTGCATATTTCTGCTACGATAACGAGAGCCAAGGTCATCCTCACTACATACTTTGAATCATTGCATTCTTTACGGTACGTCTTGTAAGCGTGATAAAAACGGCGGGATTCCGGCAGCGCCATCTATCATTTGGAGTGGGAACTAAACGGCAGTTTGGCACACCTTGCCTAGAAGGAACTCGCACGATACATAAATCATAAGCTGTGTTGCCCAACGTCGCGCAACTAGGGCACACCAGCCTGGTCAGGTTAGGCCTATAACTAACTACCAGCATTTAGGTCGCCGCCACATGGGCATGGTAACTATCGGATAAAACCGCGCAAATTGCTTTAACTACGCCACATGGAGCAATTTTATTACGGTAAGAGGCTCGATAAAAACTTCATAGAAATAATTTCGGAATAAAACCTTATTACCTAATTGCTGCCATGTAATTGCCGTGTTATGACAGCAAACCAGAATACGATTATCACCACTGCTATCTCCCCCGCGGGTGTCTTACAAGGCGACTAAGGGTAAAGACAGCTATGAGTAGTGTACCTGCAGCATTCCTCTTATACCACCTAGCATTCACTGCGACTTGTGTGTCCGATAGATGGCAATAGGCTCGCGGGACCTAACTTAATTGGCGAAAAGTGGGTGCTTGATTCACCTCTGCCTACCCCTTCGGGGATATGAGCGACGGGCGTGATTTATGTGTGTATGGCCATGTAATTTCTGCAAAGGCTATCTACTCTAATTGATAACTCGGTAGCTATCTTACTACGAAATTCGTTTGCGCGGGAAACCTGATTGCGCGATCGTATATAATTTGTCGGTGATATTAAGCGAACATTCAGGTTAGCACTAAAATTTCGCTGTCCGAATGGCTTTTGAGAAACTAGCGCGAGGCCTTGGCTCCGTGATTGATACCATTGCTTAGGGCCGGCCTAACCGGACTTGGGTGCCCTAAATTGCCCTTATAGGACTAGATAATTCGAAACTGAGCCACGGTCTACATAAAGGGCTTAATTTCCATATCAGATTAAACGTAGCCGATTATTTGGGAAAAAATGTTCTTTTGGCGGCAACATTATCGTTGGCTTGTAAATGGGCGCGAAAATAAAGTGACAATTACGGCAGCCATTTTCGCCGGCTGCGCGTCTGCAATGCACAGTGTTCGACAACAGACACCTTTTTACCGCAACACAATAATAAAATTACCGCTACTAGTGATGTGACAATCCGTTAACAAACGCTAAAATACAATCGATATAATTCTTATTTGATTTAAATGAATATATATTAAAGGAAATAATACCTATTAATATTGCGCCCTCAAATAAATTACTTTTATCAAAATGTCGCCACGACTATTTGCGATCACGATAATTGAAGATGTCTGCCTTAAAGCTATCCAGTCGAACTAGACTTGGAATAGTTGCCGAGGCCCAAACCGGTATGGCAGGCAAGTCCGCTTCAATGAGATTCCATTTCATTCCGTTGCATTCTTATACGAATAACGGACTATACAGGGAGAGATTGTCAAAACAACAGTAAACTTGGGCCTTTGGTATTTTAAACTGGACATGGAAATGGAAATAGTAATGAACATTAATGTCGTTTAATTCTGTCCAGAGGAAATGGACGGAAACCCAACTATTGACTAATGCACCGTGTTATCTTCGAGCTTTTGTTATTATCTCTTTTATATTACGTGTTATTAAAATATCGATAACATCAATACAATTCAATTATTTTTGAAGAACATCCCTGTCATATATTTTTGCGGCATTTTGTCACCCGTTATAAATACATTAATAACTAAGTTACATTATTGCATATTTTGAATTTTATTTGAACATTATAATTATATTAAATAAATAAATAAATAATTATAAAAAATAGATCAGAAAAGTTTCCAAAAATAGAAGTCTTGATGCGGGAATCGAATCGCGTCTGCCGCAATACCACTCGGTCTACCTGACTAACGATATTCAAAGATCATTTCACTACTGAAGTTAAATCTTCGATTTGCCTACGAAATAGTTTGCGATAAAAATGCGAAGAACTCTCGAAATAAAGGCTAGACCTACGAAATGGTTTGCGAGGAAAAAGCGAAGAGTTATCGAAATAAGGGCTAGACCTACGAAATAGTTTGCGATGAAAAAGCGAAGAGACTTTCTAAACAGTTTAGAGGACGTCATAGGATATTAACCCTGCTGGAGGCGACGGGAAGCGCCAACGCACACAATACAGACAGAGGATGTCCCAAGGTCGGGACGTCTCGGTCGACGCACGAGCGACCTTTGCGTCCTGAGCGAACGCCGAATCCGATGACACAAGCACAGTATAGAACCAGTAGTTTATCTGCGGCCTGTCGGCGAGCTATTAGCCTACTCTGCGTTGACGCTAGGGTGGTAATTAAAGCGGCGGCTGTGAAAGTGCCATCACCTTGTACACGCGCGATCACACCGAAGCAATAGGCCCCCGTATTCCCCCGTATTATATGTCAACGTGTGCGTTACAGTGCGTTCCTACACGGCGCCGAGTACGAAAGCACACATTCTAATGGGCAGCGGCTAGTTTGTATGAAGACATATTACTGTTTATACTGTGACACAAGTCCCAACTCTAATCCTTGTTCCAATTAAGCGCGTCAATCCCGAGATGAGGCGGGTTGCGCAATCTGACATTAAGGAAGGTTGGGGCGTTCAAGGTCGCAATGGCCGAAGGTTCCGGAAGAGGCACGGGTGCGTCTAGACGCGGCGGGGGACGGGGCGCCGGTCGATACGCGCAGTTTCCCGCGCTCCGGACGACGCCTGCGTTCTGCGTTCGGATTCGGATGCCCCGCGAACTCGACTCGCCCGCGAACTTGGAGTAGACGCGACGGGCGCAGTTGGGGAATTGTTCGGATATTTTGCCCGCTCGCACACACATACGCACGCACGGACGCGCAAGGCACTTTTGTCGAAGGTCCGAAAAAAACAAATGACAAGAGAAACAATCCTGTTGTCATTTGTTTTTTTTGTGAGATTTGAATAGTTACTTAATTTATTGTGAATTAGAAGTATTTATCTACTTAAACACACGGCACTTTTGTCAAGAGATCGATCAATTACTTAATTGTTTATCTTGTAATTTGTTTTGTTTTGCGTGATTATTTTGACTAACTTATAAAATTATTGCGAATATTATTATTGGTGGTATGTTGATGTTAAGCGGTTGGGTTTAGTACTGTAGAATTATGCATAAATTTAATTCAGACATTAATAATCGAGAAACAAGCTTACATTATTTTTATCCTATGTAGCATTCTACCTGGATTGCGAAACACGCAAGTTCGTTAGAATACACTAATGATGATAAAATCCGACGAAGTTAAAAGTCTCAATAAGAGAAACACATTAAAATAATCTACACGTATAATTGAGGCACATAATGTATAGTTTAGATTTGATTGGACCTGGTTAAGCAGGAGGGATTCAACCAAAAAGTTTCGCAATCTTGGCCTCAATAAAAAAATTGTTTCGAGTTATCAATAAATTTGTTTCTAAACTTGTGGTCGGTCCCTTTCCGTTCGACTTCGCCCAATCGCGTCTAAGTTCAGAAAGTGAAAACTGTAATATCAAAAAGACAACTAACCTGATTCGCAGGAGTCCGAAGGTGTCTGCACGCCGAGGTTGTCGAACTGCTGGCGAGCCAACGTGTAGGAGTGGTCGGCAGCGACGGCTGCAGAGTCGCGGAGAAGGCGTAGGGCTGTCCCCGCGACGTCCACTGCGTGACGGAACTGCGGTGGTTCGTCGCCGTCCAGCGACGGCGGCGTCTCCGGTCTCGGCGGTGACATGTTGTCGCGACGCAGCAAACTCTGGCCGGGCGTCGCCGGGGTATAATCCGTTGGCACGAACGTATTACCCGGGTGTACCGAGTCCGCGCAAGATCCGGCCCACATGCAGTCGTGGTGCACTATGTTCTCTGTATGCTGCTCCTCCGGCTGCTCCATTACCCGCCAGTCCGCTTCGTTCTCCGGGGCCGCTTCGGGGAAATTGTTCTGCGGGCCGAGGTCCATTCTCTCCGCTTCGTACTGCACTTGGGCCCAGAACTCCGACGTCTGCGTCAGCTCCATCGACTCCTGGTCCAGCGTCTCCCATATGTCGAACGAGAGGATCTGGGCGTCTATTTCGGGAGACATTTTCAATTTTATCACTAAGACTAACTAAGATTTAAAGCTAAGACGAACTCGTCGATATCACAGGGCCCCTTATCACAGGGACGATGCGCGCGTGGGTTGGACGCACACCGTCTGTAACAACAGAAACAATTGCAATTAGGTGACCGTCCTAACAGTCCGTACACATAGAAAATTGCGACGTAAATAACACTCCCCATAGATTTATTTAAAATTACATGGTCGAGACTATAATTTTTTGAACTTTTTCTAACCATAATTTTCTTTGTATTAGATCTAAACTAAAGCGGCTCTCACGGAATCAAATATGGCTGGGCAGAGAGAGAAGTCGCAGTGGCAAAGGTCAGTGCTGACATGTTGTGAAGGGACCCCGTAAACCTACACTTGGGTCACAAGTCCCAAGCGCTGCCACTGACTCCCTCTCTGCCACACTAGTAGACCGCGGCATCCGTACGGTGAATCCAAGGAATGCTAAGAGTTATCGTCTCGTTAAAAACCGCGAAGCTCAGAAGGAACTGGGCGGGATAGTATGCCGTATGCATCCACATCGTTGGCCAAAGGTCACCGCAGAGTGGACACCTCAGGATGGTCAAAGGCATCGAGGTCGACTTAGAAAGAGGTGGAGGCACTTCAATAGATGGACGAAATTGACTCGGGATCGCTCGAGATGGAAAGTTGCGGAAGAGGCCTTTGCCCAGTAGTGGGAGCGATTCAACTGACTAAAATAAAATTTAAAAAAAAATTGAAGATGAACCTGCCCTGTTCGCAGATAAACTGGAGACAGGGCAGGTTCATGTTAAAATATTTTTGATTTGTTTGGAGAAGTCGATGACTAAATAATCTACGATGAGTTTATAAACTGAGAACAGGGCCGGAAAAAGAGGAGTAACTTTTTTTTGATAACCGATGCACCGTTGTAAGCTATGAAAACTGTTGACTGTTGCAGTGTGTTGTTGTTAAACGAAGGCTTAATTTGATAACCGATGCAGCGCCATAAGCTATGAAAACTGTTGAGACTGGTTGTTGGTAAACGTTGGCAAAAATTATGTAAATGTAACAAACTGTTGTTAAAGTAACATTTGATAGTTGATGTAGCTTGCAGCTATGGAAACTGTTGAGACTGGTTGTTTGTAAACGTAGGAAAAATTATTGAAGTAAATGTAACAAACTGTTGTTATAGTAACTTGTCATAACCGATGAAGCGTTGTAAGCTATGAAGACTGTTGAGACTGGAAGTTGGTAAACGATGGGAAAAATTATTGAAATAATTAAAGTGTTGTTAAAGTTAAGTACCTGAAGAATGAGTCTCCAAAATATCACAAGTCCCGCCAACTGTTTATGTTATTTAAAACTAAACAGTTAATAGTCATCACAAGATGTCGATGGTAGGAATTGGCTAAGTTGAGTATCACTTTCAAGTCCGAACACTAAGTCTAGGGGTGTTGACCCCCTCGTATTTACAAACAAATCCCGAGCTAAACAGTAAGTGCCAGAGGAAGTTGCCACCTCGAAGCCCGAAACTAGACTGAACTCTGGATGCGAAATCGTACAGTTTTAAAGACACCGTAGGCCTTGGGTGCCATCCCATTATTCCAAACACAATTGCCATTATTGTTCCGACAACAACCCCCGCAATTTTTTTTCCCTAATTTCTACCTGATGGCGCATCCCTATTTCTGAGTACTGACCATTCGTACACTTACCTAATCGCCAAGACAGGTAAAGATTTCCGCAGAGCTGTTTTGTTTACAAATCTGTTTGGCGCGAAATATTGTGTTTACTGTTTACTATTACAGCGAATCGCGCCAGACATTTTTCCTGCTCGGTCGTTAAAATTCCGTAGTAGGTACATTTTACACTTAATGAGTTTCACAGACATAAATATATTCCGGCGTCATCACACCAATAGCAAGCTATTCAAATAATAGGTCATTATAATCATTAAATACATAACTTGCACCTAAGTTATAAAATATTTACGTACGATTACACAATGTTTGGAAACAGACAATAACAGTAGGTACCTACTAAGGTGAATTTTTGCTAATAACTTGGTAAGGAAAGTACGGGCCAGACAAAATTAAAAAATTTTATTTTTCTAATGATAATATTTCATCATTTAGAAACGATAACTCTTAGGATTCCATGGATTCATGGTGCGGGTGCCGATAATTATTAATAAGTATAAAAATTACTGCTAATAATTAAGTACCTACTTACTTACGCCTGACAAAATTTACATTTTTGCATAAGTAAGATATCTTCACTTGGATAAATATTTTTTAAGTTATTATTTTATCAATTTTATCAAAACTACAATATAGGTAATTTTCAGCTAATAGTATTGTTACAAATGTTAAATTGTATCACTGACTGAACTTTAAAACAAAAATTAAAATAATTACAACACTTACTTTTTACAAAAAAAATTATACTTTAGTGGGATCATTTTTTAATATATCGTTTAACATGATAGGTATAAAAATAAATCTGTTTCCACCAAGAATTGTTTCACAATAATTGAAGTCTACCGTGATTTCACTAAATTATATTTTGGTTGTGCAATAATAGTAATTGTGGGTGGGTAGGTACCGGCATCACTGCAAGTGATCAAGTGAGTACGTACCTACATTATTTTCGTAATTATAGGGAAGCAAGTATTGGATAATTGGTAAATTAAAATATACACGAAAGATAACTTTACATTTCCCTAAATATGTTAACTTCTCAGTCCCTAAGGAATTCGGCTACCGCCAATTCGTAGAAAAGTAGGTACCTATATAGGTACCCTACGTTTCGCCGGCAACGCCCCGCCGGTCTTTGGAAGTACCCACATTAAAAAATGTTTCCCACTAACAAGATAACCGAATTACAATTGTACCAAACATTTAACTCTACAACTAACAAATTTCAAATTACTCACCAAAAAAGTTCGTGTAAAACACAATCCGACCGAAGCCGATGAATTACACAATTTTATACAAGATTCTTCAGAATCTTCGACAAGGTTTTTTCCGTACACACTGCGTAACAATCACTGAGAATATGCGGTCGGTTATACAGTGTAAATTATGAAATACGCTTCTTCCAAGACCTCCGATTGAGTTTGTCAAACACTGAAACATTATTCGGGAGCCGGCCGGTGCGAAGTTTTGCCGCGCGAGCGTCCTATCTGGCGCCGAGAACACGACTGATCGTGGCGAGCCGACTAGATGGCGACCGCGCTCGGCTCAGAGGCCATGCGAGTAGCAACGCCGGACCCCGCCCCGCGCCCTCCGCCGTACCCGGTTCGATGCCATTCACGATTTTAATTTCTCTGAAAATACGCTTTGTCGTAAAGCTAATTCGCGTGGACATCGTGTATTTCGGATGACATTGTATATGGGCGCGTGAGTGGCTATTGTGATATTTAGTTTTGATTGTATTTAGCACTGAATACCGGCTTCTCGCCGGCGGGCGCGCGGTGTTTCGAAGGAAGAAATCAGCGCAGCACGGACGGCATCGGATAGCTAAATTGGGTGGTTGTGTGGGTGTAACGTGTGTATGTGTGGGTAAAAGGCGCGGTGGACGCAACGCAGTGAGATACGACTATACGCTATAACGCTATGAAGCCGGCTCGGTACTCGCGGTATGCTATATTTCCGAGTTTGCGGAACGGAGGTGTTCTCCTCATTCGGGCGCGGAACGTCCCAAGCGGAGTGCGTGTCGGTCCATCCGTCCGTTTCTGCCATCTGCCGACCGCTAAAGCCAGTCGGTCGGCATTCCTGAGGACAGAGCTTATGGCGCGAAACTGACATGCCTTAGCGATCCTGATGAATTGCCTCGTTTTATTTATTGAACGTTTTCACTGCAATTAGTAGCAATACACTTTTACTACACAACATACCTACGTAAATACTATTTGAACTATAATATCTTAACGCAAGGCGATCTAGCCTATAAACTAAGTAAGTACCTAGGTAGATACCTATCTAGGTACTATCATAAGATTAAGCACAAAGTATTTTAAGGCAACTATTTACAATTTACTGACTACCAAAGTACCTATTTGAAGTGTTAGTAGGTATGCCGTATGCCGTATGTACCTACCTTAGTAAGCGCTTCAGAACGTAGGCTACTATTATATAATAACCAATGTTTAATTTTATTAGATAGTACTTATTTTAAGTTAGGTACCTACTCGCCATAGTAAGGTGACCACATCGATACTATTTACTACAGTGATATTTAATCTAGTCACTGTACTCTAATCATTTCGATAATGTTATCGCAATAAAAAATAGGTAGGTATGTAATTTAAAGAATGAAGAACGGCTGAGCAATGTTGTTAATACCTACAATACATGTCTAGGTAATTAACATGTAACGAATACTTAAGGTTGGTCATTGAGTTATAAAGTAAACGCTAGTAATAGTAGTTCAAAGAGGTTGGTAGGGTGGATTTATGTAATATCCAAAGAGGGTTGGTGTCAGACAAGCAGCCGGCTGTAAAACCTAAGCCAAAACCTTGACCAATTGGAATGTTGTCTTCCTAAACACTCTCCGTTCATCGGTCTCTCGCTTATATTGATATATCTGTGGTCTCTCGACTTTTCCGTTTCTTTTCTATGCATTCATTCATTGATGAATGAATTAAGAAGGTATAGATCGTAGGGAGTGGATAGCTATCTTTCAGCAGAGGGGATCGTAAAAATAATAAGGCAATCTGGCGATTTTTTATAGGAGTAGATACCTAGGTGTTTTTTATAGGAGTAGGTACCTACTATGGGCATAATTATTATTATGGTAGGTATGTAGTGTAAGGATATTGATTATTCAAAAAGTTGCATTTTATTACCGGCTTAAAAATTGGGTTTCAGGTAGTTCCGATAATCCTCACAATAAAATTATTACGTAACTGATAAGTAATAGATAAGAAGTGCTTTGAAAAAAAATTGGGTCAGCCAAGTTTTAGGTAAAACAACAATAGGTACTGTATGTACGGTATGTATGGATCGGAATGTTGGGCTGTGAAAAAGACGGATGAAAGAAAATTGCATGCGGCAGAGATGAGAATGTTGAGATGGATGTGCGGAGTGACAAAAATGGACAAAATACGGAATGAGTACGTAAGAGGGAGTCTGAAAGTGGCGCCAGTAACAGAGAAGATGCAAGGGAGCCGTTTAGCTTGGTATGGACATGTTATGCGACGTGATGCCATGAATGTGAGTAAAAAAGTTATGGACATTGATGTCGATGGATGTCGAAGTAGAGGAAGACCACTGAAAAGATGGATGGATTGTGTGAGGTGTGATATGAAGGTGATGGATGTGAATGAGGAGATGACGAGTGACAGAGGCGAATGGAAAAAGAGGACATACTGCGCCGACCCCAAATAAGATGGGATAAGGGCAGGGTGATGATGATGATGAGGAACTGTATGTATAAATCTTCTTCTTCTTCCAGCCCTTATCTCGCTCTAGGCGGGGTCGGCACAACATGTCTTCTTCTTCCACTCCTTTCGATCCTTCACCAATTTCTCATCCACTCCTCTCGCTATCATGTCCTCCTTTACACAGTCCATCCATCTCTTCTTTGGTCTTCCTCTCCTTTTACGTCCTTCCACGTTCATGCCTAACAATCTTCTGCCAACATAGCTTTCATCTCTTCGCATAACATGACCAAACCATCCCAGTCTATTACACCGCAGTCTCTCTGTCACTGGTGCTACTTTCAAACTTCCCCTGATATACTCATTTCTTATCTTATCTCTCCGTGTCACACCACACATCCATCTTAACATACGCATCTCTGTTACATGCACTCTTCTTTCATCAGTCTTCTTCATAGCCCAACACTCTGATCCATACATGACAACAGGTCTAATGACCGCCTTATAGATTTTCCCCTTTAACTTAAGGGGCATCCGTGGGTCACATATCGTCGATGAGACCTGTCGCCACTTCATCCATCCTACATTCGCTCTATTCCTTATATCCCGGTCAAAATCACCGTCGCTTTGGAAGAGCGATCCAAGGTACCGGAAATCCAAGTAAACTGGTAGGATTACACCATCTAAGGCAATTGGAGAGAAACTGGAGGGGCCACTGTATGTATAAATAAACAATACAAATAAAAATAGGTAGATATACCTAGGTATCTATTTTATACAATCGTAAAATCTGATAACTGCAATTGTATTTTTGCGATTGTGGTTCTTATATATGGAAAGTTTTGTATTTTGTAAACGAAAACGAAGTGAACTTAAAATTAAGTGTCTGGCTCATAAGTATAAGTCTGACTAACTGCCGTACTCAGAGACGTTAATTAACGTTAATGAGTACTTAATACAAAAAATGTCAATTCAAAACTAGTCGCTATTCTTGGCGAAACTATGGTTTAGTTTTAGATTGACATTTTTTGTATTAATTAGTACTTATTTAAGTTAATGGACGTTTCTGCTGAGTGCGGCAGTAACTTACTTACTGCCTTTGCCAACTTTTTGATGGTCAATTGATTATCCATATTTTTATTTTGAAATGAAATATACCTACCTATTTTCCTTAGTTTAAAAATATTTTGTTTCTTTTACTTATCATAAATAGAATATACATAGTGAGAATGGACCACTACACGAGTACGAATGTCTATAAAAAAAGGGCCAGGTCAAGAGTACCCAAAATCGACGGTCATCATCATCATCATCATCATCACCAGCCCTTTAATGTCGCCACTCCTGAGGCACGGGCCTTCCCTATGGATGGAAGAATATAGGGAGAATGGGCCATAACCCACCACGCTGGCCCAGTGCGGGTTGGTGGGTACTAACGACTGCAGATGCAGCCGGGACCAACGGCTTAACGTGCCTTCCGAAGCACGGAGGAACTCGAGATAATAAATTTTTGGTCACCCATCCAATGACCGGCCTTAGCGAAATTGCTTAGTTTATGCAATCGCAGGCCAAGCGCGCTGTGCCACTGCGCTATCGAACTCCTCTCAAATCGACGGTCATGAATGAAGGCATTAAGGAGATTGGATGAAGCGAAAGAAGTATGTAAGGATCGTAGACTTCCTACGACCATTAGGTACCTACCTATGTATGTACTAGCTCCGAGGAGCTTGATGGAGTAGTGGCTTGGTGATATATCTGTGCTTGGTGCGCTCGGCCTGCGATTACGTAAACTATAAGCTATGTTTTTAAGGCCGGTCATTGGATGGGTGACCATAAATTCAACCTCAGTGGTCGTCAATGTATATAATAAAATTATACCTACAACACTACTAACATATAGGTATATAACTTACAAAAGTTCTACCTAAAGTACCTTCCACGAGGATAATAAAGAAACATGTCAAATACCCGTTGTTATGTGCCGATTCGATTGTTAAATTAATTACGCGGCACATAATCAGTTAGTATTTGCACTAATTGGGGCTCGTATTTCCCCACAAACCGATATTACTATTAAATTTCAACGTGCCAGCATGTTGTTGAAAAATATCACTCTGGGGTACCTACCTACTGACAAGCTTATAAGTTGAAAATATTATTATTACATATAATACAATCAAGAAAATAAATTACGAAATCGCTAATTACAGCTTCAGGTGCGACAGAGAGCGACATGAAAGATATAAAGCCGGATCCAGACAAGTGTAACGTGTAATGTAACACGAATTCTACATTAGGACGGACGGCACTACGAGCATTACATGTAACGTTGGATAACATTACACGTTACACTCGTCAAGACTGTCGTGAACTACTCATTAACGTTAATTGACGTCTGTGAGTGCAGCAGTTAGACACTTGAACTTCGCATTAAACAAAATCATCCACCCAATTCAAATTGACAAACGTAAAATTATAATTCCGGGCAAATATTTCATGTGTTACACTTAGATTAGATGAGTTAAAAGGCAAAAACCAAATAAAAAACACTTAAATAAACTTAAAAAAATACATAACCGTTCACTGCGCTTTTGAAACTGTAAAAAAATGGGATCACACTCGCCCCTACACAACACACCCTACAATTAATTTCACATTCACACAACCCTTCCCTGCCAAAAAAAAATAGGAAGTAACGGCATGTGACTACAAACACAACGACGCAGAAAACTACTATCAAACCAACTCAAATTGCGCCTTATTCTAATCAGATTAAGGACATATACTTGACACGGAAATAGTTTGTAGCGAAATGTCAAAGAAACTAGTTAATCTAATTCTATGACGTCAGTGTAGTGTAGGGTGATAGCCGTCAATTGTGACATGTCACTTTTATTATTTTGACAGGTGACGTGTATAGTTGTGACGGCCAAAGCAGACAGGTTCACTGCTCGGCCGTGAACAATCAGTAGAAGTTGTAAAATTTATTACTTTGTTTATTGTTGTAGCAAGAAAGATTTTTATTGTCATTTGGAATCGTAAAAACGCTTAATTCGCTTCTACTTTGGCAAGATTGTCAAAATCGTCTGAGACTTTTGACGCAGCAGAATCAAAATTTTACTACCGACCTTTAAGATTACCTTATTACATATTAGGAATATAAACTTCAGTTTCCAAACAACAGAACTTTTGAGCTTTTTGTAAGCCATCTTCGTAAATCGCTTAAACTGAAACAATAGCCGTTGTATGGATTAGACAATCGCATTCAAACCTGTATTTAGGTCTTCCATGCTGGCCTGTGAGCGAAAAAATTACGTAGAATTGACCAGCCCCAACTCATCCCATGGGTATCGTAAAAGTCGACTAAGGGAGATTGCACGGTGTAGACCAATAAGCACCTTTTGGCAATGGTGGAAGGCAAATCGCCAACAACAGCGTAACCAAAAAGGATTGGTGTGAGGCAGGCGGCCGGCTGTAACCTAAGCCAAAATCTTGAGCGCTATGAATTGAATGATGTCATTCCAATCACTCTCCCCGTTCACCCGTCTCTCGACAAGGTCTACTGTTCCGTATCTTTTCTATATATTCATTCATCACGGGTACCTTCCCGGATTGTGATGGATGATATGAATCAAAAGGGAGTGGATGGCTTGATGACATCTGACCGATATGAATGGAAGAGAAAACATATTGCGCTGACCCCAGATAGACTGAACAGAGCAGGGAGAAGAAGATTCAAACCTGTATTTAGATATAGTTATTTAAAAATTATCTGAAAAAGAACCTACGTGTCTGACGCGCTTTAACTTATGATTAAAGCTTAAGGTAAATTAGTTAATAAAATATTTTAATGGATGGTTATTTAAATCATCCGATAATTATGTTGTTCTAATCACCTATTAGGTAATAACATTTTTATGCCAGACACAGGGTGAATAACCGATATAATCATATTTTTCAAGACTATTTTATTTGACAACACTCGCGTAGTATCTTCATATCTTAGTGCCTACATTTGAATTCAGAAATTCATTCACCTTTTGTTGTTTGTTTTAAAATGCAATCTACTGATTAAATATTGATTTGCACTTCCATCAGACTGATACCCAGACTGAGAATTTTATAGATTAGAATAAAGTGGAATCT
This sequence comes from Cataclysta lemnata, assembly GCA_963931975.1. NCBI lineage: Eukaryota > Metazoa > Arthropoda > Insecta > Lepidoptera > Crambidae > Cataclysta > Cataclysta lemnata. Next base: position 1,760,139 of record OZ008352.1, read on the forward strand.
TTTTTTATTGTAGATACACCGAAAGAGGAGTGGTATCTGTCAAACCTATGGTATGGTTTGTTGGAATGGAAGATGTTCACTTCATCGAGAAACCTACGAAATCTCGACGTATTAGTCCTTCTTAATTTGTGTTAGTGCCGTGTGTAGATACGGCAGAACAGAATACAATACAATAGTCACCACTCCCAATCTCCCCCGAGGGTGTCGTACACGGCGGCTAAGGATTAATGTACTGCGAATCACGTGCCAGCTAAATGGCAATAGGCTCGTCACCTAAAATAGGAGGTAAGTAAGATAAGAAGAGATAAGAAGAGTAAGAGACCTCGAAATTTTAAACTCCGAAATTCAATAACGGTGCGCTTTCGCCGTGTGGTGAAACCGCGCCATTGCCGCCATTAAAACGTCAATTCATTGATAATTAATATAGCGTATTTACTAATGACATGCCATTTAACCATTCCTAGCGTAAACGAAATTATTTAATTACTGTTTTGTCAATGAATTGTTTTTGGTGTTCCATCATTCATTACTTAAATACCGTCACTCATTTTATGAAGTAATGCACTAATTACTCTAAAAGGGCACTTAGAATCCAATTGAAAAAGGGTCAAGATTTCACATAAAGAAAGTTTTGTTTAATTTCTTGATTATTAAGTTGGCTTAATGATTTCCTGTTGAACTTACTTAAATCTAACCTTAATTTGCTTAAATCTTACCTTAAATCTAGCTAAATAAAATTGGTATGGCGTATTAATACTAAAAACGTTCCGAACTGACAGCTCAGGAAAATATGGTAAAATATATATAAAATTAACCTATGATTAATTAACTAAAACCCAAATTTGATAAAGAAATAAATAAAGTTAAAGAAAAATTTTTGTTATGTCCGTCCGAACCGTCGAACTTTAAAAACAATATTTATCAATTACCTGTATTTTTACTGATTTTACGTGAATTATCTAAATATTATTGATCGAATGAGTTTTATTTAAAACCTAAAGATTAAAAAAAATCTAATTTACACGAAATAAAAAATTATTTTTTATTTCTATGATAACGACGTGTTTGTTTGGTATTTGGACGCTCCTCCCCAAGTTTATACGATAAAATAACAATAATAACTAGAAATGTCAACCGTATCTGAGAATAATAAATAAATTAAATAGCAATGACAGCGGAGGGTAGCGACTACCAATTTGTCACAACAGGAAGAGAGATTATCCTCATTATGCGTTAGAAAGTGTTGTTAATCCCCCCTTTATTTGGTAAAGCTTAAAAAATGCGAGCATTCATAATGAAGTCGGGCGGGCGACCGCACACACGTTAACTACCATATTTTTTAACGAAGGGTTACCTGATTTCTGGAAGTGACGTATGACACCCCGATTTGATTGACTGCCGGCATTTGATGACGTCTTAATATCGGAAGCCGTGTTAAAACTTTATTAATTCTATCATTATAAACGGCATCACAGAAAGAAAAAACGAAAAAGTAACGAAAGAAATGTCCATTGACTTTTTTTTGTTGTTCTCAGTTCTGAGCAGTTTCGAAACAAAGCAAAAAGGTTTTATTGAGTAGGTTATTATTTAAGATGTTAAAGTTTCTGCCTTAAAACTGATTGTTCCATTTTCTATTGTTTGCGTAGCTATTGATGTTTGAAAGGATGCAAAGACTACAGCTAAGATTTTTCTGAGAAAAGTTTTTGTTTTGTAATACATACTTACCTAGGAAGATAGTTGCAAAAATTTTTTACACTATTTATATTTTTAATTGGGAACTTTGTAAGTTTTAATGGGAAGACGGAAAAGGCGAAAATCAGTTATTGGTTTTAAAATCATAAAAAATTGAAAACAATAAATTTTAAAGTTCATGTTCAAACAGGATAAATGCTAAATTAAGGAGCTTTAAGAACGTGCGCGCTCGACCTACGGTTGCTTGCGTCAATTATTCTGGCCTATTCAATGTTAACTTATCTGTGGTCCTTCACAAATTCTACAAATTTTAATGGAATACTACAGACCGTTGGATTATCTATATGTATAGTAGAAGAATATCAATATTTTGAACATAATGTTATTGACCTTGCCATGCAGGAGACCTTGCAAAGAAGGGTTTATAAAAGCGTCCAAAAAGTAGCAGCTGTTATAATAGTTTAAATTTAGACTTTTTTAAATCACCAAAATTGGTTTGGTTTTCCTCCTTTACATTTATATCATTCCTCTCACACAATCCATCCAATCTTTTATAGTTATCGTTTTTAATTCTTTACATTATATGACAGGGCTATCGCTAGACTATCACTGAATAGATAAAAAGAATTCGTAGGTCATGGATACTGCGGAGGCAAACTAATTTTTAAGATAAGGAGTGTAAATGTGAAAATGCTTTCTTTAATCACTAAACGCTTTTACCGAGCTTGGCTCGCGTTGCAGACATACATAAATCACGCCTATATCCCCGAAGGCGTAGGCAGAGGTGAACTAGCAGCCACGTTTCGCCAAGTATATTAGGTCCCATGTAATAGATGGCGAGCCTATTGCCATTTATCGGACAAAAGTCGCAGTACATTGCTAGGTTGTTTAAGAGGAGGTCGGCTCGCGTTGATGTCTTTAAATAACTGTGTCTTTAGAAAAATGGACCAAGAATCGTAAAAACATCTTTTAAGAAGTTTTTTTTTATGACAGACGAGGAATCTCTTGCCCTTCATCTCACCGGATGATAAGTGACGATAAGGGCTGAAGATGGAATCGAGCTTCATCTGGAACCCTTAACCACAGAGGGGCTGGCCATCTTACCACACATTGTCGGAACACAATAATGCTGTTAAGGTAACCTTATTATTATGGCGACAGATTTTGATAAGATGGTGGGAGCTAGCCAGGCGGACTTCAAAGAAGTCCTGCCACCAACCAAACCGAGCACAGATTTGTACCCACTTGGGCATCGAACCTTCTGGATCTTCATTCCGGTGGGCGAGCCACTAGAACACGGAGGCGGTTGAAATAAAATAGTCTTGTTGCGGGAATAATTCTTCAAACTTTTTCCATCCACAAGCTTTGTGATAATTGTTCTAACATTTATATAACGTTTAAATAAAAATCACAATAATAAAATTTTATATTGATGAAGCCACCTCTAATGTATTTTAAAGAAATCTTGACAACCGATTGGTGAAATTAGACAATTTCGCTTAGTTGGTCGTCCATTTGTCTGCAGGATCGATGGTCTATATTGAATCAGCTGCCCGTTTCTTTGTGCATCCAGAATAATATCCGTGTTATAACTAGCCTGAGGCAAACTTCGAGATTGAAATAATTATATTTGCAAAGAAAATTGCAGGTGTTTAACTCGAACCCGGCACTGACAAAGAGCTCACTAGCATTTTGTAATTTTAGATACCTCAGAAAAAGTTACCATTGTAAGTGTACGTGGGAACAACGCAAGGTGTAAGCCGTGTAAGGATTAACACGGCTCTTATTTAGGGGTTTAACGTTACCTGACAAAACACCGATCTTGACATTTTTATGCGGTATCAATATTTTTTACTGCCTAGCAGCTAGGCCAGGTTACAGTTAAAAGAATATAGTCAGTCTTCCATGCTGACCTGGGAGCGAAAATATAACTTGGAATTTGCCAGCCCATACGCATCCGAAGGGTGTAGTAAAAGTCGACAGGATTTGCTTTGGATATTGCCCGGTGTAGACCAATAATCACCCCGGGTCACCCGAATGGTGGAGGGCAAACCACCAACAGCATACCCAAAGAGGGTTAAGCCAAAGAGAGCTTGAGCAGTATGGATTGGAATGTTGAGATGAAATGTAAACTCTTGAGCTTAAAACGCCAAGTATTTGTACAATGTTGGGTGTGCCTAAAAAAAAAAAAATTTTGCTTGAATACAAAAATTTCAAGAAAGAAAGTATAGAAATGTATGAAAAAACTGCTCAAAGTTTTGGCTTAGGTTATAAAGTTGACCGCTTAGCTGACACCAACCCTCTTTGGGTATGCTTGGTTGGTGGTTTTACCTCCACCATTCGGGTTCCCCTAAGTGCTTATTGGTCTAATCCGGCGATCTCCCTTAGGGGACTTTTAAAGTATATTCTAGTACTTTGAGTGTTAAATGTACAGTCATCGTACGTAGGCAATTACGTTTGTAATAATGAGATTAATTAAGAAGCTATCCAAATTACAACAACATAAGACTAATTAGATTACTCTTCTGTAATGGAACTAGATCATTTACTAATTTGCTTCATAATGGCATTTAATATTTACGATAATACGCTAGGCCTATTTCTGACATACTTGCTAGGAGTAAAAGTATAAGGATGTAGGTATTAGGCGTATTATAAATATGTATTTTTTTCTTCTAAAAAGTAATTTAAAAATAGGTCAGAAAATTTTCGAAATGTATCCTATCTTAATACTGCACACGTTTATAATGTCAACATTCAACAACGATAATGCTTTGTCTCCTCGTGATCATTCGGCATTGAGATATGCGCGGTGTATTCGGGCTAACACACCTGAAATCACTCAAACTCATGAAACACAAAGGTGAGTGTTGACTCACGTCCATATCCTATCACCTTTCTTTGTTGTACGAATATGAAGAACACGATAGCGGGCAAGATGAACATAGTACGTAAGATACAAAATGCCAGATTTGGTATGCTATTTTGCATCATCATCATCACCAGCCTTTTGATGTTCCTATTGTTGGGACACAGGACTTTCCTACAGATATGGAGAATGGGCACCACGATGGCCCAGTGTGGGCTGGTGGGTATTAACGACTGTAGATGCAGCCCGGACCAACACAGCTTAACGTGCCTTCCGAAGCACGGAGGATTTCGAGATAATTGCTAGTTGGCCCTTTCCCAATATTCCATTTCAACTCTCAAATACCATGCCGGCATCGTTTGTGATCAATTGTTTAAAGACTATAATAATAAAACTCCGTATCTTCGATGTGGGCTTTCTTATCAGTTTTCTGTGAATCCCAAAAAAATTGAAGGCAAGCCATTGTAATAAGGTATTGTGTAGCTTTAACAACTGGCGTGCAGATTAGAAGGGAAATGGCGGTACCTAATTGATTGCTTTAAGCTTGTAACAACAGGGCCTAAGTACAGCCTGACGATACATTCAGGTAGACATTCAGCCAGATAGTCATTGTCTAATTGAATAGACTGTTGCAATAAAATCCCTCACAGCGTTTTACCACTATCTATCCTTTCCATTGAATTTGCTTCTTTTGTCTTTCTGCCTCTTTTTAAGCCACCAATAATTGAACTAAGCTTTCTTGGAGATGGACACAAAAACACTAAAATCTTCTATTGTATTAGTTGATTTTTTTATGTTTAAATAGGCTGCGCGTTTGACCATAGTCTCGCCTGATGGAAAATATTATATTTTCTAACATAAATCATCTTTGGGTTAAGTATAATTTATAATCAGTTGTATATATTATATGTAGTAAGCAAAATCTCATTGGTACTTGTAAAGGGGATTCCCAAAAACTAAGACGCCGAACTTGAAACTTTAATCATATAACCGTTTCGTTAAGTTTGTTCAGTAATAGATAAGTCAGCCACTGTTAATGTTAAGCTACCGATATATGGTGGTCCATTAACTAAAAGTAACGATGTTGATAATGTATTGACTCTTCTGGGAAATTTCGCCATAAAACGTCTGTGTTTGCAGTATAGACACCGCAAACATTATAGTGTGTTGCATTATGATAACGGTTCTAATGAAACTCCAAAAAATGATTCATCAAGTCAGACTAAAGCCAAGTAGGTTCTATGTGGTTCAAATGGTAATGATATATCGTACTTAATATACATACTATATTAAATAGGAGATGTAAGATTAATAAGGAATACTGCGCTAATACCTATCGACATCAAACATGATGATGTAAGCGAAAAAAATAAACTGTGGAATCAAAATTGAATATTTCTGAAAAAAAAATTGTACACGGAAAATTTGGTGCTTATTTTTAAAGTTCAACTTGTATAAAAAACATTAGTTTCTGTTTGGGTTGTATTATTTTTACAATTATAATACACAATGATGACATAATATTTTCATCAACACAAATACAATCATATCTCTATGGAGACTGTTTTTCTAGTTTTCATTTTAGTTACCGCTATACGGAAGTTTATAGATAAATAGTTAAATATTACTAATTACTGCAATCCTCATTGCACGGCAGAACACGTAAAGTGATCTTTGTGGGAAAAACTTCGAACTATAAATACGAGATTGCCATTTGCAATGTTGTATAAATGATAACGTTTCACATAAAAGTCCCGTCGAATCAAAATTCCATGAAATTATCGCTGTTCCACTGAGACTAGCATGTAGTACTTGAAATGAGATACGGGGGTCAAAGATCGGGGGTTCTAAAATTACCGTCGCCCATTGTAGTATATCTAGTATAGATTTGTTTTTGGACTGCATCGGAATAGCGCTGAATTATTAAGAGATTGAGAATAGAGATGAATTTTTGATGAGTTCTAAAGCACTGTTCCTAAGTGAGGCTATTTGTAGCTAGGAAGTGCCGAGCGTGTTCTGTTCACGTCTCCTGCATAGAAATGGTACCTAGACGTAAGTTGATTCCTTTGAATGTTTTACGATACTTTGTAAACGTCGATTGATACTTGTACGGATACGTATAATAATATAGTAACTAGTATAATATAATAACTAGTATACGTAGTATAATATAATAACTACGTAATTAGACGAGTAATTAATTTAGAGGTTCATGGGTTGCAATGTAAATCTAAGCCAATACATTGAGCAATATTTCTATACATTTCTTCATCAGCAGCACAATGTGATGGATGGTATAAATCAAAAGGAAGTGGATGCTTGATAGGAAGGAAAAAGGATCTTCGATTTCAAGCAATTGATATCCAAGCAGAATTCTTTCGATTTTATTTGATCAAAACTCAACAAAAACTTTACTAGCATGGACGAGGCAGGCCAACTGTTTGAATTTACCCTGAGCAATTCTTTATCAGCATACGTAACCCATTTAACACGTAAGCAACTGAATAAATACGGTGTCTTTATAATAAAGACGTACACTATCGCTACAGATAAGTAATAAGGCTCTTTAATAACTGTCATAGAAAAATTATCAGTGCTTAAAACAATAGCTCGGTTTTGAATCATTATCATCACCATGCTATTTTTGGTCATCTCTTCTGTGGTCTATTTCGACATCTATAAACATTCGTTTCTATCACTCTTTTAGTCACATGCATTTCATGTCATTATATTTCATCTCTTTGAACTTTTAAGTCAGTTATGTCACTGGTGCCACTTTCAGATTAACAGCGCTTACGCACTACGTCCGATCCGAATCCGTGAAAATATGGTCCGTACTAGACGTAGAACTATTTCTATGGTAACTTACGCACTACATCCGATCTTTCTCCGAGTTTTCTAGACAAATAATTTTTAGAAGTAGTTCTAATAATGTAGGACAACATTATTAGAACTACGCCACTGTTTCTATCCACAATTATAAATAAATAAATATTTTTACACTCACACCTATCATCTAGCCCAAATTAAGTAGCCTAAGTTAAAGTTAAAACAGTTCCTTTCAGAACTATCTTGTTTCATACGACGAGTTCTCTTGTGCTTGCTTGTAGTTAAGCAAGTACTGATTTCTAATAAAAATGTTTAATACGGTAGGTAGATTATAAAAACGTCGTATCTGCTGCTATTTTTTTAGTCTATATCCAAACCCTTCGTAGACACAAGTGGTCTCTACACCAACTTTAGGTAGGTATACAATATTTTCAATATTTGTTATCGAAAGAAAGTCACATAATTTGTATCTAGGTGGCCGTAATACTAAATGTGTTGTTATGTGTACTGTCTTTGTTAATCAGTACACACAACCACACATTTTTGTGAACACCATTAGCTTCGTAGAAGATTTGGGTGGATCATGTGCGAAATGTCATAGACAGAATGAAGTGATTAAGGAGATGAAAAGTAAAACAGTATAGAATAAACAAATAACATGGTACAGAGGTACACAGATTAAGAAAAAAAAGCTTTTAAGACGTGTTTTGTTTAAGAAGTATTAAAATCTGTTGTTGTCACTTTTTGGCCTAATAGCTTGTGACAGAAGCAGCTTTTGATTTTTCAGCATCAGCACTTCTTGAACTTACATCGTTTATCTTTTACAAACAAAAACATCAATTATCTCCTTGGCTTTAGCGTTCGCAACTAGTACTCACACTAACACTATAATTACGACCGAATAATTAATGTTGTGACATTTTTTTGGACCATTTCACAATAACATTCTAGCTCAGTGACAGTTTTGTTAAGTCGCTAAAACAAGTGACATTTAAAGCGAATTGTTAGATAACATCTAGACCGACTAATGCGCCTTGGATAAAGTCTAGAAAGTACGTCAAAGAAAGAATTGCTATAACTAGTTCTACGGTGGTCACTTTAGCTATATTTTAAAATATGCACAGAAACATGCGCCTGCGCAATGATATAAAAATCGGGTGCTGCATGTAGGTATCTGGGGCTTGCAGATCTTTTGGCAACACAGAGTAATTGCTCTCAATTTTTTATTTTAATTGTTACCGATTTTTCGTTACTTTCATATCCTTTTTAAGACATAAACGTATCGATCGATTCTTTTGATCCTAATTGTATTCGGGACTACAGCTCGATATATTATTATAAGAATCAACTGGCAGGAATTTTGAATTTGAAAGCTTTCCACTCATCCTAAATGCGATGGGAAAAGTTGTCAGATGAACCATTCTGAGTAAAATTAACCATTCTGAACCATTTTGAGTTCAGCCAAGCATTTAATTTAACTTAATCCAGAGAAGCCGGGAAAGTATGATTTGGATTTTGGATACTTTTGATAATCCTTAAGATTATCTATATGACTGAATAAAAATATACTGTTCACTTTATATGGTACCTCGGTTTAACCCAGTTACCTACAATGATTACACCTGCCTACTTATCTGACGATAGGAACTGCTGAGTCGAATTTTTACTTTTATCTTAGATATAAATAAGTTACTAAGCTATTTATCGCTTAATGACGACTATGCTGAGCTATTGCTGAGGCGGGAATAAATTGTATAAATTTAAACCTTTATATACCTATAAATAAATACCTAAATCATTATCTTCCTACCCTGAAGTGGCCAATTCTATTTATTACAGAGAAAGTAACATGGCGACCGTAGTTTCAAAATGTAATTTTAAAATGATATTTTTATTAAATTCGTACGAATAGATGATTTATTTTCATTGGATCCCATTTTTTAGATATTGACGATGGATCCCATTTGCTACTTCTACTGTTACTACTAAAAGGTGATACTTAAAAGTCAATAGAGATACAAATTGATACCGCTGGCCAACTTAATTAATCGGGGTAGATATGTTCCGCTGAATACCCACTAATGACATCGCAATCATACATACGACGCGCTATTAGTCCCATATATTATCGCCGCGCGACAAATACGAATTTCTTTGATTTCCGCGCGACAACCGTGGGTGGGAGCGAGTATTGCTTGCCAACTAGGCCATAAAGCTAAAGCCCTGTCCTCTTCTACCGAACACCCGTCTGTTCCCGGAACGTCCCAATCCATTGCTGCCTTTCTGTTGACCCGGACTGGTCGACTGCGAACAGGAGCGGCAATCTCCAGCAATCATCGAGAGGGGATCTGCGGAATTTTTCACTGCGCCGAACTAATTTTAGCCATTTTCATTGTTTTGTCTGACATGTCTTGTGCAACCGCCTGTTAAATGTTTCCTAGTAAATGAAAATAGGACGAAAAGCCAGCATACTGTCTGAACAATGAGAAAATTATACCTACGCCCATTTGTCGGTATTATAATTAGCTAATTACATTTGGATTGTAACCAGACTCCGCAACTTGTAAAATTAAAGGCATAGGATTCGCTTTTGGGCTGACAAGCCCTTATTGTAGTACAAGTAAGGCACATCAGATAAGTACAACAGCTGAAACATTCTCGTTTGAATTTTTTCCTTGTGCGTTGAGAATTTAGAGCTCAGAATCATCTGGCTTGAAATTGATTTCCCTGAACAATTCGGCAGTTGTGGATAGGCAGTTTTGGTGAAGTCTGTACAGGCTAGGAATAGGGCTACCACAGGGCAGTTGAATATCATCTTTGTTACAATTGAAACAAGGTTTTTAATTTCAAAATACTGTAATGTGGTTGTTGTCTGTGTTGACAATTACGTATAATTCGATGCACTAATTTGTAGCTAATTGTGTAAGCAGTAGCCAAAACAATGCTTGTCTTCAGAACTTGCTGCCAAATATGCTAATAAACTCTTGTTGCGAATTATCTAAATCTGAACTATGTAGGTATTTTTTATTGAGTCACTGTTGTATTTAATATCTGTTAAATAAACATAGTTTTATTACATAGATACTCCCTGTTTAACAGTTAATTAATTTAATATCTATTTATATTTGTCATCAATTACGGATTACGCCAAATGATTAAAAGTTTACTTTATTTCGAACGCGTTACTGTATCTGTTGATATTTTCACATATGAAAGCATACGTGGGTATTAATTGTAATTATTTTAAATTTCGATGGCAGACTTTTGTCAGTACCCGTGGAAAGTGCGTCGGGTTCGAATCCGAATGGAAGGGTGTTTGAGTACCAATGTTTGTGTGATTTTATACACAAAACTGACCCCTTGACGTGGTGTATCCGTTTTAGGCTTTCTTCCCCTGTCTAAGAAAGTCAATTTGAATTGCATTGTTTGGTTCATTGGTAAATTTATAGGCGACCGTCTGAATTAAGCCAGTCGAACCAAGTTTAATTAACTACTCAACAAACCATGGTTTAAAATGCGGTTAAGGTTGGGGTTAATCAAATGAAACATGATTATAATTAAACACCATCTCGTACCAGGCTACAGCTTAATTAATATTCCGATCTATGGTCTCTGTTAAGACCTCCATGGTCGGTTGCACTTTTAGAATTAATGTGACCTAACTCAAAAACTAGAGGCGAATTTTGGAAATACAGTAGGAAAGTACCTGCTTATTACTTTTATGAACACACATGGCTCGTAAAAAATGTACTTTTTTGCGTTTTTATGATTATTAGTACCTACTTAAATCACGCCTATCTATATCCCTAAAGGGGAATGCCGAGGTGAATGAACATCCACTTTTCCCCAATTAAGTTAGGTCCCATGTGGCGAGCCTATTGCCATCTATCGGGCACATACATCGCAGTATGTTTCTAGGTGGTATAAGAGGAATGCTGATGGGGTGGTGTCAATTCTCTGCCGTCACTACATGACTTATTTTTTTTTGTATCGCTAGATTGTGCCCTAAGAACTGACTCATAAATACACTTGTAACTTCACAACTCTTGCCCGTACACATCAATGTTGATCGCGATCCAAAATCAAAATCAGTGATCACAGATTGTTTGTATACGGGCCGCCCCAATCTACTTCGTAAACAATCAATCTGAATCACGATCATTGATTTTGATCGCGGATTGCGATTGAGATTAACTGTCTAAGGGCCGTCTTATGCGCCTTTGCTTTGACACACGTGGGCAGAATAGGAGTGGTGACAATGCTGTTCTCTGCCGTCACCACACAGCCAATATTCAAATTCAAATGTTTTATTGCATACCATAATTTTTACATTTGCGCCGTGTGGTGACGGCAGAGTAGAATACAATTGTCATCACCCCTAAATCTCTCCCGTGGGTGTCGTACAAGGCGACTAAGGATAAATCAGTGAGCAATGTACCTACTGCGACTTTTGTGCCCGATAAATGGCAATAGGCTCGCCACCTATTACATGGGACCTAACATAATTGGCGAAACGCGGGTGCTAGTTCACCTCTGCCTACCCCTTCGGGGATATAGGCGTGATTTATGTATGTTTGTATGTATAATTTTTACATTAGTTCTTAAATGGTTACAGTACAGGCACAATTATGGACCTTGATGGGCACAGCGATACTATAAATGAGCTGAGGAGAGGGTAGATTTTTTCATTATTTAAATAAAATGCTACTGTGTTTTTATATCAGATTATTGAATTGGCGAAGAGGTCATCGACCTATGGCCGTCAAATTAAATCCACAGTGAGGTTCGAGGAAGTGTAATAAACAAATTTCTAAGTAACCAAGTCATAGTTACTTTCTGGTGTTTGTTTAAATTCGTGCGTCTATTCGTACACGTAGAATATTAGCTCTGTCCCCGGTTTCGGCGGTAGGTACTGTTGGCGCCATCTGTTGTTACATGGAGGAGGCGCCGTAATCGATGTGAAGTTGCGGCGCAAGCGCTGCTTTGCCGGACTGGGGAAGTGTAGCGGCGTTCATACCATATTTGTGCATTCGAAATCTATATTCGTATTCGTTAACTACTCTTTATATTGTAACTAATCGTAGAAAATAAATCAGTTAAAACGTAATCGACTTAATTATTCAAAATTACCAGAAACTACAATAAACGAAAGTCTGAGCTCGAAACATGTTCCTTCTCGCCGATTAACGGGATTCAAGAAAACGACGATAGATACGACGGAAGACGATACCCGGCGTATCAGGCATCACGAATAAAAGAAGACGTAGAAGACCCAGAACCAGTGCGAGGAATAAACGGTCAGATCATATCCTTTTCCATCCCATGCCAATCGATTTGTATTAATATAGTGCTTTTCTCGAAATTTCAGTTGAGTGCAATAGTAGGCCTACCCGCCTACCCCTTTTTATACGGCTAACGGTGAATTTATACGACTGTAAGTACCCTTTGCTACCTTATTTCTTCCCAAAATGAGTGAGGATCAGAATATTTCGGTTAATACTAAACTTAAATTACCAAAGTCAAATGACGGCGGTAAGTCTCCATCAAAAGAAAACTCACCTTTTGATTTCAAATTACCTACTTCAGATCTCAAAAAACAAAGGGGAGTTTTCAAAGCTCGTATCACTTCTTTTCAAAAATATATTTTAAAATTTGAAAACGTTATTTTAGATAGTAATCAAATAGTGGAGGTAAAATTAAGAATTTCACAGTTACAACTAATGTTTGCTGAATTTAACAAAATACAAAATCATATTGAGTGTTCTTGTGATGAAGATGATCTTTTATTACAAATTGAATATAGGGAAAAATTCGAAGAAGATTATTACAAATATATTTCTATGGCTAAATCGTTAACTGAAGTAGAACATTGCCCAATAACAAGTAGTAAAAATATAACATCACAAATTAAATTACCAGATATCAAGCTACCTGCCTTTGATGGGTCTTATGATGGCTGGTTGGAATTCAAAAACTCGTATTTAACAATGATTCACGAACGAAGCGATTTAGGTGAAATTCAAAAGTTCCACTATTTACGGTCATCACTAACCGGTAATGCACTGCAAGTTATAAGTGCATTAGAATTTACAGCCGAGAATTATATTCATGCATGGGATTTATTATTGCATAGGTATCAAAATGAGCGACTTTTAGTACACAACCATGTCAAGGCTTTGTTTGTCGTGCAAAATATTACAAAGGAATCACCATTGTTAATTAGGAAACTCATAGATTCTGTGTTACGAAATTTACGCGCCCTAAAATCATTGGGGGAACCCACAGAGTCTTGGGATACACTAATTATATATTTAATAGTCACTAAACTTGATTCTTCTACTGAAAGGGAGTGGGAGAATTATAAGGGCAGTCTAATTTCAGGTTTACAGAATCAGGATTTTAAACGAAAGTTGAAATTAGAGGATTTATTAGTATTTCTTAGAAATAGGGCAGATTTTTTGGAAATGGTAAACGTCAAAAGTAATTCTCACAATAATTCATTTTATGTAAATAAATCGTCTAATAACAACTTTTATAATTCGAATAATAAACAAAATCAATATACGAAAATGCCTGCAGCGCAATCACAGTCTCATAGTTATGTAACCACTAGCAATAACAATTCGAATAAATTAATTAAACGTGCCCGTAATTGTGAAATGTGCCAGGGTAATCATTCACTATATATTTGTAGTATGTTTCTAAATTTATCAATTGATGACAGGTACAAATTAATAAATCAAAAGAACCTGTGTAGAAATTGTTTACGCGGGGGACATTCGATTGATAATTGTTATTTCGGCCCGTGTAAGCATTGTAAACAAAAACATAATAGCTTATTGCATAAAGATTCGCCTAATAATCATAGTGTAAACACAACATCACTCCCTGAGCCAGACAAAACTCAGGCAAAATCGACCGTATTGCATTCGTCATTAGATTCACGGTGTACCGATCCGTTGGTAACGGTACTTTTGTCGACTGCGTTAGTTGAGGTGAGCGATGAAAACAATACGCGGCATACGGCCCGCGCGCTCCTTGACAGCGGCAGTCAACATTGTTTTATTTCGGAAACGTTTTGTAAACGAATAAATTGTACAAAATATATACAGTCCACTGTTCAAGTTTCGGGTGTGGGACAGTCGGTCACACACACGAATAAATTATACGATTTAACTATACGATCTAGGATAAACGATTATTTCACAAATATTAAATGTTATGTTTTGCCGTGCATTACGTCTTTCGTACCAAATATGTGTATTAGTGCGAAGTTTTTACAAATACCCGACACTATTGAACTTGCAGACCCGAATTATAATATACCTGCCGAAATTGATATATTAATAGGTGCTAATCTTTTTTGGGAACTTTTAAACGAAAATAAAATACGATTAACATGCGGACCATTCCTACAGGATTCCCAATTAGGTTGGTTAATCTCTGGTCCAGTTTACACGAATGGATTAAATTTAAATAACAATATTCAATGCAACTTTGTTCAAACTATTGATATCGATTCGCAATTAAAAAGATTTTGGGAGTTAGAAGATTTATTCCAACACGATAACCTTACCAGTGAGGAACGTAAGTGTGAGGAAATATTTAGGCAAACAACTAGGCGTGAAATAGACGGCAGATTATCGGTTCGTATACCATTAAAAGAAACAGCCGATTCGTTAGGTAATTCATACAATACAGCCTACAAACGCTTTATTTTGTTGGAACGAAAGTTAGACCGATTGCCTAAATATAAACGGATGTATTCAGACTTCATGCGGGAATATCGTGAGTTAGGTCATATGACAAAAGTAAGCGAGTACAGTCAGCCACATTATTTTCTACCTCATCACGGCGTATTTAGGGAAGGTAGTACGACCACTAAATTGAGAGTAGTGTTTGATGCCAGCTGTCCTACTAGTAACAATATTTCGTTAAACGACATTCAATTTGTCGGCCCTAAACTTCAAAACGACGTCTTTTCTATTTTGTTGCGTTTTCGCCAATATCAATCGGTGGCTTGCGCTGATGTCGAAAAGGCTTATAGGCAAACGCTCGTTCAAGCCGACCAGCGTAACTTACAACTCGTATTTTGGCGCGAGGATCCATCAGATTCAATTGACGTTTATCAATTGAATACAATAACTTACGGTACTTCATCGGCTCCGTATCTATGTATAAGGTGCCTTAACTTAGTTGCGGAGGAGTGCAATGATGAATCGGTATCGCGAGTTATTAGAGAGGATTTTTTCGTTGACGATTTGTTAACATCTCATGATGATCCTAAGGTGTTAGTTGATATTTGTGAAAGGACGTCCAGTATTTTAAAAGAATATGGTTATTCGCTGCGGAAGTGGACGTTCAACAGTGACGTCACTGCGACAGCGTCATCACGTGACTTAGCTATTGGCGAGCATACACAAACTAAAACTTTAGGTTTAGGATGGTACAATAAAAGTGATGAACTTTATTTCACTACAAAATTGACCCCTATGGATATGTCACTTCTAACTAAACGTAAAATGCTGTCATTTGTGTCTCAAATTTATGACCCGTTGGGTTTATTGGCACCAGTTATTATTGAAGCTAAAATTTTGCTACAAAAGTTATGGTTGTGTAAGCTCGATTGGGACGATTTGGTACCTAAAGACGTTACAATAAAAATTAAAAATATTCATGATTCGATTATACAATATTTATACAAAATAAAAGTTCCACGATTTGTAAGAAATATTCGCAGTCGGCGTTTAGAATTACATATTTTTTGCGATGCTTCACAGGAAGCCTATGGTGCTTGTTCATTTATACGAATAATAAATAATACGTCGGTAGAAATTAAACTACTGTGTGCAAAAAGTAAAGTTGCACCTTTGAAATCGATTAGCATACCTAAGTTGGAACTTTGTGGTGCTCTAATAGGCGCAAGATTATACAATAAAATAATTCAGTCACTCAGCTTAACATTCGATTCTATTCATTTTTGGACCGACTCAACTATTGTTATTGGATGGTTGGGTATGTCTCAACACTTGCTCAAAACATTCGTACAAAATCGTGTCACTGAAATAAACGAATTGACAGGCGATGTTCAGTGGCTTCACGTAAACAGCCATGATAACCCAGCTGATTTAGTGTCCAGGGGACTAAACGTAAAATTACTTAAAGATTGTGATCTGTGGTGGCACGGTCCAAAATTTTTATTTTGTCCTGATTGGTCATATACTAATCAACCAACACCTATCTGTTCCGATTTGCCCGAATTAAAAAATCAAACAGTTAATGTTTTACATACGTATTCGAATAATATAATCGACTTTGATAGATTTTCAACTTATAATAAATTAATTCGAACGGGAGCTTACGTACTTAGATTTATTCATAACACGCGTAATAAGCAAATGAAACAAACAGGTTGTTTAACTGTCACTGAGTTACATCAATCGCAGCAATTGTTATCGCGCTCATCACAAATACAATCATTCCCTACATTATATAATAAATTAATAAATAAAAATCCAATTAATAATTATAATGAATTTAAAAAGGTATCGGGTTTAAACGTGTTTTTAGACGAGCATAATATTATACGTGTAGGTGGGAGATTAGGCAATTTTTCATTATTAGAATACAATAAACGACACCCGATTTTGTTGTGTAGTAAAAGTCGATTCACTACACTTTTATTTCAACATGAACATGTAAAATGCCTTCATGCAGGACCGCAGCTTTTGTTATCTACCATACGCGAAAGCTGGTGGCCACTTGCAGGCAGAAATCTCGCTAGAAAAATCGTGCATCATTGTGTTACCTGTTCCCGTATAAGAGGCAAAACATTGACGCCTATAATGGGCAATTTACCTACTGAACGGCTAGATGCGAGTTTTCCTTTCATGCGTACTGGCGTTGATTACGCGGGGCCAGTCTTCATATTAAACCGTAAAGGCAGGGGAGCTATATTAATAAAAAGTTATATATGTTTATTTATTTGTTTCACTACACGATGTATTCATCTGGAACTTGTGGGCAGTTTGTCTACAGATGATTATATTTTGGCATTGAAACGCTTTATATCTAGACGCGGCAAGCCTATAGAAATATATTCGGATAATGGTAAAAATCTAGTCGGTGCCGAAAAAGAATTTCCATTATTATGCGATAAAAACGTCGATGAAATATTAAATTTTGCTGCGAATGATGGAATTAAATTTAAATTTATACCTCCATACGCTCCTCATTTTGGGGGTCTTTGGGAAGCAGGGGTCAAATCGAGTAAATATCACCTTAGACGTATATTGGGCAACGCTAAACTGACTTACGAAGAGTTCAGTACTGTATTAATACAAATCGAAGCCGTCCTGAACTCCCGCCCAATATCTCCTCTTTCCACAGATCCTTCAGACTATCTTCCATTAACACCCGCTCATTTCCTTATTGGCCGACCTCTGACAGCTCCACTCGTCGACGATATTGCCGAGATGCCGACCAACTATTTGTCACGCTATAAACGAATAGAACAGCTACGTCAACATTATTGGAAACGATGGTCAAAGGAGTACGTCACGGAGCTCCAGATACGGACAAAATGGAAGCAAAACGCAAAAGACATTGAACTGGACAGCCTTGTCTTAATTAAAGATGACCAACAGCCCCCTCTCAACTGGCGTTTGGGACGAATAACACGAGTTCTACCGGGACGAGACGGAGTATCACGGGTGGCAGAGATACGCACCGCAAGAGGACTTATTCAACGTGCCTTTAGCAAAATCTGTCCGCTGCCATTATCTCCGCCAGAAGAAAGGACGGGATCGGCACCTCCTACATTCTAATGAACTATACGGAACGAGAACTAATTGGAAGCTAACGCGAGGCTTCCAAGGCCGGCGGTATGTTGGCGCCATCTGTTGTTACATGGAGGAGGCGCCGTAATCGATGTGAAGTTGCGGCGCAAGCGCTGCTTTGCCGGACTGGGGAAGTGTAGCGGCGTTCATACCATATTTGTGCATTCGAAATCTATATTCGTATTCGTTAACTACTCTTTATATTGTAACTAATCGTAGAAAATAAATCAGTTAAAACGTAATCGACTTAATTATTCAAAATTACCAGAAACTACAATAAACGAAAGTCTGAGCTCGAAACAGGTACACAATTACACATAATTAATAGAAATTAGTCAAATGACGTGATAAAATTATTTATTTTACATAATTATACCGGACCCGTTAATCACACTATTAGTGAGTGGTGAACAATGATCGTTGATGCCTAATTCTCTAAATATTTATTCTACAACCCTGAGTCAGATTGTACCTACAATATATGACTAAGGGTTGTTGTAGAATAAATAGTCCGTGGGATACATAGTACCTTCTGTTTTTTTTTGGAATAGCTACATCGGGAACATTAATAAAGAACCAAGAAATAGGATTAAATTTTGTCTTCTATGCTGGCCTGGGAGCGAACAAATAACGTAGAAGAGGCCAGCCCCAACTCATCCCATGGGTGTCGTAAAAGTCGACTAAGGGAGATTGCCCGGTGTAGACCAATAAGCACCTTGGGGCACCCGAATGGTGGAGGGCAAACCACCAACAACAGCGTACCCAAGGAGGGTTGGTGTCAGGCAGGCGGCCGGCTGTAAAACCTAAGCCAAAACCTTGAGCAGTATGGATTGGAATGTTGTCATTCTAATCACTCTCTCCGTTCATGGGTCTCTCGACATGGTCCGTTCCGTCTCTTTTCTATACATTCATTCATCACTAGCACCTTTACGGTGGGATGGATGATATGAATCAAAAGGGAGTGGATGGCTTGATGACGTCTGACATATGAATGGAAGAGGAAACATACTGCGCCGACCCCAGATAGACTGGGAACAGGGCAGGAAGAAGAAGAAATAGGATTAAATTATAGATTGTACTAACTTATCAAGTGATGTCCGATCCTCAATTATGTGATGAAATCTCGTGCCCACTTAAGAGGCATCAGGCTTAAGCGGAACGCTGCTACTCAGTACTCATTGCTGTCTTAACCCTTAGTCGACTTTTACGACACCTACCGGAAAGATGGGGATGGTGACAATTGTATTCTGTCGTCACCATACGGCAAAGCGGTTAATATTCATTCGTCTTCTTCATAATGATAAAAAAATATACTTAGTATTTAAAAAAAAGTGGCGACCGTAACAGCTAGGTTTGTATCCGTTTACAGGGCTAAGCAGTATATCTCAGTAAATATGTAATTACAAAAATTCTAATATCCTGATCATGAACATGCGTACTAACTACCACCACATGGCGAATCTGTGAACGAGATTGTAATTGGTCTGTATCTACTTATTCTGCTGTATAACTATGTAATTCGACGGTAAGCCTCCCAAATGAAATAAAAAAATAAACATAAATAAAAGAGCCTGTTTCAGTATCGACGGCTAAGTTCTGAAAAGCTTATTTGGCAGTTCAATTGATTTATATTTCATATTACAACTGTCAAATGATCTGCCAAGTAAGCCATACACAGCTTACCCGACGATTTTGAAACAGGCCCTAAGAATTTTCCAATGAAATCGGACAAGGGTAAGACGATAACACGCAACAAACAGATATACCTATTTATTGTAATAGTGAACACAAGTTACAATTACAATAATGTGGTAGGTATGTACCCGAGGCCTAGGAACACACGGAAACACCTGAACAAATTTGCTGAACATTCATGTTCGCGCCTGGCAACTAATGAGATGTTTTTACCGCGGGACTCCGCTCCGGACTGTCTTCGCGATTCGTTCCTCGATTTGAATTTTTTTATTGACAACTAGTTTTCGATATAAAAACGTGATCCGAGAAATATACCCTTTTGTGGGAAACGAACCCACGTCCCAAAATTCTCTAACCTTTCAAATTCACGTAGAAATGCTATCGTATAACGTAGAAATGCTAGCTACCACCATCTTATTAAAATCTGTCGCCAATTCGCCATAATAACAATGTTAACGGCATTATTGTGTTCCGACAATTTGTGATAAGATAGCCAGCCACTCTGTGGTTGAGGATTCCAGGTGAAGCTCGATTCCATCTTTGGACCTTATTGTCACCATTAAATCAATCTTTGCTGTCTAGCATAAAAAAAACATCAAAATATAAGTAAATATTGGAAGTAACAAATAGGCCATGAGAAATTATTGCTTATATTGATTATATTATTAAACAATTTTTCTCTCAAAATCCACAAATACCACCATGTACTTTTCCATTAATATCGCCGTTCAAAAAGTTTCATAATAAACAAGCACAATAAATTTGCACCTACGTTTGTTTATAATGAATTATCTAGGCCGCCATTATACTGTTCGGAATAGAGGTTAATAGTGGAACAAATCTTTTTCCCTCAGCTATTAAATTAGCTATATTATTATCCATTTATTTAAACTTTTTCACAAACGTTAGAGAAATTACGGCAAGTCAACTAACGTCTTGGTCGGTCTTAGATGGTCTTAACAGCATTATTAAGTTCTGATAATTTGTGATAAGATGCCTGTCTGTAGTTGTGAGTACCAGGCGAAGCTCGATTCCATCTTCGGCCCTTAGGTCAGATGAAGGCCAAGAGCTTCCCTGTTTAGAATAAAACAATTCTCTTTATTTAAAATGTTTCGATGATTCTTTCCCAAAGATCTACGTGGTTGTCGACGTCTATAAAGCAATCAATTCCGTCCACGTCCGTTTGTTAACCTTCTTCCTTTATTACACAGTGGACCGGTATCCGGGAGTTAAAAAAAACGTACGGTGGCGCTTACATCAATTTGTGAATGCGCTTAAGTTTTTTCGTATGGTCACCACCGACACACAAAACGTTGTACGATGTAGGACAGCATTACTTAAAGTTATAGAAGCTCGAAAGCTTAGCTTGCTTCCGCGTTATTGTTGTCAGTTCTCTCCAAAGTAGGTACCTAAGTTAAGAGTGTACAGATACTCGAAGTTTAGAGTGCTGACAGTACATTTAACTTGCTAACAATTGGAGCGGATTTGAGGTATCTAATTGTCAGTGGGCACCAACTTATTTAAGGTCCCATGGTCCCACTTTATCTTGGAATCTCGTTCACTCACACACAAATTACGCCCATTTACCCCCAAAGGGGTACGCAGAGGTGAGTCAACACCCACGTTTGGCCAATTATGAATTAGTGAGCCTATTGCCATCTACCGGCCACGTAAATCGCTAAGTGATATAGGTAAGAAGAAGGCTGCTGCCCTTTACTCATCGCTGTCGCCCTTAGTCGCCTTGTACCACACCCGGTGGAGAGATTGAAAGTGGTGACAATTGTATTCTCCTTCCGTCACCACGCGGCTTTGCTAAATAGGAAAATCAAATTCATGATAAATTCGCTGGCATTTCAGTACATACAACCTCTTTACATTCGTTTCTATCATCGTATCTTTCGTTATACGAGACCAGACACTGTAGGTAATATGTGTAACGTCGTCCGCTCTCTCTTCTTGTTATAGGCCTCTAAAACAAAATTACGTTCTTCGTTGTTGTCATTTGCAATTTGCATTTTAGCGGCGGTCGATAATTTTCAATACTATCGCCTTCCCAGACGACTTTGGTAAGCAATCGCCACGATTCCGTGGTCCCTGTTACATTGTAAGAGAACAATGCTCCGAGGTCCTACGTGTACCAGCCGAGGTGTCTTCCCACAAGGCAAATGTTAAACCGGTTGAAATTTCGTCTCCTTTAAAATTACATAAAAGTCGTTTGGTATCGATTATTTTTAAGGCAAATTCAATAGTCGTTTTTTCTTCGTGTTTGTTTGATTATCTTCTCATACTGAACCTTAACAAATAAGATATCCGAATCCAGGATCAGATGGCACGGTCATGTGATGAGAAGAACGGCTGACCATGTCGTGAGAAAACTCCATGGCTACTACGAACAGGGAAGTGGAAGTACCACTTGGTAGACGAATGTCCAGAAGGACATGAAGATGCTAGGCCTCAACGAAGATGATGTTTACCAGCTAGATACCCAGCGTCGCATGACTAGGCAAGTCTATCTAAAAAACTTGGAGTGGTTTGGGTTTAAACTCTCGAAAATTATTATTATATTAGTAGCTGACCTTGCAAGCGTTGTTTTGCCCTTATCATCTGGGGGTATAAAAATAAGCCAACGATCTACCAAAGACATACCAAGTACGCAGATCATAAATATCGGTCGAGCCGTTTCTGAAGAGTTCGATAACAAACACTAGTAGAGTCTTCTTCTTCATGTCCCTCTACCGCTCTAGACATATTTTCTTCTTGCACTCCTCTTTATCCTTCTCCAATTTCCCATCCACTCTTCTCGCTATCATATCCTCCTTTACACAGTCCATCCATCTCTTCTTCTCCACTGTGTCTAGCAGAGTGCGTGTAAATATTACTGATGCTTACCCGATTTGTGTTTTAATTATCATGAGTGATACCAAATTCATTCAATGTTCAATCCACTCTCGATAGCTATCAGCTTCAGTTTTGAATGCAAGTTGACCTGGCTGCATCAGCCTTATCGGCTGTATACGCATCAATAAAGCACTGGGCTAGTAAACCTTATGCTCTTATATATAAGGAAGGCCTATTCGTTAACAGTCTCTCAGATTTTATAGATAATGACAGTTTGTTATCTGTATTTTTTGGGTCGACACACAGTATATCCACACAATCCACACAGAACATTTAGGAATATGCTTTAAATAAAATTATTATGAATTAGGTATATCATTAATGTCTAGTGCACTGTGCGATTAATATTATGTAGGTAAATAAATACGGCTTTGGTAAATTTTAAATAAATTAAACAAACTACCTACCAATAACCTGTTTGGTGACGGCATAGCTGAATATAACTGTCACCACCCCCAATCTCACCCCCAGGTGTCGTATAACGTGACTGAGGGAAAGATACATACATACATACATAAATCACGCCTATATCCCCGAAGGGGTAGGCAGAGGAGAACTAGCACCCACGTTTTGCCAATTATGTTAGGTCCCATGTAATAGGTGGCGAGCCTATTGCCATTTATCGGGCACAAAATTCGCAGTATTATTGCAAGGTGATATAAGATGAACGCCGCTGCCCATTCCTCATCACTGTTTTATCCTTAGTCGCCTTGTACGACAACACCCACGGGAGAGATTTGGGGTGGTGACAATTGTATTCTACTCTGCCGTTACCACACGCTGTATTCAATACCCTTACAAATTGCCACTGCTGCGCATGTCACGTATCAATGTTCAAATCATTAGCTGGCCTCTGTAAATACATGTAATAATAGTAATATTCTCATTCACACGCTAATTATCTAACCCTCGTTAGGCGTCATTGACCTATGTACCACATTATATTGCAACAGCACGATGAGGCATGCTCATGAAACCTTTGAAAACATACATCGTAAACTTCAAGCAAAGTAAGCAACACCTTAAGCAATTAATACCAAGAATGTATATACAATATTGCCTCAAGATTTAAGCATCACTCCAGCTCCAAGCTTGTTTTTATCTTAGGCAGGTCACCAATTCTACCATATTCTTCCTGCCCTGTTCCTATCTGGGGTCAGCGCAGTATGTTTCCTCTTCAATTCAAACAGGTCAGACGTCATCAAGCCATCCACTCCCTTTTGATTCATATCATCCGTCACACAAGGTGCTAGTGATGAAACCGATGAAATATATTACTTAAAACAAAATTGATTACAATGAGTAAATTATCGACCACCATGCAGATTGTAACATAGTTGTCGTTAAGGAGTCATTTTAAATATTATTCTACTAACCTACACCAGCGAATGTCCCTACTGCTAAGGCACAGGCCGTCCCTATGGATGTAAGAATAATGGGCCATAACCCACCACGCTGGCCCAGTGCTGATTAACGACTGCAGATGCAGCCGGGACTTAACTTGCCGAGGACCCGGCTGCAGATGCAGCCAATGGCTTAACGGGCTTTCCGTAGCACAAACGAACTCGACATTACATAATATAATATATTTAGTCACCCATCCAATGACCGGCCTTGGCAAATATTGTTTAGTTTACGCGATCGCATGCCGAGTGCGCTGACTGGCGCTGACTTACGGCGCCTCTGCGCTATAGAGCTCCTCCCCTCTCCCCTCGTAAGTAAACATACAAGAACTAAACGGATAAAATATCCCAAATATTACGTTGACAATACAATTGGTGGTTAAAGGGAGCGGGCGGAGAGAGCGGAGTTTGTTGACACTGCACTCGGCGGAAAGGCGGGATGCGCTCAGAATACGAGGTGCGCGGGCGCAGACGACCGCCAGACAAACGCTAGCGCCATTTTTAAAACGCTTTCCTGTCTCAGGGCTGGCACGCGGGCCGAATCTATACTAATATTATGAAGCTGAAGAGTTTATTGGTTGGTTAAACGCGCTAATCTCAGAAACGAATGATTCAAATTGAAAAATTATTTTGTGTTGGATAGTCCATTTATTGAGGAAGGCTATAGGCTATATAATAACCGACATTAACGCGAGCACAGCCGCAAGCGACCATTATGACTCATAAATGTCAATTGTCAAGATGAATTCAGTCGGCATTTCAGTGTTGTTGTGGTATCGAAGTAGTGACAATAATCTGCCGCGAGTTTTGATGTGTAATTGCACTGCACTGAGAATAAAGTTTTTTTTTACCTTAATGTTTACTGCTTATACACTTAGTCACTAATGAAATATTCTATTCAATTCTATCTATTCATATTAATTTTCTTAAAGTCACTTTCCTATAGCACCAAAAGTTCCCAATAACAACAGAACGTCTACGGCGGCAATCCTTTTTGCTTCAAACCGCGTATTGACAGCTGTAATTAATATAGACAGCTGTAAACAAGGTAAAGAGAGTTGTAATATTTAACAACTAGCCATTGACAACCCTAGCGTCGGCGTAATGGAAGGATGAGTATGACTAATGATCATTGCTCCGTAGACAAACTTGTGTAATAAGCTCGCGGCATTCAATAATTAATGAACGGGCAGGTACAATGTCCATCAACAAAACTAAAACAAACACGACCTTGAAATATCAAGTGTGTTTATCAAGGGTGTTTACGTAAAGATTTTCTTCGAAAGCCCCAGTCGATACAGGTGGGTACCGAATGCAACATATCAGGTTACGTTACTGCGACATTTGCACTTTTTATGTTACACTGCAGCAATAAGGTGCTTTTTAGCTCGGTTGTCTGCCACCAGGGAGTCATCAGCAAAAGTAAGTAGTATACATACTGCTATAACTAACAATATAATCCTTGAGCAAGATTTTGCAAAATTTGAATGGCCTCTGTGATGAGATTGATGACTTTGCTTCCCAGGGCTTTGACTTCGGCCTTAGGTGACTACGTGTCTGACTGAGATTCAAGACCTGGGTTGCATATTTTTTACTCTTTTTAAATACCAAATTTCAGTTTCATTTTTCACTTTGGTGTGTGTGTAAACTACATTTTGTCGGATTTATTTTTTTTGCTGTTTGTTTAATTTTTTTAATCTTTAAGTAATTGTAGCACTTAGGATAACTTTATTGTGTAATATTATAATTTTTCGAACTTTTTCTAACCACAATATTATTTGTAACATTATTGTAATTATTATTTAAAGTGTAACAATTATTGGTAAGCCAAAAAAAAACTGTTGAATGTTGAAGTGTAAGCTGTCTTCTCAACACATTATCTTGATTCAGCCCAGTGTGTTCTTACATACATACATAAATCACGCCTATATCCCCGAAGGGGTAGGCAGAGGTGAACTAGCACCCACGTTTCGCCAATTATGTTAGATCCCATGTAATAGGTGTGTCTATTGAAAGGAGAGACGGTTAGCACTCCCCTTGACAAGGATGGAACACATAAATTGGTTAAGGCACTATTTAACCAATCATTTTGACTGGTGAATTGCCGCGAGGCAGATCCCAGACTTTCCCCGCTTAAAGGGCTAGGAGGAACACCGGAGTGGTTTAGTGGGTATTGCTGATGCTTCGTGCGCCGAGCGAGTCCCACACACGCCAGTCGCCTAGCTAACGGCTGGTATGGTGCGTAAAAGCATTCCACTCCGACAAAAAAAAAAAAAAAAAAAAAGAAAAAAAAAAAAAAAGGTCCCATGTAATAGGTGGCGAGCCTATTGCCATATATCGGGCACAAAAGTCGCAGTACATCGCTTTTGCTAGGTGGTATTAAAGGGACGCTGCTGCCCATTCAACATCATTGATTTATCTTATCGTTTTTCAATTCCTGTATTATTCAAAACCAAAATGATCTATCTTCTTGTCATTCATTGACCTTTTATATCATTTCTTTTCTTCACAGCTCTGACCTTTAATAAGTTAAGTTGAGCAGTATTATTTAAATTTCAGTGGACGTTTATCTTAATTTATTTTAACTCTCTATTAATATAGACTTATTGCATTATGACCGACATCGCTTACTAATGGGCATCATTACTTAGTGGCCCTGCAGAAATTTTAAATTTAAATCGAGGTTTCATGCTAAGAACCATAAAAATTGTTCAAAATCTTTCTGAATTCCCAAATATATACAGGTATGATAGTAGCATGGTGCTAAAAGTAAAGATATGCCTAACTTTTTGCTATGCCTAACATTATTTTTTCTACAAAGATTTTGGTAGTTAGAAAAAGAATTTCGAAAAATTATGATCTTGAGGCGGGAATCGAACTCGGATTATTTTTTCTCATTAAATTTCTAGGTTTTTGCATTTTATAATTTTTGCATTTCTTAATCGTATTCTTGGCAATCGATGTCGATCTTCCAGGTTTTCTT
Organism: Cataclysta lemnata; assembly: GCA_963931975.1. Lineage (NCBI taxonomy): Eukaryota > Metazoa > Arthropoda > Insecta > Lepidoptera > Crambidae > Cataclysta > Cataclysta lemnata. The sequence goes on from OZ008352.1 coordinate 1,787,346, forward strand.
AAGTGTACCCTATTACAAGGAAAAATTGATCTGAAAAAGTTCCAAAAATTGTAGCCTTGATGTGAGTTCGTTTCCCTAGATTAGATCATAAGTATTTCGAACTTCCTACTAATTTTTCTTTGTAATATTTTTTCAAACATTTAGGTATAAAATTATCAAATAAAAATCAAAATAATAATTCATAGCCTTGTTTCAGAAGGTCGAGATAATCTTATCTAAGTCATCGATGCAATCATCTACGACACTTTCTCAAGGACTGTCCTTGTTATGTGACGTAAGAACCCTCTTACCCACGGTAGAACCTCAAACGTTGTCATTATTAAATCAATTCATTCATTCTGGGATTTGCCTGCAAAAAACCTTTGGACCTTCAACGTCTACCAGTAGTGAGACAATGCCTAAACTTGACCCCTTTAGCCTGAGTGACACAAAATCCTTGTTGCTGTGCCGTGGGACCGTGTGGTATGGGAAACTACCATAATAGTTTTTGCTTGTTAACTGATGCCGCCTTGAATGTAAACGATACTATTAGATATTGGACGTTTCTTGCGCTTTGTTGGGGACTGTTGCAACCTGTGGCAAGATGATACCAAACTAGAGAGAATTTAATTTAACAATAAATAAAATATTAAAAACATATTTCTGACACTCACACCTATCATCTAACCCAAAGTAAGCAGTTCAAACGCTTGTGTTTTGGAAACTAAATGATGGATAAGTAAATTATATTCAAACACCAATGTCCGTTGTTTATCACAAGGGGGCAAAAGCTCCTACCAGGATTTGAACACCGGACCTTTTGGCGAACCAATACCTACGTTCCACTATATTATGAATAATGCTAAATATATCACGCTCTTTCTGTCCTTGTTGTGTCATAATTTCTGTCTTCACAATTATGTATTTCTTTCACCATTCTTTGCGTTAGTCTGGTCATCTCCTCGTTCGCATTGCTAACGACAACGTTAATTGACCGAAAACGGTTTATTACCTACCAACGTTTGCGTCATTTGAATTTATTACTTTAATTAGTTCTTTTTACAAACAATAATGGTAAAGGCAATTGCCTTTTGAAGTATTTTCAAGACAAGGGTGATTTCAGTTATTTCAGTTTTATTTAAATATTAAGGAATATGTATCATCTTTATAATGAAAATTAAAAGGTAAAGATCATAGCTATAAATAAGACTAAACTGAGCCTTGTAATGAACAATTTTGTACGGATATTTACCAATAATTAAGAGGCTTAAAGAAACAATTAACATTACTTCTGTACAGAAATTCGGCGTAATCAGTTCGACAATACGCATTGTCTTGTAGTCCTTGGGTTATCAAAGTGATTCATTCAATAAGCCAAGTACACATAGCAAGTACTATTTTTCTGCAATTTGAGCTCAAGTTTTAAGTAGTAGATTTAACGGCTTATTTGATTGGTTGTGGAATTGTAACTGGTGCAATTTACAATGTACCAGCAATGTCATAACTCGTCGACAATGATGGGTTTCTCTATAGCCTACTTGCTTGTTATTAAACGAGTCAGCGTCAGAGCTTCGTTGGCGGATCGGGTCGTGGGTGGGTTTTGGAGACCCGACATTATGGACTGAATCATACTGCGCCCTACCCCATTCTCTCTTGGACACACGGAAAAAAGTGTATTGTAATCATACCAGACATCAATAAACGATTTTCGATTTTGAAACGGTAACAGACGGCTAGTGTCAAAAGGCATGCCAATGCCATGTAGTACTAGTGTGGATGAAAAAGAACACAGTACAAATAAATAACAACACTGGAATGTAAACCTAAGCGGAACCCTTGAGATAGTCCCATCTAGACTAAGAAACCCTTTTTGGGATATTCATCAACTAGTTAATTCGTAGTAATGTGACATAAAATTGTTTCTTCATGTTTTGTAATCGCCCTGAAGAAAATAAATCTGTTTATATCAATGTTGTGCTTTTGCAGACTCTTACCGTCTTATTAATAAACAGGCAGTAAACATGGTACAGCTATTCCGCGCTTGGTCTTCGTCTCACAAACATTATTTTGAATGCGAAGAAAAGAGGCAAAACACTGGGTAACTAGTCTATAGATACTTAAATCGTGTTTATTAATAAGGCCGTTAGGTAGTAGTAATCAGATGGAGAGGGTATGCACTGTAGGCTACCCTCTGTTGTCCAAATAGGATTAAGTATAAAATGGCCATGTTCCTGTGTAGACACAGCCTTAGCGCTGAAACAAAGGGTGTGGACTTAACTGAAAATAAATTCTTAAGGTCAGAAGTGACGCAAATTTTCCTACACTATTTGACATTATTAATACTGCCCACAATTTCCATTGCGGCACCAAGGACCCACCGACATCTGTGCAAACTGCGAGCCAACAATTGTCTACAGATTTTGCTAATTGTCGCATTTTTATGAAGAGCGAAACGTTTCAAATGCCGTGTGGTGGGTGTCGGCAGAGCAGAATTCGATTGTCATCGTTCCTATCTCTCCCGCGGGTGTCATACAAGGCGACTAAGAGCCGACATACACGGACAGCTTTAAGCAGTCAGGATGAACTGCTTCATGCTTCGAATTCATATTGCACTGTACAATCATCTACTAGTTAAGTATTCAGTCGGAGCTTGAAGCAGTCCACCCAGACTGCTTCGAGCTATCCGTGTCTGACAGCTCTAAAAGTTAACGCTCATTAGACTCACTCTGCAGTTCTGCACCTGACCCGCACCGCCTCGCCTCACGGGGTAGTATTCTTTATATGGATTTGTATTGATGTGCGCTTACTACATCAACTCTGTATCAACTCCGTAACGCCTCCGGATCGCCTCGGTCACAACGTGTCTACGCGCGGTCAGCGTGAGGACCGCGCGCGGCCGGGTAGGTCTATTTGCATTCCTTTTATACCATTTAGTATTGCACTGCGCTTTACGTGCCCTATAGATGGCAATAGGCTCGCCACAACATGACACAACAATGGGTGTTCATTCACCTCCCACTACCCGGGGATATAGGCGTGATTTATGTAGCTAAGTACACTTAGTGTAAAGTAAGCGCATGTCTTGAATAACTTTTGGTGAACTTGAAGAGACTGGCGCGTAGATAAAGAAACTTTGCTGCAAGGATGTTGCAACTCAGATAAAATTGGCTTATCTTGACAATTTTACGACATTATAAGCACTTCCGCATTTTATAATTCTCTTATCTTGCAGCCATGGCTGAGGTATGCGGTTTTGATAAAAATGTTCTATTTACATGGAAATTGGATAAAAAATAGTATAAATATACTGACTAATGATTGAATGTACAGGTTTGAACATACTGAAAAAAGAGCTGGATAATGCAAATTAAAATTCCCGTTAAAATAGCAATGGCGTCTGTGTGACGTTAAAATTTTGTAAAACATGACAGTTTCCATATTATAAGTGGTGATTTAGATAAGCAAATAAAATTTCAAAACTGTGTTAACGAAATCGTGACGTCACGCGGCGTTAGCATCGTTAGTTAGTTATAAATAATCTGAGAACAAGTGATTCGTATCGCATCCCCTTATCCTAAATTATTATTATTATTGATCATTATTTCATTAATTCTTTGTCAGTGTCATCATCCCTATTCGTCGTTTTCGTGTTAATCAAACAAGCGATTTATTTCCTTGTTTATACAAAACAAAGATTTCTAATTACCAAACGAACGTTAAAAACGGTGGGTGCTCTTGTGTTTTCTCGGCGTGCGTGAAAATGGAATGTCCTAACGAGGTTGTGGAATTAAACAATTTGCGAGGGTCCGTCGATGAACGCTGTCCAAATAACTTGGAAACAGTCAATAATATTGATCCTTTTTTTCGTTGCAATTTGGTAAACAAAGGATTCGCGCCGTTGGAGGACCTTGACGTTGTACCTACGACATCATATACATTCATACATAAATCACACCTATTAGAGTGCGGGCCAGATAAGTCTGCGCGAAAGGGGTGACGCTGCTGGCTAACATTGACACTCGAGGCACCTAATACAGAAAAGCTACTTAAATTTTGAGCACTGCTTAAAAAGTTCAGTGAATATTAGCTGTCAGAATTTGTATGGAAAAACGTCAATTTTGACCATACTTAAATGTTAAGCAGGACTCAAACTTTGAGTATCGTTTCTGTATTCGGGGGGTAGACAAACAAAATAGCAGACGAATTCTTAGATACAATTTTGACCACGCGCGGACTTATCTGGCGCGCACTCTAATATCCGAATGGATAAGCAGAGGTTTTAACATCCACATTATGTTCCGCCAATTATGTTCAGTCCGAAACTATTGCCATTTCATCTTCTTCTTCTTCCTGCGCTGTTCCCAGTCAATCTGGAATCCGCTCCACTGCCTTTTGATTTATGCCATCCATCACACCGGAAAGGTCCTAGTGATGAATATTTGTATCAAAAAAAGACAATAAGGACCATGTCGAGAGATCAATGAACGGAGAGAGTTATTGGAATGACGATCGAGTACGAAAATCACAGTATATTGCTGTCTATACTAAATAATCTAAAGCAAAAAGTTTTTTACTTGGTTGGTTCAACGCGATAATGTCAGGAACTGCTGAATCAAATTGAAAAATCCTTTTTTCCTATCCAAGACAAAAAGAATTTTTCAATTTGATTCCATTCATTCCATCCATTTATTGCAATCATCATCATCATCATCATCACCAGCCCTTTTTTAATGTCCCCACTGCTGGGGCACGGGTCTTCCCTATGGATGAAAGAATATAGGGAGACTGGGCCATAACCCACCACGCTGGCCCAGTGCGGGTTGGTGGGTGCTAACGACTGGAAATGCAGCCGGGACCAACGGCTTAACGTGCCTTCCGAAGCACGGAGGAACTCGAGATAGTAAATTTTTGGTCACCCATCCAATGACCGGCCTTAGCGAAATTGCTTAGTTTACGCAATCGCATGCCAAGCGCGCTGTGCCACTGCGCTAGCGAGCTCCTCATCATTGCAATAGAGCCTATTATTACTAAGGTTCGGTCGGTAGCCGTCCAAATACTTGGTTCAGTGGGATAATTCAAATTGGCCGGCAAAATCGTTAATCCCTGTCCCGACATTTTGCTTAAAAACATCGCTTGTCCATTTGTTAGTTCGGGCACCTTAATTCTTAAGGAGCTCAGTCTTCCGAATGACTCGGAGAGTTATAGACTGCTCCTTTTACCCCCAATTTCCGTTAGGAGGATGTTCTTTAACATACATAGTCCGAGTACTATTGAGTAGGAAGAAAAATAACTCCATCTTAAGCACTTATGGGCAAGATAAGAAGCCACAGACAATGTACAGGAATGGGCGTTTTTCTATGGCAGCCTGTAGGTACACAGTCAATCTCGATCGCGATCCGCGGATCAAAATCAATGATCACGATCCCGTTTGATTGTGTACGAAATACAGTGTGTGTGTGTACAGACAGAGATTGGTCGCCCGTACTCAAACAATCCGGATCGTGATCATTGATTTTGATCGCGGATCGCGATCGAGATTGACCGTGTGCGGGCCATCTATGGAGCTTGGGGGATGGGCTCAAAATTATCGTTGACACAGACAGACAGAATATATAAAACAGTTTCCCAGCAGTGGGGATCTAAAATCTCCGTGCCCGATAATGGCAATAGGCTCGTCAACTGTTAGGTACCTACATGGGTCATGGTGAAAAGTGGGTGTTATGCCCCTTCGGGGATATTATTTTTTTGGGCCTCTTTTTCTTTGTAACTTTTTCTAACATTTATTATAATTTTATGATGCTAAAAAGTCTTTGTCAATTATTAGAATTAAGTCTGCTATTTGATACTTCTTCCAACATTTAATTCAATCCAACCAACATTTGTGATAAGATAGCCAGCCCCGTGGTAGAGGGTTCCAGGTGAAGCTCGATTTCATCTTCGGCCCTTAGCGTCACTTACCATCAGGTGAGATGAAGGGCAAGACTTTCCCTGCATAAAAAAGTCCTTTAACCACAGGATTGATGTCAGAGGTATGGCATTGGAACAATGCGTGTGATTTTTATATAAAGATGTCGGATATTCTCGCGTTCTGCGCACGCGCCGTCAATCGACGGATATCCGCCGATCTCCGTGAATACTTGAACAGAAGCATTGTTGGCGCGGTCACTTTGCTGGGCGATCACCCTCGCATCTCCTACATATACATCTAAGTATGTATACATATAAATAATATGCGAGTGGTAAACATTGGAGCTTACAGCTATTTCCTTGGGGGCGACTTTCACAGTTTCACACATATTACATGGTACCTACATAATACTCAAATAGGGTTCGTGTCAGACTGTCTTCTAAGCTGGCCTGGGAGCGAACAAATAACGTAGAATAGGCCAGCCCCGACTCATCCCATGGGTGTCGTAAAAGTCGACTAAGGGAGATTGCCCGGTGTAGACCATTAAACACCTTGGGGCCCCCGAATGGTGGAGGGCAAACCACCAACAACAGCATACCCAAAGAGGGTTAGTGTCAGGCAGGCGGCCGGCTGTAAAACCTTAGCCAAAACTTTGAGCAGTATGGATTGGAATGTTGTCATTCCAATCACTCTCTCCGTTCATTGGTCTCTCGACATGGTTCGTTTCGTCTCTTTTCTATACATTCATTCATCACTACCACCTTTACGGTGTGATGGATGATATGAATCAAAAGGGAGTGGATGGCTTGATGACGTCTGACCGATATGAATGGAAGAGGAAACATACTGCGCCGCCCCAGATAGACTGGGAACAGGGCAGGGAGAAGAAGAAGGGTTGGTGTCAGACAGGCGGCCAGCTGTCAAACTTAAGCCAAAACCTTGAGCAGTACGGATTAGAATGTTGTGATTCCAATCACTCTCTCCGTTCATCGGTCTCTCGACATGGTTCCGTCTTCTATACATTCATTCATCACTAGCATCCCTACGGTGTGATGGACTATGATATGAATCAAAAGGGAGTGGATGGCTTGATGACGTCTGACCGAAATGAATGGCAGGGAGAAGACATATACTAAAATTATCATAATAATAATAAATGTTATGAATGTAATCATAATAAATGTTATGTAAAATAAAATCTCCATCGTACGTAATAATTAGTAATAAATAGTTACTTCCGATAAATAGTGTCTGAAGAAGTGAATACACAGTTTTCCGTATCACTAATAATAAATAGTTTCGATGCCTATTTACGGTTTTCAACGCTCATAACTTAAGCCAATCTATACCCAAGGAATGTACGTTGTCGATATGTTAAATCGTATGCCTCTAAACCTAGCCGTATGCAAGAGTTTTATCTGAAGTAAGATAACTAGTAATAGTTATCATCAAAAGCCTGTGACTGTGACGGCCAATAAACTTGATTTACCTGAAGTGTTGTGTGAATGAATTATTTTCTAGCACCGTTACGAACTAGTAGATACGTATTAGTGTTGATACTTAGTTAGAAAGTTTTTACACCGATATTCCCTCAGCTTATTCACTTAAAGGGTATACGCTGATGTGTGTAACACTATTGTTATCGTAAAGGTATTTGCCCACTACGCCGAACCGTATCGGCACTTCTTCCTGCCCTGTTCCCAGTCTATCTATCTGGGGGTGGGCGCAGTATATTTCCTCTTCCATTCATATCGGTCGGACGTCATCAAGCCTTCTACTCCTTTTTGATTCAAATCACTCATCACACCGGAAAGGTGTTAGTGATGAATTAGTGTATAGAAAAAAAAACGGTAAGGACCATGTCGAGTGATCGACAAATGGAGAGAGTGATTGGAATGACAACATTTCAATCCATACTGCTCAAGCTTTTGGCTTAGGTTTTACAGCCGGTCGCCTGAATGACAACCCTCTGTGTGTAGTTACAGTCGCGGACATGCAATAAAATATTCTATCATAAAATTGATATGAACCAACGTAGCGTACCGGCACTGACTTCGAGTCGAATATTTTGCCGGTGCGGACACGCTCCGTGCATGCAGGTGACGGAACGATCTAGTGGGCAGACACCTTTATCCTGCATTAACTTTTACGCTCACTGAAGTATCAAAGCTATGCAGGTATTTAAAATTTAACACCGCTAAAACGGACTTGGCATACGCTTGATGGAAGAATTGAAAGCGAATTTTCATAATAATAAGTAAGTATACCACACTCATTATACTTGACAATATTGTCAAGTAGTGGTAGGTATATTACTATGGAAATTCGCATGGGGAGACGACAGAAGGGAATACTATTATCACCATTGTTGAGATGCGGATGGTACACATACACAAATCGCATGCCTTTCTCTCCTAAGGCAGGCAGAGATGTCTTAAGACCAGCATTTTGCTAGGTTATATATTTCATGTCACATGTAGTCCCTACTACAGTCTATTACCATTCACCGGGAACTTTAATCATTTGCTAGCCCTTTTTTAATATGACTATGCATCCCTTTCTGAATTTCGTCTTCTTTCAAATCATACCTTTCGATTAGATTTGAGTAACTTCCGAACTCGACACGTCAATTTAGGTTAATGAGTAACAACTTAATGTCAAAAAATGGCAATTCAAAACTAGTCGCCATCCTTTAGGGTTTATGTCTAGAATTAAATGAAGTTTTTATTTGCATATTGCAACTATACTGGGTGTACTAACGGAGAGGTGTAGTCATATTTAAAGGGGTTATTCAGGCCAAACTGAACAACTTTCGCTAAGGGACCAAAATGGAAATCGCAGAAAAAAAAATACTAAACCGAGAACCAGCTGACGTCCGTTTGTGTATGGGGGAGTGTTTATTTAAATATGACTACACCTCTCCGTTACACCTTGTATAGGTACCTATTAGGTAGACGACTCAGAAACAGAAAAGGGCATTGGCCTATCCAGTCTGAATTGACAACAGCACGATGCTTGTCACGTTGTGGTCGAAAAAAATTTGCTTAGGACCGGAAACGGTTGCTTTTATGCTGCATCAAACTGACCGACTCCTGGGGGTGGAATCGTTGAATCGCTCGAAATCTTATTATTATTACAGGACCACCTGCAGTAGGATAATTTTGATTAATTTTCCGGATACGTCATATACGTGACGTCAGACAGCGCAGTGGCGCTAAACAGGAGTGATTTACTTAAATAAGTATTCATTTTTAATTTTTTTTCTGGGGCGATATGGCAGTGGATAGTTTTATGACGTCTGACCGATATGAATGTAAGAGGAAATATACTGCCTACCTCAGCAGATAAACTGGAAACAAGGCAGAATGATAATAAATGTAAATACGTTTCTGCTTATCCCATCCGGGCGTGTACAGACGTAAGATTGACGCGATATAAATGCAAGCATGTGTGTATGAAAATCGTGTAAAGGAGGATGTGATAGTGAGAGGAGTGGATGAGAAATTGGTGAAGGATAGAGAGGAGTGGAAGAAGAAAACATGTTGTGCCGACCCCGCCTAGAGCGAGATAAGGGCTGGAAGAAGTGTGTATGAAAATCGCCACTAGAACAACAATATTCGAGCGTTTCGCACATTGGCAATTTTGTTTCGCTTGGCGGTTATTCGATGCCGCACAATATGCATGCGCCAAGCATTTTCGATTCATGAATTAAAAATAATGCGCACATAGTCACGTTGGACGGCTGGTGTCCAAAACAAATTCCGTGAAATCAAATATTTTGTGTTACAATACAACACAACGTCCTATTCCCGCAACAGTAAGATTTATTGCCATAAAAATAGAACGCACAATGATTTATAATAATTTTTTGAGTTACGTCTTTATTGTATTAAATTGGCGCACAATACAATGTGTTCTTCGATTGTTTTTGCTACCCCTCCCGGACAAGCTTCTACACGTGCGTTTATTTGTCAATTTATGACGTCACAATAATTATAGTCCTAGTGATATTCTGTCATAACCATTGCAACAAAAATAACATTATACGTATGTATCACTGAGTAAAGTGGGAACAGGGTAGGAAGATGATCATAATGATAGTAATATTCTAATTCGTCAGGGCTTCAATGCTGCGAAAAAATGTGTCGTAATAATCGACTAAGGGGGATTGCCCGGTGTAGACCAGTAATCACCTTGGGGCACCCGAATGGTGAAAGGCCAAACCACTAACAACAGCATACCCAAAGAGGGTTGGTGTCAGGCAGGCAGCCGGCTGTAAAACCTAAACTAATACCTTAAGCAGTATGAACAGGAATGTTCTCATTCCAATCTCTTCATCAGTTTCTCGACATGGTCTTAATTAATTACTTTTGTATATGGTCCTTCATCATTAACACCTTTCCGGTGTGATGATGATATGTATCAAAAGGAAGTGGATAGCGTGATGACGGTTGACCGATATGAGAATGGAAGAGGAAACATTCTGCGCCAACCTTAGATAAACTGGGAACATGGCAGGGAGTAGAAGAAGATACTCGTATATCGAGGAAGGCTATAAAATAACCGATAATAAAGCGAGAGAAGCCGCGGGCGACCACTAGTCTGGTAAATACAGCGATATATAGCATACATTGCATTCAATGTATGAATGAAATAATAGGTAAAATAAGTGAAACGGAATACCTCAAACAGTTCCTCATTCACTGGTCTCTCATTGGATCACGCGGCAAAAAACGTTGAAAAACGCCAAGTAAAACAAATATTTTCGCACTGTTCGTATCTTGTTTGATCAGCAATACTTCGTTGGGCATCAAATCAAAACACGTTCGATAAATAACAATTACATGGAATCCACACAGGGCGTGATTGTGCAATTTCACGTAACCTGATAACGGACCCATGCTATCATGGAATATTGTTGTAATATTCTGTGATATTGTAATACTACCGAGGTACCACTTTAGTAATATAGTATTCTCTCTTCGGCAGAGAAAAACAATTGTCTCCACTCCTATAACTCATGACGAGGGTAGGTATACGACGTGACCTGTAAGTTAATAAAACGAGGAATGGGCAGTAACTGGTACACCGTCTAGTAATACTGCGATGAATGTGTCCGGTAAATGGCAATAGGCTTGCCAACTATTAGGGTAAGTCAACCATCATCATTTAAGCCGTAAGACGCTTCGCCCTTCGCCCTAGAATCACCAAGCCGATGTTTAGAGGAACGCTTATTTGTAATCAAACCTGGGAAGAGCTCTGTAGCGCAGTGGCTAGACGCACTTGGACTGCGATTGCGTAAACTAAGCAATGTTCGCTACAGAATCGATGGGTGACCTCTATTGTCTCGAGCTCCTCAGTGATTCGGAAGGCACGCTAAGTCGTTGGTTTCGGCTGCGTTTGCAGTCGTTAATACCCACCAACCCGCTTTGGACCTCTGACCACATCCTGCAGCTTCCCGCGACTCTCCCTTAGTCTACTTTTACGACACCCATGGGATGAGTCGGGGCTGGCCCATTCTCCGTTATTTGTTCGCTCTCAGGGCAGCATAGAAGAAATTGTCAGTAATTCTACATAATTCCTTAATAAGATTCCAAGCTCGCCGTATCTACCTTTAATTCAAACACCAACTGTCTTCTATTCGATTTTAATTTTAACATTATATAAATGTTAGAAGAATTTCGGCAAGTTAATTAGTGTCTTGGGTGGCCGAGCGGTCAGATAGCAGCGGACGCGGGTTCGATTCCCGCCTCAAGATCATAATTTTTCGAAATTCTTTTTCTAACCCCAAAATCTTAGTACAAATTTTTCTAACACTTATATAATGTTAAAATTAAAATCGAATAGTTTATAAAGCAAACCCAAGCTTAACCGAACGCACGGTATTTGTAAAAATATCTGCTTTGGAATGTTTGAAATTTATTTCTACATTGCGAGGGTACCCGTTGGCTTTCAACGTGAAGTGTAAAGGTTAGAAGAATTTCGGCAAGTTAATTAGTGTCTTGGGTGGCCGAGCGGTCAGGCACCTGCCCGGATAGCAGCGGACGCGGGTTCGATTCCCACCTCAAGATCATAATTTTTCGAAATTCTTTTTCTAACCCCAAAATCTTAATACCAACTGTCTTATTATTTCTATCAGCGCGATACTTAAAACACATTTTTACAGTGTACATGTCCGATAAATAAATCCTTATGTAAACACAAGTTAACATACACCACTTCCTCCCCGCTATCTCGTCGATAATACCTAATCACACGTGAGCTGATACCTGTATGCGTGTCGTTTCAATGTGTGCGTTACGTATCTAGGAAATCATGATAAGACGTTGGCGCCACCCGATTGAGATAGTACAATTACTTTAACACTTCACACCTGACATCGCCTAGTAGATTGTTAAACCTCACTTGTAGGTAGGTACTAGTGTAATTTAACATACCGCGTAAGTAAAGTTTTGTGATTGTACAGAGGTAGGAAATAAAGATTAATGAATTTTCCTTTTTAAATGAATATTATCATGTTTGTTTTAAGAAAAAATGTGAATGCGTCATTGTTCCACCAAATGAACGGTACATCCAGATTTATCTATTTTATCTATTATCTATTTTACAGACATAGAATCTTCCATGCTGGGCTGGGAGCGAAAAAACTAAGTAGAATGTGCCATCCCTGACTCATCCTAGGGGTCTCGTAAAAGTCGACCATGGGAGATTGGCCTTTGGGACACCCGAAGTCCTGAATAGTGGAAGGAAAACCACCAACAACAGCATACCCAAAAAGGGTTATTTCCTAAAAGCCAGAACATTGAAACGTACCTATAGTCAACAGCAGGTCAGAACACCACAAAATGTCAAATTTTCTCAATCGACTTTATGCTTTACTACCGATCAGTTGAGGTTGACAATCGATTGAAGAACTTTGACAGTTTTACGTAGTGTATAGTGCCGTTGACCGTAGAATCGCAAGTGAACCAATCAAAACTGAAATACCTAGGTTAATATGAAAAGAAAACAGTGGAAAATCCGCGTTTTTTTATCAACGCTATCATTGCTTAATAATTTTTGAGTGATTCCTTAACACATAAACATTTCTAAACTTCTTTAAACACTAGCACAAACTGGGTTAATCACTCCAGTGATAAGATACTACTTATCAAGATAACAGTGTAGGAGACGACAGTTAATCTTGGTCTTTAATGCTTGAGATGCAAAGAACTAATTCCATTGCCTCCTCTGCGCGCTCTGTGAATGTATATTTAAGTCTAATAGTTTTTAAATACAAAAATTAATACTGATGTAATTTTAAGGATGGCGCACACTTCGTTATCGGTCTTCGAGGCTGACCTCAGTATCTCTATGTTGCTATAGCAACGCTTCAATTACTCAAAATAAAAATATGGTTTATTCATTCATATGCACTCGGGAATCGTCAAAGAAACTACATTAAACTGCAGGTTGCCTAGAAGGAATTGCCGCTTAGCAATAAGGCCGCCTATTGTTTTGTCCTGTGTGTAAACCTGTCCTGTGATTGTATTGTCTAAGTGTTCAATACGGTATATTCGTTGTTGTTATTGTTGTTAAACATTTGAGTCACAGTTTAAAGGTTTCCAATATTTAACTTGATAAGCTACACTGTCTACAGTAATACATTAATGCTGCTCGCGTCATATCGCTTTCAACAGCATAGGGAATAGTATCGTTCCAAGTTAATTACTATAAAAACTCGTTAAAGTAATTACTCTAACCACAGATATATCAATTTAATATATCTGTGACTCTAACATTTTTAATTTTTTCCGATAGTGAACATAAAATATGGCTGCGTAGGATACATTGTTCACTATACTGTAATTTTCCGTGAACGTCCCGTAGGAGGCGAATAGGGCAGATTCCCAGAAATTTGCCGTGTGGTGACAGAATAACAATAGTCACCACCCCCAATCTGTGCCATTGGTTCCATACAAGGCTGTTAAGGGATAAAACAACTATGAGTAACGGGCAGCAGCGTTCCTCTTATGTTACTCGTGCCTAATAGATGGCAATAGACTTAACATAGCGAAAGATGGGTGTACCTATTATGTCGAGTTCCTCCTTGCTTCGGAAGGCCCGCTAAGCCGTTGGCCCTGGCTGGATCTGCAGTCGTTATACCCACCAACCCCCACTGGTCCAGCGTGGTGGTTTATGGCCCAATCTCCCTATATTCTTCCATCCCAAGAGAAGTACCGTAGCCCAGCAGTGCAGACAGGATACGGTGATGGTTATTGATGAATGTAAAGTACTGACATTAAGAAAGATGCTGCCTCGCCTCGAGGCACGCGCACATGTGTCCTAACTCTTTCAACAGAATGTGTCTAATATTAAGCCTAAACGTCTTCCGAATTTGAAAAGACAACAGACCCGAGTGACAAAGAGATATCAAAAAGTGTAATCTACGCCCACGACTGTGGATTAACAATTCACACAGATAATAAAATGGTCCCTGAATGAAGGAATTCTGGACAGGGCTCGCTTCTATTCTAGTTATATGGATAATTTTGTAACAGTAACAGCAACTGCTTTCGTAACTAGGCAACGATGTTTGAGGGTCGCCTAAATTTGCCAAGCTGACCGATTGTGTTGTAGGGGTACGCTAAAATATCAACCCCATCCCTGTAGGTAGAGGTGAAATATCACTTAAGTTTCGCCAATTCGGTAAGGTCCCATACAATAAGGTATTAATGTTGAAAAAAAGTTTAGCAAACATTCGAACAATTTTCCATTATGCGGGCATATGAAAAATTGTACATATATATTTTTTTATTTCTGGCCTTCTTTTCTTTGATAATCTTAATTTAGTCTGTTTACAATTTCGGCTTCTAGTCACTGTTCTGACCTCACTTAACTAATTAATTAATTATCACGAAAAAAACATCATCATATTTGTGCGTGTGTCGGTATTCAGATGTAAGACGAGGACAGATATTGCATAATAATTATACATAATGTGTCGTTGAGAGATCATAAAACAGGCTATTTGCTGAAATTGACAATTTCTTTGAAACTAAAATTGTACATTGTACTACTTTATGGATCAGGAACTAAAGCTACCTTAAGCTCTAAATTCTCTTTATTAATCACTGGACTCTTCAGGATTACCTCATGAACTGCTGGTGAAGCTCCCATCCGAGACTCATCATTTTCAGCCGCTGATACACCTTGATTCTTGGCAATAAGACTCAATTTCGAGCAGCCATGCCACGATAGATACGGGGCAGTCTGTATCTGATATAATTTAGCTTTAAACAGTATATTGTGCACTTTCCAGCGTCGGTCGTTCACTATAGACGTTTAATAATTGCAACAATGTTGCCGAAAGGGGACAAGAACTATGTACCGTATTTAGACCCAGTTTATCGGACATTCCTTACTTTCATCCTACTGAGGTGAGTGACAGTGACAGACTCTCTTGTCGTCTCTGTCTTAGGCGGTTCGCACACGATGACGGATGTCAATGATTTGATTTATGTATCGCAATGAGATGTCATCATTCCATGTGGACCTGAGGAAGAAAAAAATAAAGTAGAATGGGACAGTAACGACTCACCACCATACGGGGGTCTTAAATAAAAGTGAACTGAGGAATATTGCCCAGAGTAGAGTTAGACTAAAGCGTCTTAAGGTATCCGAACAATCAACAACTGCATACAAACAACTGTAAACCTAAGACAAAACCTTAAGCTTACCATGACAGGATTCTATGTTGTCAACCCAAACACCCTCTCCATTAATCAAACTCTAGACACTATCACTCGCTGGCACTCTTTCTCAGTAGCACTTTCCTGGTGTGCTAATGATGAATGAATGTATAAGTTTATCCCAGATAAACTGGGAACAGGCTAGGGAGATGATGACAGCATTGAGGGAAAGAGAGAAGACCTTATTCGATTAGCATTGCCTTATCAAATTCCTTATATCTATTGTAGTTCTACATTTTCTATCGTTCTTGTTTTAGCAATTACAGATAAGAAACCCATTCAAAGTCCACGTTCAAAGATAGTCATTAATACACCGAAACCTTAATTGGCTTGTAGTTTACAAACAAAGTCACGTGGTTAAGTAGTCTACACCGGTATCAGACAATGTTGTGGGTCATACATAGCATTGTAATTGTGTCAAGAGACCATTCTTGTTTACAATGACTAGATAATTTACGTGTAACGTAATAATATTATAATAAATAGATAGCCTCGTAATTTTCACCAAACAAGGCTCACCTCGATTCTAGGTTCGGCTCCGGACTGGACTCTTCTGATGAACTCGTATGACAAGCACTATACAATACCAAATGACGTAGCGGTTTCTGCATCTAGACTGGATATATTACTTTCTTCATGGATACTCAAGCTTATACTGCTAGTTGCACTGACATCCTCAAAGACAACGCTATAAAAACCAATAAGTACTTTGACTTAACAAACTAACTAAAAATGGCTACATTGTTGATTTGTATGCTCTAGACATGGGAGCGAGGAGTATACCAGCTAGATCCTTAATATAGGCCTTATTAAAAAACCTTGACTTGTCAAGAACTTTCGTAAGTTCTGCACTAGAAGATTAACCCCCCAATACAGAAACGCTACTCAAATTTTGGGGACTGCTTATCAAGTTAAGTGGACATTACCTGTCAGAATTTGTATGGAAATACATCAATTTTGACAATAATTAAATGTGAAGCAGGTCTCAAACTTTGAGTGGCGTTTCTGTATTTGGGGTTAATAGAATCTTACCACATAATATGGCTTGGCAGAGAGATTAGTTGGTGAAGATGTGTGTTGACATGTTGTGAAGGGATCCAGTAAACCTACACTTGGGTTACAAGTCCCAAGCGATGCCACTAACTTCCCTCTCCGCACACTACGGACCCGGCACTCGCACAGTGAATCTATGCAATGCCAAAAGTGTAAATTCTTTCCCCCTTATTATATAACAAGGACAAAAGTTAGTCATGGTTTAAAATTGACGCTAACTCTGTCTTTCATTTTGCAAATAAAAGGGACAGCATCAGTTTCAAACTTTGACTAAATTTAGTCCATTTTTTATAATAAGGGGGTTTTAGTTTAAATCCTTTTTACTTGCAATTCGGAAGCTATTATTAGGCTCAATTCATATCGAGAGCACGTAGGCAAGCTGTTTTGTGACAAACCATTTACAACTTTATCGCTACACAGGTGAGTGGCATTTCGCTTGAATGCGGTGGTAATTGCCCGGATTCGACGCGGGCGGCCGCTCCTTACATACAAGGCTTAAAGTGATACTGTCTTTAGGTTATTATAAGTATGGTTGGCACAGTGGCTAGCGTATTGGCCTGCGGGTAACTACTAAGCAATGCTCGCTATGGCTGCTCATTGGATGGGTGACCAAAGATTTAAAAGCTTATTAAAAAAGAGCCAGGAGGCCTTTAAAAGTGGCCAATCTATTCGAACAACTAAAAAAAAATTAAACTGAGGTAAATTACTGATAAAACATCACGGCGACCATCGTGTCAAATGTTAGAGTAGATGTCAAAAAATTACATTCATCCACTTGGCTTGGCAACTAGGTCTAAAGTACCCGAAAGGGACGGCCATTTGTGAGTGAGGACGTTATGATACTGGATGGAAACTGCAACAGACACCCGTAGCGGAGATGAGGCATTCAGCACTGCAGTCAACACACGGCTATAAATTAAAATGATCTGTTAGCAAAATTGCAATTATCTGTCCGTGTGAATTTCGGTCCGCGCTTTTAGACGCTCTCAGGCCTGCCGCTCAAGCACCCGTAGCACCTCAATAAGGCTCTTCGCGGTAGAACATCCGGAGAACAGCTTGGGTCGTTCAAAAAAACATGGCGTAAATTACTGAGCTTTGTTATTTCCATAGGATTTCTACCACAGCCGTATTGCTATTGTCTGTCACACGTTTAGCGATTGCCAAACAGCTGACTGGAAGCAAACGCGCGGGTATCGATTGCAATCAAACTGCTTTGGCCCAAATACTTTTAACACCGGATACGTTTTGTATAAGACTACACGCCGCCTGACTGACGAAGTCAACATGCCTCATATGCATGTTTGCGCTAAATTAGCAAAGGCGACGCGAAGCGAGCGTCTTTTCCCACACACGCCAGAAAGTAGCGTTCGCAGAAAAATTAACAGTCGCGAAAACGGCCGCTCTTTACGGTCAACCGAAAGACTTATTGGGAAACGTAGGTAAACATTGGGGGACTAAACTTATTACAACAACGGTGCTTGTAGTGTTTCGGTATTGCAAATATTTAGGGAAGTTACGCTGCGTTTTGTTGTCTTAAAAAGAGTAAGTAGCGAAGTATAATCAGAGATTTTTAAGTATGTGTTTTTTGTTCTTTGATTTTTATTAGAACTTTTTACCTGTTAATTTTTCTTTGACTCTTTTTTGTTACAAGCGCAGAGAACCAGTGAAATGTTTAACTATAAATTAGAATTATGATTTAATTTTTATTTTAAAATTATATGAATGTTACAAAGAAAAATAAGTCACAAAATTTTCGAAAAATTTTACATGCGGCAATCGAACAGTGTCCTCCGCACCCGGCCTAATTACTTTTTTCTTTACTCATTACCAAAAAAAATATGGCTGGGCACAGAGAGGAGGTGGCGAAGGTGAGTGTTGACATATTGTATAGGGATCCCGTAAACCTACACTTGGCTCACAAGTCCACTGACTTCCCCCTCTACCACACGCGTAGACCCGTCATCCGCGCGGTGTATAGAATGCTAAGAGTTTCCGTCTCATAGAATTTGAAAATAATATTTACAAGACAATTATAAATAATTTTTAATGACTTCCATGAGATAACGCGGCTTTTATCTCTTATGTCAACAATGTGTTATTATTAAACGTGAATTTAAATTAAAAATAGCGCCAGGCACGCGGCCGCATGCTGCGCCGACCCTAGATAACCCGGGAGAACAGGGTAAGAGATGATGATGGTGATAATTCAAAACCAATTTTATCTATGAGTATTAAGGTCTTCCATGCTGGCCTGGGAGCAAAAAAATAACGTAGAATGTGCCAGCCCAGACTCACCTCAGGTGTAACGTTGACTACGGGAGATTGCCCTGCTATGTAGACCAATAAGCACCTTGGGGCACCCAAATGGTGGAGGGCAAACCTCAAACAACAGACAGACCTATGTGAATGGAAGAGGAAACATACTGCACCGACCTCAGATAAACTCGTGACAGGGAGGAATTAATAATAGCGGTTAAATTGCCGTTTTATTGTAATAGGTATTTTGAATTGACATAGAATCTTCATGGTTTTTGAGGTTTTCGATTGAAACTTTTTTCACATGGTTTCTATGATGTTCTTTTTTTAAAAAATGTGAAACATTTGAATATCGAATGTCAGTGGTTTTTGTTATTCAACTCACTGCCGCACTCAGAGACGTCAAATAACGTTAATGGGTACTTTATGTCAAAAGATTTTTGTCGGGTCTATGGTCTAGATTAAAATGAGATTTTTTGACATTAAGTACTCATTAAATTTTTTTGACGTCTCTGAGTGCGGCAGTTAGACAATAAAGATGGATACTGCGAAAATTCGGGTGATTTTTGAATACGAGTTTCGGCGCGGAAGTAACGCGGCAGAAACAGCCCGAAATATCAATGTTGCCTTTAGTGAGGGGTCTGTTAATGAACGCACCGTGCGATTTTGGTTTAAACGCTTTCGTGATAAAAACTCCGACTTGAAGAACGAGCCACGAAAAAGACAGCCCATACAGGTGTATAACGATGAATTAAGAGAGATGGTGGAAGCCGATCCTAGTCAAATTACCCAGGAATTAGCGGTATGGTTTAACGTTACCTTGGTCAAGCAATAACGGTAGATGTCTATTATGCCGAACTCCAAACAATGTTGGCAAAACTAGCAGTAAAACAGGCCCGACTCATGAATCGATCTTCACCATTATTGCTCCATGACAACGCGAGACCTCATACAGCACGAGAAACCGTGTTGACCCTTCAGAAACTGCAGTTAGAAACCATTCGTCATCCTCTGTATTCGCCAGACCTTGCTCCAACGGACTACCATTTTTTTGTTGATTTGGACAATTATCTATGTAACAAGAAGTTTTCTTCCCAGGAGGCAGTACAAAATGCTTTCACACAGTTTGTGCAGTCTAGATCCTCAGAGTCTTATCGCAAAGGCATAAATGACCTTCCTATTAGAAGGCAGCAATGTATAGATAATAATGGTAACTATTTTGATTAAATAAATTTGTTATAAACAATTTAGATTTTCAATAAGAAACGGCAATTTCATACTTTAATCCCTAATATTATTCCTTCTAATGCCTGTAGCATTAGAAGGCTATGACTATGAGCTGGAATGCCATTTGATGCGTTTCACAACGCGGTTGAATTGAAAGAGGTATAATTTCTGAGAATGGTGACATAGCTGCAAAAGGAGCAGATTGTGCGATAGCCAGAAATACAGGCAAATTAAAGACGCCGCTCATAGATAACGATGTTCCGTGGGAGCAGACAAAGAAGCAATATTGGCATATCAATAGCATGCGAATACAGATTTGACTCGTATGAATTATACGAGCCTTATCGACCTAGCAAATTAGCATGTTATCTCAGTTGAAATAGGTCAAGGCAGTCGTATACTTGGATGACGAAAAAAATCTCAGTGAATTAGTTTACTAATAAATTTTATAGTTTACGAAGCAGTTTGTCTCGTTTTGGCCACAAGATCGAAGAATTCGCCATGCTATAATGGCTAGGCAGAGAGAGAAGTCGGGGTGACGAGTGTTGACTAGTTGTGAAGGGGGCCCGTAAACCTACACTTGGGTCACAAGTCCCAGGCGCTGCCACTAACTTCCCCTCTGCCACGCTATGCACCCGACACCAGCACGGTGAATCCATGGAATGCTAAGAGTTACCGTCTCTTAAGATTCCGGATGAAGTCAGTCAATTTCTTCTCCAGAAATTATAGTTGATATGGAGGTGGCTTTTCGCAAGAAAGATTATTCTGTTGCTACTCGTGATATTTGACGATCTGTACGACCAAGGACTTCCCAAAAAAATTTTTTTTATTGTCAAAAAATAAATGCTATTTGATTTTTAATTTTAACATTATATAAATGTTAGAAAAATTAGTACAAAGATTTAAAATCTTTGTGCTTTACTCGAAATTTAATTGAAAGGGCTACGATAACAACCCGGACCTATGCCACGTACGACGTTGGATCTCAGAAATAGATGACCTCGTACAACAGATTATCTTTATAGGTCATATTTTATAAAAAAAACGTTGCGTTGATAAAACAATATTTGAGGGCAGAGAAGAAGACAATTTTCACCACCCTTGTCTCTCTCATCGGTGCCGTACAAAGTGAGGAAGAGTTATAAATTAAAGAGGAATGGGCAGCAGTGTTTCTAGAGCACCATCTAGAAAATTACTACGATTAAAGTTCCTGGTGAATGGCAATAGGCTCGCCCCCTATTACATGGGATCTGAATTAAGGAGTGGAAACACCTCTACCTACCACTTAGGTGAGAATTTATGATTGTACATCTAATTATGATGTCAAACGTTTATTCGATGCATTTCCGCGGACTGTTCTGCCAACGGTACCAAGGCAGGATGTTATTTCATTTCTCACTTAGTACCCGCAAATAAAACTAAAATTGTCTAGCGTTTTAATGAATGGCTTCTCTTTTACTGCGCCCCCCTCTGCACATAAGTCATGCGCGTTCCGTTGACCTTTGAATTTGACACTTTATCCGCAATTATCGCCATGCGCAGGCGCATAATTGCATAAGCCACTCGCAGATACAATGTTGCGAGCAATACATAGTTGCGGCACCTGCCTGCCAGATATCATGTTGTATTAATTAAACTAATTATTTTAATCTCACTAATGGGCCAAAATAATGACCTTGAACATTTTCGCTTTTTAGAACTTTTTTAATTGTTCAGCAAGTGTAGGTACAACAATGTACAGCCAGGAAAAATGTCAAATACTCCCAACCGACTTTGTGCTTTACTACTAAAAAGTTAAAGTTGACTGTCGATTGAAGGAATTTGACAGTTTTGTATAGTCTCAAGTGCCGTTAATTAATTGTTACACCTTTGATACAAACGGAAAGCCGGCTGTAGAAACTATACCTACTACTGCGAAAGGTCACTGCTTCCGACATTGTTGACAGAAATTTAAAATCATTTCTATATGACCAAACCACGCGAGCATACCCCCAATCCGTCTCCTTTCAGACCGCACCTTATCTCTTAATTAAATAAAAATGAATTGCTGTGCGTTTGTCTCGCCAAAAATCGAGAACGGCCGTGCCGATTTAGCTGATTATGGTTTTGAAATGACTGTCTTGGGCCAGGCAAGGTAGGAAAGGTGAGAAAATATGAAAAAACTTCGAGGAAAATAGTAAAAATAACAATTTCATTTTCCCATATTAACTGCTTTCCTGTCAAACATTTGGCGTAACTGCGTGGCTATGGGATAATTTATATGGCATAACAACGTATGCCGGGTCCGCTAGTATTAGCTGATAGAAAATAAGATTACCACACCGACGCCTCTCGCCAAACCTTGTTCAAAAGCGTCACCTACAACCACTTGACTCAACACAGTTTTATCGAGACAATAAGATTCCGGTATTCCGACGGCCGCATGTAGAAGCGATCAATCAGCTGTCAGGGATTGCGTGTCGCCCGAAGATCAGTTTTAAACATTAAAGACTCCTGCGCGTCCCGTGCCAAATAGTTCTTTTTTCTAGCAGTCGTTGAACCCGTCCCGCTGGTAACTTTTTCCTACTTTCGATGACATACGCGCCGCTATTTTGGGTCGGGAACTGTAAATAAATAAAAATAAAAACATATTTCGTCTTCGGCCCGTGACGCTAAGGAGTCGATCGTGGGCCAAGCTTTGTCACGTCAGCCACTGAATCACTTTTTAAGTTTTTACGCCAGTTTCCACTGAGTACCTACGTTGCGGTTTCTCCATCTATACATAGATATATACATATACAAATCACGCCTATTTATCCCCGAAGTGGTAGGCAGAGGTGAATTAACACGAGCGTTCCCAGTCTATCTGGGTTCGGTGCAGTATGTTTCCCCTTCCATTCATATCGGCCAGGCGTCACTAAACCATCCACTTTCTTTTGATTCATAACATCCATCATACATACCTTGACGGCCGCCTTGGTCGAATGCTCAGATTGCTGGGTATTGGCCAAGAGGTCCCGGGTTCGAATCCCTGGTAGGGGCAAACTTTGTGATGACCACAAATGTTTGTTTCCGAGTCATGGTTGTGTATATGTTTACGTAGTATATTTTCAACATTTATATACATAATTATATTATAAATATGTCCGTCATCTAGTATCCATAACACAAGTGCTTAGGCTACTTACTTTGGGATAGATGATAGGTGTGAATAATATATTATTATTTATTACTATCCCGTTTTCTCTACTGATGTCGGTATTTTGCCACTATCTCGCCTCGAGACCCTCGAAGAGAAAGATAGTCGGTTTGCCCATAATAGAATTATCTATAAAATATAGATAAGAATGTTATGAGTTTCGTTAAATATTTTTTCTAATCTTTTTATATAGCCAGGACCTTGGGCTTTAGCTCTGTAAAAGCAGTACAATAGTTCGTGCAATTCTGGTTCAGACCACTTTCTTCTACCGTCTTCATTAATAATTGTAAATCAAACGAACTTACCTGAAGTGAAGTTCGATTATAATTATATGAGCAGCTTCATTCGACGCGATTTAAGCTTACATGTTGTAGTGGCGCCCCCAAGCGTCACCCTTGCACGGATTTTTAAAGATATTTTTATTTTTTACTATGGCAATATTAAAAAAGATAAATAAACGTTACTACTCGACCAGTCCGGCCGTTACGCTTCCTCATTATAGTTTATAGCCCGAACCTACCTACTATTCTGTAATTTTGTATTTTATATTTGTCTGGATTTGGGTTGGGATGGACATCTTTACAGATGTTGGGAGGGATCTTATAAATCGCGTCGAATGAAGCTGCTCATATAATTATAATCGAACTTCACTTCAGGTAAGTTCGTTTGATTTACAATTATATTTCGCAGCTTCATTCTTAGCGATTTAAGCTTACATGTTGTAGGATGTTTAGAGAAACGAATATAAAATACAACAGTATAGGTACCATTGGTAACCATTTAGTTAATAAAATGTTATCTCATGGCATTAATTCAATAACACTAAGCTGATTTTTAGTATTCTAATTAAATTAATAAATAACCTTAAATTATATGGAGTGGTTCGATAACAAAGATCGAGTAAAATCACTATCAAAAATCTTTAATAGAGAGCTATTATAGAACGGAAAAAATATTGTTAGACCATCTAAAAACGATTTGATCTATCTTACTTAGACTAGCACTTATAAAAATAAATAGTGTTTTTATTTATTTTGTATGTTTAATCTTTACACAAATTATTGCGTCTATATTAGTTGATCCTTTTGGTAAATCTTACTATTTACCGACATGAGTTGGTTAAGTTAGGTTGGTACATGAACCAATGAATAGCACGAGCCGAGCGAGCAAAGCGAGCGTGCCGCGGCAGCGGCCGGCGAGTGCGATTAAGTTATGCTTTTATAGAAAAGTTACCATTTAATAGTTATTTTAACATTTCAGCAGGGACTTCAAATATATTCCCTAGAAGTTAAAGTATCGATCAATTTTATTTATTGTATGCCTCAAGAAAAAAAGAATCAATCATTAAAATAGATAACTATTTAGATTTTTTATTTTGTTATTATTATATCTTTGCTGTTCTTAGCAATTTAATCTAAGCTATTTAATAATTAAAACGATTATTTAAGTACCTACATGCCTTAGAATCTTGTGAATGATTCAGAGTTACTGCTGCAACCTGCAGCCTTCCGTATTACATCGATGCTAACCCCAATTTTATTGGCTGTCGTCATGAACCGCGTGACGGGTGCTTTGAGCGCCAAATGTAGATGTATCAACAAATTTTACGAAATTGTTTTTTAAAAGTAATAAATAATTGAACTTCTGAACCACGCGGAAAAAATGTTCCATTCAAATAATCTATGATACCCGTGGCGTGGGAACTACTAAGTACTACTTTATATTTGAGAATTTTGATAACGGGTTGATATTAATTTGGTCTTTACGTATAATATAACTATTCTGGTATAATATAACTATTTATATATTAAGGTTCTGTAAATTACTTTTAGTTTTATTAATGTATATAACCTATATATGTGTTTTGGACCCGATGTGCGGTGGCGAAATCTACACAGGTTGCTGTCTTTTTGGTTTCTATATTGAGATCTTTATTTGGCCACTGGTTTGAAATGTAAGACAATATAAGGTTGGGTGCCAGCTGATATTGTATTTGGTCTCAATCTATAAACTCCTTTCATATATATTATTTTAATTCCTTTTATCTATATATTTCTTTTTTTTTCCAAACCTTAATCATTATAATGTTTTATTAAATAATAAGGTAAGTGCCGATTTGTAGGAGTTTGAGGTACCGTACTTAGCCCCTGTGACAAACATTTCTGTGAAAAATTCGATAAATCTTGATACAGAGCCTGTGTGGTACTAGTTATAATTATCCTTACAAAATGTTACCCAACATTTCAACCTGCTTGTTGTATTATTTAGGTTCTTTTTTTTTTCTTTTTCTTTTTTTTTTTTTTTTTTTACACTCACACCTAGCATCTAGCCCAAAGTAAGCCTAAGCACTTGTGTTATGAAGACTAGATGACGGACATATTTATAATATAATTATGTATATATGTTGAAAATATACTTCATAAACATATACACAACCATGACTCGAAAACAAACATTTGTGGTCATCACAAAGTTTGCCCCTACCAGGATTCGAACCCGGAACCTCTTGGCCAATACCCAGCAATCTGAGCCATCGACCAAGGCGGCCGTCTTGGTCTTTAGGTCTAAAGACTAAGAATGACAACTTAACCTGATACAGCGAGAGGAATCTAATAATTTAAATAATGAAAACCGTTAGCTAGTAGGGAACACTACAACCCCTTCAGGTTTATAAATCACAATCTTTAATTATTTTTTTTTTTTTTTTTAATGAATTAGTATGTAAAGCGCGAACGCGTAAAAATAAATATCACTAGAAATATATATCAGTATATCAGTAAAAGCATCAGTATTCCATGCATTGGGTTCACTCTGCCAAGTACGTAAATAGCGCATTTTGCATTTGACCGACCGACTTGCAAAAAGATCTACGTATATTAAAATTGCCAAGCTAGCTTATTATTTCATTAAAGGCGTAATCACTAAGCTTCCATTCGGTGTCCGAAAATTTCATACACGATAAAGCATTCGCCTTATAGTTGTCTTGGTATTTATATAAGACAAAGTAACTATTCCATTAATGTCTTCACCCGGCACCGCTACCATATCTCCCTAGACACTTAATTTAAGTGGGGGTATTATTGAATGGTCAAGCAGTGGTCTGATTCTAGCTGTGATTATGTAATTATATATTTATGGTGTATAGCCAAGAATACTGTATTGCTAGTTAAAGTAATATAAGTAGTCTAATTAAACTTGTAAAATAGTGTAAATTCATTAACTGTTACTAATAAAATGTTGTAAATTGGCTAAAGAAATTTGTGGTTAGAGTAGAGAATATTCGAAAAACCATAGTTTTGATGCAGGAATCGAACCCGCGTTCTCGGCATTCCGGGCAGATGCCTTTATACTCGGTCAACCAAGCCGTTTGTTGTAAATAGTGTTTAATTTTATTTCTCTTTTCTATAACGTTAGTTCTGATATCATCTTTGTTGAATTAAAAAATAATACCCAGAAATGTATCATCCTTACTAGGCAAAAGATAGCTTTTTTCTTCCTTGTTTAGGATAAATCCTACAAATCGCAAGTTTAGCGATAATCTTGAGGTTATTTTGGCATGCATGATAATTTTGGCCAAAACAGATGATGTCATCGAATCAATATAAATTATATACATATAGTATGTTTTTTGTTCTAGGGCATTCCCTGACAGGTATAAACAACTTTCCAAAAAACATACATACATACATATATAAATCCCGCCTACATCCCCGAAGGGGCAGGCAGAGGTGAACTAGCACCCACGTCTAAAAAACATACGACGATATAAACCGAAGGGTAGAAATTAAAATCGTAAATGCAGTCACAATATTAAAATGGAGGTATTTTCAACAACTTTGTAAAAACTTACGGCGCCGCCGTACATAAACCGAAGTGTAGACATAACAATTTATAAATGCAACCACAATATTTAAAGCAAAGGTGGATCGATCAGACTCTTTTATGTTTACTAAAAAATAAACATCTTTTAACTCAATTGATTTATGCCATTAAACAGTCTTGACTTATAAATTTTGAAGCAGCAAAATCTTTTGAATAGCAATTTCGTATTATGTATGGTCGCTATGTGTTTTTAGATAATATGTGCCTAGGAAATCATTCTTGTTCACTCGTGACAGAAGTAGCGTAATCGACCAACACAATAAGTTAAGTACCTCTTATAACGGCGCCTGCGGAGGCGGCTGCGGGTAGGCCTGCGGCGGCGGCGCCTGCGGAGGCGGCTGCGGGTAGGCCTGCGGCGGCGGCGGTACCGGCTGGTGCTGATATATCGCGCCCGCGCAGGTGTGCCCACTGCTCTCGCGGGCCTGGTGCTGGTCGCCCCGTATCCGGCTTCTCTTGATATAGGGTCTTGAAGTTGCCCGGTTTTTTTATATAAATAACTGACAAAGCTGCTTTGTCTTCGGTGTTCAATATAGAAGGAATAAAAAGAAAAAATCGCAATTTGATGGAATCAGATTTATTAATATGTTTTCCTTACCTTAAATATTTATAACTTAAATACTTAAAGAAAAAACCTTTTGAGTCTTGCTCAGGAATCTTGAAAAGGGATCTCCTTTTTTAAGACCTTGTGCGACCTTGCAGCTATATCCTGCTGAACGGAAGCAGCTCAACTTGTCTCCGGATCGGGTGTGTCGCCGAGGATCTGAAGGGTCTCATCCTTGTGAGAACTTCTACGGACTCGGAAGTTGCCTCGAGCCGCGACGGAGGCGTCGGCAGTGGCGGCCGATGGTCCCTTGAGCGTGTACACATCATGAGATGTACTTACATGCGTCAACCTCGCTTGGCAAGGGACTGTGCGCTGAGCTCCGGCATGGAGCTATAAGAACATTGGTTCTTGAGAATATGTTAATAAGGATATATAGCCTTGGTATATGTAGGTATTCACATCTTATTTTAATAAGAACGACAAGAGCCCTGATTATTGGCAATTGCGCATTCTGTATGTATGTGACGGATACAACCCCGATTTTAGTTGTTCGCATCACGAAATATCCTTGGCATAAGTAGCACATCTTTTAATAAGAACGACAAGAGCCCTGATTATTGGCAATTGCGCATTCTGTATGTATGTGACAGATACAACCCCGATTTTAGTTGTTCGCATCACGAAATATCCTTGGCATAAGTAGCACATCTTTTAATAAGAAAGACAAGAGCCCTGATAATTGGCAATTGCGCATTCTGTATGTATGTGACAGATACAACCCCGATTTTAGTTGTTCGCATCACTAAATATATTATTATGCTCTTTAATTCCTCTTCAGACGAATAAGCTTCTAGTTTTCGTATCTTCTTTCTTCGTTATTTTCTATAGTTCCCCATGTTGAAAGCCGTTATTTTTTTTAAATTATTCGTAGGTAGGTGAGCTCCGTTGACGTGCGAAGGGTTCGGCACGGAAACACGTAAATGAGGAAGCGTAACGGCCGGACTGGTCGAGTAGTAACGTTTATTTATCTTTTTTAATATTGCCATAGTAAAAAATAAAAATATCTTTAAAAATCCGTGCAAGGGTGACGCTTGGGGGCGCCACTACAACATGTAAGCTTAAATCGCTAAGAATGAAGCTGCGAAATATAATTGAACTTGTCGTGGTCGTTGTCGATGTACCGGCAGAGCTAGTAGGACTGATCCCGCTCTGCAAAGTATCACCAGAATGGTGGAGGTTTTCGGCTGTGATATCTTCGGCTTCCCCGACTCCTGCCCGCCTGCTCAGCAAGGAGTCAATGGTGGTTTGCCCTCCACCATTCGGGTGCCCCAGTGCTTATTGGTCTATACCGGGCAATCTCCCTTTTACTATAGGTATCCCTGGGGTGAGTCATTTTACTTCTATTCTAGTCATTGTTTTTTAGCTGCCAAGCCAACATGGAAGACAAATTTCTAGAAAACTGACGTTTCTTACAATATCTCACACACATAAACACACAGAATGTAACAACATTATTAATGAAAACTAAATAATTTAACATTGAGTATTTTGTTGAATAACGCTTTATTAGTAATATGATAATGTTCTATTCTGCTATAATTGTAGTCAGTACCACTATTTTCCAGTGTCAGTCGTCAAATTACTGGTTGTTTTGTAATACACGTTCTTGGAAATATGTTTGCGCTTCAGCATTAGGTAGCAAACAATGTTTAGGATTGCTAAATAATAGACATTAAAATTGACATTTCTCATGTATTTGCACGAGGTTAAACAATATATTATGTAGTAAGTACGCATGTTCAGGATCAGGATATTAGAATTTTTGTAATTACATATTTACTCAGATAGACTGCTTAGCCCTGTAAAGTGATACAAGCCTAGCTGTTATGGTCGCCACTTTTTTTTTAATACTAAGTATATTTTTTATCATTATGAAGAAGAAGAATGAATATTAACCGCTTTGCCGTATGGTGACAGAGCAGAATACAATTAATTGTCATCACCCCCATCCCTCCCGTGGGTGTCGTACAAGGCGACTAAGGGTTAAGACAGCAATGAGTAATGGGCAGGTCCAGCATCCTCTTATGCCACCTACCTTTTCAGTTCGATTTCCATGCCCCATAAAATAATAGCAACAGGGGGTAGCTATCTATTAAATGAGATCTAAGCTAATTCGCGAATTGTGTTGGATGTTAATTCACCTCCGCCTACCCCTTCGGGGATGTATGTATGTATGAATATTAACTTCGTCCACGCTTGGCATAGAGTGAACGAATGAATGGAGTTACCATATGTAAGCACCGATTAAGTCAGCATATTTCTTGAGAACCGTCTAATGATAAATGCAGATAGAATTAAAGTACCAGGGTCCCATAGATAAATAAGAGATGAATTACTGTAGTTCGGAATCCACTATTACACGACAATCACAAGTCATTATTTTAAACAAGAACACAGTTAACACTCCCAATGCTAAACGATAAAAATTCTATCTAAATATTTAATAGACACGTTTCTTAACAATTAACGTGCATCGTGACACGAAGCAATCCAAATATTAGGGCGAGTGGACGCTAACGTCACTGTATTCTTAACGCTATATCCAAGGGATAAGGTTGACTGTGGCTTACGTGGGAACCCTCGGGCATATCGTGAAGTATCTATTTACAAACATTTGGTTGCTATGTCGTTTAGAGTTCCGCTGTGTGTTCGATTCGTTGTGACGACCAGTATAAGGAATTCACTTTCACCACTGTCTTAAATAAAATAAATTGATGCCTGCTATTATACATGTAAGCTAAGGTGGTAGCTAGAAGCTACACTAGGGCCGGGAATTTGGATCACCACCACTACGCCTTGAATATCCCCATTGCTGGGGCACAGGCCTTCCCTATGGACGGAAAAATATAGGAAGAATGGGACATAACCCACCACGCTGGCCCAGTACAAGTTGGTGGGTATTGAAGACTACAGATGCAGCCGGGACCAACGGCTTAACGTATCTCCCGAAAGACGGAGTAAAGGTCTGAGCATACGTAACGGAAAAACATCCTGGACGGGACGGGGACGGGGGCCTCTCTCGTACAAAAAGCTCCGTCCGTGTCTCACATATGTCACACGGGGCTTTTTGTACTCGACCCGTCCGGGGTGTTTTCCCGTAAATAGTAAATTTTCATTTCCCATCCACGGAAGAACCACTTTTTTTTTAAATACAATAATTTTTTATGAATGATAAAATACCGCAGATAATAAGACCATCAGTTTTTAAATCCCTCGCTGACGACTATATCGCAATAATACCACACTACAACCCTATAATGAGAGCCGGCGAGTTGTTTCTACATCGGTCGGTCCGTTCGACCGCGACCGGCGCTTGCGCAAGGGAGGGTTAATTATGGAATGACTGTCTTACTAACACTATTGTCGCATGTTTATACTAAACATTAACAGGCAGTTTCACTTTTACCGCAGTGAGTAATCTGTTGGAAATATTCTACATAGGTACTTACATACATTCTTATTTCCATAGGGAAGGCCTGTGCCCTAACAGTGGGGAAAATAAAAGGCTGGTGATGACCTAACTACATAATGTCAGGACTGTCTACACACAGTGCTGTGCCTAGGGCACAGGCTGGCAGAGAACTATTTTAGGTCCCATTTAATGGGTGGTGTAGCCGCGTAGTGACGGCAGAGCAGAATATAATTGTCACCACCCCCATCTCTTTCGCGGGTGCCGTACAAGCCAGTACAAGGCGACCCAGGATAAAGACAGCTACGAGTAATGGGCAGACGTTCTTACAGCGTTCTTCTTATGCAACCTTTACGGCCGCACTCAGAGACGTCAAATAACGTTAATGAGTACATAACGTCAAAAAATGACAACTCAAAACTAGTCGCTATTCGTCATGAACTCTGTTACCATTTGACTCGCGCCAAGCACTCCCTAGATGCGTTAAAATATGTGACACTCATATTTTAACGTAAATTCATTTCATTCATACATTTCATCCACTCATTATTTCATACGACTACAGATAAAATATACACTAAAGACTTGGCTGTATGGGCTAGACCCTTTGCCTTCCCTAAAATATAGGGAGAATTGAACCACCCCCCTAGTCGCTATTCTTGCCGGGTCTATGGTCTTGATTTGAATGAAAATTTTTGACATTTAATACTCATTAAAGTTAATTGACGTCTCTGAGTGCGGCCGTTAGCAATTTACGATTTGCGTGCCCAACATGTCAATAGGCTAACCCCTTAATTACACCCAATATAGTTGGCGACAATGTAGGTGTTAATACACTTCTGCCTACCCCTTCAGGGATAAAACGGCGTTATTTAGTAGGCGTGAATGACTAGAAAGAATTGCCGAGAGGCAGATCCCAGACTTTCCCCGCTTAAAGGGCTAGGAGGAACACCGGAGTGGTATTACAATTCCACTCCAACAAAAAAAGGCATGAATGACTGGAGACGCAAACATGCTTAACGTGCCTCCCGAAGCACGAAGAAACTCAAGATAAAAAAAATATGGTCACCCATCCAATAACCGGCCTTAGCGAACATTGCTTAGTTTACGTAATCGAAGATCCAACACGCTGGCTACATCAAGCTCCCCTTCCGAGATTAAGCGGCCTATTGCACAATATTAAAAACATAATAATTATTAAATAATCCACACGTTCCGTAATTCACTGTAAACGTGATCTTTGGGGCACTAACACGTGACAGAGCGCGTATAATTATACGTAAGCTTAATCCTAATGGTGGCATACACATCAAAAGTCTTAGCGATGCACTCTTGAAGTCACGACCGAACGCTGGTTATTTTCCTATATAGATATATGCATAAATCACGCCTTTCACATACCTACTTTAGGTTCCATATAATAGGGGGCGAGTTTATTGCCACTGACCGGGAACTCAAATTACAGTAATTTTCTAGATAAGCCTGTGCCTTGTTATATTATACTTACAGCCGCACTCAGAGAAGTCAATTAAAGTTAAAGAGTACTTAATACAAATAAAATATAGACCAAGACCTGGCAAGAATAGCGACTAGTGCTAATTAGCCGTGTGGTGACGGCAGAGTAGAATACAATTGTCAACATCCCAAATCTCTCCCGTGGGTGTCGTACAAGGCGACTAAGGATAAATCAGTGATGAGGAATGGGCAGCAGCGTTCCTCTTATACTACCGTCCTGACAATGTACTGCGACTTTTGTGCCCGATAAATGGCAATAGGCTCGCCACCTATTACATGGGACTTAACATAATTGGCGAAACGCGGGTGAGAATTCACCTCTGCCTACCCCTTCGGGGATATGGGCGTGATTTATGTATGTATGTATGTGTTAATTAGCGTTAATTGACGTTTTTGGCCGTGTGGTGACGGCAGAGTAGAAATACAATTGTCACCACCCCAAATCTCTTCCGTGGGTGTCGTACAAGGCGACTAAGGATAAAACAATGATGAAGAATGGGCAGCAGCGTTCCTCTTATACCACCTAGCAATGTACTGCGACTTTTGCGCCCGATAAATGGCAAAAGGCTCGCCACCTATTACATGGGACCTAACATAATTGGCGAAACGTGGGTGCTAGTTCACCTCTGCTTACCCCTTCGGGGATATGGGCGTGATTTATGTATGTATGTAAGTATGTACGTTTTTGAGTACGGACGTTAGTCTCCTTGTACGCCCATTTCTTGTTATATTATCACTCTTACTGCCGCACTCAGAGACGTCAATTATCTTTAATGAGTATGTCAAAAATTTTCATTCAAGTCTAGACCATAGACCCGGCAAGAATAGCGACTAGTTTTGAATTGTTTTTTTTTGACGTTAAGTACTCATTAACGTTATTTGACGTCTCTGAGTGCGGCAGTTAGTCGCCCTGTAGGACGAGAAAGACAGGGGTGGTGATAAGAATAAGTGTTCTTCTCTCCCTTATAATATTAAAAACGAACGTAATCCCACAATAAAATGTTTCGACATTTTTCTTTGTATATGAAACGTAACCGACCCCTCATAGAATACCTAAGTCGTATTTGTTCCACAATACCGAAAGCCCGGTTTGTTCTAAAAGCCTTCAATTTGCATATAGAGTAGCAGCTACCTAGTTATTTTAGGGAGTAGGTAACTCCAATCAATCTTAGTTCTGGAGACGCGTAACCAAAAAACAAAATTCTCACTATACTGTCGCCAGCTCGTCAGACTAAATCAAACTATCCATCTACTATCTCCGATCCATTGTCAACCTCTGCATCCTCTGCATTAACCAATGAAGGAAGGTATAGAATAAGAAGGTATATATATACAAAGGTGTATTAACGCCCACATTTGGAGACCTATCATTATAGACTGCGGCATGTCTAGCGTCTTGACGATTTATAAATGTATTATAATCAAGATTAAACGAATTTTGACTTTGATTTGTCCTAAATATGTTGGTAAATCGCAGTATATTGCTGGGTACAGCGAGAACTGATTCCTCTTCCTCACCACTGTTTAACAATTAGTTCCCTTGTATGTATGTCAGCCATGGGACGAGATTGGGGGTGGTGACGGAGACGAAAACTCTTAGCTTTCCATGGAATAACCGTGTGCCGGGTCCATAGTGTGGCAGAGGGGGAAGTCAGTGGCAGCGCTTGGGACTTGTGACCAAATTGTAGGTTTACGGGGTTCCTTCACAACATGTCAGCACTCACCTTTGCCACTCTGACATCTCTCTCTTCCCAGCCATACACACGCTCCAGTGTAGAACTTACGAAAGTTCTAGGAAAGCCAAGGTCTTTAATATGTACCTAATATGCACTACTGTCACCTTTTTTTGAAATATCAGTTACTTTTCCAAGTTTAAAGCCGTCGGCGAAACGATACTTTAAACAGAACAAGTTGAACGAAACGGATTGTCTCACAATTATAAAACTTAATTGAAATTATAATAATGGTCTTTGTCAGAACTTCGATCACATTTTTTCTCACCCCGCCCATAATGTAAATGGCAGAGTCAAAATTCACGCGTACAGTAACTCTATTTTGGCGCAACCAGTTTTGTTAGAGTTACTCGTACAACCTAGCAATGTACTGCGACTTTTGTGCCCGATAAATGGATTGCCATGGGTTCGCCACCTATTATATAGGACTTGACATAATTGGCAAAACGTGGGTGCTGGTTCACCTCTGCCTACCCCTTCGGGGATATAGGCGTGATTTATGTATGTACGTATTGTAGGTAATAATCAATTTTTAATCTGCTGCTAAACATGTTATTTTTTTGATATTTCAATGAGGGAAATAACTTCAATAACCTAATTCGGATCTCTGCACAGCAAAAATTCATAAATCCGAAATTTTGGATCTCGTGTTTAGTGTAAACTTCTATGAAATGTCAAGAACCTTAAGATATAAGATAAAACCTTATCCAAATTGAGATGTCAAATTTATTGTTACTTATTTTCTGTGTAGAGTGTTTCCAATTCTCCCCTTGAAGATTTCTTCAGCAGTAATAACTCAAGGCGACAATGAAAATATATGATATGCTAGCATGCTAGTAGGAAAAAGTGGGTGAAAGCTGATAACGACATTTTCGTGGCAAATTGTTGCCCTACAGAATGTCAACGCCAATGCAATTTATGAACTATGGAAAATATAAAATATTCTGGTTTCAAAAGGCTACTTGTTTTTGTCTAAAACCAACTTCTGTTCTAGTTCAAGTAGTTGTTCTTGGCATTATGGATTCTGAATTCTTCAGATAAGAATCATTAATTTAAGCTAGATTGTTTGTTTAAATAAATTGTCGGTTTTTTATGTAACCTTATGGCCTTTATTGAAGAGTTTCAATAACTTAATTGCATTCCAATTGTAGTCGCAATAATTTTATTAATGTGTTTAGATAACGGACTAGACTCTTCTTAAGTAAGACCAGAAAGCAGAGAGAAGCAGCTAATTTCTGTTATTATGTAGTTTAAACAACTAAAATACGATAATATACTCCGAATTCGTACCTCGCTAAATCGATCTCCGCAGCTTTAAAACTAGTATTAAAATTTCTTCTAACAAGATCTAAATCCAGATTTGATGTTTCAGAAGATCTATTGTAGTTGTCTACTAGAGTCCGGTCCATATCATCGATAAATCACGTCTATATCCCCGAAGGGGTAGGCAGAGGTGAACTAGCACCCACGTTTCGCCAATTATGTTAGGTCCCATGTAATAGGTGGCGAGGCTATTGCCATTTATCGGGCAAACAAATGTCGCAGTACTATTGCTAGGTGGTATAAGAGGAACGCTGCTGCCCATTCCTAATCACTGATATATCCTTAGTCGCCTTGTACGACACCCACGGGAGAGATTTGGGGTGGTGACAATTGTATTCTATTCTGCCGTCACCACACAGCTAACTAAGACTTATTAATTATCGCAACTTATATGACCATTAGTTTTTAATCGAAAATTCCAGAATTATGTAAAGCTACAAAACGGAAAAAGACCGTACATTTACAGACGCAAAACAGTACCTTTAGGGGACAATTTCAACAAACCCACACCAGAAACCAGTCCAGCCATTGTTCCCGAGCCAACAGCTTCATCAATAACCGGCAAAGCTCACCGACGAAAGCGCCTTTCTGCCCCTTCCCATTTTGCTGCAAGCGGCATATCTGGTCTCGTTCCGGTCACGCCTTCGCTGTTTTTTATGCCGTCAAGTGTTCCAATATTCCTAGCGGCAGCAACTGGTTCACCAGTTTGACGGATTAGTGCCGAGTGGCGATCGCTTCGCCCCGGGGCCAGTTCATTCACGCGGGCCCGAACCTATACTATGTAAGCCTCTTTCTATCGCTTTCGTCTACCTGCCACTCTCACACTTTGAGATTATTCTCAATGAGCGAGAGTGACAGGTGGACGAAAGCGATTGAAAGAGGCTTACTTAGTAACCCCGCCGGTAACAGTATCGATATCGCTCGCTAGCCCCCGCTCGTGACTCCGTCTGCGATTGTCTGGTGGAGCGGCGGAGGTTTTGAGTCACCATTTCGTAGTACCGGTAGTCAATGATGAACTATAGGTTTCGTGTTGTTTTGCATTTTTTTTCTACAAATGCGCATGAGTCAGAATGTTAAACGGTTTGAGGTCTGGGGCCTACCGCCTAACTCGATTGCTGACGATAGCTATATTGCAATGCAATGCTTACGGCTATAGCAGCCATCCTGAATTTTTAGGCGGCACGGATTTTGTGCCAAATTTATACAAAATCATTCGGTGACCATTCGTTCAAAGCTATCGCTAATAGTTTAGGTACATTTGGTGCGAAATGACAGTATGACGTAATAAACTATAGCTTTTGTTTTAGCAATCGAGTTAGGCGGTAGGCCCCCTGGTGTTGCTTATGAAAATCCGCCGATAAACTTGTGCTAGGGATTATTTGAAACATAACCTTCTTCGGGTTTCACGACATAATGTTAAAATAATCAAATCGTTTGTTGGGTAGGTAGAAAAACCTTTGTGTGTCAGAAGCTCCACTACTTTTTTACTATTCCACAATATATAAAACGGCCGATTTGACGGCCGCCTTGGTCGAATGCTCAGATTGCTGGGTATGTGCGAAGAGGTCCCGGGTTCGAATCCTGGTAGGGGCAAACTTTGTGATAACAACAAATGTTTGTTTCCGAGTCATGGTTGTGTATATGTTTATGTAGTATATTTTCAACATTTATATACATAATTATATTAAAAATATGTCCGTCATCTAGTATCCATAACACAAGTGCTTAGGCTACTTACTTTGGGCTAGATGATAGGTGTAAGTGTAAAAATATTTATTTATTATTATTTATTTATTATAAGAGGTCCAACTAATAGGTAGAGTTCGTAGTGGTATCTGTTAGATGAGAATATTAGATGACATATTCGATTTTAATTTGAACATTATATAAATGTTAGAAAAATTAGTACAAAAATTTTGGTGGTTAGCAAAATACAAAAAATTGAAGTGAAGTATAAAGGTTAGAAGAATTTCGGCAAGTTAATTAGTGTCTTGGGTGGCCGAGCGGTCAGGCACCTGCCCGGATAGCAGCGGACGCGGGTTCGACTCCCGCCTCAAGAACATAATTTTTCGAAATTCTTTTTCTAACCACCAAAATCTTTGTATTAGATGAGATGAATCTATTATAAGGAAATAAGGAGATCTCTCTCTTGAGGAGCTCGCTAGCGCAGTGGCACAGCGCGCTTGGCCAGTGATTGCGTAAACTAAGCAATTTCGCTTAGGCCAGTCATTGGATGGGTGACCGAAAATTTATTATCACGAGCTCCTCCGTGCTTCGGAAGGCACGTTAAGCCGTTGGTCCCGGCTGCATCTGCAGTCGTTAATACCCACCAACCCGCACTGTTATTCTTCCATCCATAGGGAAGGCCCGTGCCCCAGCAGTGGGGACATTAAAGGGCTGGTGATGAAAATGATGAAATGAAGGAGATCTCTCACATTAGACCGAGTGAAGATAAACAAAATTTCCCTTTAATTGCTAAATTAGGAAACCTTGCAAGTGAAAGTCCTTAAGGAGGAAAAATGCCGTAGGTGTTGTCTAGTACATTATGATAAAAAAACATGGGTCATTACATGAACGCTGTTTCCGAGCAGCACTCGGAGATATAATGTTCAGTATTACGTTAATTATGCTCCCAAAATTATGTTAATGGGACGGGCTCGTACGGCAAGTTTTCGGAACAGAGAGAATTCCACGTGTTCTCTTTCTTTACCTTTCATTTTTATGAAGTCAAGCAGGTATAATGTTTATAATCATAACCGACATCACTGTTTGTGGGATTATATGAAAATAAAGTCATACATAAATAAATAACGCCCATTTTGGAGTGGACAGAGATGAATTTACACATTTCCTCAATTATGTTAAGTCCTATGTAATAAGGGGGGAGTCACGTAAATGGCAGTATGTTCCTAGGTGGTATAAGAGAGCCGGTTGTAGTAAGCTGCTATCTATTACTCATCGTTGTTTTACCCTAAGTCGCCTTGTACGACATCAAAGCAATTGACTACCAAAGTTGAAGTCAATATTTGAAATAGTAATGACATTGAGCGTGTGCTTTATGAAATAAATCTACTATAAAATAAAGAGCAATTTAATTCGTTTAAATCATTAAGATTACACATTTCACTGACAACAATCCAATTATGCGGTAAATCGACTTAATAAATATGAAGAAGATTCAGATGTACAGCCTATATAAATACCTGCGTTACCACCCGAGAGCTGATTGCTTAAAAAGAACAAATAAACTGGTAAAGTGGCTCTCGAGACCAACTTATCGATTAGAGTGAATTTATTTATATTATAATTGGCCCATTAGTTGTTCCAATTTACGCTTAACTCCAAAGTGAAGGATATTAATCGTGTCATTTCTAACGTGTAGCCAGCTGGGTGTTTCATTAAACTCTTATCGGTTAAACTAAGATCAAAGTTTGAGCAACTTTCTGAGCGCCGATCTTGTTTCTTAGACAATCTTTGTTTAAATTTGTTTATTATTAATTAGCATTTTCATATAAATGTCACAACAATGATTAGAAAGAAAAATAGGTTAGAATATTTTCGAAAAACATGTCTTTCCATACGGCTGCCTAAATCGCTCGTCCAATTAGACGTGTCATCAGCACATCTTTCTCTGCCGTGAGTGTTGTAAGAGGGGAACGATCGTGTATAAGTATACATACTTACATAATCTGCATTTTAGTAAAGTTTTTTTTTTAGTTAAATCTTGAAATATGTCACCTAAGAATAAACGTTGTTTTGTTGCTATATTTCTAAACATTGGAATATGTTAAACTTATCATTAATAAACTACTTAATTTTTATTTCTATAATGCTATAAATGACTTGATAAAGACACTATGTGTATTTACGTTACACTATAAGACCAGGTACGATGATTTAGGCTTTACAAGAATGAATTCTTCCAAAAAGTATCCCTGAAGTTAGTTGTTTAAAAATCACCAGGATAGTATGTACATACTGTTTTATATTTAAATGGAATTCACGCTCAATATCAATTGCAGTAAGGTAAGTAATAATCATAACAAACTCAACTCATCACCAACAATATTTCCCCCATAGCAAAAGAAATATAATTAATTCCACAACAATTTTACAAGACTTGGCCATGGCGTGCTTCCCCGAGGAACGCCCGCGCGCCTCGCGCTTACCGAGCTGGGGGAGGACATTAAAATTCCTAAAACTTTATTCGATACCGTTCGAAATTCTAAAGCTGGCAACTGTCAGAACATTTATAACACTTTAAAATGTGGCCGCGGTGTTACGAAATTACTTAATCGTAGCAAAGTGCACGATCAGGGATATAAGTTTCTGTGTAACGTTTTGACAGCGCGTAATTATATGTATTTATCCCCAAGTGGCTCCCTCGGAATTAAAACGAAACATGGAAAGGGTATTTCTGGTGTAATTGAGCATTAATTAATTTTCTTCTTGGTAATTTCTTTGAGCAGAGTTTTCTCTTGAGTTAGTTACTGGGGTTGCGGCTGGTCTAATGCTGCAATTCTAATTCAAATGGACTTGGAGTAATTATTATATATATAAAATATTTATCTACCGTTAGTGAGATATCTTTTAAGCACCTCATTAAACTTTTTACTTCGTTAACTTTATTATTTTTTATAAATTTAAAGGTAGAAAATTTATTAGAAACAAAAAGAAGTCTGAAAAACATAAACTGCCGATTTTTTTCAGACCTCTATTTCTTCATTATTTATTTCAATTCCCAAATAGTTTCGTAACTGTTCATCGGTTTCTTTTACAACGTAGACGCTAGATAACTACGACAATTACTGAATAAAACTACCGATGCTTTTAAATTTACAGAAGTTCAAACACACATATGGCCATTTTTGCACTGTAGCAAACCTAGAGAAGTATTTGCATGCAAACAAAAAAAGCGCTTCATTATTTCTAATTTTATCTCAACTACTTTTTAATCATTCACGCCACTTTGTCGTGCGAAATCAAGCCCAAACTAGTTCACTTAAACAAATTCAATTTATATTTGGCCTCTGAACAGTAATACGTTATCTCACTTAGCGGCACCGTTGCTAGGTGTGTCAGTCTACATAATATATTACTGTGCTTCTCACTATTGCGATAGAGTAAGGTCACATATCGATGGTAGTCTGGCAGAACCGAATAAGTAATATACATTATTATTTTGATTTTATTTGAACAGTATTATAAATGTTAGAAACATGATTACTTTTCTAACCACCTGCAAGAGAGAAAGCGGCGTATGTATTTAGTTTTGCTGACATATACGACTTGCAACATACATATCCCTATAAATCGGGATGAGTCATAAGTCG
This sequence comes from Cataclysta lemnata, assembly GCA_963931975.1. Taxonomy (NCBI): domain Eukaryota; kingdom Metazoa; phylum Arthropoda; class Insecta; order Lepidoptera; family Crambidae; genus Cataclysta; species Cataclysta lemnata. Next base: position 1,828,477 of record OZ008352.1, read on the forward strand.
TCCAGCTTTATTTGAAACCTTTATTGTAATATTGAAACATATATAGTGACTTCTATCAGTAGTGACTTCTTATTACAGCCTTGTTCCCAGTCTATCTGGGGTCGGCGCAGAATGTTTCCTCTTCCATTTATATCGGTCAGACTTCATCAGACCATCCACTCTCTTCATTCGTATCATCCATCACACTGGCAAGGTGCTAGTGATGCTGCTAACTTTTACGAAACCCTTGGGATGAGTCGGGGCTGGCACATTCTACGTAATTATTGCCAGCATGGGAGACTTTGTAAATTTAAAGTGATAAGATAGAAAGCCTCAGAAGCAACTTGCAACTTTAAATGTTAATACCATACAACTTTAAATTTAGAAACATCGCATTTGTCAGATTGGTGCAGCCGTAAATTGAATTCCAAAACGGGGATAATAATCCCTGGACGTTTAGTTTACCATAGCAATATATGGACGATAAATTAAATTATTCTAGACATGCGACAGGCGACTCACCGCACGCCAACACGTATATAAATCTGTGATAAAATCAACCGATTTACCCCCTTCCGTCCAATTACAGCGGGCCTTTCATTATTTTGAGAAAACATTAACTGCTTAACATAAAAATTTTGAGTCGCAAACACTATACAATTACGTCCGATACAAAATTGCGAAGTACTTGATGTTGAACAGGGAATTAGTGCTCTAGATACGTCTCAGACTTGGGGGCTGGTGTTTTACTTATTGTACGCTTAAGAATAAGCTGAAGAAGCCTGACCAACAAAAGTACTTTTGTAACATCAACGCCTGTGTAACATTTTAATCTTTATTGTTAATGATCGAGTACCTCAGTATTTTACTTAAATATGCCTCCAATTTTGTTTTGTTTCTATCTGCCCTTAACCCATAACCTAAACCAAAAGGATTAGTCTGCTGCATACTTGAGTAGGTATCAAATTTCATTCAGTCCAGACGTTTTTGCTTGATTAGCTAACATAGATTAGATACAAACAAAAGTGTCTTTATTTTAATATTATCTTTTGAACGTTTGTTTATTTATTATAATCACTCTGATTTAAATGACCCTACACCTAACAGACAGTAACTAGATTTTTGATAAAGTAACTTTGGTAACCGCCTAGTAGTGACGGCAGAGCGGAATACAGTTATTATTGTCACCACCCCCAATCTCTCCCGCGGGTGTCGAATGCGACTGAGGGTCAGGAGGATAACCAGTAATGGACAGCAGTGTTCCTCTTATAGCACCTAGCAATATACTGCGATTTAAATGTCCAATAAACGGCAATAGGCCGGCCACCTATTACATTGAATCTGGATACTTAATTTCTCTCTATCTCGGATCTCAGATCGCGAGATCTAATTCCCGTGGGCGAACCACGGAAGCGGTTACAAGGTTTAGTTCCCTTGTAAGAAGTGCCTGGTGAATCTCGAAGGTTCAAATTCGCTCATTTGCCCTTCTAGAGGGCGACCAAGTCCTTAGCTCCGCGTCGGCAGTGTCTGGTCCACGTGATCAGACACGGACAGGGTAAAAAAAATTACGAACGCTCCAGATCAAATGAGCGCTCCCGCGGGCGGCGGCAGGGCAATGGACACGCAGACACAGAGGCTTTTTTGGTCGGTGAGAACATTTCGGACGGCTCTCTGTGTGAGGCGTAAAGTTGGCCGGAAACAGAGCGAATTCAAATTCACCTTTAATTAATTCATAATAATAATGTTACCAGCACTATTGTGTTCCGACAAGTAAGCCAGTCCCTCTGTGGTTGAGTGTGGCGATCTAAAAAATATTTAGATTTGATCTATTTAAAATTTTTCTCTCCATATTTTCTTTGTCAACACTAAAAGAAAGATTTTCACAATCATCATCGATCGAAATTGTCAAGTAGCCTTTCGAGTAGAAAGTGTAAAGATTGAAAGTCGGCTGTAGTTTGGATAACCTATTAAAGTATATCCTATGAATAGAAGAATGTAGGAGAATGAGCATAGACCACCGAACTGGCCCTGTGCGGATTGGTGGGTTCAATTAGAGTACTAAACTTCGGTTAATTAGTACCTAGGTACGGAAGTAGTGGGCTAGAAAAATCAATCTAATATGTTGTAATCTAATGAGTTACGTAATGGCCGGACTGCCACATTAAGGGGGCTACCGCCTAACTCGATTGCTGATGATAGCTTTAAATCAATGCACTGCTTACGGCTACAGCATCCATCCTGAATTTTTAGGCGGTACAGATTTTGTGCCCAAATTCATACAAAATCATTCGTTCAAAGCTATCGCTAATAGTTTAGATACATTTGGTGCGAAATGACAGCATTACGTCATAAAGTATAGCTTTTACTTTAGGAATCGAGTTAGGCGGTAGGCTTGCTTAGGTTAGTTCCATCCTCCGTCCATCCGTGAGAAATTCCATGTCGCCATTCGCCAGTAAATATTGAGATTGCTCGGTGTATCCATAAAGCACTTTATAGCAACCGGGTTGTGGAGGCTATACCATCAACTTACAAGACACGCAAAGAGGCTACCCTATTTGAGTCGTTGTGGTATGTTGACTAGCGAACTAAAGCAATCACCACATCAATTACCTTCATTAAAGGCTCGTTCATCAGAATTTGCCATGACTATGTTGACAATAAATCAGCAAGACGCTTCCACGAAGGATCTTCATTTAAATATAATAATGAGACGGCTATACATTTTGTGGGTTACTCTGTAAGCGCCATAATAATATGTTTAATGTCGGGAAAATTCGATCGGATTTGTTCTGGGCTGCCCATTGATGCAAAATCGGATCGGACCGGTTCTCGGAAACCGGGCGAACGGTGGTTTTCTGTCATTATCTCTGACGCGGCGCGACAGGTGAAATTCTTATACTCTGCCCGGTGTCTGTTCTGTCTTGAGGTTTTGACTTATTTTTTGATCCACAGCGAATTTTGGTGGCGTGAGCGCTCTCGTTTCTGATACCCCAAAAAAGTGACTTAAGTTTGCGATCGGATCACGTGTCAAGTTATTATTAACTTTTACATGTTTAATTTCAGGAGTATTATCCAAATAATCCAATAATAAGTAATTATTGGCATATAATATTCATAGATTTATATATATATTCTTAAGAAATTGGTGTTTTGTAAGGGAGGAATATAAAGTCGTTTTTTTTTGTTGAATATATTTAATTACCTAATCAAAGTATTACCATTGTTATCTATGCACTTTTGCAGTCTCGTAGGTAGTTCATTGATCCCATTACTAAAAAAACACGGGGGAGAGAAACAATAAACTTTCTGAAGGCGGTTAATTGAACTGCCACATTGGAAATAATGTATAAATTTAAATTTAGAATTCTAAACCAAAGAGGAGATATTTCAGATCAAAGTGACCAGTATGACAAAAAATCAATTTCATATGAAGGACCTTATAAAATAAACCGAGCGTGTATCTTTCTCAGTTACAAGTTATTTTTGTGTATGGAAATTGTCACTCGCACCCAAAGCAAAAAGCACGTACACATTTAGTGTCTTGTAATTTTAATTGATTTATTAGTCTGGCAGCTCTGACATTGTAGTCACTTGTAATATATTTTATGGCAATGACAACGATTTAAGCAAGTGTTTTTTTTTGCCATTTATGACAACAGTTTGAGAGTAATAAGTACTTGTGTTACTTGAATTCTGTGTATACATACACATATAGGCACATAAATAAATAAGGAGTAGGCAAGGCAGAGGTGAATTACTACCCATGTTTCGCCAACTAAGATTTTGATGCATTGTTATGTTCACTGCTACGTTCACCGGACACTACACTGTTATTGAAGAATGAACTGAATAAGTACCAACTAAGGAAAGGACTTGGTTGTATGACCTCCTCAATGGGAGTACACGTTTAAAAAAATAACTGTAGTAGTATAACATTACAAGCATTGCACATTCCACGTATAAATAGTAGCATTTTACATAGATAGCTAATTACGTTACATTGTGTAAGTTATACTTATTTGTAATTGATTCAGTAGGTACTCAAAATGCATTTCTAGTAAACAATTATTTAGGTAGGTATAATATTGTATACCTAGATCTCTTTATAAATGAAATTATCATCAAAACATCTGTATATCTATCAATATAATATCGTCATTAAAACCAGTGTAAGTTGTATTCTCCGCATCATATAGATAAGTCACCTATTTATCCCTGGGTAGGCAGAGGTGTATTGACACCCAGGTTTCACCAATTGTGTTAGGTCCTATTACCATCTACCGGGCACGTAAACCATATTACTAGGTGGTATAAGAGGAATGCTGCTGCCCATTATTCATCGCTGTTAATCTTTAATCTCCTTGTACGACAACTGCGGGCCAGATTGGGGATGGTGACAATTGTATTCTGCTCTGCCATCACCACACGGCATAATATGTGCGTATTAGACCGTACAATAACTATTTAAGCCGTTCAGATGACGTTGATACCTAGTAACTGCAATCAGTAGCTATTAAAACTCATACAACATTAATATATCTGACGTTATATTTTATCTAATCAGTTAAGTAATCTGTTTTCTTGAAAATGCGGTATTTATTTATAATAGTTATCATATTTCTTTATTGAGTGCTATTAATTACACGCCTGCCTCCGATTACATACCATCACGCTTAATAGATATCTATATCTAGATCTCTATTAAGCAACAAAATCTAAGGTGTTAGTTATGTTGTATTCGAGGACCTTTCCGCCCCAACGGCCGTCAGTCCTCCTCGCAATGCCCTGCCCACTGACATTTAAGGCTTGCTATTCTTCAGGCTATGTCGGTGACCTTAGTTCTCCTGCGGATCTCATCATTTCTGATACGACCACACAGGGAAGCACCGAGCATAACCCTCTCCATGCTCTTTGAGTGACTTTAAGCCTTCTTATGAGGTCCATTGTAAAAAGAGATTACTTCTTCAGAATTCATCTTCAAGAGACCGCGGTCCATGGCCTGTGACACAAGAATTATAATTACATTATAACATGTGAAGCGGGCTGATTGTTATCAGGCTATTTGTGAAATGCCGTCGTGGGTGGCAGAAGGCTTCCAAAACGTTTTGTGTAATGTTCATGTTTTCTACCTTCATAATTGCAAGCATCGTAATTAAAATGCCTCACTGATCTTATGGACTATATGCCGCACTTAACTGTTATATTGAGAAACATTTTAATGTATCATGGGAAAATTGCTGGTAAGTCAGAAACAGTTTCCGCTTCACTTCTCACTGTGTTATTTAAACCATTTACCTAATTGATGGCAGGTTCGGTCGAATGGTAAGATTGCTGGTTATCAGCCTAGAGATTCCAGGTTCGACTCGTGGTATGGACAAACTTTTTGATGAACACAGGCATAATTGTTCTCGAGTCATGGTTGCTTATATTATTATAATTGAAACTTGACCGTCATCTAGTATCTATAACACAAGTGCTTGCTGCTTAAGCTATTTACATTGATCTACATCAGTGTTCTTCAAACTTTTTGAGCACGCGGCCCCTTACTGGTTGAAAAATTCTAGCGACCTATTAGGCAATAGACAGACAAAAGTTAGTCTCTATTTCATTTAATTCTCACTGAAACTGTGTTTTGTATTTTAGCATAGAAACTTGCTTTTATTCTTTTGTCGGCGAACCCCCGAGTAAGGCTTCGTGACCTCCCCTTGGGGTCGCGACGCACAAATTGAGAAACACTGGTCTATATGATGGTGTGGGTGTTAGAAATGTTTATGATTTTATTTAAATTGTTTACAAAGTCTAGATTTCGAAATCAACACATCTATCTTAGGCTATTTGGTAGGTATTGATTGTGTATGTGTGACATTTTGAAGGTGTTTTTCTTAGATCTGTGGATGTGGTGAAAACTGTATTCTGCTCAGCCATCACCATGAGTCACGACATAACTTCACTATCATCAAACACTAAACGTATGCCTTGATCTCCAATAAGGTGAATTGCACATCACTTACTACAAAATACCTTTTAAGAAGAAACGATTGTTTTAATCAGCCACTACCTACCTGTTCAGACTTTCAACTTCAATCACGTTATCAGGTTAGGCCCGAATCAGGGTCTATTAACCGCATGGACCTCCCAAACGGAGCCTGCAGCTGTATAACCACAATTTGTACCTATAGCCAGCCAAAGGGCTTTTTTGGCCAAATAATTCGGGACCAGTTCTCGGTACGTTGACCCTGCGCGGGCGTCGGAATCTGAACCGCTTTTGGGACCAAAATCGCACGTCGTAACGTGGTTTTTGCATCGCGAGTTATTATTAATTGGATCACTCGCGGGCTGTTCCATAATGGGTGCGTTTCGACAAGAGTGCTCGAAGATCGGCTGCGGGGTTTCGTACAAAATTATGAGCATGTATCTTTTTTTTATGTTAGACAGGGAAGCTCTTGCCCTTCATCACACGATAAGGGCCAAATATAGAAGCGAGCTTAACCTGGAAACGAGGGTCCAGGTGAAAGTGATTTCATCCACACAGATCCTCAGAGATCCACAGAGAGGCTGGCTATCTAATCACAATTGTCGGAACACACAATAATGCTGTTAACATTATTATAATGGCGAAAGATTTTGATAAGATAGTGGCAACTAGCCAGCCGAACTTGAAAGAAGTCTTACAAACAACCATACCGAGTACAAATTTGTACCCCCGTGGGGATCGAACTCGGGATCTTAATTCCGGTGGGCCAACCACTAGAACACAGAGGCAGTTATATCTTCACTGGATCGTGTGTCTAAGGCTCTCACGGAATCTTATCAAATTAGAATATGGCTGGGCAGAGAGAGGGGTCGGGGTGGCGAGGGTGAGAGTTGATGTGTGGAGGGCCCCCGGAAACCTACACTTGGGTCACAGGTCCCAGGCGCTGCCACTGTCTTCCATCTGTGACCCAGTATGGACCCGGCGCCCGCACGGTGAAACTGACCATATTCGGTATGGGGCGAAATTATCTAAGATGGATTTCTTAATTTTTAAATAATTTATCAATCCAGCTATTCGTTGCGAATTTATGGCAATGACTGATATATGTTTTTTTATTTGTTTGCTGTTTTAATTTATTAATTTTATCAATGTTATAATTAAGATAGCAACATAGACCAAACATATAAAATCGCAGAGCAAGCATACTTGCATACGCAAGCACGTGTGTATGTTCTAGATATTATAACTATTACGTAACCCTTTTTAGAAGTCAATGGTGACAGGAATTTTAAATGACATTGCATTACCGTCGTTACTACAAATAATCCGCTAATTCGACATTAATGATAGTAATAACAAAATATTTATATTGTACGCACACAAACAAAGTAAACATACAAAAAGAGAAATTCAAATACTAGAAACAATTTAATATTTAAAAGAAAAGGTACAAGCCTTAATGCTACAGGCCATCTCTTCCAGCTAATCGAGAGTGATGACTTGATGAGGAATAAAAAATAGAAAAAAAGGAAATTGGGAATAGGCGCAAGAGTAGGAGATAACGAAAAGGGTCAATCCTAAATAAATTAAATTTTATTAAACAATTATGCATGTACATACTCCTTATATTCTTTGATCCGTAGGAAATGCCTTTGCCCTAGCAGTGAGGACATAAAAGTGCTGGTGATGATGATGACGATATTTTATAAACTCGTACTTTCATATTAATATGTTCATTACTTAACGGTTTTACAGAAAACAAATTGTTGTGACGCAAATTCCGATTTCCGATGAATTTATGATACTACGTATAAACTTAAAGATATTGTGTGCATCGATTCGATCACCGCCAAATTGAGTTGGTCAGAAAGGATTCCGGAAAGCCATATGGTATAATGTTTATTTAATTTTGTCGCGCTATATACATATTATGGTATTCACGTTTTGTGGACCACAGCATAAAATATGTCAGAGGTAAAAAAAAGTAATGAATATAAGCATCGTACTAGTATTATTATAATTATTATATTAATGTTTATTTTGCCATGTGGTGACGACAGAGCAGAATACTATTGTCACCACCCCCATCTCTTCCATGGGTGTCGTACACAAGGCGACTGAGGGTAAAGACTGGAACGAGTAATGGGCAGCGTTCTTCTTAACCCACGTAGCAATATAGGTACTGTGATTAACGTGCCCGTCAGATGTCAATAGGCTAGCCCCCTATACCACGGGACTTACATAACTGGCAAAACGTGGGCGTTAACTCACCTCTGATAACCTACTAATAAGTATTACAAAAAAAATAAAAATATTATGCCAGGATGCCACAGTCATAATTATCAGATTTTATGACCTATTTTTCATTATATTAATACTGTATACTAGTTTGTTTCCTTTATCAATTCACAATCACGTAGATAACGATACTTTACGTTTAATTACCAGTGTTAACAATTGCCTCGTAAAGTTTACTGAGACTAATGTGGGAAATTGAAACTGGGATTATTGCAAGATTGCAACGTTATCATTCGATAGCCACTGATAAATTCAAGGATAAATTTCTTTAAACTCACCATTCCAACTTCCATGCGAAAATATTGAGTGCGTTATACTAAATACGCGTCTATTTAACAGTAAATGTCAATTACCTGACATTTACTATTATTATTATTATTTACGAATTACGAATGTGAATGCAGTGCAGTACGGCCGAGTCATCATTTAAGTTGGACAAGATAGTGTCTGGTCAACTTTTATTGCTGATTTTACTGCGGCGAAAGTATATTTATAGGCTATTCACGTCAAAATGACTGAATCTATATAAATTATATTGCAACAGGGATTAGTCTGAGTGCTTGTTTACACCAGGTGTGCGGCTGAGACGCGCCGTCTAGCGAAGCCATGACCGGAAGAAAAGAATCTTTATAGCCAATATTCTGCCTTTCTAGTCCAAGAAAATTATATTTATCAGACTTCGATTGATCTATGAATGCTATATAATATCTACTAAAACACATTGCACCTCATCGTAGCTATGGTGCACCAGGAAGGGATCCGTTCATCAATCTCTCGACCTGGGGGCCTACCGCCTAACTCGATTGCTAAAGCAAAAGCTATAGTTTATGACGTCATGCTGTCATTTCGCACCAAATATACCTAAACTATCAGCGATAGCTTTGAACGAATGATCACCGAATGATTTTGTATGAATTTGGCACAAAATCCGTGCCGCCTAAAAATTCAGGATGGCTGCTATAGCCGTAAGCAGTGCATTGCAATATAGCTTTCTGGTGTGATGTATGTTATGAATATAAAAGGAATAGAAAACATACTGCGCCGACTCCTGATAATCTGGGAACAGGTCAGGGACATGATGATTTTCTCGTAGGTAATTTTTGGGGGATGTTGTCATAGGTAGGCAGGAGGCTTTTCTCCCCAAGGGTTAGGCAGAGTTGTTTTAACATTAGATTCCATGATTTTGGCGGGTTGCTTGGCGCGCTTGGCCTGCGATTGCGTAAACTAAGCAATGTTTCATTATGGCCCATTCTCCCTATATTTTTCCATCCATAGCGAATGCCTGTGTCCAAACAGTGAGGGGAGATTAAAGGCTAGTGACGACGATGATGATGCATGCACAGAACTGATGGAATTAACTCGTTTTTAAACGCTTGGCATACCGCAATTCGCTGCTCTGTGCCCCCCAAATTCCGGGAAGGCAGCGGCGCAAACTCGCGCGGCTTTCGTTTATATTAGTTTAATGAGCACTTTTTGTTGCTCCTTTATGCAACGCAATAAACAGCAAAGGGTTGCCATATTCAGGACATTCCCACCAATCACGCGATCCGCGGGTCCTGTGGCCATTGCGGTATTCCGTTTTTGGAAGTGGGTAATTTTCGACATCACGCCAAAATTAACTAGCAAGAAATAATTCGTGTGCAATAACATTGTTAGCGGCACAGTGCAGAATATCGTGCGGGCTTGGGAACTCTGTCATCATCACCATCATCATCAGCACCAGCCCTTTGACGTCCCCATTGCTGGGGCACAGGCCTTCCCTATGGATGGATATGGAATGGAGAAGAAATAAAATCCCTATGGAAAGAATAGAAAGAAATAGATCCCTATGGAAAGAATATAGGGAGAACTTGCCATAACCCACCACATTGCGTCACTCCGTATTGGTGGGTATTAACGACTGCAGCCGCAGCCGGGACCAACGGCTTACCGTGGCTTCCGAAGCACGGTGGAACTCGAGTTAAGTTATTTTTGGTCACCCATCCAATGACCGGCCTTAGCAAACATTTCTTAGTTTAGGTTATCGAGCTCCTCTTCCTCCGCTCCAGCTCCGCTCATAGAACTCTATCGGTACGGTTTAATTGGCGCTGCTATGACAATAGGTAAAGTGCACAATACGGATTACATCTGTCAGATTTTACGATGTCATCGATAGAAGATACTTTTTATTCTTCCTAGCCTGTTCCCAGTTTATCGGGCGTCGGCGAAGTATATTTGCTCTTCCATTATTATCATTACTGCTAGTTTAGTTTGTGAAGACTTCTACAGCGTTGGCTATATCGACACTTTGTTAAACTTTTTTCTCTGAAAGTCATCGATTCGTCGAGTGAGAGTCGAGTTCACATCATAGTATTTTGTATACATACAAAATATTACAATGTTAACTTTATAGCAGCTCCGATACCAAAGCGCAACGGGTTTGCCCTTCAAAGAAGCGAAGACCATTTCCAAGATCGTAAAAATGTTTCAAACAGAACAAGAAACGAAGAAAAAGTTCCGATATTCTTCACTCAATCACGAATGATAAAAATATTCAACCCGCTAATTTGGACAATGCACACCCCATGGTTTGGCTATCTTGGGGCAGTTGTCATAACTTTTTATGGGATAACAATCGTGCAGTTTTCACATAACAGCAAGGCGCAAGTTATTATTGCTTGACCGGAATCGATTCTTTGATTGCTCCTAAAGATACTCCATTGATGATGTACGGATTAATCGTGTTGATGGCATATTGAATAACATTGTTGCATTTTGGTTGGTGGTACGTTTTCAAGTCCGCCTGGCTAGCTACCACACTTTATCAGAATCTGTCGCCATAATATAATAATGTTAACAGCATTATTGTGTTCTGACAATTTGTGATAAGATAGCCAGCCCCTCTGTGATTGAGTGATTTCAGGTGAAGCTAGATCCCATATTTGGCCAATATCGTTAGTTACTATCAGGTGAGATGAAGATAATTGGCGAAACGTGGGTTTGCACGTTTTTTGCTCTGCCTACCCTTTCGAGGATATAGGCGTGATTTATGTATGTATGTATGAGATGAAGGCTAATAGTTTAGCATAAAAAATATTTGTAATTATTTATAGTGGAGTCTTCCATACTGGGGCCTACCGCCTAACTCGATTGCTGATGATAGCTATATTGCAATGCACTGCTTACGGCTATGGCAGCCATCCTGAATTTTTAGGCAGTACGGATTTTGTGCCAAATTCATACAAAATCATTCGGTAATCATTCGTTCAAAGCTATCGCTAATAGTTTAGGTACAATCGGTGCGAAATGACAGCATACACATACACATACACAAATCACGCCTACATCCCCAAAGGAGTAGGCAGAGGTGAACTAGCACCCACGTTTCGCCAACTATGTAAGGACCCATGTAATAGGTGGCGATCCCATTGCCATTGATCGGGCACAAAAGTCGCAGCACATTGCTATTGCTATGTGGTATAAGAGGAACGCTGCTGCCCATTCCTCATCACTGATTTATCCTTGATGAAATGACAGCATGACGTCATAAACTACAGCTTTTGCTTTAGCAATCGAGTTAGGCGGTAGGCCCCCTGGTCTAGGACGAAAAAATAACGAAGAATGTGCCAGCCCCTGCTTGACTCACCCCTGCCTGAGGTGTAGTAAAAGTCGACTAAGGAGTAATGGGCAGCCGCGTTCCTCTTATACCACTTAGCAATACACTGCGATTTACTTGCCCGATACATGGCAATAGGTTCGCCACATCGGACCAACATAATGACATAATTAGCGAAACGTGGGCGTTAATTCACCTCTGCCTACCCCTTGGGGATAAGCAGGTTTGAGTTATGTATGTAGTAAGTATTGTATATTACTACGACCCAGTTGACAGTTTGTGACTCATAAAAAAGGTTTTCCGCTCATTTTCAGTGATTCAACCTAGGCCACGATCACGTTTAGCCATTTTTGGGGAAATTGGTGACTCATAATTTATTGCAAACATTTCATATCTCACCACACTAACAAACATCATCGAGGTCCCGGGTTCGAATCCTGGTAGGGGCAAACTTTGTGATGACCACAAATGTTTGTTTCCGAGTCATGGTTGTGTATATGTTTATGTAGTATATTTTCAACATTTATATACATATTTATAATAAAAATATGTTCGTCATCTAGTATCCATAACACAAGTGCTTAGGCTACTTACTTTGGGCTAAATGATAGTTGTGAGTATAAAAAAAAAGCACAGGGCTTTCCTATAGATGAAAAACCGGTACCAGAACCAAGCCATACCACACCGCGCTAATCCATTGCGGACTGGTAGCTATTAACGACTTCAAATGCAGCCGGGATCACCGCATTTATGTGCCAAACTCAAGATAATAAATTTTGGTCACCAATGACCAATCTTAGTCATTGCTTATATTACGCAATCGCATATAATCTTTATCTTCTGCATCAATCTGAATTTTTTCAACAAACATAAGTTTCTGCCTATCTCAGATATAATCAGTTACACAATCCGTCAATATTCTTTTAGGTTTTATCTTATTCAGTGTCCGTTCTTAAATGTTGGCCAGTTCATTTATTTCTCAAGTAGCTAACACGGTAACCCTCTGCTTCTCCCCCCACTACACGCGCGTTTTGTTTCGTTTTGTGATAACATAGCCAGTCCCTCTACGGTTTAAGGTTCCAGGTGCAGCTCGATTCCATCTTCGGCCCTTATCGTCACTTACTCAGGTGAAATGAAGAGCGAGAGCTTCCCTTTCTTCTTCTTCTCCCTGCCCTATTCCCAGTTTATTTGGGGTCGGCGCAGTATGTTACCTCTCCCATTAATATCGGTCAGGCGTCAAGCTTCCCTTCACAAAGCAATTAAACATTAACAAAAATATTCGCACGTAAATTTATAAAAGGACAGATGAAAAAGATACGAAGATTCAACCGTCGCCGAGTCCTCTGATGTCGCGTGTTGGAAGGCAGCTTCTCAATGCCGACCTTTTCATTTTCAACGTTAAACACGCACTCGCACCTTTTATTTGCAGCGTTACTTTATCATTTTAATATCCTTAATGACATAAATAACGATATAGGCACTGCACTCCCAACGGTTGAATTAAAATTAATGCTTTCAATGTGCCCGACAAATGTACACCTGTGTTTTGTTCTGCAGTAGCTTTCATCCGTGACTTCGTTTGTTTCATTCCATTGGTTCACTCAGCCTTCTTCTTCTTGCCCTGTTCCCAGTTTATCCTAGTCAGCATAATATGTTTCCTCTTCTGTTAATATCGGTCACACAAGCATCAAGCAAAGGCACCCTTTTGATTCATATCTCTCATCACACCGGAAAGGTGCTAGTAATTAGTGAATGTATAGAAAAGAGACGAAAAGGACCATGTCGAGAGACCGATGAACGGAGAGAGTGATTGGGATGACAACATTCCAATCCATACTGCTCAAGGTTTTGGCTTGGGTATTACAGCCGGCCGCCTGCTTGACACCAACCCTCTTTAGGTATGCTGTTGTCGATGGTTTACCCTCATTCGGGTGCCCCAAGGTGTTGATTGGTCTACACCGGGAAATCCACTCGGTATAATATATTACTTAGGGCCTGTCTCTCAATCGACGGGTAAGTTCTAAGTAGCTAACTTGGCAGATCATTTGACAGTTGTATTATGAAATATATGTCAATTGAACTGCCAAGTAAGTACCCAAAGAGGGTTGGTGCCAGGCAGGCGGCCGGCTGTAAAACCTAAGCCAAAACCTTGAGCAGTATGGATTGGAATGTTGTCATTCTAATCACTCTTTCCGTTCATGGGTCTCTCGACATGGTCCGTTCAGTCTCTTTTCCATACATTCATTCATCACTAGCACCTTTACGGTGGGATGGATGATATGAATCAAAAGGGAGTGGATGGCTTGATGACGTCTGACATATGAATGGAACAGGAAACATACTGCGCCGACCCCAGATAGACTTGGAACAGGGCAGGGAGAAGAAGAACTGCCAAGTAAGCTACTCAGAACTTACCCGTCGATTGTGAAACAGGCCTTTTAAAGTAGGCCTTGTAAATTTTAATTTCATAATTGTGCATCGCGACGCAGACGAGTAGAGCGAAAGTCGGCTGGATACGAGCCACTGCGCCAGCGTGCCCACCATTGTCAGATTATAACGTGTCGCTGTGCACGCTAATCCGCAGAATGCAAAAACGCCTTAGCAACGTCCGTATGACGCGATTAAGCTTGCACAATGGCTGCGCTCGGGAAGCTCACGTGTTTTTACCATGCTAATTAGACTGTGAGGTACGAAGCGCTTCTCATATTTGCAACACACAAAAACAGTGGAAAGCTGCACCGTGGTCAGTTTTTAGGGTTCCGTAACCAAGGGGTAGAACGGGAGCCTATTACTAGATTCCGCTGTCCGTCTGTCCTTCTGTCACCACGGCCTAGCCAAGCTGCAAATCTATTCGAAACTGACGTATTACACAGAACAACTTGGCGGCCGTCGTTTAAAACGTAATAGAAGTGTCAAAAATTACATACATACATACATAAATCACGCCTATATCCCCGAAGGGGTAGGCAGAGGTGTACTAGCACCCACGTTTCGCCAATTATGCTAGGTCCCATGTAATAGGTGGCGAGCCTATTGCCATTTATCGGGCACAAAAGTGTCGCAGTACTTTGCTAGGTGGTATAAGAGGAACGCTGCTGCCCATTCCGCATCACTGATTTATCCTTAGTCGCCTTGCACGACACCCACGGGAGTGATTTGGGATTTAGGGTGGTGACAATTGTATTCTACTCTGCCGCCACCGCATGGTGTCAAAAATTGACGTTTGTATTCTATGATTTGCCACTAGGCTAGGGGCTGGCTATATCTCATGAACCGTGGCAGTTAGACAGTTGAAATTTTCACAGATGGCGTATTTATGTTGCTGCTGTAACAAAAAATACTAATAAACAGAATAAAATGAATATATAATGGGGCTCCCATACAACAAACGTGATTTTTTTTGCTTGTTTTATAGACAATTGGCACGGAACCCGTCGTACGTAGATCGGACTCGCACTTGGCCAGTTTTTTCAATAGTGCTCTTTGCAATTGGCTTAAAGAACGTCGGTAAAGCAAATTTGCTTACAGTGTGATAAATAACACTGACAGCGAATTCCAAATACGGGGTCCCTTTTACAAATCTGTCTGTCCTACTTCAGTGCGTACAAAACAAACGAAATAGAATAGGTATTTAGTCCATAATTTGTAAAATATAGGATGGTTCCTTTGACAGCAAGCAACAAATATGCTGCTTTATGTGTGAAAAGGATACACAAAATTGAGCATGAGTGAGTGAGTACCCTTCACAACATGTCAACACCCAACTTCTCTCGCTTTAGGCATATTTGGTAATATTCTGTGAGACACGCATTCAGGTGTTTTTAAACAAATCAAGGTATTGTAGTACGGTATAAAGGGATTTCGCTGATTCCTCGCTTCCACCTAAACAGTAATAAACCAACAGTGTAATTCTATTTGACCAAAATCTGTTTCCAAATCACGATGTCTGAAATGTCAGAACCGCTTTCTGAAGTTATATTTGGCAGATGGTTTGATGCCCCTTGGCTTCTAAAGTCCTTTTTATGTCCGCCCACTGCTGGGGCACAGGTTTTCCCTATGGACGATATAATATAGGGAGAATGGGCCATAACCTACCACACTGGCCCAGTGCGGATTGATAGATATTAACGACAGCAGATGCGGCCGGGACCAACGGCTTTACGTGCCTTCCGAAGCGCGGAGTAACTCGAGAGAATAAATTTATGGTCACCCATCATGACCGACCTTAACGAACATTGCCTTAATTTACACAATCGCAGGC
The DNA here is from genome assembly GCA_963931975.1 of Cataclysta lemnata. Taxonomy (NCBI): domain Eukaryota; kingdom Metazoa; phylum Arthropoda; class Insecta; order Lepidoptera; family Crambidae; genus Cataclysta; species Cataclysta lemnata. The sequence goes on from OZ008352.1 coordinate 1,844,584, forward strand.
CGAGCGCTATCGAGGTCCTCAAATTTTTATCTCATACAAAATTCTTTCCAGACTTTTCGTGATCGCATTGAAATGAATTCGATAAAGAAGTATCGAGCCACGTAATTAAACAGTTTGAGAACTTTATGCGGACATATGGTCCGGTGGATTCCTCGCTACAATGTTGCTTGTTAATTCAGATATCAACAATTCATCGCGTGCATTAGTGGCTCGGATTAAAGCTTTTATAAAAAGACTTGCCGACTGCAAATGCCGAAGTCGCCATTATCAGTACAAAGCAAAAGTTTATAATTGGTTTTTGTACAGCGTTGCAATTATTTCGGAGTCGGGAAGCAATTGGATTGACCTATACTTGTTTAATGTTTATAGAGAGCTGTTAACGGTATTTGTTTTCAATTTCATTTTAGTCGTGTGGTGACGGCTGAATAGAATCCCCGAATCTCTGTGTCGTACAATGCGACTAAGGATAAATCCTTGATTAGGAATGGGCAGCAGCGTTCTTCTAAATACCACCAAGCAATGTACTGCGACTTTCGGCAATAGGCTTGCCACCTATTACAAAAGACTTGACATGGTGGCAAAACCTGGGTGCTAGTTAGCCTCTGCCTACCCCTTCGGCGATATAGGCGTAATTTATGTATGTATGTTTTTAATTTCCGTGGTTGTGACGGTAAAGCTGAATACAATTGTCACCACCTCCACAGATTGAGGGTGTCGTACAAAGCGACTAGGGGTTGAAACTGTGATGAGGAATGACAGACATACATAAATCACGCCTATATCCCCGAAGGGATAGAACTTTTCAATCCACCCTCGTATTTTGAGTTTTGAAAAGCGAATTTTTGCAGCAATCCGCGGTGTGAAGTATGGCGGGAGTTAACAGCGTTTATGTGGCCCCTTTGCAACAATAAGCGATACATCATGGAACCGTGAACACATGAGTAGATAAACCGAACAGAGTAAAAGCTTCATAAGAACGCCGTCGCACCAACCCTGACATTATGCAACTGGCTGTACGTCACAAACCGGTGTTTTCCAGTCTCGCCGCGTGCGCGACAGCGGCCAGTGGTAACGCACACATGCCCCGCGTGCTTGTAGTAGTGCAACCGTTTCGCGCAGTTGTAATACTATGAAGGTTATTCTCTGTTCCGTTTATTTACTCATGTGCCGACGCGAGGGGGCTGGCCGGCCACTATTAATTGTGGATTGGCCGTCAATGACCCGTGTCTATGCCGGTATGGTAATTAGCTCCGACTACCAGACCGTTGCCGTCTCCCAAACAACTCGACTCAGTAGGGAGAAAGATGATCATAGAGCCCGCCTTACATGACCACCGAAACACGATGAGATAGAGCCATTTATCGCGTTGAACTGTCAAAACTCATAGATTTTTGACAGTTCAAAGCATTAAATGGCTTTAACATATCGTGTTTCGTTCGTCATGCTAGCCGGACTGGGCAGTGTCTTTCCTTTAGTAGCATTAGATGTGTCAGCATCATCATCCGGGTCGTCCGCTAATGGCGGGCTGCGGGCTTCGAGCGGTAGCTCATGGCCCGGGCATGAACTCAAGGGACATCAGTCCCCCGGTGGTCTGAGCCGCCGTCTAAAACGGCGGGGCTCCCCTTCGCCCCCCTGTGCTCGACCCCGGTCTAGTGGCGAGGCCCTCGGCGCGGTCTAACCATATGCCGGGTGATTTACAAGGCCCGGCTAGGAGCCTGCGAGCGGGCCTCGGCTTATGCCATGTACCCGAGGTAGCGGAAGTTGGGGGGAGGGAACCTGATGGCGGGTCGAGGAGATGTCTGTGGGGATGACGATGATGAGTGGTCGAGTCCTGGGGTGTCTTGTCCGGTGAAGTCACAGCGATCAAGCGCGGAGATGGTCTCGCGCGATCAGCTGTGACTTGGTTGTCGTGGTAGATGTGTGGACAAAATCTCTCTCCACCATTGTCAGTGTTTTGTCTCAGGATTTAGTGGGAATTAGATTGCGAGGACGAGCTCGCAGAGGAGCTCGCTAGCGCAGTCGCATAGCGCGGTCGGCCTGCGATTGCGTAAACTAAGCAATGTTCTCTAAATCCGGTCTTTGGTTGGGTGACCAAAAATATATTACCTCGAGTTCACAGACACACGCTAAGCCCCTGGTGCTTCCCGTACATACGCTAGAGACACGCTAAGCCCCTGGTCCCCGCTGCATCTGCAGTCGTTAATAACCACCAACCTGTTTAAAAGAGGGTCGGATTCGCTAAGGCTGGTCATTGGATGGGTTAGCAAAATTATCTTATCACGAGTTCCTCCGTGCCTCGGAAGGCACAAACATCTGATTCAAAGACTTCTTAAGCAAAACAGTTCTTTATCACTTTTTTGGAATAAAACAATATTTTAATAGCGATCGCTACAGGTACGACTAGGGTTTTGATTAGACTTCTCTATAAGCTTTAACAAAGAAATCACAATGCAAACGGAGCTTTTTTAAGAAAAACCAGTAAGCAATCTAAATCGTAGAAGTATTTCTTTCAGTACAAGATCTACCGAGTAAAATGAACAGTGTGTAGTTGTTATAGACCTTTACCGCTCCGGAATAAGGACTAATTTAGTCTGTCGGTGACACGGTTGAGCTGCTGCATATACCCAGTCTCTGCTCTGTTGACCACCGCCGTATAGCCAGCAACAATCAACGACACAGTAAAAAATACTCATTAATACTTTGTTGGTTGCGCTTCCAAATCTCTATAATGGTTTAATTACGGTTCTAATAAAGGACCACTTAACTGATTTTTGTTAACCATAAATCTTCGCGATACAGCCTCAAAATTTCATAATTTATATGCAATTATTTTGTTTACGATACGTAGACACACAATCCAGTTAATTAATTAATACGCGAGTTAATAGCCGTTAATACCTTTTAGAGGGTTCACGTTTAAGTTGGTTCCCTTCTTGTTTATTTTTCTAATTAACTTATTACATGTGGAACGCAATAAATAATAAAATAAAGCCCTTTAGATCCCGTATCAAAAAGAATGGTACGCAATCTTGTATGGCACCGTGGCTACTTGCTATGCAATATTGCATAACTTGCGCTTAATGTGTGTGTTACGACTTTGAAGCTGTAATATAATTCGGTGGTATATTACTAATTGGGTGGTGATTAAGCAATTTTCTTAACTAACATACTAATTACTTAACTGCCGCTTATGCTGTAGCCAAACGAATTTGAACCCAACCTGAGAAGCTTATATATAGCAAAATATAGATATGTACACTGCTCAGCAATGTCTAAGGAGCGAGCTAGCAGATTATTTACACCTACTTCATGTTAGTTAGCTATTAAGCTTCCGTTCTTATAATACTGCAATATTCATTGTAGTACCTATTTAAATAACTACTTAATTATGGTCATCCGTCATAAAATTTATTAAATTGCATATAAATCGTCAGTATTTTTAGAATGATTGATACAACATAAAGTAAAGTCAAAAAAATCCTTAGATAAAGTTGGTGAATGTAATATATACATACATACATACGCCATGCCGTATAAAGCCGCGTGGTGACGGCAGAGTAGAATACAATTGTTACCACCCCAAATCTTTCCCGTGGGTGTCGTACAAGGCGACTAAGGATAAATCTGAATATGATTAGGAATGCAGCAGCGTTCCTCTTATACCACCTAGGCTAGCAATGTGCTGCGACTTTTGTACCCGATAAATGGCAATAGGCTCGCCACCACATGGGACTTGACATATTTGGCGAAACGTGGGTGCTAGTTCACCTCTGCCTACCCCTTCGGGGATATAGGCGTGATTTATGTATGTATGTATGTACGTATACATACGCCACGCTTTTCTCCCACAGGGGTAGGAGATAACTTCTTTCCACTCGATACTATCCTTACATACTTACATACTTTTTGCGCTTCATCCAATTTCATTACTGTCTTCATGCATGTTGGGTTTCGGGTACTCTTGACAAGGTCCTTTTTTAATATACTTACAATTTGATTATTAAAGATCCGCCAAGACCTTCCTCTGCTGTTTTCTCAATTCATCGCCGACATATACATCCTTTTTGTCACTCTCCTTTCACTCATCCGGTGTTTCACTACTGTTTTTGTTGTCTACCGTACCGTCAGCTTAGCTCACAGGGCGAAGTGTAATGAACGTATTTTTTTTATCGTCTGAGGGTTACTTACTTAATATCTTTTGCCTGCACCATCGGCGGCGTATTGGACAAGCTGAAAAAGCTTCAAAAACCAGAATCAATCAGGATGTCATACTTAAGAGCCCGTAGACATAACTGCGAATTGGCGCGATGCGAATTCGCAACACAGAAAACTAGAACGTAAATTGCTGCCATGCGTTTTGGTGCGGCAAGGCGGTGAAACAAACAAGAACCAAATTGAAGGAATGCGCGATGCGAAACAATTCGCAAGTTAATGCGATGCGGCGTGCGAGCTCGCGGATTTTTACTATGCGACGTCACGTCGCAGTTTTGTGTTCAAACCGTGAAATAGATAGAAATTCTTCTACGGACATTCTTTTAAATCTAGGGAATGACAGACAATTGTATTCTGTTCTGCCAAATGCCTGCGGGACCTCTTGTCCAATGGTCAATAAAAAGCCGGCCGTTCCAAATAAAACCACAGTACCTATATTGTGATAAAACGAAGTCAACACATGACTCAATAAATTAGCCTGTGACGTCATGCTTATGACGTCACGGTCACTTGTTATCTCTCCAGCAAATAATTCCATCGAAAGCTCTTCTGAACGAAAGAGCGATCTTGTTGCGAATGATTTATGCGGAGCGGCGCGGGCGCAGTTGCCATGGCAACCGGGCGACCCAATAATTGGTCGAATGCCGCTCTCGATATCATGTGGGTACCGCATGACGAATGGAAAGACCATTTGGAATATTTGACTGCATTTGAAATTAAAATAAAGACAAAGTTTGTGGTTAGAATAAGTTCTATAAATTATAGTCTTTTTTTGATGCGGAAAGACTATCAGTATAATTTTTTGAACTTATTCTAACAACTAAATTCTTTGTAATAATAATAATAATTTATCTAAAATTTATAACTATAATGTTCAAATAATTCATCATCATAATCATTCAGCCTTTTAATCCCCACTGCTGGGGCACCGGCTTTCCCTATGGATGGAAGAATATAGGGAAAATGGACCCACCACGCTAGCCCAGTGCGGATTGGTGGGTATTAACGACTGTAGATGCAGCCGAGACTCGAGATAAGAAATTTTTGGTCACCCATAAATTACCGGCCTTAGCAAACATTGCTTAGTTTATGCTATCGCAACCCTAGCGCGCTATACCACTGCGCTAACGAACTCCTCCAGAGTGTCATAAAATAAACCAGCCCCAAATCTATTCGAATGAATAGAATAGAAATGTCAATTTTTGACAGCTTCTCTGGCATTTGACAGGACGGTTGTCGTGTTGTTTTCTCTGTATTATATAACATTTGTATTAATGCGTTCTAATAGAACACAAATGTCAATTTTTGACAGCTTCTCTTACATTTGACACGATGATCACCATTTTCTTTTCTCTGTAACACGTTAGTTTCATACATTTGTATTCTATTCGTTCGAAATTTCGAATATATTAGTCAGTTGCCTAGAGACCGGTACTTTTTACTACAGTGCCAGCCCGCTTCTGCGGCCGACTGTACAACCAAATCACGCCAAAGCCTTTTTTATACGCGAACATTGCATTCCGATACGAGCAGAGATAACTTTTTAACAAAAACTTCCTGGGCACACCCGTCTCTGTCCAAGCCGCTGTGCGGGAGCGGGACCGAAGCGGGCACTTTAATTGCCAAACGATAACCTTTGAGTGATGTGATTTCTTCATCAGTCAATGTTCGCGTGAATTATCGAGTACGTTTGTGCTGTGATGCGATTGGTCGTACGCACGGATGAGTTGGCTATGTCGATGTCGACTCGATTACCATTGTAACAACCAGACCTAGAACGTTCTATCTCTTAAACGGAATGTGTCACTGTTGTAGCTTGGCAGGCGAAAATAATCACAACTAAATAATTAATTATGATTCGATTTTTAATTAAACATTTAATAAAAAAAATTAATAAAAATAGTCTACCACCTAATTAAAAATTGTTAATGAAAGGAAATGATTTTTTGACATTTTTCTGATTCAATACCTAAGTACAAAATCACTTCAACACCTTCGTAGCATTCTGCGAACCGTTTTCAAGGATACTAAATAGAAATTTGAAAAAAGATCCCCTTCCAATAACTAAATTCTACGTTACCTACGTTCACGCGAAAAAAATACAAACGGCTACAAAAAGGCGTTGATAAAAAAACCGGTAAGGAGTTGCAGGCAGCGGAATGTAGATTAAAAAGTCACGTTACGTCCCGTGTAATATATATTTTATGTTAATTATCTGAGTACAGACAACAGCACATCAAGCTACGGAACAAAGTCAAAATTTCTCACACTACTTTGTGCCTCACTGTGAACCAGTTAAAGTCGACAAACGATTGAAGAAATTTGACAGTTTTGGGCAGACTTAAATGATGTTGTACCGCACCTACGTCTTTTTGGAATAACGATTTCGTGTCACTTGGAAGTCAGGTGAAGCATTTTAATTATTCACTATTTGTCTTCCTTAGAGTGAGTTTACAGAGAATTTTATTTTGGCTCGATCGGCATTATAAGTTCTTGAGCAGTTTAGTACCTTTTCATAAAATTGTTTTATGTCATACCTGACCATAAAGTGGACTTTTTCGCCCGCTATGCGTATGGAAAATCCCACTTCCTGGTTAGGGGGTGACATAAAACTAATATATGATCTTACCTCGGGCGATAAAAAGAAAACCTCAGATCGCATATTGCAATCAAAAATAGAGAACGTCCAAAATTCCAAATACCTTAAGTTGATGTTTTCTCTAAAACAGTCAACCAACACCAAATTCCTTTCAAAATCCGTTGTAAAACGTACCATTCAACCAGCTATTTCTATCGGTTCGACCAAGAACGACACACCGCGAAGTAACAGAAACCATAAAGAATTTAATTTATTTTTCTGCATTCCACACTGCGCGGCCATGAAAATGAACTCATAAACGTTTGCAATAAAACTTTATGTTACATGTAGTTGTACTGTGATGTATCAATAGGTAGCTACCAGCGAGCATTGTTCGCTATACAGCGTCTGGCTCTGGACTTGTGTGAAAAGGCACACTCTAGCTTTCTTTGGAAATGCTAAGAAATCGCTCGCCAATCGATCACAGGTTTAATGTTAAGCATCTACCTCTAGAAATATCTCTAACCCAAGAATCCGCATTGGGTCAGCGTGGTGGGTTATCGCCCATTCTCATCCCTATATTCTTCAATCCATAGATAAGGCTTGTGTACCAGCAGTGGGGAGATTAAAGAGTTGATAATCATAATAATGATCTCCCTCTAGAATAGGTTGGGACACCTTACTGATGCTTGAAATGAAATTGTTAAGGCATAGATCTGTTGCTGTTACCCAAAGAGGTTTGTTGTCAGGTAGACGGTCGGCTGTAAAATCTAAACTAAAACCTAGTGCAGGGATTGGAATATGATCATTAAAATCACTTTCTCCGGCTGCAAAATGTAGGTAAGCCAACACCTTGTGCAGTATTGATTGGACTTTTATTTTATTTTATTTTATTTCTTAGGTTTACAAAACAGGTTACAATCGTAATATTAGAAGTAACAAATTATTAGAACTGAACAAGATCATAACCCTAACTTATGTGTGCACAACAAGTTCAAAATTACAAGAAATCTTAGGCGGTAAGTAATTTAATTAGTTTTATTGGTAAGGTAGGTATTATATTCTTATACTATAGTTCGAGTTGTTAGTTGTTGTTAGAACATTATATTATATTATATTATATAGTATATTTCAAAAAGAAAAGAAAAAGATGTTTTATATATTCTAGGTCCCAGTTTATGCCATTAATTTTTCCTAATGACATAATATTTTTCGTATTTGTGTTTTAAAATGTGTTAAGTTAGGCTGAAATATGTCCAAGGAAGGGTGTTCGGCGACAGTATCATTATAAAGGCGGCACATTCGTGTAATGGGATTGTAGAAGGAGGTATTATTTATGTAAATTTGGAGGAGAAATATTTTAGGTGATGGTTTGCGAGCATTGAATTTGGTTCTTATATTAAAGAGGGAAAGAAGAGAAGGACTATCAATGTTCGAATGTATGAGCTTGTATAGGCAGATCAGCTCTGCTATTCTCCTTCTAGACTCTAAGGAAACTAATTTGAATTTTTTAAGTCGACATACATATGACCTATGCTCTCGTCCCAGGTGGAGTCTGTGACAGAGCATATTTAAAAATTTCTTTTGAACCCTTTCAATCTTACTACTATGCACTGCATAATAGGGAGACCAAATTACTGAACCGTATTCAAGTACGCTTCTGATAAGTGAGCAGTATAAGTGTACGTAGACCTGTTGATTTTTGAAACCCTTTGTGCAGCGGGATATAAATCCAAGTAATTTACAACATCTATCAAACATATAGTCATAGTGAGCATGAAAGGTCAACTTCTCATCAAAATATACCCCAAGATCCCTAACGACTGACTTACGTTCAGCGTCGTGGACTGATGGCCCTTTACACTCACCAGCTGACTTCTGTTCTGTAGGTAAGATTTGACCCATCTTAAAAGATTCCCATGTATGCCATAGCTCTCTAGCTTTTGGCAAAGAATGGAGTGATTAACTTTATCAAAAGCCTTTGAGAAATCTGTATATACAGCATCGACCTGACCTCTTTTAGCAAAGGCACCACAAAGATAGTTCTTGTATTCTGGAATGTTGTCATCCCAATCACTGTCTCTAATAATCGGTCTCTCGACATGGTCCTTTTCCATGACTGTTCTATTCATTCAACAGGAGCAACTTCCGGTGTGATAAATGATAGGAATGAAAAGGCTTGTAGACACCACCCCTCATCTCTATCTCCAGTGATCTAACACAATTGGAGAAATGTGGTAATAGTAGTTAAATAGACGTGATCTATGTATTTTTATGGAAACAAATAAAAAACCAAAAGAAACTTTCTAAGAAAGGACATTCCACGTCATGTCAATTGTCACCGTACGACCGAGTCAATCGTCATCTAGTGACAGGTGGCGGGCCGAAATAAACGGTTTTTTTCCAACCCTCATCTCCTGCTGGACCAGAAATAGCAGTCCTCACGCCACTGATGGCTCGAGTCATATTTTGGTCGCGGTCTTTCAACCCAGTGGATGTATTCGGTCCGGCTAAGAAAATTCAGCTAGCAGTGTCTCTGAAGGGGTTCCGAGACGGTCAATCAGCTTGGCGACAATCACTTAGATTTTAACTTGCTTCAAGCTTTTCGATCGTCTACAACGTTTGCTTGATGCTTGAGTCAAGCATTTAAGAGCTTTTTATGTCTGTTTGATTTGTTTGACCTAGCAACAGAACCGAAACACAGAAAATCAACGTGCGGGACACTTTTATGGCATTCTAATCGGAGACGGTCAAGCAGCATGGCGTCAAGCACGTAGATTTTCTGTTGTGCTTGATTAAACATTTCGATTGAAACGCCTGTCAACTGCAACAACTTTAATAATTGTAAATCAAGCTTGCAATACGTGACATTTCGAATCTTATTCATCTGAGGACCAATTTTAGAATGTTAATTGACTTAACATTTTTTGCCGTGCGGTGACGCAGAGTAGAATACAATTGTCACCACGCCCCATATCTACCGCGGGTGTCGTACAAAGCGATTAAAGATAGCTATGAGTAATGGGCACCTGAGTTCCTCTTATATCATCTAACAATATACTGCGATTTACGTACCCGATATATTACAAGAGTGAGTTAGCGTTTGCACATACTACCTTATCTTGGAAATGTAGAATTATAAACATTGGGAAATAGTTAAGTTCAGAAATAGTTTCAGTAATACCAGACCAGACATTGTTTCTTTTGCTTGCTTAATGTCACTGATTTTATTGTAGATTTTACTATAATCGAACCACAACATTTAATAGGCTTGAGTCACAAGTGTTGGGTATTGGTCAGCATCTCTCGCAAATACATCTATCTTCGTCTTGGGTACTGACTGATCAACATCTCAAGAACATCCGATCATCTTGTGATAGTTCTCTATCGCAAGATGGACGGAGATGTGATGATTAGATCGTACTCTATCACAAGACGGATGGATGTGCGGGAGATGCCTTGATAGAGAACTACCAGAAGAAAAACTCAGCACCCACAATAATAATGTTAACAGCATTATTGTGTTGTGCATGATAAGATAGCCAGCCGGCCCTTATCGTCACTTACCATGACGTGAGATGAAGGTCAAGAGCTTCCTGTCTATTATAAAAAAAAACCCGTGCAACTCCAGAGATGGCCAAGTAAATTCGCCGCCGCCTGGCTTTGACTGTTAATCAGCCCGCCATCTGAACAATGTCCTCCGAGCCCTGGCATAATTTCCTGCGATCATTATCTCCGTTCCCGGATTCCCGCTGACCAAAATACAATGTTGCAACCGTAAATCAAACTCCAAGGAATGCAATTACCAAAAGCGAACAGGCTCTGTCGCTAGGCGTGTGTTGGTGGTTCTGAAAAGTGGGAGGTACAAGTTTTTCGGCCCGTGCTGGGGGCAACAACCGGAGCGCATATTTCGACCATACGACCATACATCTATAAATGCGAACCGGCACCGCCTAAAGACAGCTCGATCATTTCATGTGCGAGCTTTAAGTTACTGTCCGGCTAGCATGACCACCGAAACACGATATGATATAGCCATTTATCACGTTGAACCGTCAAAAATCATTGGATTTTAACACTTGAATAAGCCTGAATTGAATAATTGAATAAGCCTTTAAGGCTATATTTTAAAGATATAGCTATAATTATCGGTTTGAACTTTCAAAAACCCAATGATATGTGCCGGATCCATAGTGTGGCAGAGGGGGAAGTAAGTGGCAGCGCTTGGGACTTATGACCCAAGTGTAGTTTCCGAGATACCTTCACAACATGTCAACACTCACCTTCGCCACCTCGAGTTCTCTCTCTGTCCAGGTATATTTGGTAAGATTCCGTGAGAGCCGCCTTAGACACACGTTCCAGATAATAATGACGTTCTAATGTAATCTAGTTCTATAGTGGTTCTACAAATACAAGCCGCACTGAAACACCTCATTCCAGAATTTACTGGCTTCAGTTAAAGTTTCATTTTCAATCTAAAATATTTCCTTGTATACTTTTTATAAGTTCAGTTCAAGTCTTTGAAGATTTATAAAGAGATTGCAATTGACTGTAACTTTACTTGTTGTTAATTCTTCTTTGAAAACATTTTCCTTATTTTGCACAAAATAACTTACCTGGACCGGCTTCCAATCCGCCATTGTGATAACGTCCAAACAAGCATAAAACCGATTAGCTCGGGTGTACGAGCACGTTACAAAATGCTTGCCCATGATGCAACGCTGAGTCCAAACAGCCTGCAGCTTTGCAGCGCCCTGACCCGATAGTAGCCTGATAACGCTTAGTATTTTGTGCGAGGGACAAGCGCAGAGTTGTCCTATCAGAATTTAATTTTGTACTTTTTGTATCAAGATAATATGCAAATTGTTCCTGTAGAGTGGATATCGCGAATGTCGAATATTTTAGGGTTACCATACAACCGATTTTGAAAGATTGTGTATGGTAAATATAGAATGTTGCAAAATCTGATGGTTTTTTATGACAGACGTTTTTGGCGTTTTATCGCACCTGATGGTAAGAGACGATTTGTGTTTGTAAGATCACTGTGGTAGAAAGGAATCTGATTCTGAGCAAGTGGAGAGAAGTGATCTCTGCCTTCCCCTGTGGAAGAAATGCGTGATGTTTGTGACTCTGTAGAAGAAAATCCTGTTGCGTGCACAGTAATGTTGCGTGCGGAGGAGCGGACCCGATGCTGGGTGCTAATTCCTCAGGCCCAGAGCGCTCCCACACTCCGGGCAGTTTTTGCAGGCCGGTTCCCAAATTGACAGACAACTGGCCGAGGAAATTCGTTTTAATGATGTACCTGGTGGTAATGACGAAGCACACGAGCACTGTTCTTGCTCGAATTTTTCTGTTGGCTCTTTCAGAACATCCTAAATAATCACCGCGATGAAACATTCAAATCGACTATAATGATTTGACCCACATCCGCGGCGTTCTATTTCGATTTTACGCGAGAGAAAGAGTATTTTTGTGGCGGCGGTGTTCTCGGAAATTTCACTAAATTCAATTGACTCGTTTATTTGACGATAAATAAGATACAGCGCTATCATAAAATTTATTTCTGTGCATTTGTCGCGTTACAAAACCTTGAATAAGCTTTTCGATATCTGCGGCTATTTTTAGGACCTTTTTAAGAGAAGGCGGACACGGTGGATAATGTGTCGTTTGGTATGGTGATTAGAATTCGGTAAACATTCCACACACACGCCTGCCATTAAGTTCTTGAAATAAATCAAGTTTTATAATGTCTCATTCTGCTACTTTGTAAAAATTTGAAAAATCCAATTTCTTTAGTTTTGTAGAATGTCATTTGAAAGTAGGAATTGAATTCTTCATGGTTTTATCTTAACATAATAATAGCATTTCTTTTTCAAAAAAAAATTATTCTTATGTGGTTTAGGTTCAAGTTGTTTTAGTAAATAGTATTGTGCTGTAGGTAACTTTTCAATTTCTTCTCATTTTTAATGTTCATTATTGTAGGATTTGATGAAGTTCACGTACTTTATGTAGTACCAGCAATTATATTATATTTATATAACATCATTGGGTATCAGTATTATCTTTTCTCTTTCTGTTGTTGTGATTGGCAAAATCAGAGTTTGTAATGTGCAGGTTACCTACCAGCAGCTGTAAAAATTGCTCTTATTCTTTCACAGTTTACGACAAATACTTCAAAATCGATTCCATAAATTTGAAATTTGAAGGTAACCTGTGTTAACCGTGCCTACAGAGTTATTGCTGCAGTTGTTTGATGAACAGTTCAAAAGCAAGCAATCATAATTACTCTGCCCCGATGAAAACCCCGGCTATAGCCATTATCGAGCCACCATTTATTTTCCCAATTCCAAATCGTTTATTCGAGCGGGCCGAACTTCACGTACGTATTTGACATCTGCGCAGTTAAATAACACTTAGCTACACGTGCACAAGTAAAAACAGCTCCAAACATAAATACCATAGAATCTAGAATCTGAGAAGCAGGTGCCTAATCCTACAGTGCAAACTGAGCTTTGTTACGTTACGCATACAATTAGATGTTCGAAACATTCGCTAGGTCAAAGAACCGCACACCCACATTGGTGTTAGTTAAATTCTCTTTTTTGCCATACATTTCTTGCCTGTGATAAATCGTTCATTATTTAAATAGACTCGCGTTTGAGGTGGGGAGCAATGGACCGCTATTGTTGGCTTTTATTTGGGCGATAGACTGATACATTCAATAATGTTGAATGGATTGGCCGCAAAAAGTTATCATAATGGCGTACTTCATCATTTCCTTTTCGTCGACTCCAGAACGCGAGATTAATAGACAATTGAAATTGGTTAGATTGCTGTAGTTTTAAGTATTTATTTGAGTAATGCAGCGCTACATAGTTTTTTTTTAATATAGACTAGGTACGTTCTATAACACAATGATTACTATGCCCATTATGTACTGAAATAATAACTTTACTGTATCTATACTAATATTATAAAGCTGTTTTAATATTTAATGACTGTTTCTTTAAGTATGGGAAAGATTGAAGGAATATAATACAAATGTAAATTTCTGACAACTACTCCTACATTTGACACGACAGTCGCCATGTTGTTTTTTTATCTGCAATCCGTCAGTTGCATACATTTGTATTCTTTCGAATAGATGTGTGGAACGGCAGAAAAGATCGGATTAAAGATGGATGTTTAATTTATATATTGGCGCGATTGATCCCGCGCAGGTTTTAATTAAATCTAAATAAAATAGTGTTCGAGCTCTATGCTAATTGAATCTGGCAAAAACCGCGGCAAAAAACCGCTCCACTTAACAGCAAGTAGTGTGGAGGCGTGGGGTATTTTTTCCGTAGCACCACATTTCCATAACAACATTACTTCATTCGCGAGCTTTTTCTGCGTCTAGACTTACCTACGATATTGACATGATGAATGCGGTACTTGCCCTCGAAATAGCGTCCGTCAGAAAGAGTAAAGACACCAAGTCTACCGCGAAATTCTCCCGACCGGAATACCATTTGCTTCTATGCGATTGTGTAGTAACTGTTGCCAAAAGCAGGCCAGTGAACTGGCCGGTGAAATTGTGGGATGCCGCCCACTGGCCCTTTTCGTGAGGAAGGCGTACCTATGCCCCGCTCTCTGACGATAACCTGAAAGCATAAGAATATTTTACTAACTGTAGTTGTTATTTCGATTTGAACATTATCATATAAATGTGTAAAAACATTTACAGAACATATAGTTAGGATAAAAGTTCCAAAAATTATAGTCTCGTTGCGGGAATCGAACCCGCGTCATCGACAAGTTAACTAACGTCTCGGTTGGCCGAGAGCCTGACCATTTTGTTTCAAAAGTCCCCCCGATTTAAATTTGAGGGTAGATGCGAAAAAAATACTAGTTGATTTTTAATTTTAACATTATATAAATGTTAGAAAAATTAGTACAAAGATTTTAATGGTTAGAAAAAATACTAGTTTCCTCCGTGCGGTGGAAAGCATTCGCGGGAAACTGGGGATAGACCAAGATTTCGATTTTTTTCTGGCCTATTTTTCTTCGTAATATTTTTTCTATAATTTATATAATGATCACATAGAAATAAAAAAAATACAGTAAAGCTCGATTCACATATATCAGTGAAGCCACAGTTCCGTCAATGTGTCGTGTTCGATCAGTTCAGTATCAGTGATTCAATTCACACATGTCAGTACTCAGTTCACGGAGCTTCAGTGAAAACGTGTCAGTCGTTAATACTCGTAAGTATCGTGATCGTGACTGTTGCTAAGGCTCCGTTCAATACTATGGAGCTAGCAATGGTATATAGGTATTTATTGCTTTAGTTAAACGAAGATCCTTCCGTGATCTGTCAAAAAATATAATTCTCAACGAATACGGTCGTGATTGCCCAATTCGGCACTGAAATCGAGAGGACTGAGCACTTAAGACCTTTGAGGTTGAATGGCGGCCCATGCAGTCAATCGCGATCCGCGATCTCAATCATTGATCACGATCCAGGTTTTTTGTGTACGGGCCGCCAATCTACTCCGTACACTATCTGGATCGTGATCATTGATTGTGATCGCGGATCGCGATCGAGATTTCCTGTGTCCCCTATCACTTCGATTGCTTATGGAAAAAACCTCTATATCGAGCGATCTGTTTCTAATGTTTTCGGAACCGGTTTCAAAAACAACATAATGTTGTGGATTTATCTGTGGACGATCGCCGCTGATAAGGGCATGTATCACACAGTTGGCAGTTACTCGTCATGTTATCTAAGGGCGGTTTCAAACAGGCGGAGTTATTTGACGTACATTCTTCTAATCTCCCAAATGTACCTTTTCTATTCTTTTATTGTTATTCTATGTTACGAACTAAATAGCAACTCCGCCATTAGATATTGGTAATCAGAATAGGCCGTGTGGTGACGGCAAAGCAGAATACAATTATTGCCGCCTCCAATCTGTCGTGTGTCGTACGATGCGACTAAGCGTTAAGACAGCGATGAGTTCCTCATTAATCACAGCTACATTTCTCCTATGTACCCTAACTATCTGCCATTTTATTGATCGCCCCCTATGGAACATGAAAATAGTAGGCGCAACGTTTGCCTACCCTTCCCGGCTAGCATGACTACGGAAACACAATATGATATATCCATTTTTTTGTTTCGATGGTCATGCTAGCCATGTTCATATAATTATAGGCGTAATTGAAGTATGTCTGTAAAAAGAGATGTTTTTGAAACACAGACTTTTGGCCTTCGAAGAGTATTAAGGTCAGCAGCACTATGGGAAAGCAGCGACAGAGCACTCCCAGTCTGCACCCACCTTAGAACCGAGATGAAAGCTTGAGCGCCCACTCCCGCGCTCGGTTCGAAAGTGATTTATTCCGGGCGTATCTGTAACGACACGTAGGCGATCGGCTGATCGGCTCTCACCGCGGACGTGCGCCCGCGCACACACTCCCGGCATCGGTCTTCCAAGGCGCCGTAGATCGCTTCTAGGCGTAAATATTTAGACGTCATGCTCTTTTAGTTCTAGTCTTCTGTGCTGGCCTGGGAACGTAAAAATAACGTAGTATGTGCCAGCTCCGACTCGTAAAAGTCGACTAGGGAGATTGTCCGGTATAGACCAACCTTGGGGCACCCAAATGGTGCAGGGAAACCGCCAACAAGCGTGGGTGCTAGTTCACCTCTGCCTACCCCTTCGGGGATATAGGCGTGAATTAAAACCCAAGCCAAAACATTAAATAATAAATAAAACATTGAGCAGTATGGATTGGAATGTTTTCATCGCAATCACTCTCTCCGTTCATCGGTCTCTCGAAATGGTCCTTTCCGTCTCTTTTATATATTCATCACTAGCACCATTACGGTGTGATAGATAATATAAATCAAAAGGGAGTGTTAGACTAGGAACAGTGCATGAAAAAGAAGCTCTTTTAGTCTTACATAATTATTATGTGCACTAAGTTTTTTTTATATGCTAGACAAGAAAGCTCATGGCCTTCATCTCACTTGATGTAAGTGACAATACTAGCTGCCCCCGGAACCCTCAACCACAGAGGGGCTAACTATTTTATCACAAATTGTCGGAACACAATAATGCTGTTCATAATTATTATGGCACAGATTTTGATAAGATGGTGGTAGCTAGCCAGGCGGACTTCAAACAAGTCCTAGCACCAACCAAACTGAGCACAAATTTCTATTCCCCTGGAGATAGGAAACGTGCTAAAGAGTGAATGTATAGATAAGTTATAGTAAGAACGATAGAGAAAGACCAGAGCGAATTATTGAGTTAACAGCATTCCAATCCATAATACCGCACAAGGTTCTGGCTCAGGTTTTACAGCCAGCCTGAGTTTATTGACCAAACTCCTTGGTTAATTTCAAATTCTTTCCATTGAGTCGGTTCGATTACTTCATCCTTATTCATAACCCTATTACCTGTTATAATAGCAACACCTCTAAAGAACTTTACGTGCATCGGATTGATATTCTACGCCGTATTGTGGCAGTGAATGTGCAGTATAGTATAGGCTGCTTATCGGCGCGAGCGCAATCGTAAAGACCGCATTCCGCGGCCTCAGCCTCACCGTGCTTGCTACCATCGATCTGACCAATTAGAACATTTGATGGACAAGCAAGATTAAGTACCAACTGTGTTTGGGGACAATGCTCTTGAGTGACGGTGGAGGCTGTGGTATTTTTTTCGTTAACACCAGTGCATATCGACGGTAGAAGGGCAAACCTAAAATAAACACCCCTCCTTCGGGGATACCCTGGATAGATAGCGTCCCTTAATTGCAATGATGATTTTTTAATTTGGTTTACCAGTACCTATGTAATATGTAATACCTTGGTATTGGTACTAAAAATTAATTACTATTTTTAAAACAAATGCATTGAAGATAAACAACGCATGCACTGATTATGTTGGGAATGATGGTTAATTTAAGCGGATGATAATAATTATTACTTTCTCAAGACAATTAAGACCCATATTTCGCCAGTATGTGTAAGTCACAGGTGCAGTGCACACCTGCTAAACCCTTTGCGTGTATCTTGGAATGAAGATAGCATGAAGATGATGATCGATTTAGTTCCAGTGTCCGCTATGCGCCCAGGCAATTGATGATAAGGCCGATTGAACGTTCTGCCGGCGACCTTTCTCCCATATGGCATTCCCGCGTCTTTAATACAGTTATATCTGTGTTGGTACAATGTTGCGCGTGAGTCAATGCTGATCGATAGCTCTATGATTCAGAGCAGCCCGCTTTCATTCATGAGTGGGCTACAATGGTTTTTAACTTGTCACATTGTAGCGAGATAAACATATACGCCCATGTTAAATGGGCGGCTCGCCAGAGTCGGACCTATGAGACAATTTGAATTAATTTAGGGGGACGAAGCCAAAAACGGGTATGGTCCCAAAAGCGGGCAACTTGTATAAACATTTTTTTTTAAAGAATAGATTTAGCCTTTGCAGAAAATTTTAAATGAAAAGAATTCATGCACGTACGTATGTTAATTACTTGTTACTTATGTATGTATGTTAATCCTAGAAAAAAATGTGCATGCTGTCCAAACCCCAAATATTTTTTTATGCTAGGCAGGGAAGCTCTGTCCTTCATCTCACCTGATGGTAAGTGACGATAAGGGACATTGATGGAATCGAGCTTCACATCTGGAACCCTCAACCACAGAGGGACTGGCTATCTTTTAACTTATCACACATTGTCGGAACACAATAATGCTGTAGACATTATTATTACGGCGACACAATTTGATAAGATGGTGGTAGCTACAGGCGGACTTGAAAGAAGTCCTACCACTAACCAACCCGAGTACTAATTTTGTACCCCCCTGGATCGAACCCGGGATCTCTGGATCTTATTTCCGGTTGGCGATCCACTAGGCCACGGAGGCGGTTAATTTACTGTAATTTTTTTACTGTTAGCCAGTAGGAAGGACAGTTTCCATTAAATTCTTAGTATAGTTGGCAAAATAATATCGTTAAAGACAAAAGCTACCTGCAAAAGGCCGCTTTAGGTAGTGTATCTGTTTTGGGTCCCTTTCCCCTACTGTTGCTGCTGTTTTTGGATCTAAAACATTGTGTAGGTGTCAACTCAAGCTACTTGTCGATGGACTATGTAGGCGTTTGCCTTATTTCATATTATTATTAGTTCAACTCCTGAACTAACTTAACGTTTGGTCGAATGTTAGTTATCTGCCAAGATGTCCCGGGTTCAAAACCTGGTTTACAAATTTAAGTATGTAGCGTAATATTATATTGATTTTTATTTAAACATTATATAAATGTTAGAAAAAATATTACCTACAAAGAGAAATAGGTCAGAAAAAGTTCGTAAAATGATAGTCTTGATACGAGAATCGAACCCGCGTCTTACCTATTTACATATATTTAATCATCTAGTATTTATTACACAAGTGCTTATACTTACCATGCATAGATGTAAGTGTAAGAAATATTTATTTACTTATTCATCAATTTATTACAAAATACCTACTAGCTTAAGCGGTAAACGTTGTTTTGCCCATGGCATAGGGATATTACATATAAAATAGCCAACGAATTTATGAATTTGCGAATTTTCTATACATTTCGCTTAACTGCCAATTTTTATTTAATAACACTATTATGTTACCTCAAATTTCTATTTTTTTTTATTAACCTATAAGATCCCACTGCTGGGCAAAGGCCTCCCCCGCAGCCCTCCATCTCGAGCGATCCCGAGCCAATAATTTTATTTTGAGAAAAATCTTACATTATAAGTTGTCGAGTCAGTATTAGAGGCGCGGGATCTTAACAAAAAGCCGTCAGACCACGGGCCAAATTCATTACAGGTAACGCGAGTATGTCCGACTTTCAAATTGGTTGTCTACAACCTGTCTGATGTTCGGGCCGTTCCCACGGGATCATTGACAGGAGCTGTGGTATGCTTAGACCTGTTGCTGACTAACCGTAAGCCGTGTGGTGATGGCAGAGAAGAATACAATCGTCACCAACCCTGCCTCATGGTTGCTAGGTATGCAGGCACAAGGCGACTACGTTTTGTGCGCTGGGCGAGTCCCACACACGCCAGTCGCCTAGCCAGCGGCTGGTATGGTACGTAAATGCATTCCACTCCGACAAAAAAAATAGGTACAAGGCGACTAACTGCCGCACTCAGAGACGTCAATTAACTTTAATGAGTATTTAATGTCAAAATTTTTCATTTAAATCTAGACCATAGACCCGGCAAGAATAGCGACTAGTTTTGAATTGTCATATTTTGACGTTAAGTAGGTACTCATTAACGTTATTTGACGTCTCTGAGTGCGGCAGTAAGAGATATAACATAACGAGGAATGGATAGGAGAGTAATGGGAAGGAGGAGCTCGCTAGCGCAGTGGCATAGCGCGCTTGGCCTGCGATTGCGTAAACTAAGCATCACGGCATTGGATGGGTGACCAAAAATTTATGATCTCGAGTTCGAAAGTATGAATATACTGCGTCGACCCCTGATAAACAGGGAACAGTGCAAGAAGAAGAGGTTCTTTTTGTATGCTACCAAGGACCGAAGATGGAATCGAGCTTTACCTGGAACCCTCATCCTCTGTGGTTCTATCTTATCACAATTGTCGGAACACAATAATGGTGCTAACATTAGTATTATAGCGACAGATTTTGATAAGATGATGTTAGCTTGCCAGGCCGACTCGAAAGAAGTCTTACCACCAACCTAATGAGTACAAAATTGTACTTCCCTGGGGATTAAGCCCGGGCGGGACCTGCGGATCTTAATTCCGGTTCCGAACCACGGAGGCGGTTACTAATACTATTGAATTACTTGTTTATTCGGAATTCAAATAGAACATCATTGACGGTAGTTCCTAAAAAAAGCCGCTGGGTCGGCTCGACGCATTTCTATTCCCATTCTCCATCCCGAGTGTTTGAGGTGAAATGTCACACGCGGACGAGCTCACCGGGGTCGACGGCCGCGGCGCATTCCTTGCGCACTCGACGTCGTTGTTATTTGGAATTAATTAATGCTCCTGATAACAGGTGCACGCCGGTCACACTTGCATTGGTGGAATTCTAATTTTTTACCGCGACACAACACTGTTTAGTTTACTTAAGGGCGGGCGTTGTTTAACAGTTTCTACGCTTCTGTGTTCCAGTTGGTCTTGTCCGAAGATGGGAGTGTGGCACAGTCGAGCACAGAATGGTTCAACGGAGCTCCTTTCGCCAAAAACATTTTTTAAAAAATCACATACATACATACAGAAATCACGCCTATATCCCCGACGGAATAATAGGCAGAGGTGAATTAACACCCACTTTTCGCCAATTAGGTTAGATCCCGTGTAGGTATAGGGTAGTGAGCCTATTGCCTGTATCAGGTACGTAAATCGCTAGGTAGGTAGTATATGAGAGGAATGCTGCTTCCTAATGGGCAGCAGCTCATGGCTATATTTACCCTTAGCCGCCTTGTACGACACGCACTGGAGAAATGGGGTGGTGACAATTGTATTCTGCTCTGCCGTCGCCATACGGTGTTTAAATTTTATGTTATATATAAATAACGCAACTTCTTTTTCCTGCGTTGTTCCCAGTTTTTCTGGGGCCGGCGCAGTACGTTTCCTCTTTGTTCTTTATTAGTCAGACCTCATCAAGCAGGAAAGGTGCTAATGACGAATGAATGTATAGAATAGTAACGGAAAGGACCATGTCGAGAGGTCGATGAACGGAGAGAGTTATTAGGAATACAACATTCTAATCCATTACTGCAGAAGGTTTTGGCTTAGGTTTTACAGCCGGCCGCCTGCCTGACACCAACCCCCTTTGGGTATGCTGTTGTTGGTGGTTTGCCCTCTACCATTCGGGTGCCCCAAGGTGCTTATTGGTCTACACCGGGCAATTTCCCTAAGTCGAATTTTACGACCCCTGCCCGGCTAGCATGAACACCGAACCACGATATGATAAAGCCATTTATCGCTTTGAACTGTCAAAAATCATTAGATTTTTTATAGTTTAAAGCGATAAATATCGATATGACAGCCATATAGGGTTTATGAAATAGCCATTTATCGCTTTCAGTTTAAACTGTTAAAAATCCACTGTTTTTTACAGTTTAAAGCGATAAATGGCTTTAACATATCGTGTTTCGGTGGTCATGCTAGCCGGAATGGGATAAGTTGGGGCTGGCCCATTCTACTTTATTTTACGCTCGCAGGCCAGCATAGAAGATACAGAGGAAGAGATTGGGGGAGGCGCCTATTGTATTCTGCTCTGCCGTCACTACACGGCTTTATATTTCATTCTATATTTGGTTTTTCATAATACTTATAGGTACTTTACACTGTCTACTTCACACATCCTTCTAAAACAATATAATAACCTATATAAGCAATATAAAAAGGTAATCAGCTGTCAGCACCAATGACGGAAAAATACGCCAAGAAGTCAACGCATTTAGGACACGAACCCAATTATAGCCTAGGCCGTATCGACTGACATGAATCTATCACAGTATCAGACAATTCTCCCAGAGACTCAGAGCGGCCGGTCTGGCTACCTACCTAGAAATTTCCCAGAATAGCCGTCTAGACTAAAAGGTCAGGTCTAAGCAAGGTTTCGTCGGCTATTTAAGTCACTTCCTAGAACAGTAATTGGAGGTTAAGTGATGTTTGGTATAATTAAAGCTATGGTTTCTGTCATGAAGTGCCCTTGCATGTTTTGGGTTAGAGTTATTGGTACATACGGTTTTGAAATGTGGACTCAAAAGTATATTATAAACTTCTAGAATGCCTGCAGCATAGCATTGGTGCAATATAATTATAAGCTTCAGTTCAAGTGGATAAACCGTAATCACTAAAATTACTTCGAAGAAGAGATATTAAAAGTTCATGTGTCTAATAAATCTGACCTCAACATTGTAAATTTATATAAAACTTATATATATTAAACTAGCTGAATCGGCAAACTTTGTATTACCCTTATGACATAGGGGTACAAAAAATAACCTACGAACTATTCTCAAAATTGGTCAACCCGTTTCGGAGGAGTTCATTATCAAACACTGTGACACAAGAATATGCCGTTCTTTAATTACATATCCATAATTGTTAACCATAAATTGGGCAATTTTTATAATTTAAAAAGGTTAAATAAAATTACAAAAACTATTGTCCTTATGCGATGCGACCCGGGGTAGATAGATGCACATTTTTCCGACTTTTTTTTGTGTTATATTCTTCCGTAACATTCCTAACATTCAACTTAAAATTTTAGCACACTTCTAAAATTGAGGTCGGTCTTACCACAAATTATATGGCTAGTCGTACCTGAAGCAATCCAACTCCAAGGTCCACTATATAGAATGTGATACAGCCGGGCGCTGGCTTAATACCTGCCAGTCATAAAAATATAGCTAAGTCCTAGAACAGAATTGAAAGAAGAAGAAAAAGACTCTTTTAAATTTTATATTAAGCGGACAAAGTTTTGAGGAGCTCCACAGCGCAGTGGCTCAGCGCACTGGATCATTGGATAGCTGATCAATTACATAATATTAATTACCAAGGACGGTAAAACGAAGAATGTCTTAGATCGCAAGTATTTGACGCTCGAGTGGAAGGCGATAGATATGGGATCTAAGGCTTTTTTTACCGCCCGAGGTAAGTACATTTTATGGCGCCCCGGGGACCAGGAAGTGCGAAGTGGGCAGAAAATGCCGCTTTCTGGTCAGGCCTGACATTAGAATAATATTTATCTCGAGTGCAAAGAAGGCACATTAAACCGTTGGTCTCGGTTGCATCTACAGTCGTTCATACCGCACAGTTGTTCAGCGTGTTGGGTTATGGCCCATTCTCACTATACTCTTCCATACATTGGGGCCCCAGCAGTGAAGACATTAAATGACTGGTAATGACAATGCACTCATTATTAAATAACCCAAATTAAGCGCCACCAAAGAACTCAACTTCCGCTAAACGTCTAACGTAGTTCCTAATTTACGGCCGTCCCAATCGCATCATTATCCGAATTGTTTAAGGGTCCGTTTCGACAATGGCCCGTAAATAAAAAAGCGGAAATTTATCGCCTAATTATATTTGTACACGAGTCTCCTGAATCAAGTGGAAATTAAAAGAAAGAATTAGATTAATATCTAATTACGAAGCCCGAAGTTTGGTTCCGCTTCGTCCGTGTCCAGAAGCGTGATACGAATTTGAATGCGGAAGCCCTCCTAATAGATAAATATTCTAATGATCAATAGTATTTAGTTGGCTCGATAATACCGTAATTTGTAGTCGTACACCATTCAACTTTCCCAAAATCCAGAATTCCAAGTTGCAGAGTTAGTCATATGTAAGTAAACCATTACAAGTGCGATCAATAAAACGAAGTGGAATTTTTACAAAAAAATCCTTTTATTATTTTGATTTTTTTTAACATTTAATTAAAAAAACCTATCATCAAAAATTTGTGGTTGGAAAAAGTTCGAAAAAGCAATCTTGCTTGATGCGGGAATAGAACGTTTTAGTTGGCCGAGTGGTAGGCATATCTGCCCGGAACGCAGAAGACGCGGGTTCATACATACATAAATCACGCCTATATCCCCGAAGGGGTAGGCAGAGGTGAACTAGCACCCACGTTTCGCCAATTATGTTAGGTCCCATGAGATAAGTGGCGAGCTGTGCCACATATCGGGCACAAAAGTGTCGCAGTGCATTGCTAGGTGGTATAAGAGGCACGCTGCTGCCCATTCCTCATCACTGATTTATCCTTAGTCGCCTTGTACGACATCCACGGGACAGATTTTGGGGGTGGTGATAATTGACGCGGGTTCGATTACTTATATTAGTTTTTGAGCTTTTTCTAACCACAAACTTCTTTGAAACAATTCTTTGCCTCAAATACGAAGGTTGTCAAATAAAATGCTATGTTAGGAGCTTAGGCTACTTTTTTATTAATTTCTTTTCAAGGACAATTTTTTTATTTTTCTCTTATTGACTAAAGTCGTAGACTTCTTCTTCTTCTTCTAGCCCTGTTCCCTGGTCGGTAGTATGTTCCTCTTCTTCTTCCATTAATATAGGTCATAACACCCCGAATTGCGGAGGTCGCGGGTTCGAGTATCGCATCCTCGAACTAGCGTCCTTATTTCTAGAAAACTTTCTGTCCTATTTGTTTGTCTTTGTAATAAAGCCGACTTATTATTGAACGCAGCGTCATTAAATGCTTTTGACACTGCACTCCAAAAGTTGTGCAACAGACATTTATATAATTAAGTTTAAACAGCTACTTTCTCGCATCAATATGCCAGTTGTTCCAACTAGAGCTGGGTAGTTGTTTGGGCACACAGAGGCCGTTTCACAATTAAAACTTTCGCGTCTCTTTTACTCTATAAATGTATCTTCTTGACCTCCGAATACTGAAACGCTACTCAAATTTTGAGCACTGCTTCAAAAGTTAAGTGAACAATACATGTCAGAATTTGTAAGGATAAACGAAAATTTTGACAATACGTAAAAGTTAAGCCGGTCTCAAACTTCGAGTAGCGTTTCTGTATTCGGAGGTTAGTGTTGTTATAGTCTGTCTATGTATTCTTAATCTAAAATGAGAGCAGATAATATTTTATTGAAATAATTATTACCCGCAAATAATTTTCATTGATGAGACCGATTGACTATCATCTTTATATCAAATTCTTCAATGTCCTCTGCTGGGTTCTTGGAAGTCTGTCCTGTGATGGGAGAATCAACCTAACCCAAGAAAAGAAACAAAATTGTTAGAGCATACGATATTTTTTTCAAAAACGGTCGAAATTCTCGCTACTATGCGACAACAGAATGTCCTTTGTGCATTTTAACCCTTTATTGCCTTTTAAAAACGCTAATGAATAGTTCTAAGTCTTCCAGATTAAAAAGCTTTATCAGATAATCCAAATTGCGACTCTTGCTTTCAATGACGCAAGATATATTATACCAGTTTATCTAGGTCCAAAGCGAGCGGTCTAGGCATTAGCGGACTAAGCACTAATCCGGCTAGCCTGCGGCGTTATTCATAACCAAGTGCTTATTAAATTAATACCAGTTCAAATAACGCAGGGGAAGGAACAGGCATATAGTATGGCACGGGTTATCGCGTTTCCTATTTTTAACGAATTTCTTGATTTAGAGCGACCGCAGACATACGATTAAGTTGAACAACTAAGGCCCGAGTTCACCAACACGTAAAACGAGTGACTAAGGGCCGGTTTTTTGATCCATAGTTAAATCAACCAATTGTTAAAAACTGTTACTAATTGCTAAATATCAGTTTGATATGTAACCATTAGTAACAATTTTAGTTACTAATGTTACTTATAGATAAATATCAGTCTAATATTGTTACTAATTGTTAAATATCAGTGATATTTAAAGATAAGTAACAATTTTTAACAATTGGTTAACAGTTAACTATGCACCAAAAAACCGGCCCTAAAAGATAATCATTAGTTTTTGACAGTTCTTCCATACAATAATATGTCAAAAACGGACGGGTTAATAATAATCGCCCGTTTAAGTGTTGGTGAACTCTAACCTTAGTTGCATAGTCTGCGGACTTGCATTGAAGCCCGTTCTAATAGCTTTAGTTGGAAAGATGTGCGGGCTATCATATTTTTCTATGACTATTGGTACAATCTGTCATAATTTAGTCAGCCAACTTGAAATCGTATGTCTGCGGTCGCTCTAACACCTACTGTATATAGATGTGTAAATCTTATTTTAAGGGTGCTTTTCCACCAGAGATGCGGGGGGTGACTGAGCGGCGTGCGAGGAAAAAATCGTCCATTTCTGCAATACGGAAATAGAGCAATCCTATTGGCGGATTTATCCTAGCGCACCACTTAGCTATCTCGCACATAATTATCTGAAAAATCCTCGGAAAAGCAGCCTTATTGTCGTGTGGTGGACGGCAGATCGGAATGTAAGTGTCATCACCCTCAACCGCTACCTTGTACAAGGCGATTATAGTTAAAAAGATGTTGATGATGAGACAAATCATTGAAAATTTTATCAGGTCCTTTTCATATCTTTTGTATATATTCGTCGCTAAGGCAGTGTACAACCTGTCGGGCCAACCGTCCCTCACCCGCAGATCTTGTCCAAATCGGACAATATCGATATTGCCCGTTACTTACTGCGAAGGTTGGCATTCCGGATAAAAATTTCAACATATTATGCAGTGCAGTTTAAAACCAGTGCATAAGTATTCGTGCCGTTGAGAACTGAAAGCGGCGATTACTTCCTCGGTTATCTCGATGTGACGTTATCGCTCTTGGTGTAACGAACTCGCTTCGTAAACTACAATTACGCATGTAGCGTCTCCTTTTGGTGCCAGCGAAAGCTTGCACAGAAACAAACGAAGGTGTCGTTCTATTCTGGTCGCCTGCAAACGACTTAACGACCACGCTAAATTGAGTTCTGTTTCTTCTTCATCATTTTACTACCTGCCGGGTTATTCTCTAAGCCGATTGCTATTGCTATCGTCTACCCGTCACTCTCGCTCATTGAGAATTATAGCAAGTGTGAGAGTGACGCGTTTTCAAATTATTTGATAGAAATAGCAATCGGTTTACATAATAACCCCTCTGCAAGCCTAGCACGGGGACGTGGACAAGTCTCTCTCCACCACTTGATAGTGTTTTGTCTCGGGATCTCTGTCCCCCGAAAGAGATATGTCCACGTCCCGTGCTACGGGGGCTGTTCCCAGTTTGCCTGGGGGTCGGCGCTGTATGTTTTCTTTTTCACTAATATCGGTCAGACGTATCAAGCCATCGACATACTCCCTTTTGATCCATATCATCCATCACACCTAGCTGCTGGAGATGTATGTATAGTGTTGCAAAGAACTGAAATAAGCAGTATTGTGACGGCAGTGAATACATTTTCACCACCCCCATCTCTCCCGTGGATGTCGTACTAGTAAAGACAGCGATGAATAATGGGCAGCCGCATTCCTACCAACCTGCAATATACTGCGATTTACCTATCCTACAGCTGGCAATAGCTTCGCCCGCTATTACATGGGATCTAGCATAAAAATTGTCGAACGTGGATGTTGATTCACATCTGTATGTACAATGTATACATATAAACTGATGATGCTGACCGTACAAAGTGCATACATAAGTGAAGTACCTACTTAAGAAACTCGAATGCCTCTTAAAATAAAAAAAGTACGCGGCGACATTTTTTATTCAATACATAACTGACCGGAAAATAATTTCTCAATTAAATCTTCAAACTTATGTGTCACCTTTAAGGTTCCGCGCTTACTGAGAGATATACAATATCTTGCATAAAGTAAAATTTAGTAAATATTTTTAGGCTGGCTAGGCTAATTTATAAAAGATGCAATATAACATAGCATGTTAAGTCATTTAGCGTAGATAGACGATCCTCCTTCCGGTATTAGGATCAGAATAGGGCAAAAAGGGGCTTACTGCCTAAAGCGTAGGTATACTAACGTGTATAAAAAAATTCAAACGTATATCGAGGCTATTCTAGCAGAACCGAATAAATGCAAGATGTGAGAAAAAAGAGGAGCTCGCTAGCGCAGTGGCAAAGCGCGCTCGGCCTGCGATTGCGGAAACTAAGCAATTTTCGCTAAGGCCATTCATTGGATGGGTGACCTAAAATGTATAATCTCGAGCTTCGGAAGGCTCGTTAAGCCGTGGGCCCCGGCTGCATCTGCAGTCGTTAACCCGCACTAAGCCAGCGAATACAGAATAGGTACTCGAAGTTTGAGCCCTGCTTAACTTTAAGTATTGTCAAAATTTACGTTTTGCCATACAAATTCTGACAGGTATTGTCCACTTAACTTTATAAGCAGTGCTAAAAATATTTCTGTATACGGGGGTGAGGTCCATTCTCCCTATAACTCTTCCTTCTTTTCTTCTATAATTCTTTCTTCCATAGGGAAAGCCTGTGCGCCAGCAGTCGGGATGTTTAAAGGGCTGGTGATGATAATGATGACTACATATACCAGAGTACCTACCCGATTTAGCGCGTTAAAGTTTATTTTAAAGCATGCCAAGGCTAAAGGCCCAAGTTCATCAACACGTAAAACAAGCACTTAAATGATAACCGTCAGTTTTTGACAGTCCTTCCATACGATATAGGCCCGAGTTCACCAACACGTAAATCGGGCGATCAAGAGATAACCAGCAGTTTTTGACAGTTCTTACATATAGGAAAATGTCAAAATACGAGACGGTTAGATAATAATAATATGTTTAAGTGTTGGTGAACTCCAGCCTTAATGTCAGAAACTGCCGGTTAAGTAATAATCGCCTGTTTACGTGTTGGTGAACTCGAGCCTAAGAGATAGCTGAGCGATCGAAATCTCTCGCTTCGCAGCCAGTGCACGTCGCGCTTTAAGCCCACGCCGAGAGCAGCCTGATTAAGCTGCAAATTTCACAAGCACCCGCGCTACAACTTCTATTTATCGGCTCGCTTTCGACCGGCGGAATGCACGGCGCTTTCAAAATGTCAGCCTTATAATTTCGTCCGCTGGCCGCCTCTTAGAATACCCCATTGGACGCCCAAAATATGGGTTACTGGCGCACTCAGGGACGTCAATTAGCGTTAAGGAGTACTTAATGTCAAAAAAAATATTTAAATCTATAAACCATAGGTCGGCAAGAATAGCGACTAGTTTTGAAGTGTCAATTTTTGACGTTGAGTACTCATTAACGTAAATTGACGTCTCTGAGTGCGGCAGTTAATGTTCTCAATATTGCACGACCGCTATGCACATTTGAAATAGATCGATTGATTGGGTAAATCGGGCATAATCAGGTGGCCACAAATTTGCTTTTAATCTTGAGGGTTCTCTAACCAAACTGTAGTCGTCCTCATCCCAGGTTAAAGAATTGAAAAGCCAGTATTTAGGAATTGTAAAGCCATTTGGTGCCGCTTGGTGACGGCAGAGTAGAATACAATAATTACCACCCCAAATCTCTCCCGTGGGTGTCGTACAAGGCGACTTAGGATAAATCAGTGATAAGGAATGGGCAGCAGCGCTCCTCTTATACCACCTAGCAATGTACTGCGACTTTTGTGCCCGATAAATAGCAAAAGGCTCGCCACCTTACATGGGACCTTACATAGTTGGCGAAGCGTGGGTGCTAGTTCTCCTCTGCCTAACCCTTCGGGGATATATCCTTGATTTATCTATGTATGTAAATCCATTTTACACAAGAGGCCAGTCGATCCACGCGCAATGTAATGCTAAGACGCAAGTCCGTGAGATCCGTACAGAGCAAGTTCGATTAATCAAATATTTTAACGAAGCACCGCGTTGCGGAGTGAATAATTAATTCGGGCGAACGTTCTTTTGGACCGATGTAGATTTATCGGTTACGATCTGACCGGGTTCATTAACCGATAGTCCCGATAGCAATCTCGTACAAAATCTACTACTTGTACGACGACTTGTAAAAAAGACAACGACAGCGCCGATTAGCGCACAATAAAAGCAATTTAAATTCGTTGTGGATTACTCTCTCTTGCATGTTGTTACCTATTTGATTGTGTGTGTGCTATGTGGTCATATTGCTTGTTACAGACAAAAGAGGTATAACTCAAAATGTGCCTCTATTGTCGACTGTCTTCCATTGGAGATGGAAGCAAAAAAAAAATAGCATACATATACTAATACTACCAGCCATTATAGCGAGAGACAAAATTTAAAAAATTGTGATGTTTTTTTTAATATAAAATACAAACATAAATAAGCGTTATGCCTATTTTTTTAAAGCCACTATTTGTTTGAATTTTCTATAATAGATAATGTATTTTACAAGCCATCGTTATTATTTCTTTGCCAGGTCAAGAGTACCCGAAACCGACGGGCATGCATGAAGACATTATTGAGATTGAATGAAGCGAAAGAAGTATGTAAGGATCGTAGGAAGTGGAAAGAAGTGATCTCTGCCTACCCCTGGGAGAAAGCGTGACATAATTGTATGTAAGACCGTAAAAAAATTTTACCACCTAAGCCGTATCTTACGACGAGTTCCCTTCAGCCGACCGGCGCTTAGCAACAGATACTACATCAAACAAATTTACAACGCAAACAGCGTAAATCAGCTGTGTTCCACTGACTTAATAACAAACATAACTCAAATACTCGAGCGCGTACCCGAATAAAATTTCATTCGAGTAAAAAGGAATGACGCGAAAACTCCCCTTCCTATAACCTTCGCCGATGACCCCAATGTTCCGCCGTTTGAACCTGCCAATAGGAAAAGTAATTTACGACAAGTTGACGAAGGAAACAACTGTTTAAATTTGCTAAAGTCTACATTGTCGTACGATGTTAAATAATTGAAATCAGTTGTTAACGACCCTTAATAAGGTGGATTATCGCGTGCCGCCGAACAATATCGGCTTTGGGTTATGTAGCCGGTTCGGAGCAGAGGTCGCCTTGTCCTGATGACATTGGACTAATTGAAAAATGACTTTATGCTTGACCTCCAGCGTTCCATTCAGCAATCGCAAGGCATGTGGGAACGTCTCGGCAGTCTCACGCCCGCCCAATAAAAGACTCTTCTCCATGCCGAAATGTTTATTGACAACAATGATTCAAATCAATTACATTAAAACAATTTCACCGATTGACATTTCGAATTAAATTCCGATTGCATAATCAAATTTTTCACCTTACAAAAAACTAGAATGCAATCCCCGGGTATTGCCATGCATAAATTAAAACTCGAATTTAAGTAGACGATTCAACTATAACCTAAAATCAAGTTTTATACAGCATAGCGTACGACAATTATTCCGATTGATCTCAACAAAGATTGCATTTATCTACAAACTGTTGAAGTAAACATTTCAAAATCAATATCACATAATAAACTTAACATGTCAGCGTTACTATACAATTAATAACAAAACTGAAGTAACACAATTATAATTAATTAAAGGTATTAAAAACTTTAACGTCATGCACACT
Organism: Cataclysta lemnata; assembly: GCA_963931975.1. NCBI lineage: Eukaryota > Metazoa > Arthropoda > Insecta > Lepidoptera > Crambidae > Cataclysta > Cataclysta lemnata. The sequence goes on from OZ008352.1 coordinate 1,876,381, forward strand.
CGCGAGTTGTATTTGTAAAAATGAAAAGTCATGCGTTAGAATTGTTTAGTATTTGTTAGTCAATATAATTCAAAATAATGTTTGACATCTTCTATAAAACAGCTTAACACTTAATAATAATCTTATACAATAAAATTAACACAATATTAAAATAAAATACAAAAAAAAACGCGCGAACATGTCAGGATCGCGAAGGAAAACGGAAAAACGTTTGTATGTTGGATCACGTTAAGAATTCAAGTCACAAAACTTATAAACTAATGGAGCATTCTTGCGTTTCCCTCCGTGAACTTATCAAAATACTTTGGTAAGAAACAATAGAGACGGCCTGCTACACTGTTATACTGATCGAGTTACAAGCGAACATTACATTGCTAATATCAAAAGGAACTGCAGCCAACGCTATCACGTTCAGTAAAGTTGGTAAATGAAGATTTATCTGCTATTGTCCAGTGATTCGAGTTTACTGCATGCCCCCTTTAAGCTGTATGTGTGATAGTTAATATTTTTTGTAATAATTCAATTGTAACACGCGTAGCCTAGGCAATGGTGGACTGTGACGAGCGAGGACTGTCTGCATCAGACGGACGTGTTGAATCTGCAACAAGATGAAAGGCATGTTAATTTATTGAAAAAAGGCATGTTAGTTTATTGAAAAAAGGCATGTGAATTTATATATAACTAGCTTCTGTCAGCGAATTCGTCTAGGTATTAGCTTTGAAAATTATAGCTTATTCTGATATATGAGCCTTATATTATTGTAAGGTTTCATTAAAATCCATTCGGTAGTTTTTGCGTAAAAGAGTTACAAACACACATTGGTACAGCCATACAAATATTTCGCATTTATAATAATAATAGTAGGATGTCAACAACATATATTATTAACGACATTTTAAAAATGATTTGCCCTTTCAACATAAAGGGTCCACTGCAAAAGCTAACATTGCAATTTAAGACTTAAACTATATCGAACAACGCATACGCAAACACGAAAAAAAATCGAGTCAAAGAATTGACACAGTGACGAATAGTGCGTTGTCACAGCCACCAAGTGTCTTGGGACCACGAGGCCCGAGTCACATGAGTAAATAAACGGAACGGAGAATAACCTTCATGCAACCGCGCGAATCGGTTGCACTACTACAAGCACGCGGGGCATGTGAGCGTTACCACTGGCCGCTGTCGCGCACGCAGACTGGAAAAAACCAGTTTTGACGCACAGCCAGTTGCGTAATGTAAGGGTTAGAGCGACGGCGTTCTTGGGAAGCTTACACCCGTATTCATAAACATTATTATGAGGTGCGTTAACGTACAGGGTCCCAAAAACCTCATCATCATCATCATCATCACCAGCCATTTAATGTCCCCACTGCTGGGGCACGGGCCGTCCCTATGGATGGAAGAATATAGGGAGATTGGACCATAACCCACCACGCTGGCCCAGTGCGGGTTAGTGGGTATTAACGACTGCAGATGCAGCCGGGACCACCAGCTTAACGTGCCTTCCGAAGCACGGAGGAACTGGAGATAATAAATTTTTGGTCACCCATCCAATGACCGGCCTAGCGAACGTTGCTTTGTTTACGCAATCGCAGGCCAAGCGCACAGCAGAGCTCGCTAGCGCAGTGGCATACACTGCGCTAGCGAGCTCTCCCCAAAAACCTATTCATAGACAATACTTGAGTGACAAAACGCATTAAGAAATGTCTTACTTCGCACAGTGTTGCTCCTTTACTTATACAAGTATTGTTTGTGAATAAGGGTGTTATACTCTGTTCGGTTTATCTACTCATGTGGCCCGAGTACTCGAAAGTGATGACGCGGCACCAACAACAGAGCTTTAATGCACCAAATTACATTGTCGTGGCGTTGACTCCTAAAACCTATACGCGATCGCATCGGGGCGCACCGCGACGAATCTCCTAAACACGAGGGGCACCGACGGGAGATTAATATGTGAGAAATGACTTGGCAATTTAAGGCCGACAACTCACGAGGCGATCTTTACCCGCGCCCGCAGCGGTTGCGGAGACAGAACACTTGTAGGATCACGTAGTATATGGAAATCTTAGTTAGAAAACTTAGTTATACAGCTGGCCGCCTTTCTGACGCCAACCCTCTTTGGGTATGCTGTTGTTAGTGGTTGGCCCTCCACCATTCGGGTGCCCCAATGTGCTTATTGGTCTACACCGGGCAATCTTTCTTAGTCGACTTTTACGACACCTATGGGATGATTAGGGACTGGCCAATTCTACGTTATTTTTTCGCTCCCAGGCCAGCATGGAAGATATGGAAATAGTATATAGTCAGCGTACTATATGGAAATACAGAAAGCGAATTTCACGACGCAATTAACGAAGCGGCGGGCACGACTCCAGCTGCATCGACGGGCAACTTGTGAAATCGCGCGGGCCGCGGTCACCCGCAGCCACTGAGAGTTGTGCTTTCTTTCTTTCACTACCCCAGAAGAGCACCCAGAACCTTTGAGGCCTTCTTTTTTAACCGACGCAAAACCGGAGGAGATTACTCAATTCGTACCGTATATTTATTTTTATAATTCTTCTGTTAAGTAAGTATAACCCAACAACTCGTTTCTGGTGTGTGTCCATGGCGGCCTGGAACTCAACATAAATGAGGATGATTATCGCCCGCCAAGCAAGCAGGCGCAACAGAACTCTCGGTCTCGTGAGTTTAAAACCAAAACGCAACCGTTGCGGGCGCGGATCGAGTTCGCGGCTCCGTGAATTCTTAGCCTAAAGAGTCACTGGTCGCAGGAGTGATTGGCCGTGCTGCGGAGACAGCGCCTGTCGCATTCTAATGCGGCATCGCGTTTGCGTCACAGCGCAGACATCCTGACTGAGACCCTTCTATAGCGTCCCAAAAAATGTGATCAACCGCGTGACAGGAATAACTAATTAAAAACTACATCTCTCGCCTCGCCGCGCCGTGTGGTGACGGCAGAGCAGAATACAATAATAATTGTCACAGCCCCCATCTCTCGCCCGCGGGTCAGTACAAGGCGACAGAGGTTAAAGACAGCGACGAGTAATTAATGGGCAGCAGCGTTCCTCTTATACCACCTAGCAATTTACCGCAATTTACGTGCCGGATAGATAGCAATAGGCTCGCCACCATTGGACCTAACCTGGTGAGTATTCGCTTCTGCCTACCCCTTCGGGTATACATATAGGCATGATTTATGTATATAGGTAATGTATGTGTACATCTCTCCTGGCCCATTCCGAGTCAACTTTCTTATCATTTATTGGATCATTGGATGGGTGCCCAAAATTTATCATCTCGGGTTCCTCCGTGCTTCGGAAGCCACGTTGGTCCCGGCTGCATCTGCAGTCGTTAATATCCACTGATCCGCACTGGGCCAGCGTGGTGGATTATGGTCCATTCTCCCTATATCCTTCCATCCATAGGGAAAGCCCGTACCCTAGCAGTGGGGACATCGCAGCGGAACAATAGGGAAATTCCCGGCGGCACCCTAGCAACAACAGCGGCAGACTTTATTATCGTATAGTAATAATGGGCGTTATCAATCAGTGTTTCGTCATGGCCTCGATTCCGCCCACGCCCTGTGATAATCTTGACGATTTACCCCGTTTCTTAATCCGACCACGCTCCCAGTGTACACTGGCCGGCAGGCGGACGGAGCGTAGTGAGGCGGGCGGCTCAAATAACACTGTAGGGATGATCGATACTAGAAAAAACATCGATGTTGACATCGATGGTAACATCGAACCAAAAGAATCGATGTTCGATAAATATCGATTGAAAAACATGGATATTGTATTTCTAAAAACATCAATGTTTTCGTTAACACACGATAAAACTGTTTATTATATTTATGAAATGTGTCAAGTGTTATTGAAATTGCAAAAGTAAAAGAAAAAATTAATATTCGTCGTATTTTTGGGCACACTCTGAATCTAAAAATATTAACTTTGACAGGTGCTTTTACTTTATTCTGTTCCGTTTCTGGTACAGGAGTTGACTAGCTTTGATAAAAAGCTTTTCTGAAACTGTGGATGTCACTGTGCAACACAAATACTTAAGAGCTAGATAGCGCCCTAAATACTTATTAATTGACATTTCGTTATTTTATTCTTACAACTTAAGTGTCGATGATATCAAAGTCAAAACATTGATGTTCGATGATATCTTAGTCAATAAATCGATGTGTTTCAGCTAAACATCGATGTTTATTCACCATCGATGAATATCGATCATCCCTATTATCGTGTGCCCAAAGGGGATTGCTATCGTTTATATTCGCCTCTAATACTAGAATGAGACTTCACCAAAATAAACTGTCTGTTGGAACTCATGTTCGCTGGCCTCTTGATGGTGGTCATAACTCACAATGAACGCAGCTGCCGGGAATCGCTGCATTTGATGGGGTTTTAACATTTTATTCTTTCAAACTGAAACGAGGCTGATTTTAATCTGAGCCGATAGTTAAACCGAGTATTTCTTTGTAGGATTTCATTGGCACTCCTTGCCGAGGAATTTTATCGGTGAGTTAATCAAACCAATAATATTTTAATGGCCTCATTATTTGGATCGTAAAATGGATCGTATCTTTCTCAGCCGAATTCGATAATTCGTTTCTACAATATCGACGCGAAACATGATAATTGATCTACAAAGCTGTGCACCACTTACGATCTTATTCAGAAACTCTTAAGAGCTAGTTGGGTGTAAGCAAAGCATTGCGGTTTTGTCAATGTAAGCTTATTGCAGTCAGCAGCTCCCTATAGTCGTCTGTTCACTTGGGGCATCCCTTGCTTCTCTTTCTTCTCCCTGCCCTGTTCCTAGTCTATCTGAGGTCGGCCCAGTATGTTTCCTCTTCAATTCATATCGGTCAAATGTCAACAAGGCATCCACTCCCTTTTAATTCATATCTTTCATCACACCAGAAAGGTGCTAGTGATGAATGAATGTATAAAAAAGAGACGGAAAGGACCATTTCAAGCGACAAATGAACGGAGAGAGTGATTGGGATGACAAGATTCCAATCTATTCTGCTCAAGGTTTTGGCTTAGGTATTACAAGCGGCCGCCTGCCTGACACCAACCCTCTTTGAGTATGCTGCTGTTGGTGGTTTTTCTCCACCATTCCGGTGCACCATCCAAGGTGCTTATTGGTATTATATATCCCTTAGTCGGCTTTTACGATCCCCTATTAGGCCTAGATCGGGACGTGGCGGGTGGAGTGTGCGGACTTGTGCTGGGAGCTGTCTGAGCAGTGAGTGACAGAGCCCTATGTGGAGGCACACCACACGATGGGTATGTCCACCGCCCAGTGCCGCACAGTGTCTTGGGCAGGTCCGATGCATCGCCCGCCGGGGGATCGCGATCGCCACTGGAGGAGACGGCAGGACGTAGCGGTCGTATCGGGGCGTTTGTCCGGCGACCGGGGGGTGGGACCACGTCGGGGCTTTTGTCCGGTGGATTCTAGGAGGGCCGCGTCGGGGCATCTGTCCGGCGGCGTTAGGTGTGACTGCGTCGGGGCGCTTGTCCGGCAGTGCAGGTAGGGTGGGGGAGCCTGCGCCCTCTAGCTCCCTCTGGGGCTGGAAGAGCGCCGGTTCCCGTCGTATGGGGGCCTGTCTTGGAAAGATTCCTCTTCGGAGGAAACTTGGTCAGGACGGGCGGGTCCTTTGTCCGGCGCAGTACGCTGTTGTTGGACATTGGACTAGGGGAAACGGTGCACAGAAGGAGCCCGAAAGGGCGGGCGCAGGTGGCTGTCCGGTGACATATCCTAACGGATGACCCCGGATGGCTGCCATAGTGTGCTTTGGCTCGATATGCCCGGAGATGATGTTTAGTGGTGTAGTGGGGGAACGTCTCTACCCCGAGTCCCACATACCTCTGTAGTTGCACCGTACTGCAGGGATGATGCGTAAATGCAGTTTACCTCTCCGCAAAAAAAAAAAAAAAAAAAAAAGGCCTAGATCGGGACGTGGACAAAATCTCCACAGGGAAACTAAATACCGAGACAAAACATTGTCAATTGGTTGCGAGAGACTTTGTCCATGTCCCGTGCTAGGCCTACGGCGGTGAATCGGGACTGGCACATTCCATGTTATTGTTTCGCTTCCAGGCCAGATCCTCAAATATCCTCAAACAGTGCGCGTATTACTTTCAAAATATGTACAGGTGACAAAATTTCATTGAATGACACAACAGAAGCGTGACCCAGTAACACGGTTTGTTCAGCATCTCATTGTATGGTGCGTAGTCTTTTTGTAACGATCGCGCACCTGAACAAATTTCTGTGCCCCTAGCACGAACTTGTCGGAGATTAGTAACGTAATCGTAACGATAAAGCTATAATAAAAATAAATATTTTTTGTTAATAGTAAATCCTTGAGATCATTAAGATCCTTGGGGGAGGCCTATGCCCAACAGTGGACGTCTCTCGACTGAATGATGAATAGTAAATATTTGTTTGGTTTAAACGCTTTTCCTGGCTCTTTTGTTCTGTGACGTTTAGCATCGAAACTAATGAAGAATGGGGCTAAAAGGGAATGTGACAGTCTTGTCACGTAAAATTTGCGTAATTAAAAAAAAAATGGAAACTGTCGCTGACAAACATGAAGATGATCACTGAAACCGTTCATATGTTCATACATCGAGTGCTTTATCGATACGATTACGTTACGAATCTCCGAAAAGTTCGTGCTCGGGGGCACCGGTGGACCTTTGAAACGCTGCTGCAGTGACGCAAGTCCGTGGCCACATCTAAGAGTGTTTGCTCTACAAATGAGTCGCCGACTTCTTTAATTCAACCTCTTTGTTGCCACATTGCCGGGATGTTAAATTGAGACGTTTGTTGGAATTTTGTAATTTTATTGATACAAGTTGGAGTGTGTTTACGGCGCAATAGATCATTAACCCATTTAATGTGGCCACCGTGCCCATTAAGCCATCTATATCAACACGAGACGTTGTAGGACTCAACCGTCAACATAGGCACCTAGGTCTGTGTACCAATATGTCGATGACAGCTTCATTATGTCTGTCATTGAATCTATAGGTAGATTGACACTGACTATATATCGGCCAAGAGGTCCTGGGTTCGCAAATCTTTGTGTGATAGACACAGATATTTGTTCTGGGGTTTTGGTTGTTTTTAATAATATGCTAATTCATTTGAGATGAGACGAAAACTCTAAGCATTCAATGGATTCACCGTGCGGGTGTAAAAATATTAATTATCTCCGTTTAATATGACACTGACATACTTACAGTAACTTTTAATTTGAATTATTAACTGCCGCACTCAGAGACGTCAAATAACGTTAATGAGTACCTACTTAATGTCAAAAAATTTAAATTAAAAACCAGTCGCTATTCTTGCCGGGTCTATGGTCTAGATTTGAATAAAATTTTTTGACATTTAATACTCAATAAAGTTAATTGATGTCTCTGAGTGCGGCAGTAAGACATTTCCCATAATAAACTCTTTCATCTCGAAAATAGTCACTGCGGAAACATTACCTACTATTTGACTTTATATCATTTGTATTTACATTTACTCAACTGGGAGCTATTTGGGAGTAATTAATGAATTACTTTAAATAAACAAATTGAAAAGAAACTTTCAATTATGTAATATGAAATTTCTTCATTTAGGGCCTGTTTCATAATCGACGAGTAAGTTCTGGAATGCTTACTTGGCAGATCATTTGACAGTTGTAATATGAAATATACATACATACATAAATCACGCCCATATCCCCGAAGGGGTAGGCAGAGGTGAATTCTCACCCGCGTTTCGCCAATTATGTTAAGTCCCATGTAATAGGTGGCGAGCCTATTGCCATTTATCGGGCACAAAAGTCGCAGTACATTGTCAGGACGGTAGTATAAGAGGAACGCTGCTGCCCATTCCTCATCACTGATTTATCCTTAGTCGCCTTGTACGACACCCACGGGAGAGATTTGGGATGGTGACAATTGTATTCTACTCTGCCGTCACCACACGGCTAACATGAAATATGATGTCAATTAAACTGCCAAGTAGGCTATTGTGAAACTGGGGCTTAAAGTAAAAGTGAAGTACGTTGTGTAAGTCATGGGATATCATAAAGTAGTAACACGGGGGTCACATAGGTGTGTGTACAATGTCGCAAGGGAAGTATTAAAATACGAGACAACTTAATATTTACCGTTGCTGCAAATGGTAAACGCAGCGCTGATGTTCGCAGTAGGTGCCTGCAACAAAATAAACTAACATTAGCCAAAATTCCAACAACTACTGTTGGCCGAGAGGCCTTTACAGAATCTACCAGGGAAGTAAGACTTTGTCCTCAAGCCTCAAGCAATCGAGCACTCCCCGAGAGCATTTCTTCACGGCATGCATCTCCCAGGGTAGATAGATATACTGCCGTGGAGAGCCTCGCAAGGCGCTACGACTCGGAGCTTGGAGATTTTTTAAGGACCTAAGCTGTTGGCAGAGAGGCCTTTACAGCATCTACCGGGTTTTTTGAGAAAGGACGAAGACCTTGTCCTCAAGCCTTGCAGTCGAGCACTCCCTGAAAGGATTTCTGCACGGCAGGCATCTCCCAGGGGGAAATAAGATCCCGAGGTCCTGGGTTCGATCCTCATGGGAATACAAAATTGTACTCGATTTGGATAGTGAATATCAAGTCCGTCCGGAAATCTACCACCCGTCACTTATCATCAGATGAGATTAAGGACAAGAGCTTCTCAGTCTAACATAAAAAAAACCACCCCTATCACTCGCAGGTGCAGCATTCCTCTTATACCCACTAGCAATATACTGGGATTTATGTGCCCGATAGATGGCAATAGGGATAGATACCTATTACCTACATGGGGCCTCACTTGATTGTCGAAAAGTGGGAGTTAATGCACCTCGGGGGACCACTAGTTCATTATAAATACATAACTTTCGGACGTCTCCAGAGTTCTATTTATGCAGCCATAGGCGACCAAGATTTGATTTCAGCGGCCACGGACGCGGAAGTGAACGACGCGATCCTAAGTAAACACGCGGGACATGACACGTGTCTCCGTGGGGGCACGTCACAAGTGACAGGCAGACCACCAATCATAGGATACCATAATATGATGACAGCGCGGGGACTAGGGTTCGCGTCGACGGATTTGCCCACATTTCGGCCGGTTCGGTCGTATCGGGCGAGTTCGGTCTGATTGGCGAAACGTGGGTGGTTATTTAACTCTGTCTATGTGCCTACCCCTTCGAGAATTGTGGAAGGCAAGTCAAAGTAGCCCAATTTTTTTTTACGTTTTTTTATGCTAGGCATTGAAGCTCTTGGCCTTCATCTCACCTGATGGTACCTAAGTGAGGATAAAGGCCGAAGATGGAATCGAGCTTCACCTAAAACCTTCACCACAGAGGGGCTACCTTAACTTTACATTTTGGATGTCCGATAAAATAAGTCCACGGCTTGCTCTCTAAGCAATACCAGACACAAAACTAATAACACAGTGCACCAGAAAAAACCAGTCTAAACAATGTTTTACAACACGCCAAAACTAAGACAGAGCCCCCGAATTGCAGATGCCAAAACTCTCGCATAAATAATTTATACGACAACGCTTTATTAAGTTTCCCAAATGAAGCTAATAAATCAAATGGTGCTAAAACGAGTCATCCTTTAATCTGTTTATTTAAATTAAACTAAATCGTGTTTACGTTCAAGAGGCCATATGTCGGTCGAGCGTTCTTCAAAAAGGCATTCTGCAGCGGGGATGAGAAAAAATCGATATGCTTGCGGCAGTCTGGTGTAGGCACTCCCCATTCATAAGTATAAGTGCATAGCCCCGCCGCCCGCGCCCCGCTCGCCCCGCACCCATACTACGATAGTACGCTGCGAGTACTATAAATGGTGTTTCATTTTCCGACCTAACTTCCCAGCCTATATTGAAATGGCGCTTACAACACAAAATCCACTTTAACACGCCAGTTTTAAAGTAGATTTTGTGTTTAAGCGGCCAGGCTTAAATCATAAAATCGCATCCGTGCACCCGGTCCAAGCTAACAGACTCTACGGCCAGGCGTAGAGAGTATAAAATCGTTTGTAGGCCCCGCGGCGCAGTGAGATGTCTGTCGCCGCAGACGTTCTATTTATAGAGATGCGATTGTCGATTAACTTCGTCCTGGTAATGCACTCGAGACAGTTGCGGTACGAGTATCGATTCGATGCTCACTGCGATTGTTTATTCAGTTAACAACTCGATTTGTGTACCGTTGTTTGTGATAGGCTGGGTTGGCATTGAAGTTTCACGGCGGCGTCGCGATATTCCGTTTTCATTTATGACGGAGTGTCGAGTTTAAGCGACACGATTTCACAGAAACAAGGTTGCGATCGGACTTTTATGACGGATACTTGTCGTATTTATGATAATGGCACGGTATAAAATAAATAAATTCAAGAGTTGTGGAATGTTTAGTGCCAACTATGTAACGTATTCATATCGTTATTATCGGGCGTTAAAACGCGATGTTATCTTACTCTAACGCTGATAAAACAATGCAAAAGTTAATATAAAAATTAATGATCTCTTAAGAAAATTAAACTTTGCCTTTATCTTACTAAAATATATGAAAAAAGTTTTCTTTGATTTGAGGGTGTGCTAGTACTTTAACCTAAGTTGGTCTCAAAGAGTGTATAAATCCTCTATGGGTTATGCGATCGATTGGCATAAAAAAAATCTCAATTCTGACAATTTTCTCGCTGACTGTAACATTTTATAAAAAATCTGTGAATGTAGATTCCCATCACTCAAAAAGTTGGCAAAAGTGTTCTAAGACCATTTTCGCGTGGCAGCAAGGGATCTGGTAGCTGCCCCCAATGCCCCAACTCAACTTTCCACCCTGTAGACTGGGAACAGGGCAGGGAGAAGAAGAGGGATCGAGAACGGAAATAGAGGTGCCCTAGATTCCGCATTGCGTCATCTAAGCGAAGCGCCATCTAATGATTACTTGAGCGCCCGCAGCGCCGCGCTGCAATGATAATGATAAGGCTTTCATTAAAATAGCATCGCTATCATTAAAATAGCGCCAGTGTCATTATCCACGCCGCCACCGGCAGCGGTTACGTGAGATTCACCTCGAGGACTGTCGATCTCCGATTATCATTAATCATTGCAGCATGGGTGCATGCACCGGTCGTTCCGTGTTTGTTTACATTGTTTAGCGCAAAAAAAAATAATGCAAGGGAGACGCATTTGAAAATACCCAATATATCTTTTGTGAAAATGACATACATACATAAATCACGGCTATATCCCCGAAGGGGTAGGCAGGGGTGAACTAGCACCCGCGTTTCGCCAATTATGTTAAGTCCCATGTAATAGGTGGCGAGCCTATTGCCATTTATCGGGCACAAAAGTCGCAATAGGTACATTGCTAGATGGTATAAGAGAAACGCTGCTGCCCATTCCTCATCACTGATTTATTCTTAGTCGCCTTGTACGACACCCACGGGAGAGATTTGGGGTGGTGACAATTGTATTCTACTCTGCCGTCACCACACGGCACGGTGAAAATGAAATGTAAACAATTCATTGTTAATACTGCAGATTGATTCATTACAGTCATCATCATCATCATCATCATCACCAGCCCTTTATCGTCCCCACTTCTAATTCCCGTGTATGAGCACCTTTAAGCATAAGGCTGAGATTACACCTGACATAGGATCAAGCGGCCTATACCATTCTGCTCAATATCCAGTATGACAGCTAGTGCTAATATTTAGTGGGAAATGTTAAATGCGCACGTAAATCACACAAAATGCCCGATCGCGTAGGCGGAGGTGTATTAACACCCACATTTGCTCAGTTTATGTTAGGTCCCACATCATACGTAGCTAGTCTGTTATATTGTAACGTTTAGTATTGCACCAAAACCGCTGCTTCTCACCGCCAAATACTTAAAAAAGTTATACTTTATTTTTACTTCCTAAATGAAACAAAAAGCGAGCGAGTGGATGGATGGTTTGATGACGTCTGACTGATATTTATTGACGAGCAAAGCTGTGCCGACGCAAAAAATTGTATAATAAACCTCCTCTTTTTGGTGAGTGTTGACATGTTGTGAAGGGGCCCCGCAAACCTACACTTGGGTCACAAGTCGCAGGCGCTGCCACTGACTCCCCACTCTGCCACACTATGGACCCGGCACCCGCACGGCGAATCCATGGAATGCTACGAGTTTTCTTCTCTCTTAGTAGTCTTCTTCTCCTGCCCTGTTCCAGTCTATCTGGGGTCGGCGCAGTATGTTTCCTCTTCCATACATATCGGTCAGACGTCATCAAACCATCCACTCCTTTTGGATTCATATCATCCATCACACCGTAAAGGTGTGATTAATGAATGTATAGAAAAGAGACGGAACGAGAGAGCGATGAACGGAGAAAGTGATTAGAATGACAGCATTCCTATTCATACTGCTCAAGGTTTTGGCTTAGGTTTTACAGCCGGCCGGCTGCCTGACACTAACCCTCTTTGGGTATGCTGTTGTTGGTGGTTTGCCCTCCACCATTCGGGTGCCCCAAGGTGCTTATTGGTCAACACCGGGCTATCTCCCTTAGTCGAATTTTACGACATCCATGGGATGAGTCGGCGCTGGCCCATTCTACATTATGTTCGCTCCCAGGCCAGCATAGAAGGTTATTAGTATTGGAATAATATCGCATCGCCCGCACACGCGTCTGCGCACGCCCACTCACCCGCTCCGCTCATGAGCGGGGCCGCGGCCTCAGGCGCACCGTCACGGGGCGCCCACTGTAATTCGCCAATGATAAAATCGCTTTACGATACCTGCCACAACGGCGGACGAACACAAATAAACGCGCCACTGGTTGGTTACGCACCAAAATAAACACGCGGAACGTGTCAGCTACGAGTCCAATATTGACGTCTGTCATTTTTAACGCGCTCGCTCGACCACCGGGTCATGTGATGCAACTAGCTTTACTTGAATAGTTTAGCTTCAAAACTGACGGCCTTCCGACATGTAAACTTTCGACACCCGTTTCACCCCCTTTAGGGGTGGAATTTCCAACCTAAGCCAAAACCTTGAGCGTTATGGATTGGAATGTTGTCATTCAAATCACTCTCTCCGTTCATTGGTCTTTCGAAATGGTTCGTTCCGTCTCTTTTCTATACATTCATTTATCACTAGCACCTTTACGGTGTGATGGACGATATGAATCAAAAGGGAGTGGATGGCTTGATGACGTCTGACCGATATGAATGAAAGAGGAAACATATTGCGCCGACCCCAGATAGACTGGGAACAGGGCAGAGAGAAGAAGAAGTTCGGCTGTGCATTGATACGACAGCCAGTTTTCATTTTTATACCTCAGAGAAGAAGAAGATTTGTATACCTATGTTACGTATCACTTGTATCTCACCCACACTATGCCGTGTTGTGACGACGGCAGAGCAGGATTCAGTTGTCATCGCCCCCCAATCTCTCCCGCGGGTGTCGCACAAGGCGACTAAGAGTAAAGCCAGCGATGAGTAATGGACATCGGTATTATTTTTATACCACTTAGCAATATACTGCGATTTACGCGCTCCATAAACGACAATAGGCTCAACTCCTATTAGATGCGAACATAATTGGCGAAACGTGGGTGCTAATTCAACTCCGCCTAGGTGTTAACTAGGCGTAATTTATGTATGTATGTATACTTAGATGGCAACAGTCAAGATTCGGTGTCAAATTACAAAACAAAAGAAATTAATGTGGGACTGAAGTCATTAATTACCATATAAACTGTCGTAGTGGACAAATTCTGAACGTGTCTCCGAGACAAAATTATTCACCGAGTTATTTATGAATACATAGAGACCATGTGTACACGCCTATTGAATAATTTGAATCGATAAATAACGTTATCCCATTAATGGTTACTAACAGTCATTGTACATTCCATGTTTATAAAATACGATTCGACAACGACATTACCAAAACGATCTCTTTGAAGGCAGCCCTTTAATGACCCCACTGCTGGGGCACGGGCCTTCCCTAAGGATGAAATAATACCTATAGGGAGAACAACCATACCCCACCACGCTGGCCCAGTAAAATAAACGACTGCAGATTGCAGCCGGGGTCAACGGCTTATCGTCCAGGGCCATCGTGGTGGTGTGGCGATCGTCCTTTTTTTATATATTTTTTTGTATCATTAAACACGAATAGAATAGAAATGGCAATTTTCGACAACTTCTCTTACATTAATTAGCTAATAACGTTTAACATTGGGAAACGTGTGTGTTTTTAATTACTGTTTCTAATTACTTCTTCTTACTTCTTCCTGCCCTGTTCCCAGTCTATCTGGGGTCGGCGCAGTATGTTTCGTCTTCCATTCATATGTCAGACGTCAACAAGCCATCCACTCCCTTTTGATTCATATCATCCATCCCACCGTAAAGGTGCTAGTGATGAATGAATGTATAGAAAAGAGACGGAACGGACCATGTCGAGAGACCTATGAACGGAGAGAGTGATTAGAATGACAACATTCCAATCCATACTGCTCAAGGTTTTGGCTTAGGTTTTACAGCCGGCCGCCTGCCTGACACCAAACCTCTTTGGGTATGCTGTTGTTGGTGGTTTGCCCTCCACCATTCGGGTGCCCCAAGGTGCTTATTGGTCTACACCGGGCAATCTCCCTGTCTAATTTTAACGTTATTAGCTAATGTAAGAGAAGTTGTGGAAAATTGCCATTTCTATTCTGTTCGTTCGAATAGCGCCGAGTGGCGACGGCAGAGCAGAATACAATTGTCACCACCCCAAATCTTTTCCGAGGGCGTCGTACAAGGCGACTAAGGATAAATCTGAATATGATTAGGAATGGGCAGCAGCGTTCCTCTTATACCACCTAGGCTAGCAATGTACTGTGACTTTTGTGCCCGATAAATGGCAATAGGCTCGCCACCTATTACATGGGACTTGACATATTTGGCGAAACGTGGGTGCTAGTTCACCTCTGCCTACCCCTTTGGGGATATAGGCGTGATTTATGTATGTATGTCGTTCGAATAGATTGGCCACCTGTTCAGAGGGCAGAGAAGCAGCTGGACAGAACACATAAAATTTCCATTTAGAGATGGAACATTATTATGCTATGGTAGTAGAGTAGTTTCGACACCACGCCCCGCTTCGGCTATCCAATGCCACCCGACTACTCTTCTACAAAGAGACGCGGCGGCGGGCGTTTTCTTTTTGCCAGACAAGTACTGTTAGTTCGCCCCGTAACTACGCTGGACTGCGTTTTAATCTCAAACCGGACAAACTGACTTTGATTTCAAACTTGACAAATATGTATCAATCAACGCACCAGTCTCGCAATGACATTACAATAAGTACGTCCGCTTATTTATACATCGATACGAGAATACATACACAATTAGATGACACATACATACATACAATAAATCCTCAAATTCCTCCGTGCTTCGGAAGGCACGTTACACCGTTGGTCCAGGCTGTATTGCAGTCGTTAATACCCACAACCCGCACTAGGCTGGCGTGGTGGTTTATGGACCAATCTCCCTATATTCTTCCTTCCATAGGGAAGGCCCATGCCCCACCAGTGGGGATATTTAAGGGCTGGTGATGATGATGATGCATAGATAGTGAAATGTGGAGCGTAAAAATAATGTAGATTTTGATGGCAAACTATCAACAACAACACACCAAAAGAGGTACGATCAAAAGTACAACCATACGGTTGTCAACCTAAGCTGGGTCCTTGAGCAGTATGGATTGGATACAATTTTCCTTAAAAATGTTTAACTTTCATTTAACATACAGCACGAAAATTAGAAGGAAAACATACGCAGTTTATCAATGAATCATTTTACGCTCTAACATATTCCCACGAGACATTCAACTTTACGTCACACGTTGCACTGACAAACAAACGCATGACATCCGAGCACAACCCTAAATCACCCACTGTCAAACGTGGTGGTGGTCTCAAAAAATCATATCGCAAAAAAGCCACTTAGCCGTTGCGTCGGGGCAAAAAAGCGAACGCTAACTTCGATATCAATCGACGGCTTAGAACAGAACAAGCGGCGGAATGGTCACGTTGAAGCGTAAATGAATGTTGCGCGCACCGCGAGACTCGTGCCTAGTGACTGGTTATACTGTGCTAGTGATGTGGTAGATGGTATAAGGTGCCAGTAACTGTTATGTAAAAAGTTATCTCACGACTCCCGAAGTCGGGGAGAAAAAATGCGGCAAAGATCGTACTGCGGCTTAGTGGAGTGGGCCCGCTAATGAAATTAATTTAATTGCAATCAGTTTACGACAAGCTCGCTAGCGCAGTGGCATAGCGCGCTTAGCCTGCGGTTGCGTAAACTAAGTAATTTTCGCTAAGGCTGGTCATTGGATGGGTGACCAAAAATGTATTATCTCGAGTTCCTCCGTACTTCGGAAGGGACGTGTCCCGGCTGCATCTGTAGTCGTTAATACCCGCCAAACCGCACTGGGCCAGCGTGGTGGTTTATGGCTCAATCTTCCCATATGTATTCTTCCAACCATAGAGAAGGCCCGTGGCCCAGCAGTGGGGACATTAAAGGGCTGGTTATGATGATGCAATCGCTTTGCAATGGGCCATCTCAATCTTCGAGCTTTCAGTGAATATTCGACAAATTATTTTATTGTTTATACGATAGGTACCTACTCATCGCTGTCTTAAACCCTTAGTCGCCTTGTACGACGCCCGCGGGGGAGTTTGGGACAATTGTATTGCACTGCCATCACCACACGGCACATTTGCTCAATCCAACGTACTTAGCAGACGAAGTGAGGGCAAATTCATAGGCGAGTAGCATCAGAGCTCCTCCTAGTCAGAGGCATACAAGTTCATTAATCAGCAGTAAAGAGCACCACAAAACACAACCTTATTAGCTGGCAATAAGCACCGTTATCGCAACTACGCGCGATGACACCGTGCGACAGCACAATTAATATGTACATACATTCGTGAGCGTCATCGCCGAATCAATCACGATTCAACAGATACAATTGGAATGGAATGGGGACAACGCAACTATTACGGACTATTTTATTTACTTTGTATGGGAGTGACAGCGCACGTTGGTGCAAGGGACGGACACTTCTCGAGTGTATTTGCGATGTATTAGTCAAAAGTTTTGATTTAATCTATTAGGGCCCGTTTCACAATCGACAAGTTAGTTCTAAGTAGCTTAATTCGCAGATCATTTGACATTTGTAATATGAAATATATAAATCAATTGAACTGCAAAGTAAGCTACTGCGAACTTACTTGTCGATTTAATGTCAAATCTAGACAATAGACCGGGCAAGAATAGCGACTAGTTTTGAATTGTCATTTTTTGACGTTAAGTACTCATTAACGTTATTTGACGTCTCTCAGTGCGGCGGTTAGTGTTATTTATCCAAGGGCCCACTCATTCTCTATACTGGGATGTTCGATAGCGCAGTGGATTGACACGTTGATAACTTTAATGAATACAGACATACATACATAATTCACGCCTATATCCCCGAAGGGGTTGAACAAGCACCCACGTTTGGCCAATTATGTTAGGTCTCATGTAATAGGTGGCGAGTCAATTGCCATTTAACGGGCACAAAAGTCGCAGTACATTGCTAGGTCGTATAAGAGGCACGCTGCTGCCCATTCCTCATCACTGATTTGTCCTTAGTCGCCTTGTACGACACCCACGGGAGAGATTTGGGGTGGTGACAATTGTATTCTACTCTGCCGTCACCACACGGCCCGAATGATAATTAATACTTAATACAAAAAAATCTGTCAATCAAAACCAGTCCCGGCAAGAATAGAGACTAAATTACATTTTTTGTATTAAGTAATCATTAAAGTTAGAGATTTACTGCCCCACTCAGAGACGTCAATTTAATGAGTACTTAACCTCAAAAAATTTCATTTAAAACTAGACCATTAAATAAAATTAAAATTAAATCTAGACCGGGCAAGAATAGCGACTGGTTTTGACTTGTAATTTTTTGACATGTACTCATTAACGTTAATTTTCGTCTCTGAGTGAGGCAGTAAGAACAATAGAAGAGATAAAGGATAAGAAATGAGCACGCGTTAGAGAAAGTCCGTAAGTAGCCCGATGATCGAAAAATTGAGGAGTGACAGGTTAGCGTTGTATGGGCATGTGATGAGGAGGGATGAATGTCACATAACTAGAGGTAGGTCTAGGTATGTGAAGTATGGATGTGCATGAAAGATGAAGATCTAAGCATAGGTAACGGGAAAAACACCGGACGGGACGGGGACGGGGCCTCTCTCGTACAAAAAGCGTGTCTCCGTGACATATGTCACACGGGGCTTTGTGTACGAGAGAGACCCCGTCCACGTCCCTCCCGTCCGGGGTGTTTTCCCGTTACGTATGCTCAGACCTTAAGTAGCAAAAGGTTGAGGAGATATACATACATAAATCACGCCTATATCTCTGAAGGAGTAGGCAGTGGTGAAATAACTCTCACGTTTTGCTAAATATTAGGTCCCACGTAATAGATGGCGAGCCTATTGCCATGTATCGGGCACGTAAATCGCGGTATATTGCTAGGTGGTATAAGAGCAATGCTGCTGCCCGTTCCTCATCACTGATTTATCCTTAGTCGCCTTGTACGACACCCACGGGAGAGAGAAACAGATGAGTGTCGTACAAGGCGACGGTTGAGGAGACGCTTGTGCGATATCCGCGAGGAAGGCACAGCAGAATCGCGTCCGCCACCGTGATGGGGCCCCAAAAAGATCGAACTCGCCCATCGAATAAAAAAAACCGACAGAGTCCGAGTTCTCGGAAGCGGCGTGGCTCGTGATTGAATCTCTCGTCTCGCGCGCTGCCCGATGCCCGATGCCCGATGCCCGGCTGATACACCCACTTACAGCTATCAGTTTTTGTGTGAACATTGCTTTTTTCCTTTGACTAGTATCTGTTCGAGCGTGTCTCTATCAACATTGGCGGGGCGGTGTTGATTTTAATACGCCGCCGTCTCCTCGGAGCCACCATCGGTCCCCGTTTGATGTCAACATACATTCATTCATACATACTCATACACTCATCAACAATGTCTAAGGATATTTTATGTACACGTACTTCATGTTCCGTGTGGTGACGGCAGAGCAGAATACAATTGTCACCACCCCAAATCGACAAAGGCGACTAAGGGTTAAAACAGTGATGAACTGATGAGGAATGGGCAGAAGCGTTCGCGTTCCTCTAATACCACCTAGCAGTATACTGCGATTTTTGTGCCCGATATATGGCAATAGGCTCGCCACCTATTACATGGGACCTAGCTTAATTGGCGAAAAGTGGGTGTTAATTCACCTCTGCCTACCCCTTCGGGGTTATAGCCGTCATTTATGTATGTATGTAATAAATTATTTTCTTCAAATTCCTATCTGAATAAACCTTTGGAGACAAACATTAGGAAAAGGAAGAAACGTGTACCAACCAAGACACATCTTTGGTGCCTGCTCCTAGTCTACGTGCTATCATATCAATGTTAGGAACAAAGTAAACATTGATACACGGAGCCATCGTAATCGAATAAAAACCCGCTTTAAATACACCCATATAATTTTATCAGGTTCAACCCAAAAAGGGTACATCCTCACTCTCTAACGCTGATACAATAAGAATAAGGCGGCCAAATACTGTACAAAAACCATTTGCGCTCATTTTACAATTCAAATAACAGAATTGATACAAAACTAGAGGATATCCGGTTTTCAACCCGATCCGATGATCCCACGCCCACATTAATGCCAACTACCTACCTATAACTACCGATTTTTTTTTTATCAATTGTCAACGCAATAAAATTATCCAAACACATGTAAGTAAACCTTTTAGAGGGCGGGTTCGATCGGAAACAGATCTTATCGGATTAAACGGCGCTTTTTGTTCATTATAGGTACGCGCAAAAAAAACCTCCACCAGAATTTGAAAAAAAAAGTTATTGTCGAGACGAAATTTCATTTCACCAAAACCGGACACGGTCGTAAAGCATTTTGTCGGGTGTTGTTTATCTAGGTGCCGATTGTCAAAACACGAACACAAATCATAAATGACAGTGACCACACGATAGCCCGCACAATGGACTTCCGCTCCGTGGAAAAAATTGTGTCCGGACGGACAAAGGCGATAATGGGCCGAAAGTTGCCATGTGTTGCGCCCGCGGCCCATTGTCACGCCGTTGTGCGTTCGCCGCGAAACGTCTTCCTAATCCCGCGTCGGACGGCTCGCGAACGTCCAAACCAATAAACTTGGCTCGAGTTCACCAACACATAAAACAAGCGATTAAAAGAATATCGTTGGTTTTTGATAGTTCTTCCATACGATATAATGTCAACAATTGACGGTTATCTTTTAATCACCTGTTAAAGTGTTGGTGAGCTCCAGCCTTAGAGCTTGTACACAAAACTGCGAATTGGCGAGATACGAATTGGCTACGCAGAAAACTACAACGCAGAAATCTGCGATGCGATTTGGTGCGGCAAGGCGGTTAAACAAAGATTAAATCTAGATATAAGCTAAATCGATGACGTGAAAGAGGTTAATGTCGATTTAGGCTGAAGTCGAGTTTTAGTTACACTAAATCTAGATTAAAAACATTGGTGCAAGTGGCCCTTATTTCGAGTGTGAGGCGCCGACGAGAGCAAGCCACATAAAGAAACGCTTGGAACTGGTTTTCGGCTGATGGCGGCGGGCGCGCTCAGCGCCCCGAGCACAAACTTTTCCAAGATTCGAATCGAGAAAGCACTCTAAATAAAACCCAAACAAAATAAACTCTAAATTTTTATTCGAAAATTATTAATATTTCTTAGTTAATTATATTTATATTAATATTAACGTTAACATCATAAACACATATTTATTGTGTGTATTAAATTCTTTTAATTAACATAAAATGTCCTTCTCTAAATTCTAAAATCTACTTTATATGTAGCTGATGAAAATAAATCAATATTTCTTGATAATATGTCTTGAACGCTTTACGGGATTCCAGAACTCTTTTGTTTTTTGACGTTTAGCATCGAAACTAATGCAGGATGGCTATAAAGAGGCATGCGAAGTCACGTAAAACTTTGATGTAGAAAAAACATGCGTCGACTAAAAAAAACTCGAAACTGTCGCTGTCAAACATGAAGATGATTCTTATTTTAATTTTAATTGTATACATGTTAGAAAAATAAGTAAAGTACCTACAATGAAAATTGTGGTTAGCAAAAGTTGACTTGGTTAGCCGAATGGATTGCAGAGGACGCGGGTTCGACTCCCGCATCAAGACTATAATTTTTCGGACTGTTTCCAATCACAATTTTCTTTGTACGAAGACGATCATTGAAACCGTTCACATGTCCATGCATCGAGCGCTTTGTCGACACGATCACGTTGCGAAACTTCGACAAGTTCGTGCCGGAGGCACAGTGCATGCCTCCGGCGGCCCTTTCGAACTTTCACACGAGCTGCACATGTACGAGATCGTACGTCTTGCTCAACGGATGTCGTCGCAATTACGCTTGGCCCGCGATTATTATTGCACACACAGTATTGTACGCCAAATTGCAGCATCTCGGCTTCCCATCCGGTCTAACGCTGAAAAGTCCCGTGCGAAATTGTGGCTTAATTCCGTGTGATAAGTGCCAATTTTTCCTTACGCACCTCAGTGGGATTAAGCGACTATTTTAGATAGTGATGAGTGCGTACTAGTGATGTTCTGACTCGTCGGAAAAAAAACGCATACTAGCCGGCTTCTTAGTTTGTATTATGTATGTAGACAGGGTTCGTTGCAAAACCCCAACAATCTTTTAGGACTAGATAGATAACATAAAACACAAATGAACAAATGACAATATTTGTTCTAAGTTTGAAATTACTTTCATGCCAAATAGTACATTATATAACAAGAGCGATAAAACAAAGAATGCCACAGATCACAAGTATTTGGATAAATAATCTATCTGAATCTTTCTTTTTTATCGCCCGAGATAAGATCACAGTTTTATGTCAGCCCCTGACGTCCACTTCATGGTCAGATGTGAAAAAAAAATTACTTATCGCCAAAAAATCAATATAATACACGGAAATATACGGTTGCATTGCAATCATACATTACACTATATAAACAACCCGTCACACATTTTCGCGAACTGGTTACCGGCTCGACCGACTAGTCGGTCGAAGTCATAGCCGGCACATCTCTAGCGCGTACAGGATGCGAGGACGCTGCCGCCGTTCGCGATCGGCGGGCTAATAGGGACGGAACGCAGGTGAATGGATATGAGGGACAACGAAGTCCCGCCGCGCCGCCGCAGCGTGGACACCTGCCGTGATGTGAAAAGGCAAACATCTGATTTATGGACACACAGATGTAAATGCGAAGGTTCGGTACGTATGCATGCACCGATGAAAATTGCGCCTCCTTTCTAAAGGACCCGGACTAGTTCTGGTATCAATGGGACCGGCCAGAGAGACAAACAGACAGAGATACATATTGTCCAAATAATGCGCTCCATTGAGCGGTTCTTGCAATGCCTTTTATGAATTATTGTCTGCCTTGAATTTCGAGAATTTTTCCTTTCACTCTACCTGTTGAAAGGGGCTTGAAAAAATTGTGCAAATTACTTGTAACGCATCTGCTTGCATTTTGAATAACCACTACGAAACATTGTAGTACCTAAGTAAGCCTCATAGCAAACCCGCTTTCGATATTATGTTTCATATAAATAAATATTTCACCGGATTATCTTTTGAGCTAATCCGTAGGAAATCACAATCTACGACAATTAACTGGCGAGTCAAATTACGAGTTTCAACTCAGTTAAATTCGAAATATACGGCTTTGAAGCCTTTATTTATACTCTGGGCCAGTGTGACCGGTCTTTAATACGGTGCGGTACAATCAACATCATAAGTATATGGACCCTTTAATAGGTAGGTAGTAGGTGGTGGTAGTACAATAATTATTTGAATAAAATAGTGGCAAAGGTAGGCAAAGGTAAAATAGTGGGGAAGATAGCCCAAACGTCATACTGGCTAAAACGGGCACCGAAAGTGTAAAAAAAAATAATGTCTTTAGTAATTTCTATACACCCAAAGGCATAGATATGTGTGGGAAATTGAATTTGAACCAGGCCTCTCACCCATAATGAGGCTTACGGAAATAATATTAACTGCCGCACTCAGAGACGTCAAATAACGTTAATGAGTACTTAACGTCAAAACATGACAATTCAAACTAGTCGCTATTCTTGCCGGGTTTATGGTCTAGATTTGAATGAATTTTTTTGACATTAAATACTCATTAAAGTTAATTGACGTCTCTGAGTGCGGGAGTAAGTCTTCAAATTGTTTCATACACGAAAATGACCGTTTTATGCACTATACGTTTTACCCACTTCCCTTCTTGCTACTACCTACCAACGACAAAGGACTAAAATGTTAAAGTACCTCACTACTCATGACGCCGGAGGTACAAGTGGTAATACAAAAGATTAGTCTAGTTACTTGGACTAATTCAAGTCTAGCGACTGTCTCCAAAGCAATTAGTCCGTAGGACACTGGAGATACCCTTGAGAGATTCGAGATTAGATTAGCTCTAGTGCAAGAACCACGCGTTTAGTTAATAGAAGTGGCAAAGAATTTCCCCTTTTCAATTTAGGATGTTAATGGAATCTAATACTTGTTACTTTACGATTTTAACTATTATTTGCTGCGGATTTGCTTCTTGAATACAATAGAGATATAAAACAAAATTGCATTCCAGCAGCGGTAAGTATTCAACATCATCACCAGCCCTTTATGGAAGGAAGATAGAAGTACGTCCAGTGATGTATACTAAAGGGGATTAAATGGCACGATTGGCCCATATGAATAGAAGCAAAACAGAAGTGACCACAATAATATGTACATACATGCTGCGCGGACCCAAGATAACACACAGGAACAGGTAGGGCAGACAGAAAACAATAAGACAAAAAATTATGACAATGTCCACCAATTTCTTTTTTTTTGTTGTTAAATTTTTCTTACTTTTATGTAATGATCAAAGTCACATTTACCTAAGCTTGAAATGTGAACAAGACCGCTGCGAAAACGCCACACACTTCTCCGTGACAAGAATTTTAAAAAAAACCTACCGACTACCTATTCCCCTCGGAGACAACCGAACCGCTAACAAGACACAGCAAGAGCAATCACCCTCTCAGCAGACCTAGCACGGGACGTGGACAAAATCTCTCTCCACCACTTGACAGTGTTTTGTCTCGGGATTCAGTGGGAGTTGGAGCGAGAGTAAAATATAACTTTACCCCGAGGAGATTTTCTCCACGACTACGTGGTACGGGGGGGGGACAGGAGCCTGCGCGGCGTGACTCAGTCCCCAGTGACCCGGTTCGCACGGAGTCGCGTTCTTAGCCCTAGCTTATATGACGAGCAATTTATTGGTGCAATTATTCCATCTAACTCCATACATCTACCGCTGAGACTTCCCATAGCAACGCTGTTGAGCTGAACTATCGTTCGCGTCAGTCTTACATGCAATTACTACATATTTTTTTACTTATTATATTAACAATAAAAAAAACCTAATTAGGTTAGGTCCCAGGTGGCGAGCCTATTGCCATCTATCGGGCACGTAAATAGCAATTATTGATAAGTGGTATAAGAGGAACGCTACTGCCCATTAGGTACTCATCGCTGTCTTTACCTTTGAACGCCTTGTACGACACCCGTGGAAGAGATTGGGGTGGTGACGGTGAATTCTTCCCTGCCGTCATCACACGGCACAGAACGAAATATTTCGCAAAGAAAATAAAGTTAGAAAAAATATTTGTCCTGATGCGAGAACAAATAATTCGAAACTTTTTCTTTGTCATATTTTTCTAACCTTTATAGTATAATGTTCAAATACTACTTATAAACATTCTTCTATCTAATAAAAATGCCCTAAAACTGGGGCAGACTAATACACATGTAGGCGGCGGCGACATTTAGCCCAGTTTCAATATTCTATTTCAGACTACGGAAGTGTATCTTGAAGTATGTAGGTTGTAGGTATTTGTAGAGCCTCTCTTTCATCGAAGCAAATACATAATAACCCAATTTAACTGTAGTGAGCCTGCAAAACAGAGTACAATGGAGAAGTGCGCATTGGAAACAGTCCAGTTGGTGACCTAGATTATAGTATTAGCTCACGCTGACACTCGCAAGGCCGACGCTTCAATGGCTAAGTAAAATTGGTGGTTAATTATATCTCGACTAAAGTAGACTGATTGGTCTAATCGATGTTGGGACGCGGGTGGTATGCCGCGTCTTCAGAGGAAATTGAGGATCGCCTTCAGAGTATATATTATTGGCCATAGGTCAGAATATCATCATCACCAGCCCTTTAATGTCCCCACTGCTGGGGCACGGGCCTTCCCTATGGATGCAAGAATACGGGAGATAGGGCCATAACCCACCATGCTGGCCCAGCGGGGGTTGGTAGGCATTAACGAATGCAGATGCAAACCAACGCCTTAGCGTGTCTTACAAGCACGGAATAAGTCGAGATAATAAATTTTTGGTCACCCTTCCAATGACCGGCCTTAGCGAACATTGCTTGGTTTAAGCAATCGTAGGCCAAGCGCGCTATGCCACTACGCTAGAGAGCTCCTCAAACTATTGGCGGATCCATCCAGAGAGCCGTGTGGTGACGGCAGAGCAAAGTACAAGTCATCACTCCCCTATCTCTCCCGTGGGTGTCGTACAAGGCGATTAAGGGTCAACACAGCAATGAACATGGGCAACATTTTTCTTATATCACCTAGCAATATACTGCGATTTATTAACCCAATAGATGGCAATAGGCTCGCCCCCTATTACATGGGATCTAACTTAACTGGCGAAAAGTGGGTGTTTCATTCACCTCTGCCTACCCCTTCGGGGATATATACGTGATTTATGTATGTCCATCAAAATAATCCGAAACGCCGACAGCGCCATGTAAGCGCTGCCTGCGCGGGCGCAGGCGGCGCGTCGTCCGGTCGGGCCGGTTGGCAGATGCGGCCTTGCCGAACCGTGGCCGTGCACCATTCAAGCTTCGGACCAAAGCAGCACCGATCGATACATGTTTATTTACAATCCAGATTACCACCTGTTGTCTTGCTCTATTCCGTCGAATGTATCCTGCCCAAAGATAAAACATTGAAACAATGTATAGCAATGTACTGTCACTTTTGTGCCGACTTTTGGGCCTAACATAATTGGCGAAACGTGTGTGCTAATTTCACCTATTTGCTTCTTCCTACCCTTGTCCCGCTCTAGGCGGGGTCGGCACAACATGTTTTCTCTTTCCACTCCTCTTTGTCCTTCACCAATTTTTCATCCATGCTCTCGCTATCATATCCTCCTTTACACAATCCAATTATCTCTTCTTTGATCTTCCTCTCCTTCTACGTCCTTCCACGTAAATACCTAACATTCTTCTGCAAACATAGCTTTCATCTCTTCGGATAACATAACTATCCAAGTCTATTTATTATTCCGCAGTCTCTCGGCCATTGGAGCTACTTTCAAAGTTCCCCTAATAAATAAATATCACGCGGACAAAATTGTTTAACCCACAAGTGTAGATCTGAAGAGAATACTTCCAGTATTTAAGTACCTATATAGTTTTTAAAAATGCTGCCACAAAAATAAAAACGTCGAAGCCGCAAAATTTTCGAAAGTGGTTTCGCGAATTTCTTTCAAGCAGCCGAACAGAACCATGACCTATATTCGGTTATTGTCATAATAAATAATACAAGATGTTTCGTGGTGAGCTCGTGTAAGAGGAGCTCGCATAATAATAATATGAGAGCCGGTTTGGTCGAATGTTCAGATCGCTGGCTTACGGCCCAGAGGTTCCAGGTTCGAGCCTCATCATCATCATCGTCACCAGCCTTTTTATATCCCCACTGCTGGGGCACGGGATAATAAATTTTTGGTCACCCATCCAATGACCGGCCTTAGCGAAATTGCTTAGTTTACGCAATCACAGGCCAAGCGCGCTATGCCACTGCGCTAGCGAGCTCCTCAAAGGGTGCGAGCCTGGCAGGGGCAAATTTTGTCATGAACACGGATATTCATGAGCGTAGGTAGGTAATGTAGTAGGTAGGAAATGACCTTAAGTATATGAATAAACCGTATTTTTATTATGAAGCCGATTCCGCGGTATATACTTTTTATAGGGAAGAAAAGTATAATTATGATGAGGTGAGATGAGCTAGCTTAAGTCCACAAACCTCAAAAAGTGATATTCCTCAAGTTTCCGCAGACAGAGGAAAGCTGCTACCCAATACTCATCGCTGTCTCTACCCTAAGTCGCCTTGTACGACACCGTGGAAGAGATCAGGGGTGGTTTTTTTTTTGGTGACAAATGTACTCCGCTCTGCCGTCACCACACGGCTATTCATAATACAATTACGCCGTAACTTGAAAAAAATGGCATACCTATAGAGAGAAGCCATGTAATAAATATAATATTAAGACATGTACATGTCTTCGTTGAAAGACGTTGTGGAAAAAAACTTGATCCTCTTATTTAACGAGTCCCGGTGACTCGGTCGCTACTTGTAGTCGGACACCGTGTAGTAAATGTCACGACGATTATACTTTCGACACGTGAAAATAATACCACAGTATACCCAGAACAGTAATACGTCTTCATACAAACTGGCCGTTGCCCTTTAGAATGTGCGCTTTCGTACTCGGCGCATGTAGGCACGCACTGGGACGCACACATTGACATAAAATACGGGGGCATAAGGGTTCGGTGTGATCGCGTGTGTACAAGGTGATTGCACGTTCGCTCGGTGTTCGTTCCCGCCCATCCAGCACATTCGCGCTCGCAACCGCCGCTTTAGTACATGCCTATATTCCGACAAGTTCGTGCGTGACCCGCCTGCGGTACGAGACGGTGGCGGGGACGAGGCGCAGTAGATGCCAGCGGGGGCGGGCGAGGCGGAGAGAAGCGAGTTTTCCCTCCTCCCCGCATCACTCACCCCCGCCAACATCCAGAGCGCCCCGTCCGCGCCACCGCGCCTCATACCGCAGGAAGGTCGCGCACGGTGTCGGACTATGGCGCAAGAGTAGGCTAATAACTCGCCGACAGGCCGCAGATAAACTACTGTTCTGGCTATACTGTGATAATATTGAGTGGTCGCGCGTACCGTCAACTCACATTGGCGGTAATGGGTGCTTAAGTGAATGCCAATAGTGGCTTGCGTCACTGCGACAGTCGCGTTGTTGAGAGAATAGATTCCGGTTAAATATGTCATAAGTCTATAATGGTTGTAGTGATCTATGGATCGATGAACTCGCAAGTGAACTGTAAAGGCGAGATTCACGGTCACATACGTTTTGAAGCGTTAAGGCGGAATTCCACCAGCGGCACAAATGATTTGTTTGGTCTTACGCGGTGCCGCACAGTTGAGCACACTGGTGGAATTACGCCTTAACGCTTCAAAACGTATAGGTACAATACATGTGATCGTTTGACAAAAAATTTTTTTTTACTTGCTCCTAGAAATCTTTTGCCTGCCCTGTTCTCAGCTTATCTGGGGTCGGTTCAGGCATTGACTCTTCCATTCATATCGGTCAAATCATCAATCAAGCCATCCACTACCTTTTGTTTCATATCATCCATCACACCGGAAAGGTGCTAGAATAAAAATAGCGAAAATTAGAGTAGGTATAGTAGTAAGGTATTGGTAAAAACTGGCATAAGAAAGCGTTAATCGATCAGAGTAGCTAATACATACATAAATCACGCCTATAGCCCCGAAGGGGTAGGCAGAGGTGAACTAACACCCACCTTTCGCCAATTATGTTAGGTCCCATGTATAATAGGTGGCGAGCCTATTGCCATTTATCGGGCACAAAAGTCGCAGTACATTGCTAGGTGGTATAAGAGGAACGCTGCTGCCCATTCCTCATCACTGATTTATCCTTAGTCGCCTTCTACGACCCCCACGGGGGAGACTTGGGATGGTGACAATTGTATTCTACTCTGCCGTCACCACACGGCAAGTAGTTAATAACTTAACAATAAAGCTCACAATAAAGAAACAAACAGACTACCGCTTGCCTGCCATGCCACCCACCAAATCTAAACAGTACCTACCTACATAATGATGTTGGCTATTTATATCGTCAACATTTATAGACGCCGCCAATATGGAATCCAGCAGGTGCCCGCCCATGACAGATAACGCGACGAGGCGTAAAATTAAAAATTAATTTATGCACGAGGAATAAGCCAGGCACAGTGTACCCAGAACAGTAATACGTCTTCATACAAACTCTGGCTGCTGCCCTTTGGAATGTGCGCTTTCGTGCTCGGCGCCGTGTAGGCACGCACTGTGACGCACACGTTGACATAAAATTCAGGGGGCATAAGGGTTCGGTGTGATCGCGCGTGTACAAGGTGATTGCACGTTCGCTCGCTGCTCGTTCCCGCCCGGCACATTCGAGCTCGCAGCCGCCACTTTAGTGTTTAGTTTTGACAACCTCGAGGGAGTGGTCGGCTGCAAGGCTTGAGGACAAGGTCTCCCCCTTCCCCAAAAAAAAACCCGGTAGATACTGTAATGTAAAGGCATCAGGTCAACAGCCTAGGTCTTTCAAAAATAAGTTTTGACAACCCTAGCGTCAACGCAAGAGTAGACTTACAACTCGCCGACAGGCCGCAGATAAACTACTGTTCTGGGTATACTGTGAAGCAGGTGACGACGACTGGTCGGCTTGCGAAAGATCGAAATTTAACGACAAGCCGCAAGAACGCGCAAAGGGTTATTGCAGAACAATGAATAACATTGACATTTCATTACTGTGTGCGGGGCGCAGACACATGAGTAGATAAACCGAACAGAGTAAAAGCTTCTTAAGAACGCCGTCTCGCACTAACCCTGAGATTATGGCCGGCCAGTGGTAACGCACACATCCTCCGCGTGCTTGTAGTTGTGCAACCGTTTCGCGCGGTTGTATCGAGGTTATTCTCTGTTCCGTTTATTTGTTCATGTCGCGCAGAGTAAGTATTTATTCATCATCATTATTAGCGCGCTCATTCAAATTTAGTTGGGAGAGCTTTCAAATTGGCTAACCAGATCCATTACGCACTCTTCAGAAGTTGGGATCACTGATTATATATTAATGCCCGTTATCATCAACGAGTCTTTAATGTAAAGGGTTTATTTAATTAAATAATATGTAAGTAAAATTTTCATATTTTAAAATAACCACGAATGAAACTCATACTATATTTAGTCATAAACAGGGCTTGAAATAGGCATTTTTATGGAACCCCAGCAGCTATTACCTAATAATTTTAATACGTTTTTGTTTATATTTAATAAGCTACTTAATAATTATTACCTTCCAACATCGTACATATTTTGAATTTTCACAATATTGTGTGGGTACCTACCCAGTATTTTTCTTTCAAACAAAGATTTGGAAAGTCAAAGTACATTTTTTTATTTCGCTAGTTAGTAACATTGGCCACTTTTTGTTACACATACATACTTGCAATACAACAACGGTGAATAAAAAGAAAGAAATACACCTGAATTATTATATTTACCGACCCAATTTGCGATGATTTTACGACACAGTGCGTGTGTAGTAAAAAACTGCTTTTTAATTAACAATGATCATGCCGACTATAGTCGTAAATTTATAGATCAATAATATAATAAATACAGGGTAGAAAAACATTATGGCTGACCGACCGACCGAACAAAGAAATACTTAAGCTTACTCTCGACTTCTCTACATGCGCGATAATGGGTTTTGCCGTATTAATATGACAATAAATTATTGAAATTACAAAAGGGAATAGTATTTTTAATTAAAAATAGAAACATTAACAACTTTGAATTTACCAAAAACTAAGTATAATAGATATAGTAAATTGTGCAATATAGAATTCACCCACCAATTTGCACTGGCCCAGCGTGGTGGGTTATGGCCCACTCTCCCTATATTCTACCGTTCATAGGGAAGGCTTGTGCCCCAGCAGTGGGAACATTAAATGGCTAGTGACGATGAAGATAGAATGGCGTGAAATGAATAAATAAACTACAATAACTATTATAACGTGAACAGTGAAGAACGAGTAATATCACTGGATGCCAAAATTCATTAGGCCGTTTAACACCAGACCGAGAAATCTATTTGGTCATTCTTTAGTTGGTCGACTTAACAATTGACCAAAAGATATTTGGTCGAATTTTGCAAACTACATTCTTGTCTGGTCGCGCTACAGAATGACCAACAGTTTTCTTGGTCTTTCGTTTAATGGTCTATAGAATTTCGGCCAGCATTCGTAAACTGGTGAAGAACTATGTTGGTAAAATCCGTAAGTTCTCTCAGTCAATTTTGCACTTTACATCAAAAACATTAAGTTTGACAATATAATACATCCTCATTTCCCGTTCAAATCACACTGGTATCTGTAACCTAGCACTTAACAAAAGACAGAAAAGGCTGGCTGTAAAATAAGGACATTATTACAAAAAAAAAATCAAAATCTATTTACGAATTGTCACGCTATTCGATACGTACCGAAAAAAGCTTTTCGAAGCTTCATTACTCGATGGAATGAGTCGAGTCGAGACCGCGCCCAAAAACTGCTGAGTCACAGCAAAATGATCTGCAACAAAAATATAGACGGGTCAGTGAGTTGTTTGAATTTCGATAGGACACAAATACACAGCCGTGTGACGGTGACGGCAGAGCCGAATAGAGTTGTCACCACCCCCAATCTGAGACGAGGGTGTCATACAGACAACACTATGAGTAGATTAATACTTTAATACCGTGTCACAATAATTATGTGAACAAAATGTTGGCGACTATTAATCGCTGCAACTATAGCACCGTTGGTGTAACACAGGACTAAGGTGTTGAGCTACTTACAATGCTGACCGTATAAGTACCGTACGTTCAATAAGTTCTTAATACAAAAAATTGTCAATCAAAACTAGACCAAAGACCCGGCAAGAATAGCGACGAGTTTTGAATTGCCATTTTTTTATTAGTACTCTTTTACTTATGAGTAAGAGTTAAAAAGTGATGAGGACGAAGACATAAGCGTTCCTGTTATACCATCTAGCAGTTAACGTGCCTGATAGATGGCGAGAGACTCACCCCTTTAGTACCCTATTAATTGGTGAAATGTGACTGTTTCTTTGGTCGTATCATTCATATTGTATACAAACTCTTGGTCAAATTACTTTTCACGTAGGTGGTAATCAGAAAGGCATAGAAGAACTAACAGGAAAGAACAGAGGAGCTAATAAAAGCGATAAGATAACGAAGTGAAAAGGCAGCCGTAGTAGTATCCACGGTAATCTAAATTACATACTAAAAAGCTTGCATGCAAAAAATTACGCTTTAATTAGTTCCAATTTACGACGGTAATCGCAGTCTTGAAACGGTCAAAGTTATTGAGTGAGTCACCCATGCGAGTTCATCATGATAAATCCGAGGCTTCGTGAGAACAGAAGTCAATGCGTAGAAGTGACGTCACCTGCCGCCCGTCACGTCACCTGACTCATTGTTGGGGGTTGGTAAAATCCCCAGAAATATTTCGGCCTAAATTCGGCGTTGACTAAAATACCATGCCGTTGGTGACGGCATCACGGCATAGCAGAATACAATTGTCACACCACTCCCTCCCAATCTCTCCCCCGGGTGCCGTACCTACAAGGCCACTATAAGGGTTAAAACAGCGATGAGTAATGGGCAGTAGCGTACTCTTAAACCACCTAGCAATATACTACGACTAAAGTGCCTTATAGATGGCAGTAGGCTCGCCCCCTATTACTTAATTGGTGAAAAATGGGTGTTAATTCACCTCTGCTTACATATAAATAGGTGTGATTTAGGTAGACATGTGAAAACCATACATTTCTGGCCTAAGCCTAGATTTTTTTAAAACTAATTATTATTTCAACTGGAGTTGTAAGATTTATATGAGCAAGTTGTTGGTTATTGAAACGACTATCACAACTCTCAAGGTCGATAAATCCAATCACTTTCTCCAAATAGCTTAAGATTGAAGAGATCGAATTCGAATGACCCATTGCTTTAGTCGGTTTTTTGGAGTTAATAGTCTGAACTACTCATGTGCTTATCAGTCTCGCAAGAATAAATAAATATTTCTTATATAAACACGCCTATCTAGCCCTAAGCTTTTTTGTGTATAAAAATTAAATGGCATACAAACATAGAAGGAATAACAAACAAATGTCTCTGTTCTGCAGAAACAGTTGCCCCTGAGAAGATACGAAGCCGGGACCTCTTATTATCATTCGACCAAACCGGCCGTCAAAAAAGCTACATTTATTAATTAGCACGAAGTAATATAAGCAGTTGAAGCTGTTACGGGGACAACAACCTTCAACGCCATCTCGGCCCGAAGCGAGACGGCTTAGACTGTTTTCCAATTTCGAAACATCTCCAACGATAAAACCCAATTCAGCCTCCGTAGGACGTGGACAAAATCTCCTCGGAGAGAAAAAAATATCTACCCCTCTATCTAACTCCTACTAAATCCCGCGACAAAACACTGTCAAGTGGTGGAGAGAGATTTTGTCCCGTGCTAGGTCTACTGCAATCAAACAGCGGGACATTAATAGTCGATATCCAGAAATAATACTTCAAACATTAAATCTGTGGGAACATTAACCAAATTCCTCCGTAACCAGATAGGATCAACGTGAAATCAGCTAACGAAGGCAATAACACGAAAGCCCGGGTCACAAGCCCAGATAATCGCCCGGCTAATGAGGCACCCCCGATTCTAATTAACATGACACGCTCCCAAATAAACAACCAACATGTCTATTGATAACACTGTGGATTTACCACAGAATTTGAGGATAAAATATGGTAAACTCTAAATATAGGCTCATATTTCCCGGTGGAGCAGAGACCTACATTTGATCCAATTATGTTAATAGGTACATACATACGTCACGTCTCTCTCCCACAGGGGTAGGCAGAGATCACTTCTTTGTACTTGCTACGATCCTTGCATACTTATTTCGCTTCATCCAATCTCATTAATGTTCTCATGTATGCCCGACGATTTCGGGTATTCTTGACCTGGCCTTTTTCAATATAATTTTAATTTGACTATGAAAGATCCGCCGATCCTTCGAGTCCGTCTTTTTCTCCACTCACTTCTTACACCGCGCCGAGGGCCTCGCCACCAGACCGGGGTCGAGCACAGCGGGGCAAAGGGGAGCCCCAGACCACCGGAGGACTGATGTCCCCAGAGTTCATTCCCGGGTCATGAGCTACAGCTTGATGCCCGCAGACCGCCATCAGGCGGATGACCCGGATGATGATGATGATGACTTTTTACATATAAATCCTTTTTGTGACTCCCATTTCACTCATCTTTTCTACGTGACCAAAGCAAGTGAGCAACAATTTACAAATGCAAAGTTAATTTACATATCGGGACAAAATATTTAAATACAAATGCAAATGTTTAACTGATCAAAGCAGAGAAAGTATAAGAACAATCTTTTCTGTTCTAAAAATATATACTGCTATCAGTGCACCCAAAAGGATCAGTGACTTCCTGTTAAAAAGCCAGCTACGGCCTTTTGATTCGTTCAGCACCCTCGATAAGAATATAATGACGAGAGAGAACCTTCCAACGCTACAAAAAAAGGCAAAAACCGAACCGGCAATAGAAAAAAACGATTAGACTGCATCCTATGTCATTGTTTGCTATAGATCACGGTTTTGCAGCTCTAAAGGCACGTAATACGAATTCGTTGTCTGCCACGGAATTCAAGATCTACAATTTCATTCATCTTACAGATAGGATCTAAACTACAGAAATCTATCAGTAAATAACATAATGATATAACAGACCGTGAATAATTATGTTGTATACATGCACACTTGTATCCAGCGTATCTTTATTATCATGCATAATTTGTTTTCCGTGCAATATGGTTTGTCGATGACTCACGCTCTATTCATTAGTTTGGTACTGTCTTATGACTCAAATGTATGTATTGAAACTGCGCTGGCGCCAATCCGTTGGCGAATTCCAAGGAACTGCTCAAATTTAAACTCAAAGGAAGCAGTGTCACAAATTTGAGACACTAGGCATCTAGAATTCCAGAAACATATGCCATAACTCGATTACAATTTAATCCTCAACCGTCGCCGAAGCGTGAGTCATAGATATTTATATATTTTGTTCCGAAACAGGAAAGACTTGAAAAGCTTAAAATATTTCGCGACGACAATCTGCATTAAATCTTGTACGTTTACAATCCAAGTTGCAGAAACAGAGCTATGTAAATTATCCGTTGAGGAAAAGTCCAAATCTCCTCTGTATAGGTCTTCGACATCGGAATCGCCTACACGAAAACTGCTAAGTGGCAAAACATAGCGAATAAGACGTTCATACGCAGTGAGCAATATGTAAATGACAGTTCATTCAGCAAAAAAGCTGTTCTGATCCTCTCTACGCCGAACCGGTCATAGGTGTCGATCCGTTCATTGTAAAAATGATAAAAACAATAATAATAATAATATATTGCTTGCGTAATCGCGACTTACAACACCTATTCAAAGTTCAGTTGGTCGACACCGAAGCGTGCGGGCGGGCTAAGCACCCAAGCAATTACTTTTATTCGATTGTGCATAATTGGTAATTCTATCCTTTTTGCGGCGGAAGCGTCGTGAGAAACACTGGCGGTTGCGGTCAATCGCCAAACTTTATGATTGATGATGTTTTAAAGAGTAACTGTACGGTTTATTTTGTAATGAAACACTTGTTAGTCAGAGACGGTGAATCGTAATGACAGTTTTATTACGAGAATGTTCGTTTGATGTTTCAGAGGTTGTGTGGCGTTTGAGAACATGTGGGTACGAAAAAGTTCCCCAGGGAGTGCACTTAATAACATAAGTACAATGAAAAGCTTTTACAACGCCGCAATAAGTGTGATCGTTAGGTCTGTGTAGTTCATAATCTTTTTTCTTTGTCCTCTTTCTTCCAGTGTTGAAGCCTATGTGAACAGAAGAGGAAACATCAAGCGACCATAGACAAACTGAGAACAGAACAGGAAGACGATGACCAATTACTGCTAAATCGTCATTATTGCTCAAGATTTTCTCCAACATTCATTTAGTGGATACATCATCAGACATTTAGTCTTCCTTTCCAACTCAAGCACATCTTAAATTGCTCTAGTGTCTTTTGAGTCCCAGCTTTAATTTTCAACAAAATCGGGCCCAAGACCACATGTTAGAGTGTATTAATTCACTTTGTACAGCACATAGCTAAAAGTAGATATATTCACGACGTACAGTGAAAAAGATATAGTTCACAGGGAAATATTTATCATTGATTTCAATGCCATTAATTAGGTTTCTTCTTCACAATAAAGGACACGTATGTGATGCCGCGTGTTGATGAGTTTACGAGGTGCGAATTCCGCTTGATTTTTCCTGCATCCACCAAATATTTGGCCAGTTGCATTTGCGTACCTACCTACTTTGATCGCAAAATGACATTTTATTTTTAAACACAGCCAAAAATCCAAATGCGAGTGGGAGTGAGGAGCTGAATAGAGCAGTGGCTTAGCGAGCTTGCATTAACTAAGCAAATTTCTCAACGGTCGGTCATTGGATCATCATCATCACCATCTTTTTAATGACCGCACTGATGAGGAACAGGCCTTCCCTATGAATGGAAGAATATAGTGAGAATGGACCATAACCACACTAGCCAGTCTGGGTCATTAGATTAATGAAAAAAAATTGTGTTATCTCGAATTACTTCGGAAGACTCCATAGCCGTTGGTCCCGGCGGCATCTGCATTCTTCCATCCATTCGAATAGAGAAGGCCTGTGCCCCACCAGTAGGGACATTAGAGGGCTAGTGATGATGAAGAATCCAAAAATGCAGACCACTTTTGGGAATGGTGGTGGCCAAGTGCTCTTCTGATAATGTGTTTGTATGACTCACGTATTGTTTCTAAAAATCTGAATCATTTCCGTCCGAATAGTCATAGGACGGTTCAATAGTTTATCAGTATTTAAATTTTCCTGCTTCCCACTGTATCTTTTGTTTAGTTGAATTTGACATTATCCATAATCTCATCTATCTTTCTGTGTAATACAAGTGTCAACAATCCAATCGATGATAAAGACAGCGATGAGTAATAGGCAGCAGCGTTCCACATATACCACATAGCAATAACGTGTCAGTGGCAGTAGATGATGGTGACTGTAAAAAATATTTAAATATTAAAAAAATTGGCTCGCCCCTTATTATATGGGTATTAACGTAATTGGCGAAACATGGGTGTTATTTCAGCTATGCCTACTACCCCTTCGGGCGTATAAATACGCGTGGTTTATGTATGTGTGTTAAAACAACAAAACATGAATACGGTAATGAGAAGTTTTTTTTCTCGATTTACAAGTGGCACAATAATACCACATTTATTGTTTTCATTCCCACGGTCATCAATGTCGTACATACATCACTATTTATCCCCGTAGGACTGTACAGAGGTCAATAAACACCCACCTAACATTTTGCGAAATGGGAATGGTAGCGAGCCTATTGCCATATACTGGGTACATAAATCGCAGTATATTGTTAGGTGGTCTCATACCACTTTGAATGCTGCTGCCCATTACTCATCGCTGTCTTTACCCTTAGTCGCCTTGTACGACACCCGCGTGAGAGATGGGGGTGGTGACAATTGCATACTGCTCTACCGTCACCACACGGCCGGCACAGCAAGAAGATCTGATTAAATTGAGTACGAATCGCAACTATGTACTAACTAACCCCAGAATACACAAACGCTACTCAAAGTTTGAGTGCTGCTTAACATTTAAGTATTGTTAAAAGTGACGTTTTTCCATACAAATTCTTACAGGTATTGTCCACTCAACTTTATAAGCAGTGCTCAAAAATTGAGTAGCGTTTCTGTATTCGGGGGCAACAGTACCCATCGAAGACGCGAAGGGTGCGTGCGCCAATGACAGACTGTGTTTTTCAAACGGGCCCAAAACGGCGGTCAAGTTCACAAAGGTCAAGTTCAGCGCGGGCCTGGAGGTCACGCGAAAGTGCGACATTGCGAACACCCAGGCCACAGTATACCCAGAACAGTAATACGTTTTCATACAAACTGGCCGCTGCCCACTAGGCATCGCCCTAATAGAACGCGATTGCGAGATCATCGCAGGTTCGCGCGAATTTGACTCGTACGAACGCGCAATCAAATCTATTGAACTAGAATAGGTGTCCTAACTAATATTTGCACGACCCGGCCGCGCGACTGAAATGTTTGTACGCGTACAGGCGATAGTCGCATCGCATACTCGCGCGATGATCACGCAATCGCGGTCTGCTAGGATGATGCCTTAGAATGTGTCCTTTCGTCCTCGGCGCCGTGTGACGCACACATTGACATAAAATTCTGGGGCATAAGGGTTCGGTGTGATGCGCGTGTAGGTACGGTCGCGTCGATAAGTCGATTACCAGTTTCATAAAACGGTAGCGTAATCGTTACACAGAGATATTACGTAGAATCGTGCAGGCCAATATAACCATTAAGGTGCGCATGGACTTGTGCTCTTTACTGTACATGGTGATTGCACTTGCTTGCACTTGCGCTCGTTTCCGCCCGGAACATTCGCGTTCGCCGCCGCTCTAGTTACAACCCTAGCGTCAACGCAAGAGTAAGCTAATAACTTGCCGACAGGCCGCAGATAAGCTACTGTTCTGGGTACCTATACTGTGCCCAGACGGTCCTCGAAAATTGGACTACACTAGTTCAGTACACCCGCTGCTACTACGAGATGGGCGGTGGGGGGTATTTTGCGACGAATATTTTTTTAGCAAATTCCCAATTTTTTTCGGCTTGGTTCGTTCGGGTCGTTTTTCATTATTGAACACGCTCGCTTCACTGAAGACGCGTTGGATTTTGTAATAAGTTACTTTATTTTGTGAATATATCGTTCATCTTCTCAAGACGACATATTACTATAACTAAATCTTTTATAAAAATCTCGTGCCACAGTGTTTGTTATCGAATTTATCCGAAACGGCTTAACCGATTTTTATGAATTTTTTGGTGTAGTATATTTGGTAGATCTGAGAATAAGGTCATATGCTATTTTTATACCCCTAAGTCATAAGGACTAATAAGCACAATTCAGGGTGTGTGTTATTTCTGTTACATCTGGTATTATAAACAACTATTACTCGAATAGCCGTGAGATGACGGCGGAATACGATTGTCACCTCTCCTAATCTCTTCGGTGAGTGTCGAACAAGGCGACTAAGGATAAATCAGCGATGAGGAATGTACAGCAGCGTGCCCCTTATACCACCTAGCAAAGTACTGCGACTTTTGTGCCCGTTAAATGGCAATTGACTCGCCACTTATTACATGGGACCTAACATAATTGGCGAAACGTGGGTGCTAGTTCACGTCTGCCTACCCCTTCGGGATATGACGTGATTTATGTATGTATGCATGAATTACTCGAATATGTTCAATCAAACTATATCGTACCAATCTTTTGTAATACTCCCAAGTACCTACCGCTTGCAACATTGTTACAATAAAACCACAAATGCACCTCCTGGATGTGGCATTTCATAATACGATAATATTGGCGTTATCTTTACCAACTCAGTAGGTACCCACGTTTTTCTATGAACGCTCCCTGAAATAAATCAGAACAGGACATATTGCGGTTTCGACAATAGGTATCCATTGTTTCAAATAATAACTCGTAAAAGTAGCTATCATCAATGTGGGTATCACCATTGCTTGTCATTTATACATTAACCACTCTTTTGTTGACAAAAAGTTTAGTAAGTTAGTTTCCCACGGCATTTTCCGCATTTTCATACTATGCTTGCAATATTGTCAGGCTATAAAAATACACATTAATGACAGCTGGGGCAGTAAATGACATTTCTTAAGGACAGAAAGAGAGGAAGAAATTCAATCGAGACCGATAGCTTTACATATTTTTTTTTATTTCTTTCTATAAATTCATTCATCACTAGCACCTTTACGGTGTGATGGATGATATGAATCAAAAGGGAGTGGACGGCTTGATGACGTCTGACCGGTATGAATGGAAGAGGAAGCATTCTGCGTCGACCTCAGATAGACTGGGAACAGGGCAGGAAAAAAAGATTTACATCATTTTTTAATTACTGAGCAACAAAACTTGTAAGCTTGGATTAGTAGTGCAGTGTGGTGACGCCAGAGCAGAATACAATTCTCACCCCCATCTCTCCCGCGGGTGTCGTACGTATAAGGTGGCTATAGGTTAGGACAGCAATGAGTATTGGGCAGCAACGTATGAATGTATGATATACAAAAACTCTAGCGATGGTTCCTACACGCTATGATGTAACCTTTACAATTACCAAATGACATAACCATCTGATATTACACATCTGATACTAAACACTAATTCAATACCCACTAAGAAAACGGTTTACTACTTAAACTCGATATTACAACAACGGTAGCCTGTTACGCTGTAGGCCTCTTGGAAAATAGACCACAATCCCTACAGATTAAGGTGCAAAGCTCGCTCACCTGGGTTAACCTGATGTGAAACTGTACATTTAAGTAAGTGCCAACGTATCTATTAAAGATAATTGAAATGTTGAAACACAATACTAATAAGCTGCAAAGTTTTCTTATAAATAAATACGCCGCCATACAAACAATCTAGGAGTAGGAGGAATTATGTATGTCCGTTAATTATAATGTTAAACGTGTATGTATTTTTGTTTTGTTATTTAATTTTGGATTGTATATTAAGCACTTATGTATAACTTATAACAGAATTATGATCATTAATGACTATAATACCAACAACATCCCCCATATTCAATGTATTTCTTATCCATCCAAAGGTAGTCTGGAAGAGATCGCTAATATAGCGATAAGTCCGCCGATTGCAAATTATTTTTGTCATTGTTTCCTTAATGTGTTAAAATTTTATCGGTGTACAATAAATAATCTTCTATCTATCTAGGAGGCAATATAATTACTTCAATTTTGCTATCGTCAATGATCAACTCATTCAAATTCGTAAAGTAGGTAATTCAACACGACCAAATAATTATCTGCGGTTATCAAACATTGCTCGCCCTTCTATTGGAACGAACTGGCTCGAAGCGACTTGCCCTCAATTAGCTGCTTTATCAAGCTACAATGGAGAGCATAATTTTAACGATTCATCATCATCATCATCACCAGCCCCAATTTAATGTCCCCACTGCTGGGGCGCGGGCCTTCCCTATGGGTGGAAGAATATAGGGAGATTGGGCCATAGCCCACCACGCTGGCCCATTTTAACGATTAAATGTTAGAAAATGGGTGCTAGTTCACCTCTGCCTGCCCTTTCGGGGATATAGGCGTGATTTATGTATGTATGTTAGAAAATATACTTATACTATAGTTACACCACCTCTCACGGATTTCCGGGAATACGTGTGATTCTAAATATTTCATGATATTTCAATTCAAAATAACTTACCGAAAACATTAAATAAATAGCCTTTACCATTGCGTAAGAGAGGTTTGTAAGCGGTCGAACTATAGCAGACCTCGCAAACGTTGTTATGCCCTTATCACCTAGCTAGGGGTATAAAACATAGCCCACTACCTATTCCCAGACCTAACAAATACACAAAAATAAAATCGGACAAGCCGTTTCGGAACAGTTCGATAACAAACACTGTGACACTAGATTTTTATATATTAGATAAATGTCCAAATGCAACAGACGATGATGACGATGATGATGGGCCATAAGCCCTTCGCTGACCCAGTGGAGGTTGGTGGGTAACTTCGACTGCAGATGCAGCCCAGACC
Organism: Cataclysta lemnata; assembly: GCA_963931975.1. Classification (NCBI taxonomy): domain Eukaryota; kingdom Metazoa; phylum Arthropoda; class Insecta; order Lepidoptera; family Crambidae; genus Cataclysta; species Cataclysta lemnata. The sequence goes on from OZ008352.1 coordinate 1,918,370, forward strand.
AACAGCTTCAACGTGCCTTCCGAAGCACGAAGGAACCCGGGATAATAAATTTTAGACAACACATCCAATGACTGTCCTCATCGAACATTGCATAGTTTACGAAATCGCGCTATCCAACTCCTGCTGTATATAATGCATGCATGTATATGTGTAATCGAAAACATCAAGGATCATTTATAACACAGACAGACAGCACAGACTAATGAGTCGAGAAAACGACAAGAGACCACAGTAACCGAGAGACGCGTCTCACGAATCAAGGAACGCACCTCTCTATTGGTTATTTGGGACATTGAATGCTACGTAAATTTTGATGAGATGAGCACAGACAAAATCATGTTCAAACGCGCACCGCACGCCAATCTACAAGCACCACAACAAATCACGCCATTAGCGGGCCTGACGTTTCAAGCACAGTATACCTTAGAACATAATATGAGTATTTAAGATTTTGGTTGTTAGAAAAAGTTCGAAAATTTGTGGTCTTGATGCGGGAATCGAACCTGCGTCCACTGCAATCCGGGCAGGTGCTTATACCGCTCGGCCAACCAAGACACATTTATATAATGTTGAAATTAAAATCGAAAAGAAATATATGTCTTCATACAGCTAGCCGCTCCCCACTAGAATGTGTGCTTTCGTACTCGGCGCCGTGTAGGTACGCACTGTGAAGCACACATTGACATACGGAGGCCTAGGGGTTCGGTGTGATCGCGCGTGTAGAAGGTCGCCCGGCACAACCGCGCTCGCAGCCGCCACCCTAGCGTCAATGCAAGAGTAGACTAATAACTCACCGACAGATAAACTACTATGCAGATAAACTACTGTTCTGCGTATACTGTGTTTCAAGTCTCTCGGCCGACGGCCCGCGGTCCCTAAACAGATTTGAACCCGTGACCCCCGCTTCCGCAGCCGGTACCGTCACCCGATATCATAGTATGTCTTAGAAACGGCATAGTAGCACAATACGCAATTGTGCCACTTCCTTTGATAAATATCCTAAACTGTGTCTTATCGTGAGCTCGTGCTACGTCATATTATCGTGAATGGGAAGGTCGCCAGTAACTGCCCTACTGTGATGCCCTTTGACCGTATATTTATCATACATACCTACATAATACACGGCTACGTATATCTAGTATTTATCCCCGAAGGGGCAGGCAGAGGTGATTTAACACCCATGTTTCGCTAATTAGATTTATTAAGTACCATTTGGCATTTGTACTCGATATATTATCGAGTACATAAAACGCAGTAGGAGAAGGCATCCTATAGCGGGCATGCTGCCTAAAGCGGTTATATGATATTTTCCACACCAAAGTGACAGATAGGAATTTGAATTTTCAAGTGTACTCTCCAGGAAATAGCCCATAAGGTTGACTTTTTGAAAATTTAGGTTTACTCGAGAGTACCCTCGTGTAAAAAATAAAAGTAAAACAGCTTTAGACAGCAAGCCCTTTCTGGGCCCCTTTCCGTATATTGCTAGGTTGTATAAGAGGAACGCCACTGCTCAGCACTCATCGCTATACATATATGTTATCCCTAAACTCTGCAGTGTGGTGACGGCAGAGTAGAATACAATTGTCACCACCCCAAAACGTGGGTGCTAGTTCACCTCTGCCTACCCTTTGGGCATATAGGCGTGATATATGTATGTATTTGCCTAATAACAGAGAAGCGGTGGTCACCCATTTACCGAGCCGACTCACGCCAAAGACTGGCGGTACTGTGGCGGCGTGCGCCTGCGCAGGCCGGACGCCACCAGACACGGTTTCCGAGAAGGATGCGAGCCGACGAGGGCGGAATACGCAATGAGTCATCGTCTGCGTCACGACAGAAACCAGCTCCTGGGAGGAAAACTGAACACTTCCCCCCCTCCCCCGCTTGGAAT